>CM073129.1:2702500-3302500 GCA_037039145.1 Fundulus diaphanus | reverse complement strand
CATTGGATTGTACTAAATTCTTAGGAATACTGGGGTGTCAGTCAGGCTGGAACTCAATTGTGAGGTTGATTAAAAGAAATAATCATCCATAAGCCTTCGTCAGTATCAGGAGTATTAATGGAGTAAACAAAAGAGGAAAACCATGAATGATGTTGTGTATTATGTGATAATGATGTCTTAAGATCTATGATCATTAGAATTTTGGTATACTTAAGGTAACATATTGAGTTAATGGTGTATTAAATGAAAGTGAATATTATTGAACTTTGTGGTTATGAAAAGACTTTGGAGTTGTTGTGCCTCTCCACTCCTAAATACCAGGATTGACACAATGCCAGGAGCTGCAGAGCTCTGAGGAGAGGAGAGCAGCAGAAGGGGGGCTGAGACTCACGACTGCACATGGGCGACCCTAGAAAAAACAGGGCCCCAACATATTAGACGTCTATCGGATCACTATAAGTAAATAAAACATAAAATTTAAAGCATATGGGAAATCTGGATAATTAACAATAACTTAAACGGGGAAACTGAAAAGGAGGCTTGTGATCAAAAGGTACTTCAAAATTAGTTCTCTTTTGGTTGGTTCACCATTGGAACTGATTATTAAAATACAAGTTTAATGTAAGCAACAGTTAAAAATTGTAGCATTAACAGTGATTAATAAGGTCTAATTTGAATAGAATTAGAGTTGTCAAAGAATAGGTTGTGATAATTGTCATCCTTACTAAAAATAATAAAATAAAATAACTTAAAGTGAGAAGTAAGATGGTGATTTAATTATTTTGCCATTGGGAAACCTCTGTGAATCTATGTGATAACATCCAAAATTATAAAATGACTTCAGAAAATTGGTTAATTTCGGTACAGGGGAAGTAATGAACAAAATAGAACATAAAAAAAACTTATGGAATCAACTCATTAATCTCTAAATGGTGGATCTGATGAAAAGGGTTGCACATACTGAGATGGCACTGAAGGAGGAATGCCTAATGAAGCAGCTGACTGGTGATGGTATAACCTGAGGTTTGTCAACACGGAGAACCAGAACAAAATCTTCCTCAGCGGGAGTCCTGTATGGATTCCAGACCACTGGCTCAATGCCTGCTCAGACATGGAGCAGCGAAGGACGCTCAGGCCGTCAGGAAACACGGCTGAGCAAAGGAAGCGGTCTCCACATCCGTTGACAAATGGCCATGGAAGAGAGCTGCAACACACTGATATTTGTGAAAACCCAGCGACTGAAGGTCCACCACAAGAATTAGCACAATCCAATCAATTCAATTAATTCTGGAAGTAAAGTAAAACAAATATTGAGAATGGCAACTAGTTACTATAAAGTAACAAAATTACATAAGTGGCTACAATTAAATTGTCCAGTGTAATTATCAACAGAAAATTCCCCTTCCTCAATAAAGTTAACATTTTATTTTATTTCTTTGAAGGTAAACCAGCAGAGTGTTGAATAATAAAGACGATGGGTTCTCCTATGACAAAGTAATTAATTACCTCATGTACTGTTAATTCGGAAATAGGCACTTGTAAGAAGAGGATAGCAGGTTTTGAGCATTACAGAAAAAATTAAGTATTCAACACTAGAGTGTCACGTTATGATTGAATGACACGAGTTGATTGGGAAACCAATAACTTATGTATTTGAAAACGGAATTATTCTGCAAGCATTGTTAAACTACATAAACACTAGAAAAAGAGTCATAAAGTAAAAGAATTTGGTTTGAAGAAATTTCAGAAATAGTATTGAACCCTAAGAACTAAGTACTTTTATTTATTTCCTTTCAACTTTAGACAAAAGAAGGACATGTTATTATTAATAACTTCTCTTTGCCATTATACTAATATTTTTAAAGTGGTTTGGAACAAATTCTGCGGAGAAACACAAATCACAAGCCTCTGCTCAGTTCAGTGAGTATTTTATTTCAGTAATTAAAACCTTGGGTAAAAGTGAATCAATCTGTGACAGCAACCCGTTTTTTGGTATAACTATAAAAATCATAATGAAAAAAGATACATGGTGTATTTGTAAATGCTTCATTTGAAAATTGAGTTTCTCACCGGGTAAACAGACACTAAAAAAGAGTAAATGACCGGATTTAATAGAGTAATGACAGGACCAGGTTTTGATTGAATGCTTGGCATTAACAACTCAGTCCTGATTGAGAGCACTAACTGTTCTGTCTTCAGTCCTGTTTTTCAGAAATTGAGATTCTGTCCGGTTCTGGCCACCCTTTTTCTGATGGAAGACATCAAAAAAAGACGAGAAGAACAGCTGTAAATTGAGCATGGAGAGACGGTATGATAAATTATAAAGTGAAAATCAGACTTATGTCAACCTCTGATTTAAGCAATCAAATTTTCAAGTGACTTAAATAGATCTCTCTGGCAAAACGTTGTCAAAAGGTTAGTGTAATAGTTGTTCGCGTAAACATATTATTTAATGTCACATGGATGCTTGTGATCATACCGGCAGGACATAGAAAACTAATATTATAACTTAAATCTAGGTCTTACCTTTGAGGAAAGTAGGTTTCCAGGCAATAACTTAGGAAAAAGGGAACTCAACTTTTATTAAAAAGAAATGGGAATAACTACTGTTATACGAACAAGATGTGGAAGATTATTTAGCTATTACTGGGAACAGTTCCACAAACGTTGATCAACAGATAACTTTATCTTAACAGTTGACCTCTGTTGGTAAACACAGGGTGTCATGTTCTGGACTTTTGCTCTCTTTGCCTCGCTAGCGAGGACACACAGACATTAGATGTTTTCCTAACTTCTGTACAGATATTTCCTAATCTCGGCAAAGAAAACTGAAAATAAACAATGTTAAACTAGTTATTGAGTAGTAAATTGAAACAAAATTTTAAGTATTTTAAATAAGGTTACTTTTTTCTCGAAACTGAAATATTATCATTATTAAAAGAGAAGCAAACATTAGCCTGAATTATCTTAAACTTGGAAGAGACCTGAAGTTTCAATGTGACGTTCCTATTAACTCTGCCATAATTCTACTTAAAAGGAAGATAAAACCTAGGTACTCCTCTATAAAAAGGATGAGAAAGAAAAATACGAGTTATACGCTATTTCATAAAGAATGTGTAAACAGGAAACGACAAGAGAAGGTAGAACATAGCCTGAGTCCCGTTTGTCTCTGAGGAATTTTCCTTTCATTTCATTTCTTTTTTTTTTTTTTTTTTTTGTGCTTATGACTCTGGATTAAACTCATTACACCTGGCAATGGTACGCAACTCTTATTGCACAATTATCCAAACAGTTGGACAAGCAACAAACTACTATGTGGAAAGAAAAAAAACAGTTTTCCTAACTGTGCACATGCTGATTTATAAAGTATTTATGGTTGCAAAAGCAAATTATCTTGCAGAAAATATGTAAGTTCCACAGATTTACAACAGGCAAATTAAACAGGATAAGTATACGCAGAACAAAACAATTCTGATTAATCTTGGAATTGCAAAAAAGGATAATGACAAAAGGTTTATGTGTAAGTTATATTTTAGTACTGTGAATGGAATTATAAACAATTCTAAATAAATTACCTGAGTTACTAAAAGAGGAAAAACTGGTGATGAAGTTTCACACCTTTTATGGAGAAATAGAGCAGATATTACATATATGGAAAGTAATTGCACCCCACGGTCCCGCTGCAGTCTGTGTCTGCCCTGTCTCTGAATTTATTTCAATCTAGCATCCCTTCTAATTATCCCATAGCAGCCGACAGTTAGAAAAACATTGACAGTTTATCCTACTATATGAGAAACGCTGCGTAAAACTATTCATTAAGTGACTATTTGACTGACATTTATTTCTTGTTTGTTCACTTTTAAGCTTTCATAGACAAGTAGTCGTTACAAATACCTTAAGATGGAGATGAAGAGTTGTTCATTCACGAGTTTGGAAAGAAGTTTGGTAAACATTAGTGAGGTCGGACTGACCTCAGAGTAAAAAGAGCGATAGCATTGTTTAACTGTAGTGTTCCAAAGATAAGTCAAGTAGCGGAATTAATCGGTCGGTTTGTGCTTTTGAGCCAAAACGTTTACCAGGAGTGAAGACCGGGCTGCCAACAGCTGGAGACATCTGGACGCTATCTGGCTGCTTAGTTACTGTTACACAAAGACTTTAACACATACGAGGACCACTTAGGAATAAAGTGACAAAACATGAGTTAAGCATTCAATAAAGCGGCATACTGGTTATTAGTGTCTAATTTGGAGTTGAGAAAAGAAGCGGCAGATGGAGAGGACGTGACCAATACAGACCATAAAAACTCAGACCTATGTAAAATCATGATAACTAAAACAGGTTAGAATGTGAGGGTTTTTGAGAAAGCTGGAGTAAATGTACTAATATTTGAATATTCTTGTCAACCGCTTGCACATTAATGGGTCAATGGCTGAGAAGGACGAGCTCACCAAGGAATAAAGGAGTTGATGTTTATATTGAAACTCATCGCTCTGTTTAAATAGGGAATCGTTCAGTTCAGAATGTTCCAGGCTTTAAAGAGCCATTACGTGTTCAAAATATCTGAAGTCCTACATCTGGGAACACTTTCAAATTACAAATCCAGGAATGGTAATTTCTATGAGGGTTGTAGCCACATCAAATCTAGTCTGAATGATTAGAACACGGTCAGGTTTAAGGTAAAATTATTGTATTAAAGTCGAGGTAAGTTTAGAAACTGATGATGCAGGAACAGTATAACAAACTATAAAAGGGAAAACCTCTCTGTAAAGTGCAGGCAAGAATAGAGAGAAGACAGAGTCTTCTGCTTCTAAATCAATGATAGCGTTTAGAAAGAAAACCTTGAATTTTTAGATGTTTGGAGCACCAACAATAAATTACTACATAAGGCATTTAAAAGGTAAATAGGCAACATTCATATTGTATTAGAGAAAAGTAATAATCAAGTGATTACAGTTACTCTGATGAACACTCTGATCATAATATTGTGGTTAAGGACATAAGGGGGGTCTTTAGAATTTATTGGCATACTTGCTTAAGACTAGTGGGAGTACATTAATTAACACTAAATAAGAAGTTAAACTCAACGTGGTAAGGGCGACTCACGTGGAAGTAAATACTATTTAGTGGTTTAAACTAAACATTATTGAATGAATCTGAGCAGTCGGTTACATTTTTGGATTAGGATTGCAGTGCAGTACAGAGTAATGAATAATTGAAACTTTTTTTTTCTAAATTCCTGAACAACAGAGAATAGAAACATATCACTTAGTTTTACTTAGTTCTGGAAGGAAAAGGGGGCCTTAACTTCTAACACTTCTTCTTCTTTTCTTCTACTTTTGCTTCTTTATCTTGCATGAAAACCCTGGTCACTAAATTTTAATCGTAAAGATGGATATTTCTGTTAGAGATATCTTTCAGGAGCAGACGGAGAGCAGATTTGCACAGGAGAATGGCTGAATCTGGGTACTGGCGGAGTAAGCCTTGTGAACATATCCTTCTAAATTGTGAATTTTGATGAATGATTTTGTGACAAATGAGGACATTGTTAAACATTTTTTGATAAATATGTGTAAAGTCACTATTTGCTGTTGATGTGGACTTTAAGTTCAAAATGTGCTCATGTATTTTATTTTCTACTGTTCCTATGTCCTGGAGTGGAGCATGGTTCATGGAGGACGGGATGAATTGTCACCGAAGCGGACTTTCATGTATGGGCTGATAATATAATGAGAAAAGGTGATGTTATTAGAAAACAATTCGAACAATTTTTCAGTAAGACCATTGCTTTAGCTGTTACAGGTTGCATGTTCTGCTGTGGCTGAACATTCTACATTATTTTCAACCATTCTGTTCTCTATGTTCTTAATATTTTGTTTTTAATTGAGTCGGCATAGCTGTTGTTTTTGTTTTGATTTACGCTTTCAGGTGAGCGATCTTGAAAGGTATTTAAGTTTGTAAGTTCAAGTCGAATACACACAAAAAGATCATGTTGCAGGATAAGTTAAGGTGCAATTACGAATACAAAGAGTGTTGTAATGTTATTAGTGAATTCTTACAACTTATACTCAGTACGAGTTGAGATAAAACTGAAATGAAATCAAATGGACACTAAACATCAATGTTAAAGAAAATGTACATTAACCCCATTGACATTTAAAGGATATCATCATGAGACTAGTGAAGACTCTGAGCTGGGAAATCATTGTAATATACGATACTGGTTAGTTTTTCCTGTCTCCTTAGGGCGACCCAGGGACGTAGAAGGGCGGGGTCCCTCTGTGTGCTGGACTAAGGGACTCAGAGGCATGATGTTTGCAACAGAGGGGGCCCTGCACCAGGACTGTGAGAAAGCAGTACAATTTAATCAAAGGATCCTGGAGAGCGACATACGGTGTCAGCGACATGAGGACAAGAACTTTGCCACACTACGAAGCTGCCAATCCCACCAAATGTTATAATTTCTGAGTTTATCTATGCTATGCTAAATCCCTGAAGTTTTTGATTTATGATAAGGTGCATCATGGGGATGGTTTTAAGTGGATGTCTTTGGGCGGTAGCCATAGCAACTGAATGATGCTATTATACTATTCAATTTTTTTTTAAATTTTGCTTAATATGTTTGTCTTCTTTCCTGTTATTTTTAAGATGTTTATGTCTTTTGACGACATTGTGAGTACCATGGCTGGGTTTCTGAGCCATGCTGGTCGGTAAGGTGGTCGGCTGGCGGACGCCCGTGGGGGAGGGGTCCATGCAACAGTTTTTACCCTGAATAAACACATAAATACCAGCGACAGGGATTTTTAGGTTGCATATGGTCAGAAATAACTGGCATATGGAAAAACAATGGACATTTTGTACATTCGTATATAGTTCAGTGCATGTTTTTATTTTATTCTACATTTACGACCATACATTACCAATTTTTCTTTGTTCTTTTTTCTGTTTGATAATCAAAGCAAGTATTTTTACCCTTTTATATTCCTCTATTACTCCACATTTACATTATTCCATTTTTCTTATAGTTCCCAGTGTGATTTTCCCTTGATATGGCTCACGTAAGTGAGCCAAGGGGGGATGTATGGAGGAATTCATCAATATGGAACTAAAGAGAACAGCTTGATCTTTTAATATTGTCAAGGTTGAATCCTGTTTGTCTTAATAACTGAAATCACTGCCCAAAGAATGATTAGTTCTAGAATGTTTCACTGAATCACAACAAGGTAAAGTAAGGCCAACGGAACCTTAGTTAAACTACTCTTATGGGAGTTAGGGTCAGTTTGACCTTTTTCCTGTTTTCGTCGATGGTATTGAGATGAAACATCTGGGGTCGTTGTATAACTGGACTGTTCCAAGATATGTCAAGTAGTGGAATTAATCGCTCTGTTTTTGTACTTTTGTGATAAACACTTCCCAGAACTTTCGTCCAGTTGCCAACTGGACGTCATTAGCTTGTAACACACACACACCAATGGAGACACACAGACTCTTGTGTTTAACGCACACACATTTGTAGGCTTTAAAAAGACAAGTTCTGTATCTGCATTTTTTAGAACTCACGCTTCTCACCCGTGCGTACGTGAGATGATGTAATGGAATAAATTGAGTTCTCGTTGTCGAGGCAGAGGGACGCCATTGCTCTCGAGTCTTTCTTTCTTTTCTTTTTAAAAGGTTAATAGTTAAATAATTCTCCCACAAAATTGGTGAACCCCGACGCGATAGGAAAAAGGGAGTTTTGCCTTCCCGGACAGACGGCTTGGGTTTCCCCCGCTCGGAACTGGCCCTTCCGCGCTGGGGTGGAGGAGAGAGGACAGAGGTGAGTGTAAATAAATTTTTGTACTGGTCTCTGTCTTCTGCTCTCTCTGCTTGTTAGCGATGAATCTGCCGCCTGTGTAATTTGAGTTGGGAAGAGCGTTTTTTGTGATTGATTGACACAGGGAGTGGTTGTTCCTTTGCCTTACCATCTATATTTTTTTCTACGTAGAAAAATAAGTTGTCTTAAACATCAGAAGATTTGGAATGATATTGGCATTCCTCCACAATTGAGCACACACGACAACTTAAGGAAGTGATTGGTTACTCCCAGCCGCTTTTATCGGATGTCCCGTCAAATATGACGTTAGAAGCGACGGCGTATAAAAAATGAATCGGACCATTACGGGTCTTTGCTGAAGTTTTTCTAATATATATAACTTTTTAGAATCAAAGAGATCATTGTGAGAGAATTGATCTTATATGTTTCGGTTGGTCGGAGTCTTTAGGGCGTGGCCCTGTTAATGTAAGCGCTTGAAGAAGAATAAGGCAGTTCTCGGATCATTCCATGCGTGGAACTCCGATGAAGATGTGGCCTTAACAGAGTTGACTGCAGTCTGTTTTTGGTTGAGTACTCCAGGTTTAGGCAAACGAGGTAAAAGCCTCCTATCAAAGTTTGAAGCAATAAGGCCTTGCTCTGAGCACGCGAAGTATAAATGTTTATTTTTTAAATTTTTTTTTTTTTTTTGGCTCTGGGTCCCATAAAAAACCTGATTTAAATTGTCTGTGCGCACAGTTAAAATCCAGGAACATTGAACATTTGGACCATTAAGAAAACAAACAATAAGTGTCCCGGGAGAGTAAGAGTGAAAGGAAAACGTGAGAATGTGGGAATGATGAGAAGTTATGAGTAAGAATGACTGATTGTGTTGTTGTGTGTCAGACGTCTATGTGTGATTATAAAAGATGAGAGCTCTATTGTCTGACTAAAATGTATGAAAGTGGATGGTTGCTTTGCTTTGTTTTTTTTTTGTTTTTTTCTTTAATTCAAAGTTCCATTGATAAGGTAAACAGTGCTTGGAAACTTCTATTTTTTTTGTAAAATATCTTGGTGGACCAAAGTTTATGCTTATCTAAGCTGCTGTGTGGGTGCAGATACTTATACTTTGTGCTTTGTGAAAGTTGGATAATTGTGCAAGAGATTTTGCTGGTGCAAAAACTATTGGCAATAAGATCTGCAAACTTCTTTGGTTTTTCCTTTTTGCCTGTCAGTAGAGAGAGGAAAACAGCAGGCTGAGTTATTTTTAGCCCTCAGTGACCAGTGCCAAATTCCTCAGCCCCCACCGAAGGAAAATCTTACACACAAAGGAGGGAGCACACACACTGTGTTTCACACACAGCTCAGCAGGCAGAGCAGGAAACACACATACAGTTCTACGCAGGCAAGGAGAACCGCACACACACAGCTGTCCCGAGCCAAGAAGCCCCCACCTCCCGCTCCTCAGACAGCTGCATTGCTCAGCCCTCCCTCACGGAAAGCACACACACATTTGAGAAAAGGCAGTTCGGACCGCACAGTTATTTTTCTTTTTTTCTGCGAAGAGAAGTTAACCCCGCAGAACCTGTTAGTACTAGTTTTTCTTAACTTGGCCTAACGAAACTAATACAGAATAAAATGGCAAACATTCCAATTGTGGTCATAGGTTTAAAGAACCCCGAAATTGCATCAAAAATTCAAAAGATTTCAAAGAAATGGAGCAAACGGACGCAACGTTTAAATTCCCCGTGGCCGGAACAAGGAAGTTTTGATACAGCTCTCTGTGAACAAATGGAAGTCAGAGTTCTAGATTACAAAGCGAACAGCAATACTAAAAAAAGAAAGGAGAAACGTGACCTCGAGCTGAAGATTTTAAACCTTTTTAAAACAGAAGGAGAGGCTTATAGACGCGCTTTAAAGCAAAAATATATGGAAATGAAACAGCAATCTGTAAATGATAAGGCAGAAAAAACTGCTGGAATTTATCCAACACTTTCCGGGACCGTCAACATACAGGGAGACTTCCAGTACAAGAACAAGGATTCTCTGATCTTAGATGCGATGAGAGAAGGAGATAAAACTGGAGAGGATTCTACAGCACATAAAGAGATCATTACTAAAGCCTCACACATCAATGTTACAGACGCAGGAGGGTCACCGTACCAAAAAGATCCTGCACTAGTAAACATATATTCGTCTGTGCATAAGTCAGGATCTCCAGCTGTTTCAGTTGCAAACCATCAGAGTAATGAAGGCCCAATAAACTCAGATTCATTGCAGTACCTCGAGAAAACAGATAATACCTGATGACAGGAGGTCGTTGACCTTGAAACCGATGGGTGGGATAGACTGTTATGCTGACTATGCTGGAAATAAAAAGAGTGATTCATTTTGGGTAAACCTAGATCATGAAGGGATAGATTTGAAAAGAGAAATTGACCGCACGATAATTGAACAATTGGAAAACGAAATTGAGGAAGAAGCCATAAGACAAAATATTGTGCCAGGAAATCCCAGTGAGCTCTCAGTGGAAAACCAACTAATAGCAGAAAAACAGGCATTACAAAATCCTGGAGCAGGAGCAAAAGTCACTACTAGAAGGAGAAGTGATTTTAATTTCAGATACAAGCCAAACATACATGCCCCGGAGAAATGCACAGATCATAAACAATTACCAATATTAGTAAAAGGGAATGTCGCGAACTACTTACCTTGGGCCAGTCAAGATCTTGTCGGAGTGGTCGCAAAATTGCCAGACATTAACGAGGGTGCCAGTAAGTGGATAAAGGTGTTTGAAGAGTTAAATGTGGGGAAAATGTTGGCTATTGGGGATCTAAAGGCTGTCCTTGCACAGTGCATAGGAACACATAACATGGAAAACGTCTTGAAGGAACGTTTTGCGTGGATGCTCCAACAGAGAGCAGATGGAATCGGATTCAATTTATTTCGCACAGCAATGTGGGAAGTACTGCGAAAGGAATTTCCAACGAAAATTGATCCGAAAGCCTTAAAAGCGAATCCCATTGATGCCACAGAAAACCCAGCAACTTACATCGCAAAGGAGATGAAAAGATGGAAGCAAGAAACGGAGGAGGAAATTGATAAGAGTCCTGTGCTGACAACTCTGTTCCGGAACTCCATCGTTGAAGCAATGCCGGCTTCAGTGAGAAGCAGGTTAGAAGACGTGGTGGCTCTGACGTCAATGCCCCATAGAGAGTTCCGTGACCATGTGATACATGCAGTTGAGAAACACAGAAGAGAGGAGATGAAGATTGCAGAACAAGATAAAAACGTTCAGAGAAGACTGGCACAAATGCAGCTTGGAGAACTGTCAGGAAAAAACAAAGCCAAGACTCAAGCCACAATGATTAAAGCGACTGAACTTGTGGCACCACCACCCCAACGATTTTCAGAACCTGTACCTGATGTGGCAAATCAGGCACAAAGGAGTTTTTCAGCTCCTCAACCAACCCAGCTGCAACAACCGGTGGTGAATGTCTATCCTCAAGCATTTAACTCACAGCCATACGGACTTCGCGGACGACAACAAAGAGGTCCCGCCTGGACTAACAGAGGCAGGCCTGGCGCTCCTGGAATAATGGGAGCATGTTGGACATGCAATGAACTTGGACATCGTGCCGAGCATTGCCCAAGAGGCAACAGCACCAACCGAAGGCAATCGCGTGGCCGGTTCCTTCCAGGTCTGACAAGACGCCCTGTAAACCCACCAAATTTTGGTTACTAGGGGTGCCCAGAGAACCTTACAGGGGAGAAACAGTGCCCGATCGTAAGCGAGGGTGCTGAAAATGAACCAATGTTACAAATTCTAATTGAAGAAAAAGAAACACCAATGCTGGTCGATACAGGAGCAGCTTACACGTGTGTAAGTCCAAATTATGCAAAGCACCTCCCCATGTCTGATAAATTCATTTTAACAGTAGGGTTCTCGGGAATAAAACAGCTAATACAAATGACAGCTCCTGTACGACTGGCAACTGATGAGGATGAAATAAAAATACCAATCCTTGTCTGTGACCAAACACCAATTAACCTGTTGGGAAGAGATGCATTATGCAGGATGAAATTGAAAATCTGGTGTTCTCCTCAGGGTTTTTATGTTGATAATGTACATGCAAACACATGAAGCTAAAGTTTATTGGCTAGGAGACATGTCAGGCCCAGTTGAAGATGTAGTCACTAACTGGGGCCGGTACATTAAAGCTCAAATTCCAGAAGCCAGAAAACCTTTTCTAGATTACCACTGCACCATGTTCTATGACATTTCAAAGAGCCTGGAGTTTGAAGAGAAATGGGACAGTTCTACAAAAAACAGAACTGTTAATCTTGAAACAGAATGCATTGTTATCGGTAACCAAGGTGCAGCTTTAAATGTGAAACAAATTATTTCATTTCAGAGTGGTACAATGTTCCAGACTCAGTACCACACATTACATTGTTTGTAAATAAAGGATTTCATGCAAAAGATCTGGGACCAATGATGAAACTTGCAACTGAAACAACATGGGAAGAAACAGATAACCCATTAATTTCACAATCAAGTGATGGAACAATGATCAAGATTCTATGTGAAGTAACATTGACAGCAAAACCACAAGTTGTGACAGTGCCTGTTGATCTAAAAGATCAGTCTGAGGAAGAAGGTTCCTCTAAAGATCAACCATTAATGCAGGACATGCTAAAACATGTCTCAGAGCACTTATGGTCTAAACATGACACAGATGTGGGCTTAGTAAAATCTGCAGAGCCAGTCTCAGTTCAAATAAAACCAAATGCACGGTTTCCTTCTCGCCAGCAATACCCATTGAAACCAGAAGCAGAACAAGGCATCCAGAAAACCATTGACGGATTGATGCAAGCAGGTGTGCTGGTGGAAGTAGAAAGTCAATGCAACACTCCAATTTTTCCAGTTCTGAAAGCAGACAAAAACAAATACCGTCTTGTTCATGACTTAAGAGAAATAAACAAGATAATAGTAGACGCAGAATCGGATGTGCCAAATCCAAACACTCTCTTAAATTCAATACCAACTGGAGCTCGTTTTCTCACCGTTATTGATCTCTGTTCAGCGTTTTTCAGCATTCCGCTATCAGAAGAGTCACAACATTTATTCGCATTTACCTACAGAGGTAAAAAACTCAGTTATACCCGATTGCCTCAAGGGTTTAAACTCAGCCCGCACATATTTAATCAAGTGCTAAAAAGTGATTTGGAAGGACTCGATCTAACCGGAACTGTGTTACAGTATGTGGACGATTTGTTAATCTGCGGAAACACACTAAATGACTGTCATCAGGACTCAATCAAAGTTCTACAAAGATTAGCAGAGGGAGGACACAAGGTCTCCAAACAAAAACTACAGTATTGTCAACCGCAGGTAGATTACCTAGGAAGACAAATCTCACAAGGAACCGTTGGCATTTCACCTTCTCAACTGGAAGGTGTGAGCAAAGCTCCAAGTCCAAGGACAGTCGGCGAAATGATGACATTTTTGGGAATGACAGGATTTAATGCAGACTGGATTGAAAACTATGCGGAAAAAACAGCACCGCTTAGAGAACTCATAAAAGAAACAGGAAACCAGTCATTGAAAGCAGCGCTAACATGGACGACTGAAGCTAAAATAGCTTTTGAAACACTAAAACAGGAAATGCAAATGGCACCAACTTTTGCATTGCCAGACTATGATAAAGTATTTTACCTGTATGTAGCCAACAGGAAAAACATGTACGCATCAGCCGTACTAATGCAAGAAACCTGCGTAGGACGACGAAAGCAAGCCATTGCTTATTACAGCACTAAACTAGACAATGTGGCCCAAGGCTGGCCACCATGTTACCAAGGTCTAGCAGCAGTCTACTACGCTTATGAAAAAGCGTCAACCATAACAATGGGCTACCCGATAACAATACGGACCCACCACAAAATCACAGAACTAATAAATCAAGGAAAGTTTGTGATGACTCAGGCAAGATGTTTACAGTACATGCCACTTTTAACATATCCGGACGTAACTGTGCAAAAGTGCACAACAAACAACCCTGCTGACATGGTACCTCTGGGGTGTGAAGGAGAACCACACGAGTGTCTTGCAGAAACAATGAAATACACAAGACTAAGACCCGATTTAGAGTCAACTCCGATAATGAACGCGGAAGTTACTTACTTTGTCGACGGGTCATGTTTCAGAGATCATCTTGGAAACCATGCAGGTTACGCCGTGGTAGAACAAGCAGGAGACAAATTTGTAACAGTCAAAGCAGAAAAATGCGAACAACCATGCTCAGCTCAAAAAGCAGAACTAAAAGCACTAACAGAAGCATGCAAACTAGCAAAAGGAAAAGTAGCAAACATATACACAGACTCGTCTTATGCCCATGGGGTGTGCTATCTGTTTGCTGCAGTTTGGAAACAAAGAGGTTTCAAAAGAGCAGACGGCAGTCCAGTACTACATCAAGAACAGCTAAAAGAACTGATCGCATCAATGATGATGCCATCAAAATTGGCGATAATTAAATGCAATGCCCACCGTAAAGGTAATGATTTGATCATTATGGGCAACAACGCCGCAGATGAGGCAGCAAAACTAGCATCTAAGTGCCAGATGGCTATCTTGGCACCAGTGGTCACCTTGGAACCTATGGTGACACCAGAAGACATCATACTGATGCAGCAGGAAGCAGGTGCAAGTGAGCACGCTCTCTGGGCGCAGAGAGGTGCGACGATGAGTGAAAGTGGTTTGTGGAGATCACAAAGTGGACATTTAGTTGCACCAGTAGCATTGCTGACAATGTTGGTCTCAGAAGCTCATGGTTTGGATCACTGTGGTAGAGGGAAAGTGATGGAGAAGCTGAAAAGGCAAGGTTATTGGTCACCTTACATGCAAGCAATGGTGGATGAAATCTTGAGTCAATGTGAAATATGTGCAGAAAACAATGTTCGTAAAGGCATAAAATCACCGATTGGTCACATTCCGGTCCCTGAGGGATCCTTTAAACATCTTGTGATAGATTATGTTGACATGATAAAGCCAGTACAAGGGAAAAGGTACATGCTGGTTGTGATCGATCGATTCAGCCGATGGGTTGAAGCAGTCCCATCAAAGACATTGGGAGCTGATACAGTGATTAAGTTTCTGACAAGAGAGGTGATTCCGAGGTTTGGCATCCCATCAGAAATCAGCTCAGATAACGGTTCAGCATTTATCCAAAAGGTGTTGAAAGGTGTTTTGTTAAAGCTAGGAATTAAACAACGCCTTGGAGCAGTCTATCACCCTCAGAGTCAGGGTATTGTTGAGAGGATCAATGGGAATTTGAAAGCTAGGCTAAATAAAATCTGTGCTTCTACTAAACTAAACTGGATTGATGCTTTGCCGCTTGCGCTAATGAGCTATCGCATGGAGTTGCATCGCAGCACACATTTAACCCCGCATGAAATGCTAACAGGCAGAATGATGCCAGTGCCTGAATGGAGGCTTCCATTCAAAGGGCCGGCACTTGAACAGCTACAAACAGAGTTGAAAGCATATATGGATCAACTAACTGCTATCCATAGAGCTATCTATCTGCAGGAAAAAGCCAGAAGTTCCTGTCCAGAGACGGTGGTGAAGAGACCAGTTGAACCAGGAGACCTGGTGTACGTGAAGGTGTTCAGACGAAAATGGAACTGCTCGAGATGGGATGGACCCTTTGAGGTCAAACGAGCGACCGCAACCGCCGTCCAAGTTCAGGGGAGTGATACGTGGTATCATTTGACTCATTGTACTAAAGTACACGCCAGAGACACTGTAAAGCCAGACAGTGCAAAGACAGACACTGTGAAGCCAGACATTGGGAAAAAGTGTGAACAGACGATTTGCAGCAATGAGACTAGTATTAATGACATTTCACCTGTGGATGTTGGCAGAAGTGGTGAACCTAACGACAGCGAGGCCGGAGATGAACTCTCACAGCCTGCAGCCAGCACCACAGCATCAGCCAACGTCAGCTCAACCACGAGTGGAGAGAGCAAGGAGTAATGTGGGTCGAGACGATCGACATCTAACCATGAAACGTGGGACTTCAGTCTATAAAGGGAAATCCACCTTTGTAGAACAAGATAAGTACAACACCACGTTAATGGGTTTGAACAAGTACACACCAGTGTTTTTGCCAGCTGAACTAAAGTTAATGTCTCATCTAGGTCTTAGAGAACAATTAAGAGTAAAAACAAAAAGGATGCGTAAGAAAAGAGAGACCTATGCTGAATTTAAATGGAAAGCAACGGTAACCGATACAGAATTTCATACAGAATTAGATACAGAATATGAGGTAAATGTCTATTACGATACCAGGAAATTATGCGGAAAAAGTGTTAAACAGGAATATAAAGTTTATGGGGCATACCAGTGTTCAGTCCTTTTACACATTAAGGACGATGGTTTTGGCGTAGAAACAAGAATAGAGTCCCATTGGGATCCTGAGGACAATTACAAATATGACTTAACAATAAAGAATCCAGGTAAGGGTAAAAGAAGTACAGGAAAAGGTGGTTTAGAGCGAATAGGAAACAAGGAGATATCTGCTACAGTTCAAATTGTCAATGATCAAATTAGGATTCATGTTGAACCAGACAGTGATAAATATGATTTGGTTGAAAGAAACGTGATTATCTCCAGATTACTGCAAAAGGGTGACAGACGAAGGATGTGTAATTCGCATGCTAATGTTAGCCATCAATTATCTAGTATAAATCAAGAAAACATTAATTGTAAAATGACTGTTAAGATTGCAAATTGTGGATGGATTATTGAAGCAGATGTAATAGCCTTCCGTATTGACAAAACATACGAGTTGAAATTTGAAGACATCACTTTGAGTGGAAAAGTAGATTCATCTATATTATGGAACCTACCAAAAAAAGAGGCTTTACCAGAAGAAATCAATTGTTTTCCCCCAACAACTATGGCTACTAGAACTACTGTAGAAGTGAAGAAAATTACCGTCCCTAGTGGACATGTGACTTTACCTACTTCAGTCACCAAATCAGGACCAAATAAACCGACAACCTTAACGGTTAAGACATTAGCAGTCACATCAGCATCTACAATCTTAACTAGCACAATACAAATTTCAACCAATAACGACAAAACTACAAAGGTAAATACAAATAAAAAGGAAGTGCAACCTATAGAGGTTGATAGCAATTTAGAAAATGCAAAGCCTACGGTGCCTCTACCTGAAAATAGCATAACTGAACTTCCAACAACCGTCACAACTAAAACAAATCCGCGAACAGTAGTTTCAAATACAATTAAATCCACGAAGGAAGTTTTAGAAACTACTAAACCCTCACTAGTAAAAATAATTACAACAGTACCTTCTCCGATTGAGGTCACATCAAACCAGGACAACAAGCTAATACTAGAATTCACACAACCGGATCCAAAACAGTATGGATGCTCTGAAAAGGAAGGATGTGAGGATTTCTCAAAAGGTTTAGATCAATTTTATGAAGAACGTCATCCAAAAGTAGCAACACCAAGAGTAATAAATAAATTACAGGATATTAAATGGCATGGAACCAGACCAAGGGGTGATCCTTTATGGCAAAGAGCCATACGCAATACATGGTATAGTTTTTCATGGTACACGGCTAGAGAATTAACTAAAAACGATTGTTTAATCTGTACTGTTGCTCCCGGAGCAGTACCTATGGTAATTCCAGAAAAATACACGTCAAAAGAATGTGCAGTTGTACAACGTGAAAAATGTAGCAATGGTGAGTTCACTTCAAGAGAAGACGCAGTGTCATTCTTTAAATTACCTATGTGTGGTTTGAGTTGCAGACTCTTATATGGCTCAAGAAACTCTCATCAATACTTAGAGAAATGGAAAGGGTATAAATTAGAATCATTGTGTGCAGAATTTAACATTAGTACTACAGATAATGTTCCACCTACTGATTATGAAATAGATTATGACGCAGACTACGAATGTTTCGTCAGTGGAGGTTTTGAGGACAATGAAGGAATTAATGTAGGAAACACCACTGTAAAATGTAATGTAACCTTGGTATTATCTTGGTTTAAGCGTGCAAATGTAACACCAGTGTTTGCTATAAAGCCCGTTTGGTTTGAAAACCCAGATTTTATAGAAGAGGACTGTAAAAATATAACTATGACTATTCCCAAACTTTTCTTTTTAGGAGATCAAACGTATCCAGTGGCAGACAGTTACTGGATGTGTGGTGACGACATGCTAATGAACACCTTACCACTTAAGTGGGTAGGGCTCTGTGCATTAGTACGAATGAAAGTACCGATAACCTTAGTGTATGAAGGGGTAAAAGAATTAGCTCAAATTGAAACAGGTAGAACTAGATCACGTCGGAGTCTAGGAGATTACGGACTAAATGAAGAAGTTTATTTAGATCTTATTGGGCAACCAAGAGGGATACCAGATGAATTTAAAGCACAGCATGAAGTTAAAGCAGGTTTTGATTCTATTTTGCCTCAAATTACTATTAATAAAAATGTTGAATGGATAAATTACATTTACTATAATCAGCAAAGGATGATACATTTCACGATAGAAGGATTTATGGCATTGGGAGACCAATTACATGAAACGAGTAGAATGGCAATTCAAAATAGGCAAGCTTTAGATTGGCTTCTAGCAAGTAAGGGAGGTGTATGTCACATGTTTGGTAATCAATGCTGTACATATATTCCAATGAACACTGCTCCTAAAGGTTCGTTTAGGGTAGTAATGGCTAAACTTATGAAACTTAGAGAAGAAGTAAAAGCGAACGCTGGAAGAAACAACTGGTCGTGGAAAAGTCTGGAAGAAATCTTAGGGGAATGGGGCGCTTTAGCCGCCAAAACAGGACTAATTTTGGTGATAACGCTGATTGTATTCTTTTTAATTGTGTGTTGTGTTGTGCCTATTTTGAAAAGGTGGATTGTGGGGACAATGTACAGATGGATGACATCAGACAGCAGCCATCCGAAGGGCTGATCCCCGGCCGCCTGGACACGTCCATGGACTCATGCGTGTGCTACAGAGCCATGCCAGATGGAAAGGAGCCCCGGGAACGGGACGGACTCTTTTTGTTTTGCTACGTGTCCATGGACTCATTCAAGCCAAGCGTGTGAACTGAAGATGACTAACCCTATTAACCTTGTTTGAGTTACTCAATAAATAAAATAAGTAAAACACAATACAATACAAAGTGTGTTTTAATAGATAAGTTAGCACAGGCGGCCGGTTAGGTTAGTTTACACTATCATAACATTAGATTCTAACATCCATTTCATTTTTAATCCTGCGTATCAGTATTATTAGCAAGATAAGTTACATATATATATAATCCATGTATTTGATATTTTGTTGTTTTTGTCTGTATTATGATGTTTTGTTATTGTATTATGCTTATGTACTCTTTTTATATGACAAGTGCTGGATGTCATTGCGAGTAGCATGGCTGACTTCCAATTGATGCCGGTTCGGTCAGGTGACCGATGATAACGGCGGATGCTCTGAGGAATAGAGGTCCATGAAAGACTTTTTCCCCGAGGAATACACATAAATAAGTGTCAATTGTCGGGGTTTTTTCACTTTCATATCTGATTGGACGGATGTTACTGCGAAAGCAATGACTGTTTTGCATACTCTGACACCCTCTCTCTCTGTTTCTCTGTCTCTCTCTCTCCCTCACTCTCTCTCTGACTCTCTCTCCCTCACTCTCTCTCACTCTCTCTCTCTCTCTCTCTCTCTATTATTGGAAATATGTTATTGATTGTAATCTGCACTTATTACATGTCATTTTATGTCAGCACTTGTGTAGACACCTTGATTACATTAATTCAATTCAATTCAATTTTATTTATATAGCGCCAAATCATGAAACATGTCATCTCAAGGCACTTTACAAAATCAAGTTCAATCATATTATACAGATTGGGTCAGATTATACAGATTGGTCAAAATGTCCTATATAAGGAAACCAGTTGATTGCATCAAAGTCCCGACAAGCAGCATTCACTCCTGGGGAACCGTAGAGCCACAGGGAGAGTCGTCTGCATTGTACATGGCTTTGCAGCAATCCCTCATACTGAGCAAGCATGAAGCGACAGTGGGAAGAAAAACCACCCATTAACGGGAAAAAAAAACCTCCGGCAGAACCGGGCTCAGTATGAACGGTCATCTGCCTCGACCGACTGGGGTTACAGAAGACAGAGCAGAGACACAACAAGAGAGACAAAAAGCACAGAAGCACACATTGATCTAGTAATCTGTTCTACATTAGATGGTAGTAACGGGTGAGCCGTCTTCTCTGGATGATGTCAAAGTTAACAGAACGCCAGACCAGGTGTACCTACTATGAAGAAAAAGAGAGAGAGCAAAAAGTTAAAAGCTGAAATGACGACAGTCATTTCAATGTAATACAATGCAAAACTGGAGAACCGTAGAATGAAGAACAGTAGAAATCAGTAGAGTGAGAAAATTAGACCCTGATGTCCTCCAGCAGCCTAGGCCTATCACAGCACAACTATAGAGATAGCTCAGGGTAACATGAGCCACTCTACCTATAAGCTTTGTCAAAAAGGAAAGTTTTAAGATTAGTCTTAAAAATAGATAGGGTGTCTGCCTCACGGACCAAAACTGGGAGTTGGTTCCACAGGAGAGGAGCCTGATAGCTAAAGGATCTGCCTCCCATTCTACTTTTAGAGACTCTAGGAACCACCAGCAGACCTGCAGTCTGAGAGCGAAGTGCTCTGTTAGGAACATACGGGGTAATCAGAGCTCTGATATATGATGGAGCTTGGTTATTAAGGGCTTTATACGTTAGAAGAAGAATTTTAAATTCTATTCTTGATTTAACAGGAAGCCAATGAAGGGAAGCTAAAATTGGAGAAATATGATCCCTCTTGTTGATTTTCATCAGGACTCTTGCCGCAGCATTTTGGATCAGCTGAAGACTTCGAACTGCATTTTGTGGACTTCCTGATAGTAAAGAATTACAATAGTCCAGCCTTGAAGTAACAAATGCATGGACTAGTTTTTCAGCATCACCCCTGGACAGAATGTTTCTAATTTTGGCGATATTCCGGAGGTGAAAAAAGGAAACTCTGGAAACCTGTTTAATATGGGATTTAAATGACATGTCTTGGTCGAAAACAACACCAAGGTTTTTAACTTTATTACCAGAGGCCAAGTTAATGCCATCCAGATTAAGTGATTGATTAAGAAGTTTATTTTTTGAGGACTCTGGCCCAAAGATTACAACTTCTGTCTTGTCAGAATTTAAATGCAGGAAATTTAAAGTCATCCAGCTTTTGATGTCATCAAGACATGACTGCAGTCGAAGTAACTGATTGGATTCATCAGGATTTATGGATAAATATAGCTGAGTGTCATCAGCATAACAGTGGAAATTAATCCCATGCTGTCTGATAATTTTGCCAACCGGAAGCATATATATAGTAAATAGAATTGGTCCAAGGACTGAACCCTGTGGTACTCCACAGGTGACCCTAGAGTTTGAAGAAGATTTATTATTAACATGAACAAACTGGAATCTGTCCGACAGATAAGATTTAAACCAGCCTAATGCTTTTCCCTTAATCCCTACAGTATGCTCAAGTCTTTGTAGGAGAATATTGTGATCAACTGTATCAAATGCAGCACTGAGATCTAACAGGACAAGTATAGACACAAGTCCATTATCTGAGGCCATGAGAATATCATTGGTGACCTCCACCAGAGCTGTTTCAGTGCTATGATGAGCTCTAAAGCCTGACTGAAACTCCTCAAGTAGGTCATTACTTTGTAAATGTTCACAAAGTTGATTAGCAACTACTTTCTCAAGAATTTTAGATAAGAAAAGAAGATTAGATATAGGTCTGTAGTTTACTAGCTCATCTTGATCAAGAGAAGGTTTCTTAAGTAAAGGTTTAATAACAGCTACTTTAAAAGCCTGTGGTACATATCCATTTACTAAGGATAGATTAATCATGTCTAAAATAGGACCACTGATCAGAGGGAATACCTCCTTAAACAACTTGGTTGGGATTGGGTCTAACATACAGGTAGAAGGTTTAGATGAAGCTAATATTCTAGATAGCTCAGAAAGCTCTACTGCTTTTAAACAGTTCAGACACTGCGCAGGTTCTAAGGATTCCTCCAATGCTGCCTCACTTACTGAGGACGAGGTAATCATGTTTGGGAGGATGCCAATTATTTTATTTTTAATGGAATCAATTTTATTTATGAAGAATCCCATAAAATCATTACTGCTAAGAGCTAAGGGGATGGCTGGATCAACAGAGCTGTGGCTCTGGGTAAGTTTGGCAACTGTATTGAAGAGAAATCTAGGATTATTCTTATTCTCCTCAATTAATGATGAAAAATATGCTGCTCTAACTCTGCGAATGGTCTTGTTATACAACAATAGACTGTCCCTCCAGATTAGGTAGGATTCCTCTTGGTGTGTAGAGCGCCATTTTCTCTCCAATTTCCTAACATTGTGCTTCAAGGAATGCAGCTCTGAATTAAACCAAGGAGCCAGCTTCCTGTGAATAATCACCTTCTTTTTCAAGGGAGCTACATTGTCTAATGCAGAACGCAATGACAAAGTCATACCGTTTACAAAGACATCTATTTGTGAATTGGAAGAAACAACATTGCTGCCATCTACTGGGCATTTCTGCAATACGGAGGATATTAAAAAGGGGACAGACTCTTTAAGTTTTGATACAGCATTATCCGATAAAGATCTACTATAATGGAACCCTCTTTTGGGGGTGGAGAACTCAGTTAGATTAAACTCAAATGTTATTAAAAAATGATCAGATAGGACAGGGTTGTGAGGAAATACTGTTAATTCTTCACAATCAATGCCATATGTCAGCACAAGGTCTAAAGTATGGAGCCAAGAGTGCGTCGGTTTATGCACATTTTGAGCAAAACCAATTGAATCTAGGATAGTTTTAAAGGCTACACTAAGGTTATCACATTCTGTGTCAACATGGATGTTAAAATCACCCACTATAATAACCTTATCAGTATTTAACACCAAATCAGATAAGAAATCTGACAACTCATCCAAAAACTGAGTATAAGGGCCTGGTGGACGATACAAAACAACAAACAGAAGAGGTTTTATTGCTTTGCAGTTTGGATGAGGGAAACTGAGGGTTAAATGTTCAAAAGAACTGTAGTTATTAATTGGCCTGGGACTAATTAATAAATCAGACTGAAAGATGGCTGCCACTCCTCCTCCTCTTCCCACAGATCTGGGAATGTGGAAATTTGAATAATTGGAGGGAGTTGACTCATTTATACTAACGTAGTCCTCTTGTAGCCAGGTTTCTGTGAGACAAAACAAATCAATCTGTTTATCAGAAATCAATTCGTTAACTAACAAAGTCTTTGGAGGGAGAGACCTTATATTTAATAGACCACATTTAATTGTTTTATTTTTAGGTTCAAAGTGATCCGTATGGATTTTTATTAGATTTTTATGATTTGTTCCCTTTAGATCAGTTTTTGATCTGTTAAGTTTTGGCCGTGGGAAAGACACCGTCTCAATAGGATAATGGGTGGGTAACAGTACAGAAGCTGCAGAGAGGTGTGTTAAACTACGGCTCTGCTTCCTGGTCTGGACCCTGGGTTGTCAGCATTTAGGAGAACTAATAAATCCGGCCAGATTTCTAGAAAGAAGAGCTGCACCATCCAAAGTGGGATGGATGCCGTCTCTCCGGATCAGACCAGGTTTTCCCCAGAAAGTTCGCCAGTTATCAATGTAGCCCACGTCGTTTTCAGGACACCACCTAGACAACCAGCGGTTGAATGATGACATGCGGCTAAACATGTCATCACTGGTCAGATCAGGCAGGGGACCAGAGAAAATTACGGAGTCCGACATTGTTTTAGCAAACTCACACACCGAAGCAACACCAACTTTAGTGACCTCCGATCGGCGTGACCGGGTGTCATTACCGCCAGCGTGAATAAAAATCTTACTGTATTTACGCTTATCCTTAGCCAGCAGTTTTAGGTAAGATTCTATGTCGCCCGTTCTGGCCCCTGGCAGGCATTTAACTATGGTCCCTGGTGTCTCTAGTGCCACGTTTCTGACTATTGAGCTCCCAATCACCAGAGTCGGCTTCTCAGCGGGTGTGTCGCTGAGTGGGGAAAATTTGTTAGAAACGCAGACGGGTTGGTGGTGAACTGGGGGCTGAAATCTAGAGCTATGCTTCCTACGAACTGTCACCCAGCCGGCCTGCTTACCCGGCTGCTCGGGTGCTTCTGGAGGACCACTAAGTGAAGTAACGCTAGGTCTATGTGGCTCCGCGCTAGCAAAGGGGCGGCTATCAGCTGGTCTTTCCATAGCACGGAGCCGGGTCTCTAATTCTGACACCCTCGCCTCCAAAGCTACAAAAACACTACATTTATTACAAGTACCATTATCACTAAAGGAGGCAGAGGAATAGCTAAACATCTGACACAGAGAGCAGGAGATAAGGGGAGACTTAGTAAGAGACGGAGAAGCTGAAGTAATAGTAGGAGAGGAAGCCATTGTGGAGCTAAAGCTAGGCTAGGCTAAAGCTAGGCTAGCGCCCTTCTACCACGCCAAGAGAGCAAACCGTGAAACACGAGGAGTTCCCAAGCGTGATGTGCAGCAACAGAAAATGTTTTAAAAGTGCTTATGTGTTAGAAACAGATGTTACAGCAAAGAGATTAAAGATAAAAGCGAGAGAATCTGGAGCAACAAACCGTTGCTCACGCAGTTAATAACAGGAATTCGCCTTACCGCAAACAGGAAGTGACGTCAACTCAGTCGACAACAACATAAGGTTTACCAGAGAGGATGCCAAGAAGTATGTTATCCATTGGTTGTGTAAGCAATTAGATCTTTCTTACATGTTTGTTATTATCACAGCTAGACTTGAACAGTGTGGAGTCAGATTTGCAATGTAGAGGTCTTCTAGATATGTCACGCTGTAACGTGCCAAGGGAGGATTTATGGGAGTTAGGGTCAGTTTGACCTTTTTCCTGTTTTCGTCGATGGTATTGAGATGAAACATCTGGGGTCGTTGTGTAACTGGACTGTTCCAAGATATGTCAAGTAGTGGAATTAATCGCTCTGTTTTTGTACTTTTGTGATAAACACTTCCCAGAACTTTCGTCCAGTTGCCAACTGGACGTCATTAGCTTGTAACACACACACACCAATGGAGACACACAGACTCTTGTGTTTAACGCACACACATTTGTAGGCTTTAAAAAGACAAGTTCTGTATCTGCATTTTTTAGAACTCACGCTTCTCACCCGTGCGTACGTGAGATGATGTAATGGAATAAATTGAGTTCTCGTTGTCGAGGCAGAGGGACGCCATTGCTCTCGAGTCTTTCTTTCTTTTCTTTTTAAAAGGTTAATAGTTAAATAATTCTCCCACACTCTTGGCTCTTACTCTGTTTCTGTGTTTTTCTAAAGGTCTGTTTATAAGACTTCCTAGAAATGGAAGAGCACACACACACCATTTCACACACACACCCCTCCAACTAGGGAGGGAGGGCTTTTGGTCCAGAGCAATGCCTGTACACAGTAAGATATCATGTTCCCATTTACGTCATACTGTATCCCTATAAAGGCTGAAAGTTACCCCATATTGTTGGGATTGTTGGGACTGCTGTGAAATGAAGATGATTGTAAGTCCAGAATAAACGAATCCCCCTGCTGGTCACTGAAGAGAAGCTGTGGTGTCTGGTCTCGTCTGTTTTTTAAGGTTAAATCCTCTCCCACAGGTGCCTCACTCACAACCCACAAACGCTCATGTCCTTCTTCAATGACAACGTTATGTACAAGGATTGCTAATACTGTAAAGGAAAATGGCCAGATGGTCGGAGTTTGATAGTGATCAATGTTGCAGTACAAGTTTGTCAACATGTAGATGAATAAAAGACTGAATTAATGTGCTGCACCCCTATGCACAGCCAGTGGATTTGAAATAATAAAAATGAAACAAATGCAACAACAAAAAGTACACGCAGTTCAAAGTTTTTGTGCCAAAATGTCTACAAAACCACAGACGGCCAAAAGTGACTTGGAGGTTTCATGCAAACGAAGCATTAAATTTTCTGAGAAAGGTTTGATGTCTTAATTTATAAAAACCTGCCAAAATAAAAGTGCTAATTTGAAGCAAGTGAGACAGATAAAGGATGATTTAAATGTTTTTGATGGAATCAATGGATAATGTTGAATCAGTGAAGTCTCTTCTGGCTACATGTATTCAGTGTTGTCAGGATGCAGAGGTATCACATAAGCAATTTACAAGTTTGCCACTCCCCTCTGATGAACTTCTGAAACAGAACATTTTCAAATAAAATGAGTACTTGCCTGGAGTTTACTGAACGTGTCAAGCTGGTTATGTGAACTGGGTAAGCCCTATGTGCTACCAAATGCAGATGCTGATGATCAGGCCAACGACAACGTTGAAGATGTAATAAATCCTGAAGACAGTGTTTCCAATGTGTCCTCTGTAAAGTCCAAAACATGCTCTTAAATGTCCCGTATCTCTTCCAGTACATCTGCACGCATATGAGCAGAGGCCGAAAGAGCAGCGCTGCTGTAGCGCGCTGCAGCACTCAAAAGGAAGCATCAGCTTGAAGCGCTGGATGAGAAGCTAAAACAACAAAAGGAGCAATTTGAACTTGAGGCGGACTCAGCGGCTGCTAATGTAAAGCTTCGCGTATTGGATAAAAATGTGGCTCAAAATGTTCTGATGGAATGAACTCATACATTAAAAAGAGAAATTCTAAGTCGGCGCCAAAACGTAATCCAAGTGCTGACATATTTGTCCCCGAGGACATGGACGATGTTAAAATGTCCTCTGCCATCTCTGAGCATTAAGTTGTTCGACTGAAACAAAGGCCAGCAATTCAAAGCACTGAAAATGTGTCCATGTTCAATTAAATGTTCATCAAAGTACAAACACGAGTGCACAACCACAAGCGGAACAATTGGATCATCACCAGTATTATTGACATCATGCAAAGGCAAAAAGTCTTACTGCCATGTTGGTTCAGCAGAGTCATGATTCGGTCTTGCCACCAAGAAACATTACGGTTTTCGATGGAGACCCACTTGTATATAAATCATTTATAAGAGCATTTGAGAACGGCGTGGAGGCCAAAACATCCAACTTCAGTGACTGTTTGCACTTTCTACAACAATACACTAGGGGGCAGCCTAGAGACCTTGTGCATAGTTACCAGCATTCGTTTTGGAAATGAATACACAATTCCACAGGTCTATATGGATAAAATTAACAACTGGCCAGCTATTAAAAATGAGGATATTAAGTCACTGCAAGCATTATCTGTTTCTTATGGGATGCTCAAATTTAGCAAAACACAGCACTGATATGAAAGAACTAGACTTGCCTTCAAATATGAGGAGCATAATCTTAAAGCTTCCCTACAAAATGAGAGAGAGATGGAAAAATGTAGCCTGTGACCTGCAGGAAAAAAGGGGTCAAAGAGCATTATTTACTCTTTGAGGAGCAGGTTAAATTTACATCTAATCCGTTGTTTGGCAATATCATGGACCTTCAACAGCTCTGCTCTAAAAACCCCAACAGCAGGCTTACAAAACAGTAGCTTTGCTACAAAGGTCCTTGCGGTAAACAATGAATGTACACCTGAAAATAAGAGGAAGTCTTCCAAAAGCCACAATTGTTTGTATTGTCTCCAAAGTAATTACTCAGTTGACAAATGTTTTAAGTTCAAAGACAAGCCACACAAGGATAAAGTAAACTTTATTAAGGAAAAAAGCATGTGTTTTGGCCATTTAAAGTTGGGACATATAAGCAAAGAATGCAGAGGTTCACTTGGTCTGTACTGTCTGTCACCAACAGCATCCCAGTGTCCTGCACATTGACAAGGAAAGTACAAGAGCTTTCACCGGACATCCACAGAATCCTCTTACGTACCACCTCCACAATGACTCAAACCTGTAATCATATCAGGGTCTGTGATGAAGATAATTTGATTCTTTTAATTGTTAGAGTTCAATTTAGTCCAAAAACCAACACAACTGTACAGACGTATGCATTTTTGGACCCAGGCAGCACAGCAACATTCTGCACAGAAAGTCAGTCCAGAAAGCTACAAGAGAAAGGCAAAAGAACAAGCATTCAGCTGCGAACGATGGGTCACAAAGACATTGTGAGTACAAATATCATCTCTGGAGTGCCAGTAGCATCTTTGATAAAAATTATTTAATTGAACTTCCAGATGTCATGACACAAAAACTGCCTGTTTCAAAGCGAAATGTTCCACAACAAGAGAACATTAACCAGTGGCCATATCTGCAAAGTATCAAGCTCCACAACATAGATGCCGATGTAGAGTTGCTCATTGGCACAGACACATCTAAAGTAATGGTGCCATGGGAGCTGATAAACAGCCAAGATGATGGCCCATATGTAGTTTGGACTCGAGTTGGATTGGTCATCAATGGACCACTTCGGAGTGAAAGGAACAAGACAGGCTGTCATGCTTTCACCGCAAACACGATTTCTGTTCAAAATCTGGAAGCAATGTTGATTGAACAATATAACCGTGATTTCAATGAAAAAACATCCCAAGAACAAATGTCCAGAGAAGATATCAAGTTTATGGATATCATGAACAATACAGCACATTTAATCAATGGACATTATTGCATTGACTTGCCCTTTAAGGCTGAAAGTTCCACCTTGCCAGTGAACTAATGTATTGCAGAGCAACGTCTTCAAAGCTTGAAAAGAAAGTTTGATAAGAGCATCACCTTCAAGAAAGATTACATTGCATTTATTTGACATGATGTTATTGTGGGCAGTCTAAGGCACACCTGTGCACTAATCATGGTGTCTAATCTAAGGCGGTGAATGAACAGAACAGTAAGCTAAACGAGATGAGCCGTAGACTGGCTACGGTGGTTGAACTCAAAGGCGAGATGGGATAATATCTGGAAGTGAAAAGCCCAACTAATTTGGAATATTGGATATATTGGATTCGGGGAGCCAGCAATGATGAAAAGACTCTTAAATTTGACGGAAAAGTTGGTTCAGCTTGTTCTCATAACAAATTGTGTATTGTATTTAGGCTCTCCCACTATCTAAAAACTCCCCTGGATGTTATGACGAGGTGGCCCAGAACTACTCCCCCCACTCCCCTCTTCACCTGCAAACATTTGTGGATGCGTTAAGCTGGGGCGTGAGTGATAAAGACTTTCCAACGTATCAAGGACACTTGTCTGCTGGACGGCGTTCATGGACATACAAACTCCACACAACATGCACACACTACTGACTCACATTTATCTAATGAACTTACATGCGACTGGTGTTATGTGTGTCTCGTCATATTTGTGCTTCTCGTGCAAGAGGTTTTTTGATATCTCAAACTGTGTCCCTGTAAAAGAATAGGGTGTGATATATGCGTTTTTCTTCCCTCTCCCTTCCCTCCTATTGTGGCTACTATCTTTCCACAGAGTCAAGGCAGCGCCCTGTGGGCACTGTGTAGGCGGGGTCCAGGGCAGTTTGGAGGAATGCGCCTAACAGCTGCGCTGACTGGCTATCTTCCTTGGCTACGCAAGGCCTCAGTCAATCGTTCCCCCCAAAATGTTTGTTGATGTATATGATGAATGGTTGCACTAGAACTGTAATCTCGCTTACAATGCAAATTGTAGTTGACAATAAAGATTGATTGATTAATTGATTGATTAATTGATAATCAGCATCTTGATATGGCACACCTGTGAGGTGGGATGGATTATCTCAGCAAAGGAGAAGTGCTCACTATTACAGATTTAGACTGGTTTGTGAACAATATTTGAGGGAAATGGTGATATTGTGTAGGTGGAAAAAAGTTTTAGATCTTTGAGTTCATCTCATAAAAAATGGGAGCAAAACCAAAAGTGTTCCGTTTATATTTTTGTTGAGTGTATACCTCACCATGGTGTTTATCACCCAAGAAAAGGCAAACTGGGAGTTGTTTTTGACTGTTCTGCAATATTAAAGGGGGCCTCACAGAACTGCCAGCTGTTACAAGGACCTGAACAACCAACTCAGTGGTGGTAGTTCTTGTGCGCTTCAGACAAGAGCCAATTGCCATTATGGCAGATAAAGCCCTTAACAATCAGCTTCCCTTCATTGGCTTCCTTGTTAAATCAAGAATAGAATTTAAAATTCTTCTTCTAACGTATAAAGCCCTTAATAATCAAGCTCCATCATTGATTCACTAAAATGTAAAAAGGTGTTTTTGGGAAAATTTGACTCTTTTGAACATTTGGCTCTCCAGGTAAAGAGCCCGGTACGAACTATGTTTCTGAATGTTTACAGGCCTCCTAAGTCCACATCAAACTTTTTTAATGATTTTAGTGACCTGCTGTCTGTGATATGTGTTGATTATGACTTTTTAATTATTGTTGGAGACTTCAACTTTCACGTTGACAACCCTGAAGACAGAAGTGCAAAAGAACTGTGTGACACACTTAGAAACTTTGGTTTAAGTCAACATGTTAAACAGCCAACACACAAACAGGGACATATTTTAGACTTGATCATTACTAAAGGTCTAAACATTTCACAGGTCAATGTAACTGATGTTGCCCTATCTGATCACTTCTCCGTTACCTTTGAATGTATAATTTCCAGTGACTCATTTAGCCAAAGGGACATCGTAAGAAAACGCACCTTTAAGGACAATGCCACAGAAACCTTTATTCAAGCTTACTCTGCTACCTCAACCTTGGGCTGCAACTCAGTAGATGAGCTAGTGGATAACTTTCAGTCGAAAGTCTCAGACATCATTGACTGCATTGCTCCAGTTAAAGTGAAGGTTTTTTCCGGGAAGAATAAATCTCCTTGGAGAAATGCTCCAGCAGTTAGAGGTGAAAAAAGGGAATGCTGAACGCAGGTGGAGAAAGAACAGACTGCAGGTTCACTATGACATCTATAAAGAGAGACTTTACAGATATAACTTACAATTGAAAAATGCTAGAGAATCTTTCTTCTCAGAGATCATCAAGAAAAACATTAATAATGCTCGTGTCTTATTTTCCACAGTCGACAGGTTAACAAATCCTCCTATGTCAGTGACTTCTGAACTCCACTCCACCAGGGCCTGCAATGAATTTGCTAACTTCTTTACTGAGAAAATCCTAAAGATTAGACGATCAGTTTGTACATCCACACCAACTCTAGCACCAAAGCCGTATTCAGCTGGGACTTATCCTGACAAAATGTCCCAATTCAGCCAAATAAACCACAAAAGCTTAGAGGAGATCATTCAGCAGCTAAGTTCCTCCTCAAGCTGCCTTGATGTTCTACCCACAGCCTTCTTTAAAAAAGTTTTACCTGTCATAGTGTCTGATTTGACCCAGATAATAAACACGTCCCTTCTGTCAGGTGTTTTCCCCCAGTCCCTAAAAACAGCAATTATCCAACCACTGCTGAAAAAGAACAATTTAGACAAACTACTACTCCAGAACTACAGGCCCATCTCAAACCTCCCCTTTATCAGTAAGATTATTGAAAAAGCTGTATTTCAACAATTAAACACCTTCTTAACAACGACCAGCCGCTTTGACGTTTTCCAGTCTGGCTTCCGTGCTCACCACAGTACAGAGACCGCCCTTATCAAGGTGTTTAATGACATCCATATAAATACAGACTGTGGAAGAACCACCGTGCTGGTTCTGTTGGACCTCAGTGCAGCATTTGATACTGTCGATCACTCCATTCTGTTAGACCGTCTGGAAAACTGGGTCGGCCTCTCTGGTACAGCTCTCAACTGGTTTAAATCCTACTTAAAGGACAGGGAATTTTTTGTATCAGTAGGTAACTTTACATCAGAGATGACAAAAATCACATGCGGGGTTCCCCAAGGGTCCATCCTGGGTCCCCTCCTTTTCAATATCTACATGCTCCCTCTAGCTCAGATAATAAAAAACAACAACATCAGCTACCATAACTATGCAGACGACACACAGCTTTACATCACCATGTCACCAGGTGACTATAAACCAGTTCAAGCACTGAGTAGATGCTTAGAAGAAATCAATGCCTGGATGTGCCAAAATTTTCTTCAGTTGAATAAAAACAAAACAGAAGTAATAATTTTTGGACCAATAGAGGAGAGATCAAAGGTTAGCACACAGCTTCAGCTGCTTCAGCTAAAAACCACTAATCAGGCCCGAAATCTGGGAGTAGTGATGGACTCAGACCTGAACCTCCAAAAGCATCTAAAGACAGTTACAAGGTCGGCTTTCTATCACCTGAAGAACATTTCTAGGATTAAAGGACTGATGTCTCAGCAGGATCTGGAAAAACTAATCCATGCGTTTATTTTTAGTCGAATAGATTACTGCAACGGTGTTTTCACAGGTCTGCCTAAAAAGTGGATCAGACAGCTGCAGCTGATCCAGAACGCTGCTGCCCGCGTCCTCACTAAGACTAAGAAAGTAGAGCACATCACCCCAGTTCTAAAGTCCTTACACTGGCTCCCTGTATCTCAGAGAATAGACTTTAAAATACTTCTGTTAGTCTATAAATCCCTAAATGGCTTAGCACCTAATTACATCACAGACTTGTTATCGGTGTATCAACCATCCAGACCACTCAGGTCTTCTGGCTCCAGCCTGCTCTGCATACCTAGAACTAGAACTAAACAAGGAGAAGCAGCATTTAGTTCCTATGCTCCACTGATCTGGAACAAACTTCCAGAAAATTGTAAAGGTGCGGAAAGCCTGAGTTCCTTTAAATCAAAATTAAAAACACATTTGTTTAGGATTGCCTTCAACTGTTCTAGTTAACTGAATCACCACTTTTTTGCTCTAATTTCTATCTACATTTTATTCTTACTTGCTTTTATTCTGTTTTAATTTGCTATATTTTAATCATGTAAAGCACTTTGCATTGTCCATGTACTGAATTGTGCTATATAAATAAATTTGCCTTGCCTTGCCTTGCCATATATCAGAGCTCTGATTACCCCGTATGTTCCTAACAGAGCACTTCGCTCTCAGACTGCAGGTCTACTGGTGGTTCCTAGAGTCTCTAAAACTAGAATGGGAGGCAGATCCTTTAGTTTTCAGGCTCCTCTCCTGTGGAACCAACTCCAAGTTTTGGTCCGTGAGGCAGACACCGTGTCTCCTTTTAAGACTAAGTTTAAAACTTTCCTTTTTGACAAAGCTTATAGTTAGAGTGGCTTATGTTACCCTGAGCTACCTCTATAGTTATGCTGCTATAGGCTTAGGCTACTGGAGGAGATTAGGGTCTATTTCTCTCACTCTGCTGAGTTCTCCTACTGTTCTCCATTTTGCATTGTCTGTTGTTATTTCAACTTTTAACTTTTTGTTCCCTCTCTTTTTTTCTTCATAGTAGGTACACCTGGTCTGGCGTTCTGTTAGCTGTGACATCATCCAGGGAAGACAAATCACCCGCTGTTATAATGTAGAACAGATTCCTGGATCAATGTGTGCTTCTGTGCTTTTTCTGTCTCTCTTGTTGTGTCTCTGCTCTGTCTTCTGTATCCCCCAGTCGGTCGAGGCAGATGACCGTTCATACTGAGCCCGGTTCTGCTGGAGGTTTTTCCTTCCCGTTAATGGGGAGTTTTTCTTTCCGCTGTCGCTTCATGCTTGCTCAGTATGAGGGACTGCTGCAAAGCCATGGACAATGCAGACGACTCTCCCTGTAGCTCTACGCTTCTCCAGGAGTGAATGCTGCTTGTCGGGACTTTGATGCAATCAACTGGTTCCCTTATATAGGAAAGTTTTGACCAATCTGTATAATATGATTGAATTTGACTCTGTAAAGTGCCTTGAGATGACATGTTTCATGAATTGGCGCTATATAAATAAAATTGAATTGAATTGTGCCACAGCTGCAATGCAACAAGATTGTTTAAAACTAACACTTTCCACTTTGCTAGTTTACTTTTTATTTTTTGTTCCCGATTTTCCCCATTTTTCAGTGCTATAGTTTTATCACCAAGCTAGATCTCAAGATATATAAAACCATCTCTTTTCCACAGAAGATTCTGAGGGAGACCTGGGCTTCACTCTCTCTCCAGTTCACTTTAGCTGCTGACAGGACAGAGAATTTTCCCACATCACTCAATGTGTTCACATCCTGCTGATCTTTTATAAAAAACAACATCATCAGCATATGCAGATAAAACCATATTGCTGTTAAAACCAGGTAAAACCAAACCACAAACACACAAACAAATTTTCTGGAGGAGGGGTTCCAGGGAGACCGCGTAGAGCATTCCCGAGAGCGCACAGCCCTGCCGAACACCTCTTTCATCTTTAGCGGTTCATCAAATTCTGGAGCTTCCTCAAGTCAAAAGAAAGGTTTCTGCCGTGTGGGACCATTATGATCTCATATTGGAAAATAAGGTATCTGTTTTAATATCCTTGTTCCATCATATTCCTCTCAGTTTCCACTTGATCTATCTGAATTGAAAATCATTTCAAAGTGACACTTTCTTACTGTTCCTATTATTTTCTGCTGGTTAAATGTCACATTTGTTCAACAGACCATTTCCTATTTAAACAAAGCACCTTCACAATTTAAATCACTCGTGTTCCGCCGTTCCTCCAAGTGCAATGGGGCCATCAGCAGACTGCGGTCAAAATGTGCATCTATAATCGGAAACACAAATGAGCCCCAGCCAGGAACATCTTCACAACAGCTGTCTTTCTCCACTTCAGGCATGTTATTGAACATTATATATTTGTAAACCATGTACTAAAATGCCAATTTGTTCTTTTTAGAAAAACTTTGGCAACATCTTGACATAGAAGTGGGCAGGCAGACCAAAACTCCACAACTGAAGCCATCCAGGAAGTGCACAGATACTTGGCAGAAGACAATATTGCTAGGTCCAAAACATGGCAAAAAACATGACATTACCCCACCCTCAAGGCAAGGCAAGGCAAATTTATTTGTATAGCACATTTCAGTACAAAGACGACGAAAAATGCTTTACATGATTAAAATATAGGAAAATAAAACAGAATAAAAGCATGTTGGAATAAAATGTAGAAACAAAATGAAACATGGGAGAATATTAAAAACATTTGGATTACAAAGTTGAACTAATTATGTTTCAGTAAAACAGTTTAACTAGAACAGTCAGAGGCAATCCTAAACAAATGTATTTTTAATCTTGATTTAAAAGAACTCAGGCTTTCAGCACTTTTACTGTTTTCTGCAAGTTTGTTCCAGATAAGTGGAGCATAGGAACTAAATGCTGCTTTACCATGTTTGGTTCTGGTTCTAGGTATGCAGAGTAGGCTGCAGCCAGACGACCTTAGTGGTCTGGAGGGTTGATACACTGATAACAAGTCTGTGATATATTTAGGTGCTAAGACATTCAGGGATTTTTAGACTAACAGAAGTATTTTAAAGTCTATTCTCTGAGATACAGGGAACCAGTGTAAGGACTTTAGAACTGGGGTGATGTGCTCTACTTTCTTAGTGAGGACGCGAGGCAGCAGTGTTCTGGATCAGCTACAGCTGTCTGATCCACTTTTTAGGCAGACCTGTGAAAACACCATTGCAGTAATCAATTCGACTAAAAATAAACGCATGGATTCGTTTTTACAGATCCTGCAGAGACATTAGTCCTATAATCCTGGAAATGTTCTTCAGGTGATAGAAAGCTGACCTTGTAATTGTCTTCAGATGCTTTTTGAGGTTCAGGTCACTACACTACACTACACCCATATTTCGGGCCTGATCAGTGGTTTCTAGCTGAAGCGACTGAAGCTGTGTGCTAACTTTTGCGGCCCTCGATGCCCTTCTGGGCTGTTCCGGTTGCAAATGATGGAAGCTGCGGATGTGGCCCTTATCCAGGATCAGACGAGATGCCACCCAGGACCTCTCCTCAGGACCATAACCTGTCCAGTCTACAAGGTACTGGAAGCCACGACCCCGAAAACGCAACAAGCGATTCACAGTAAAGGCGGGGGGGGGGCACAACCTCGACGACAGAACTGGTTTGAGCCTGGAGACGTGGAATGTGGGGTGTACACGCAATGATGAAGGTAATTTCAGACATATAGTCGCTGGGTTTATATTCTTGGCAATAGGGAATGGTCCCACAAAACGAGGTGCTAGCTTACGATTCTCAACCTTAATGGGCAGATCCTTACAACATGAAAGGGCAATAGACCTGTAGCACTTGATTGTAACCCATTACAGTTTTTTTGGATTGCTTAAGCACGATTGTCAAAATAGGGCCCGTGTTTTCAAAACACTACACACAATTAGCACAACCACACACCCAATTAGCAAAACACTACAGATCCTTTGCATAATTAAACACTCTTGTAAAAACTATACACTTCTGTTTAAAAACCACACTTTGTTACCATATGAAACACACACGTTTCACATTACTATACTCTGTTTGCACGAGTTACACTCTGCTGTGATAAACCTAAAACACTTTTAGCACTTCTACTTCCCTATGATTAGAGTTTGCTACCATCAACAAAGTAAAAATATAATGTAAATTCACCAAACACTACACACAGGGGCGCCTGCAGAAATTTTTCATAGGGCTGGCCAGAAGGGGCCACTTAAAACTCTTGGGGTGGCACACTGAAACTAAAAGCCATAATTTCAGGATTTTATTCTACGGTTGTAGTAAAGCTTCCTGTAGAAAGACTTAAGTAAACACCTATTGATATATTTTGGTTTATTGTGTGATTTTTAATGTTACTAATGATCTAATGTGGATAGACACAGACCAATAACAGTACAGTTACAGTTTTTTTGGATTGCTTAAGCTCAATTGTCAAAACAGGGCCCGTGTTTTCAAAACACTGCACACAATTAGCACAACCACACACCCAATTAGCAAAACACTACAGATCCTTTGCATAATTAAACACTCTTGTAAAAACTATACACTTCTGTTTAAAAACCACACTTTGTTACCATATGGAACACACACGTTTCACATTACTATACTCTGTTTGCACGAGTTACACTCCGCTGTGATAAACCTAAAACACTTTTAGCACTTCTACTTCCCTATGATTAGAGTTGGCTACGATCAACAAAGTACAAATATAATGTAAATTCACCAAACACTACACAAGACCAATGTTGCAGACTGAAGAAACTCATTTATTTCTCAACACGCCCAAAATGTTGACATGGAGATTCATAATACTGTAACAAAATGTCACTTTACGTATTGTACTGTAAGTTTACTGTAAAAAACTAAACAAAACAAAAACTAGACATTGTCTCTTCGCCTAGCTGGATCTGGCCAGAGAATTTCATCAACATCGCAGGCAATGTTGTCATTAGCAAGACACCTTGGAAAGAAACGTCTTGAATGACGAATCCATCCTTGCATTGCTGCTACCTCCATCTGGTCACAGGCCTCCTCCATGGCTTGGATGAGGGGTACCTCAGCCTGGAGACGGAGATCATATACCTTCCACCGCCATGCCGAGAAAAACTCTTCTATAGGGTTGAGAAATGGAGAGTATGGTGGAAGATATAGGATGGTGAAATGCGAATGTTGCTGAAACCAGTTCTGAACCAGAGCAGAGCGGTGGAAAGACACATTGTCCCAGACAACAATGTATTGCATATGATCGATTTGATTTGCTGCTGTTATGTTGTGCAATTGGTCCAAGAATGTAAGTATGAGTGCTGTGTTGTAAGGGCCCATATGGGCATGGCGGTGGAGGACCCCATTCTGTGTAATGGCTGCACAGAGTGTTATATTACCCTCACGTTGCCCTGGGACATTGACTATAGCCCTGTGGCCAATGATGTTTCTTCCCCTCCTTCATGTTCTCGTCAGGTTGAACCCAGCCTCATCTACGTAAATGAACTCATGCTGGATCTCCTCTCCATCCATTTGTAAAACTCTCTGAAGAACAGTGTCAGGCAAAATTGTGTTCAGTGTAGATCTAGTATATATATTACAGTACAGTAAAAGATTATGAGACAGTATGCAAGATCACAATGCTTAGGTGAATACATACCTCTGCATAATCATGCCGCAGTCGTTTCACCCTTTTGGAATTGCGCTCGAAAGGCACTCGATAAACTTTCTTCATTTGAATATGGTTTTTTATTAGGATGCGTGCCAGTGTTGATGTTGATACCTGATGGATATTGTTGAAACCGACGTGGTTATTGACAATGTTAGCTTGGAGCTGATTGAGGGTTATAGCATTGTTGGCCAAAACCATGTTTACTATCTCCCTCTCTTGCTGTTCTGTGAACATAGGAGGCCTTCCCCCTCGTCGTTCCTGACCCTCAATCCTATGTAGAAAAAAAAACAGTAAACAATAGTACAGTAATTTCACAGGAAAAGGTAATAGAAGTGCTGATAGTGCATAGAATACAGTACTGTAAGCAGTTGCTGAAACCGTGCAGATGTTTTTGATATGATGATATGTTTACAATACCTCTTTTCCAGTTGAAATGTTGTTATCACACTTGCCACTGTGTATCGGCTTAGATTTGGCTGTACTCGCAGTCCAGCCTCCCTCAGCGTCAGGCCGTGGTTGACAACATGGTCAACCAGTGTTGCGCGGATCTCATTTGTCAGATTCGGTCCTCTTTGAGCACGTTCTTGTCTTCCTCTTCCTCTACCTCCAGCATGACCTCCATCTCTTCATTCCTCTTCCTCCCCTTCCTCCTCTTCCTCCTTGTCCTTCTCCTCCTCCTTGTCGTCCTCCTCCTTGTCCTTGTCCTCCTCCTTCTCCCCCACCTCGTCTTTCCATTGTGCTTGAAGACCGATGAACTCACCTGCTGCTTTTTATAGTGCTTATACACCTGATTGGTGTGTCTACAATTAAGCAAACAAGTGTTTGCACACCTGATGACTGTGTTGAATGAATTGGTTGGAAGGTGCGGTAATTTGAAAGTCAGTGCTTTGGTATTGCAAGGAAGTGACTTCATAATAGATTTTTGTGTGTAATGTATGTTAAGTGTGTTTAGTGTTTTGCAAATCACTGTGTGTAGAGTTTTGCAACAAGTGTGAGGTTGACAATGTGCTTATAGTTGTGCAAATATGGGCTGATGTTTTGCTTCTTGAGTGTAAGGTTTTGCTAATAGTGTACTACTTTTAACTTTAGTGTGTACGCAATCCAAAAAAACTGTAATGGCGTACTCTACCCAAGGTAAATTTTGGGACCACTGACCAGGAGAGCATCTACGCAAAGGATGCGCAGCTTGGACTCAACCTCTTGACTGATCCTCTCTGTCTGACCATCAGTCTGGGGGTGAAAGACAAACTGATGTCAATGCCAAGAAGTGTGCAAATGCCAAGAAGTGTGCAAAATTTACCCCAAAAACGGGGTAAATTGTGGTCCTCTATCAGACACAATGTTAAGGGGAATTCCATGGAGCCTGAACACTTCTCGGCTTCTTTTTTATCTCATCTCTCTGCAGGTTCATCATAAAGAAGAATGAAGAACACAGAAGATTTACTTAATGTCTTTGTATATATGATATAACTGAGATTGTTGTGTAATATATATATATATATATATATATATATATATATATATATATATATATATATATATATATACAGTGTTCCCTCTAAGCTGCGCGCGTGCGCAATCGCGCACGGCATCTGGATTCAACGCGCACAGCAAATCTATGCTGCGCAGAAAATAAAATCCAAGCTGAACTGTAAACAAAATAATAATAAACCAAGTTGTTTTATACTATTTTGCAACTCTGGTGAAATGGTGTTCCACGGTCCTGCTCTGTGAGCGGCAGATGCTGATCAGAGCGCACCGCTGATGGATGGGTTGGGCATACGCCTTTATAGTTGGGCAGGTTGCAGTGTGCGTCTTTGTTCTGGGACCGTTTCAGAAAATATGGACGATCTACCTTAAGTAGAAAGCTGCTGCTCTGAGTAGTTCTTACTCCCTCTGTCATACTCGGGTTTTCGGTTTCAGAACAGGTGATATCAGTCAAGTAACTAAACTTAGCGTCCAGCCAACTATGACTTCAACGCGAGTAGGAGCATGAAAAAAGCCCTGATCAATGGAACGCAGATAACGTGCTTCACCATGGCAATGACAGGAAATAAGCCTTAAAGTGCGCATTTCCCGCAAGTGGAATTAGAAATTTTTAATGAAGGCATATGAAGAATATTTAACCATAAGAAATAATTCTGTTGCTGCTGAAAAAGCGAGTTGGCTTGCTATGAGAGTTATTTGATGGAGAATTAAAGCTATTTTTCTCACATTACAGTAATTCAACACAAAAGGGGGAAGTGGGGAGGGTGCATTGATTACAAAAAGCATTGAAAGGACATGGCAGCCAATCTTGATGAAGTTTAATCAGGTATGGTTAAGTTCTAAGTTTTCTTATGTTTAAACATACTCAACTAAATCATTAATTGGCTATATTCAACATATGCAATTAATATTGGGATGGTGTGAGTTATTGAAATAACTGATAAGTTCATCTTTTTGCCAGCATTGTTCACCCTTCCTTCTAAAATGAGTTGACACTGATTGTCTTGTAGGTGTTTAAATTGTGCCAACCTCACTTTATATTAATCATATAGGCTATATGTATATTTTCAGCTGAAGTAAAGGTGGTGCTATGTAAGTGAAGAAATCTGTCTTAGCCCTCTGACTATGGAACAACTTTAAACATGCAACAGTAACATTCCTGATAGTACGACATACAGCTGCCTCTGAAAGATTTTCTGCATCTCCTATGTTATTAAAAAGCTGTCGTTGGTATGTAAAAAAAGGAGCAGCACAAAGAAATTGTTCAGAATTGAGAGCGTTCCCTCGTGTTAGGAAAACGATGTGCGGCTGAGAATATTGAAATAAATCATCTGACGACCCCAAAGTGCTTTACATTGGTCAATCATTCACCCATTCACACCCTGACGGGGGTGAGCTATGTTAGTAGCCACAGCTGCCCTGGAGCAGACTGACAGAAGAGAGGCTGCACAACACCACATGTTTGAGCTAAAGCTCACTGCAGAAAATGTAAATAATTTAATGGAAATAAGATTGGAACTCTTCCTTAGTAGGACCCCTACTCGTAAATAAAAATATGCTACACAGCTCTTTAAAAAAAAATCCAAGAATTTTGTCTTTTTCATGTAATCGGGCTAAATCAGTTTTATCTAAACTCAATAACATAAAAGAAATTATTACCGTAACTTGATTCTTTAATTAAGCCATGTAAATTGATATAACCTCAGGTTTTGGACAGGCGTAATGTACCCTCATTGTGCTCGTGTGATGTGTTCACAGAGGTCAAGTGATCGCTCAGGGATATATATATATATATATATATATATATATATATATATATATATATATATATATATATATATGTGTGTGTCACTGGCCTCTCCATTACACTTCGACATCTGCAAGATCTGGGGCAGAAGGCAACTTGCGAAGGGGTATGAGATGGGTCATCTTGGAGAACCTATCTACCACAGTTAGGAGAACAGTGTTACCTTGGGATGAAGGTAGATCCATCACAAAATCCATGGAGATATGGGACCATGGTCGGTGTGGAATAAGCAGAGGCCTCAGAAGACCTGCTGGAGGACGATGGGAGGACTTAACTCTAGAGCAGGTGCGTATCCTTACTTAGTGTGGGCCACCAAAACCCAGACTGCACCACTGCCATTGTCTTGGTAACACCTGGGTGTCAGAACAGTTTGGCACTATGACAGAGCTGAAGGACCTTAGATACAATGTTATCAGGAACAAACAGAAGATTCTTGGGACATTGAGCTGGAGGTGGTTGAGTCTCATGACATTTTTTGAGTAGTCTCTCTATCCTGGTTAGAGCTAACCTGGTCTTGGAGGGAGATATGTAGTCATGGGTCTCAGATCCACAAGAACGAACAGATGATTTTTTTTTTTTTTTTTTTCAGTGTCCTGTCTAGCAATGTGGCAATAGGAATTGATGTCTCAATGCCAGATAGAGCTCGACAGATTTTGCTTTTACAAGTGGAGCAAACAGCTTTCGCCATAGTGCTCCACTTGATTTATGCTTGTAAATAGCTTTATTATGATTCCTGCAAGGAGAATTTCAAATTATATGGACATGACAATGGGAGAGTAAAGGAAGAAGAACAGATGATTGATGAACTCTTGAGAGGGCATCTGGTTTAATGCTCTCGTTACCCAGCTGGTAGGCCAGGGTAAAATCAAATCTACTGAAGAACAATGCCCACCTTGCTTGCCATGGATTCAGTCTCTTGGCTGATTTAAGGTACTCCAAGTTCTTATGGTCTGTCCATACAGTGAAATGTGTAGACCCTTCCAACCAATGCCTCCATTCCTCCAGTGCTAGCTTAATAGCCAGGAGTTTTCAGTCCCCAACATCATAGTTCCCCTCAGGGTCGGAAAGGCGACGAGAAAAGAAGGCACATGGGTGTAACCTGGTATCATCTGCAAACAAGACAAAACAGCACCAAAACCAGTATCTGGAGCGTCATCCTCAACCACAAATGTTTTTGTAGGATCAGGGAAACGAAGGATGGAGGCTGAAGTGAAAGCTGACACATGTCAAGCTGACACATGAAAGAACGAGCCATTCACTGAGATGCCCGACTCGACCAACAGGTGCGCCTGCTCCACGTTCTCCACAGACAAAACCACGGCTCCATTCATGCAGGCCGCTGAATCGATGGCACTTTGTCCAATTACTTGACCCACTGCTAAACACACGTCCTCCATGCTGTAGCACACACCTTGATGCCGTTCTTCCGTGTCAACATGGAGAGCCACCACCCACCACCAAAGCGTGCAAGACGCCGACTTGCTAGCATTACTTTCACTTTTGGCTGGATGGTCTAAAACGCGTTTTATGAAGTGGTAGTATCATTTATACCTTTCCATTACAATTGATGTTTTACAATGGTTTTGTTTTATGGCATTTTGCTATTTTTGGAGAGTTGTAGGTAAGAATTTATTGTGATTAGCTTCACCCCTCCTCCCTCACCCGAAGCTTCACTTTACTGTTGGCTAGGTGATCTAAAAAGCGTTTTATGAAGTTATATCATTTATACCTTTCCAAAACAACTAATGTAGGTAACAACGTATCGTGTTGTGATTAGCTTCACCCCTCCTCCCACTCCAGCAGCACTTTTACTGTAAGTCGCATGGTCTGAAAAGCCTTATATGAAGTCTTTATATCATTGACACTTTCCCAGTACAACTGCTGTTTTATACCAGTGTTCTGTATAAAACAGTCTGAATAAAAAAGAGCAGTTCAATCCCACTGGGATTGGCCAGCCGTGAGGGTAGGTGTGACATCTTTAAGAACTTGTATTTCCAAGGGCTCCGCTTTCTTTAAATACAAATTCATTCCATCTCCACAGCTCACTCTAAGTGAAGTTTATAGGGCCTCTAGCTCATCTAACACCCTGAACTTGGCATTAGAGGTGGCTATAGCAGTCCTGATCTGAAATTTTTCTCTATCTGCCTTTAACTAAAGAAGTCTTTTTTGTTTCAGAGAAGCTGCTCGGGCTTGTAACTCAGCTCTCTCTAATTCAGCTTTCAGACGTGCTGATGAAGCAGATGATGTTCTGGAAATGGTTGAGGGATCATACTGTAGAGCCTTAACAGTTGTGACAGATGCACTATCTTCAGGTGCATCTCCTCATTGATCCTCTCTACCTCAGAAATACGCTGCTGGGCGGCTCCCTTCACCCCCTCTCGCATTTAGACATTGAGGATTCTGGGTAGTTGCTTGGAGGGGGGGCGCTGGCACCAGCTTTCTTCCGGAGGGGGGGTGGGCTGTGCCGTGCACCCCCTTCGGTGCTCCCAGTTTTAAACACACCTGAGATCAACATGCAACAACACAACATCTGAGCGGGCGTAGGGAGGATCGGGGGTCTTTTGCACACCCCGGATCTCCGATCGCGGCACGGAGTCTGGGGCCTGGAGGAGGTGCGGGCCACTGGGTCCGGGGTCTTGGCGGGGGGCTGCTGCGGCTAGCCAGCGGCTTACCGGATCTGGGGCTGACGCCTCTGCTCTCCCCAGGAAGGGATGGGGGGCAGGGGTGGCTAAGGTAAGGTCGGGGTGGGAGGGGGTTTATTAGGTATATAGTGGGTGAGGGGGGGCTCTGGTCGGTTGGCCCGTGCGGGTCGTGTCGGCCCCCGCTCTTTGGGGGGCCTGGTCCGGGGGGCGTCTGGTCCGGGGGCGGGGCCGGGGGTCGGGCACAGGCAGTGGTATTGTTGAATTGTGGTGACCCCCCCCCACTTGGGATGTTTGGATGTGAATACTATGTGGGAATGTGTGTACAGCGTCCTTTTTTTTTTTTTTTTTTTTTTTTTTGTGTCTGTGTGTGGCGAGTGGGACACAAGGGAGGGATGGTGTGAATGAGTTTTTTTTTATTTTTTTTTTTATTTTCCAGGTTCGGGTCCGGCCCGCTCCCTCTCCCAAGATCATCTCAAGTCTCCGATAGGTGCGGAGCCCATCCCCCCACGTCCTGCCCTCCTCCGCTGCGTTGGCGGGCGCCTTGGCCCTCTGGCGCGTTGGCGGTCCTCGGGTTTGGGGCGGGTTCACGGGTGGGCGCCGGCCCATTCCCGGCGGTGGCTTCGCGGGGCCTGGCCCCCCGGGGGGCGGCCGGAGCCCCTGCCGCGGGGGCGGGGCGCCCCTGGGGCCTCTGGCCCCCAGGGCCCATGGCCATGACCACTTCAGCGCGGCCGGCTGCCGGCGGAGCCCACGGGCTCGTCCCCGCGGCTCTTGGGGGCGTCGGCATTGCGGTGGCTGGGGGATTTCCTCGGGGTCGTCTCTCCTCTTTCCTCGGGGGGGGGGGGGTTGCAGATTTCCTGTGAAGGCCCCTCTCGGTATCAAGGTGTTACACGATTGTATCTGTTGCTTTATGTCTGTTGGTTGTGCTGTTGTTTTTGTGTCTCTTTCCAGGTGATGGAGCAGACAGAGGACGTTTTATCATTCTCTTCCTTCTATCTCTTCTTTCTTTCACCCTTTTCTTTCTCTTTTTTTTTCTCTTCTTGTTTTTCTTTTACTCTCCTACTTTCCCATTGTAGTGTCCATATAATTTGAAATTCTCCCTGCAGGAATCACAATAAAGCTATTTACACGCACAAATCAAGCGGAGCATTATGGCGAAAGCTGTTTGCTCCACTTGTGAAAGTAAAATCTGTCGAGCTCTATTTGGCATTAAGATATCAATTTTTATTGCCACATTGCTAGACAGGCTAGATGTCTTGCTCAACAGCACCTTGACTAAGGTATTTACCTCACAAAACTTTCCAAATAGATTGTTGAACTCAATAATAAATGTCATCTGTACTTCTGCCAGATTGTTGTCATCACCCTCATTCATTAGCTGATTTATCTGATTCATTTTCCTTGTAAGCTGCCTTAGCTTAGCCTTTCTTTTGTTAACAGAATTACGGACCTTCTTCTGGAAGCCCTTTTCTGTCATTTTAACCGATCTAGGTTCAAATAGCAACACATAGCAGGAGACTCCTCAGTTTGACTCATATTTACTGTCTGTGTCAATATGTTGTAAATCACTTACAACATTTTCGTTGTAAATGATTTACACCACTATTAAATGACACCACTAAACAGGCAAGGCCAATGGTATGTCACTGCCGACACGTCACCCAAAGAAGAGAGCCAATGCTAGCTAGCGCTAAGTTATTTAGCAACTGTTAGCACCAGGGCTTTGAACCGGTTCAAGGAACGAAAACGAAAACCGGGAACTTTTTGTATTTTACAGAGAACAAAAACAAAACCGGAAACGTTATTATTTTTTATGTTCTGGAACTGGAACACTTATTTAAAAATAATGGTAACCGGTTAATACCGGTTTTATTTCGTTCCTCAAAGTTTTCGTTGCCTAATTAACTTAAAAAAAAAAGTAATTATTAATGTGAGGTTCACTTCCTGTGTGACATCACATCACACATTCGCTGACTGAATGGAGTGAGAGCGGTGTCTCCACTAGAGCTACACATCTTAAATAAGAGGTGAATTACGATCAGTGACGGACTGGACGGTCTGGCATTCGGCATGATCGTCGGGTGTGCGCGGCCCCTTTCACCCTGTTCATTGTAGGCCTACATTATCTCTCGGCCCACTAATAAGCCAAATGCAGGGTTTCCCGCAGCGCTGTCTCACTCACGCTACCGCCTCACCAACATTCCAAAAAAACAACAACAAAAAAACAAACAAAATCAAACGAACTCGATATGCTTGCATGTTTATTTGACGTTAACACGCGTTTTTTTGTTGCTGCTTTCGCGCGTGCATATACTGAATGGCAGGGAAAAAACACATGGTTACGCCCCCCTCGGTCTGCGCAAAACTTGTCGTCGTCCCCCCCCCCCTCCCCCAACGCACCGCCTCGCCTAAAGCCGGGCGTACACTGTACGAGTTTTTCCCCTTTTCGGGCCGATTCTTCAGTCGTGCGAGCATTTTTTGAATCGGGCCGAATTTCAGCTTGATCGTACAGGGGGGGAGGAGGGGGGACTGGCTTCTCACGACTACCTCCCGATCAGGAATCGGACGGTTGGTGAAAATCAAACATGTTTGAAATTCAGTCGGCTGTCGTGAGGTTTTCGTGAGCGCATCCTGCTGTTCAAGCAGAGCTACGAGGGGGCGCCCTCCTCTCCTCTCCGTCCCCGCCAGCGGAGGGAGGGGAGCAGGCATACCTGAAGCGACCTCCGCCCGGCGTTGGGGAGGGCGAGCTGTCCGGTCCGCGCAACGCGCTGGCCGCCTGTTTCGGCACTCCTCCGCTCGCGGGGGGGCTGCGAGCCGGGCGACCTGCCGTGCCGCGCGGCCGCCGGTGCGGCCGCCTCCTCTCTCTCCCCTCCGTTCCCCCGACGCCCGGTGCCTCATGCGGGCCTCGCCAGAGCTGGGCTCGAACCCCTGCTCTGGGTCCCTGTCACCAACCGTCGCTCTTCTGCCTCTGCCACCATAGCGAGCGGTCCCAGAGGGGGCACGACGTACAGTGTGAGAAGTCCGGTCGCGTCCGAGCGTCGCGCCGCACAGATCGTGAGCGGGGAACTTTTTAAACCCCGCGGTTCCGTCGCACAGTTTGAGATGTATATAAGTACCATGACTGAAAAACTCGTACCGTGTATGCCTGGCTTAAGCAAATTCCTGCGGGAAACACTGAAATGCCTCTTGGTTCAGTTTTCATGCATATTAAAGTTAGAGTTCAACACCAATGGGGCTACAAACTTGCATGTTATTTCCGTGCATGTGAAGTTATATCTGTGTGTTGCGGGCACGTGCACGCGCGTGCGTGCGCGTCCCCGTGTGAGCCGCTGGTTGGTGAAAATGCCAGGGCCGTTTTTTAATCCCAGTCCGTCACTGATTACGATCCATCGTTAAGTAAAACGCTCATTTCCAAACAGCAGATAGGAACGAAATTAACCGTTCCGGGAACAATATTTTTTTTGTTCTAACCGGTTCGGGAACGTCAATTTATTGGTGGAACTCATAACCGGAAACGTTATAATTCCGTTTCTGTTCGGAGCGAAAATCGGTTCAAAGCCCTGGTTAGCACAGTGAACACCAGTGTTCTCAGTCCTTAGTTCCAGTTATACATGTATCCTCTTTTCGTCTTGAAGCAGAGTTTTCTTACAATATGGGATCTGAAGCACAGAGAGACAAAGTTTACATTACTCGCGCTGTAGCGGCTGTGTTGCCATCAATCAAACCTGCGACGTAAACAAGATGACAAACGTTTATTCAGGTTCCACAGTGAAATCTTCTTACAGGAGTGGTTCAATGATCATTGATTAACCAAAATAACTGAAGTTGGCTGATACTGCCCCAATATGTTTACAGCTATGGTAAGAGAACTGTATAGCTTCAGTCTCTGTGTTTACCTTTTTTTGTTTCCGCCTGAAACCCCGAACCACAAGTGAAGGAAATTCATCCGCATGTTCAAGGGCAACTAAATCAAATAAAGGTAAACATATTAATCAGGTTAACAAAGAAAATAACAGCATTACCGTATTTTTCGGACTATAAGGCGCACTTAAAATCCTTAAATTTTCTCAAAAATTGATGATGCGCCTTATAATCATGTCCGTCTTATATATGATTAAAGTTGTGCTTACTCACGGTTTTATGTGGTACAATCTGTTAAAATGTGTAAGTATGACTTTGGTAAGCAACAAAGCTGCTCCGCTCGATGGACATTTGGAGTATTATGGTACACTGTCACTACCTAATCGCACTCCTGAGCAGTCTACAAGACTGCCTGACTGTAATGTTGAAACTAAAAGTGCATTCATGTAAGGCAGCCCACGCCCAGAGTACATGCTTGCAACAATAAACCTAGTAAGTTAATTCAATATGAAAGTTCTGTTTATTTTTGGCCTTATGTTAGAAACAGGAACCGTCATCCAACTAATGTCCTCCCGACAGACAGATAGCGCTCCCTCTCAGGAGAGAACTGTGTTAAGGAGGAAACACACTGGGTGTGTTGCAAAGCAGCATACGCGCGTCTTGGTTTAGCTTTTCATTTTAATCAGTCAATAAATGTACAGAAGCATAACGCTATGTGATGGCTAAATTAGATTGAAGTTCTTCCGGGAGTATCCAAAAATAAGAGTCGTCGAAAGTAAAGCGCCATGGATGATGTAGTTGTGACAAGCTAACAAACTAAAATATGCAATTTCTAATCAGAGATGGTCAAGACACAGATTTTTCAAAACATCGGATATATTACTAACAATTTAATACCTTACCCATATATTACTGATCATTTCTTTCTTTAATTACTTACCCATGACAAAAGTTCTTCTCTCCACAGAATCATGCAACTGTGGAGTGTACTTTGCACTGTCTGGTGTAAATTTACACTTTTAAAAACACGCCTGTGAGCCATGGCTAGTGTATTTCCTCAAGGTAATCAGATTTGATTTCTCTGGGGAAAAACTGGGGAAGTTTTTTTAAGATTTAATTAAGCACAGAATCTCTGCTTGGAGATTGGTTTGTTTTATCTGAACTGCAACGCCGACGGGAGGGCGGGAAAGGTGTGTTCAGCAAAGCTCTACTACATCGGGACAGCGGCAGGACCGGGTAAATACCTCTTGTTGTGCTAAACGTTTTTTACTCTATCATGATACACTGAAATCGGGGAAATTTCCAGGGATGGCTTTTGCTGGGGACAGGTCATCCAAAATGGGGTCTGTCTCCTGAAATCGGGGGCAACGGGTCACCCTCCAGAAAGGGCAGAGTGATATTACACACTTGGGAAGAATATGTAGTGTGCCTTATAATCCGGTGCGTTTTATATGTGGACAAAGACACAGACGCGTCAATTCACGGTGTGCCTTAAAATCTGAAAAATATGGTTTATACCTGAGTAAAGTTATTTTTGGCTCCAGAATTTAACTCTAGGCTCTGACTATAGATAATCAATTTGTTGTAAAATGAGACAAATAAAATTGTCTATACAGTATACCAAACACTATCCGGAGAACTTTGGCTCCTACAACCGCAATCACTAGAGGGCACAGGACATAGATTTGAATTTTACAAGATTGGGCATCTGAGTTGCATCAGCTGAGTTGCATGTTATGTTTTCTTTGTGGAACAAAATATTACATATGTCAATCAAGCTATTCAGATTCATGATGCATGTTAAAGTTATTCCAGACGCAGTATTGTGCAAAATCGAATGTTATACCTTACTTCCAAGCAATCAGATTTTCTGTAATCTTTCTGTACTTTTTTTTTTACCTATTTTGTGGGTGTGGTGGATTTGTATTGTTTTCCTCTCCTTTGATAAGAGGGCTATTCTTTGATTCTTAAACTCAGGAGCCCTTTGCATGGCTTGGATAGGTGTAATGTCATGATGCAGTGGGGCAAAGGACCCAGACACAGATCTATAATGAAGACAAAGGAGTATTTAATGATAAATAAAATGTATAGGCGGGAACTGTTCAGGGGTGTTCATATTGAACACGAATGTGTCTGGCCGAGCAACAGATTTACTTGATATCCCCATGCACAGCTGCCACACAGGTGCGATGTGACACCAAGCGGCGCCAAGCAAGGCCACAGAGGCAATTCTAGCAATGCAAAATGTGTGGTTTTGGTGATTAACACAAAGCCAGAACAATACGACACCTGTGATGGATGAGAAGCGACAGTTGCTGGAGTTGAAAAATCGGAACTTTTGTTTCTTGTCGTGCTGTGACAACCAGTCAGCAACTAGATGTGGTTGTGACATGGTGTGAAGGACTGCAGTGGAGGTGAAGCAGTTTTCATTCAACATGGAGGAAAAACTGATAATATCGGTCAATTTATAACTGATAATAGCCAACTATTAATATGCAGACAAGTCCAGACAGAAGCAAGCCTGCAAAAAAAGTGAGAAAGGAGACTGGAGTGGCAGTTAAGTAAGAGTCACTAGATATCGCTATTGTACTGCTGTATTTCTGGCTTGTTGCCCGCTGTGCAATTGCTCTTTCCTACTGTGTGATCACCCAGCGATAAGTTCAGGCGAGCGACAGCAAGCAAAAGTGGCGACATTGTGGCGCCAATGTGAATGCACCTTTGTGCTATCTCCTTTTGTTTGTTTTTTGGGCTGGCTGGCTGTTTCCTCCTCTTACTCTGCTCCACTACCTGCCTTTCACAGCCACTCTCTGCCAGATCGTCTCTCTGCCTTGCATGAGGTTCCCCCAGTGCTTGTGTGCACCACCTGCCGAACAATTGTTCCTGTGCTCACCCTGCCCTCACTGGTTCATCATTTTAGTGATCGTGTGCACTGCCTGCCTCAGTGTGTTCCCATTGGATCCTGTGCTCGCTCTGCCCCCTCTGGGTTGTTTTTCATACCTCCCTCCCCTGTATGGCTAAGATCATAACTTGGTTCACCTCCAATCTGTGTATAAAACCCTTGTACACAGAGAACCAGTTCTAACATGTACAGTGAATAAATGGTCTGAGGATGCTGAAGAAGCCCTGAAAGACTGCTTCAGTGTAATAATCGGGAACTGAGGACCCAGAATTCAGCCAGACAAAAAAAGATAACATAAAAACAGTTTATTTTGGTCCTAAACTGCAAAATGCAGGCACAGAGCCAATACCGGCATGACAAAGTTCGGCAGGAAGATCAGAGTCCAAAAACCAAGAGCAAGTCCAGAGTTAGAGCCAGATAGTCAGAGATCCACACACAGTCCAAAACGAAATCCAGAAGGCAGAGTCAGGGCATAGATCCAGGCCTGGTAACAGGCAAGATAGATAAACAGACAGGGATCAGGCAGACTCAGATATCCAGAAACAGAACAGGTCAGGCAAAACATGTAGGCAATCAGACAAGGCAGGAATCAGGCAGGCTCAGATAATCCGGAGGCAGAATTGGGACACAATCACAGGTATGCAGGCAAACAGGAAACGCTGGACTAGATTCACCGAACGGCTCGAAATAATCTGGCCCTGAACAGAGGTTTAAATAGAGGATAAGTTTAAATAGAGGATAAATAGAGGCAGGTATAAATAGAGGAGTGCACAGGTGACCGGAGTAGAAAATTAATAACTGATTGGTAGTGACTGGTGACAGAGGAGTGACAGACAACCTAATTGGGTAGTGGCTGGTGGTTGCGAGGTGAACAGAACTGGCTGGTGACTGAGATGTGAACTGAACTGACTGATTACACGCTGGTGAGCTGGTTAAATAAAGCAAAGTACAAAACTAAACCAAAACAAAACCCAAACTATGACATTCAGCTCCACTGTGTGGGATGAGCTATATAATCTTTTTTTTTTATTCCTGTTCTATTTCTGTGTTAATTCTACTGTGCCCCTCGTGAAAGTCAGGTGTTTATCCAACAACGACCTGTGGATAAACTGTGACATTAAAGCTTTGCTAAATGAAAAGAGGGCTTTCAGGTCAGGACGGAAAGATAAACTCAAGAACTGAGGAAAAAGATCAGAAGGAAAAAACAACTACAGGAAAAAAAACTGTAGGTTCAGTTGCAAGACAACATCAAACCACAAACCGAGCGCCCAGACTGTAGGTTGCTTTAGCAGGGTGAATAAGCTGAACCAGTACTATCTAAGATTTGATCAGCCACTTGCCCATCCTTCAACCCAGTCTACCATGCTACAGACACCCTCATCTTAGGAGCCTGCCTGTTTTTCAACCGGCGTTGTAGCCAGACCAGCTGGAATACCACCCGAACTCTGGAGAAAAACACCCCGAGGTTGCAGAGGAGGAAAGCAACATCGGGGGATGAAAGGAGGGTCGAGACGGGACGGGCTTATTGAAAGGAGAAGATTTAAGCTGTGTCTCCCCTCTGTTGCTATGGGAAATGTGCGGTCCCTTAGCAACAAGATGGACGAGCTAACGGTGCTAACGCGGAGCCAACCGGAGTACCGGGAGTGCAGTCTGATGTGTTTCACCGAGACATGGCTGCACAAGGACATTACGGACCAGATTGTCTCCGTGGATGGCTTTCACACCGTCCGGGCCAACCGGGACACTAAGAGCGGTAAGCGGAAAGGAGGGGGGCTTGCCATTCTAGTAAACAGCAGATGGTGTTACCCGGGTCACATCACCATTAAAGAACAGCTCTGTAGCCCAGATGTTGAATTGCTAGCCATTGGACTCCGTCCTTACCAGTTGCCTAGAGAGATCCCACATGTCATCGCTGCTGTCCTGTACATCCCTCCGTCTGCTAACCCAACATCTGCCTGCAGCATCATACACACCACCATCTCCAAACTACAGACCCAACATCCTAATGCCCTCATCATCATGTCGGGAGACTTTAACCATGTCACCATGAACAAAGTTCTGCCGACCTTCAAACAGTATGTGTGCTGCCCTACCAGAGATGAGAGGACCCTGGATCTAATGTATGCTAACATTAAAGATGCATACATCTCCTCTTCTCTCCCCCCTCTGGGCAGATCAGATCACATCCAACTCAAACCCTGTTATGTGCCTCTGGTGAAGAGGAAGCCTACGACCACAAGGACTGTGAGGAGGTGGTCGGAGGAGGCTTATGAGGCACTGCAGGCCTGCTTTGAGGTGACTGACTGGCCTGCACTCTGAGCCCCACGGGGAGGACATCGATGGGCTCACAGAGTGCATCACGGACTACATCAACTTCTGTGTGGACTGCAATGTTCCAGCTCGAACTGTCACCTGTTACACCAACAATAAACCGTGGATCACCAAGGACATAAAGACCATTCTGAATGAGAAGAAAAGGGCGTTCAGAGATGGCAACCGTGAGGAGGTGAGGAGAGTGCAGGGGTACTCAAACGTAAAATCAAGGAGGCTAAGGACAAATACAGGAGAAAGCTGGAGAATAAACTAGAGACCAACAACTTGAGGGATGTGTGGAGTGGGATGAGAGCCATCACAGGGTTCCAGAAGTCTACTGGCATGGGGTTGGAAGATCACGTGGTGGCTGACTGGCCTGACGGGCCAATTAACTTAACCTATTTTTCAATAGGTTTGATACTGCGGCCCATCCCCCACAACTCTCTGCTGCTGGCTTCCCTACAACGACCACTCCACCTTCCCCCACTCGTCCTTCTTACAGACCCCCTGTCTGCTCCTCACCACCTCAATCCACAATCCACCGACTCCACCCCTCCCCCCTGCTTCACATCATGTCCTCCACAACCTGAGGACCTCACCCCTCCCCCTACTGTTACCTGTACAGTGTCCTTCACTCCTGACCTGGTGAGAAGACAGCTGACCAGACTCCACTTCAGCAAAGCTGCAGGCCCCGATGGTGTATTCCCCAGGGTGCTCAAAGCTTGTGCCTACCAGCTGTGTGGAGTACTTAGCCCAGTCTTCAGCCTGAGCCTGCACCTTCAGAGAGTCCCTGTGCTGTGGAAGACGTCCTGCGTCGTTCCTGTGCCAAAGACGCCTCGCCCTAGCGGCCCTCAGGACTACAGACCGGTGGCACTGACGTTCCCATATCATGAAGACCTTTGAGAGGCTAGTCCTGGAGCAGCTAAGGCCCATGGTCAGGCCCTTCACCGATCCACTACAGTTCGCCTACCAGCCTCGCCTGGGAGTTGAGGACAGCATCATCTTCCTGCTGAACAGAGTCTACACTCATCTGGACAAGCCGGCGAGCACTGTGAGAATCATGTTCTTTCTCCTCCAGTGCTTACAACACCATCCGTTCGGCTCTACTGGGTGAGAAGATGACTGCGATGCAGGTGGAGGCCCCCATCGTGTCATGGATTGTTGATTACCTGACGGGTAGACCACAGTATGTACGCCTACAGAACTGTGTGTCTGACAGGGTGGTCAGCAACATTGGGGCCCCTCAGGCGACTGTCCTCTCCCCCTTCCTCTTCACCCTTTTCACCTCAGACTTCAACTATTGCCACCTTCAGAAGTTTTCTGATGACTCAGCAATAGTTGGCTGCTTTGAAAAGGGTGATGAGAGTGAATATAGGACTGTGGTGGGCAACTTTGTCACTTGGAGTGAGCTGAACCATCTGCAGTGACAACGTGACAAAGACTAAGGCGCTAATAGTGGATCTGAGGAGGACAAAAACACCTGTGACCCCTGTTTCCATCCAGGGGGTCCCTGTTGACACTGTGGAGGAGTATAAATACCTGGGAGTGTACTTTAGCAATAAGCTGGACTGGACTAGAAACACAGAGGCAGTCTACAAAAAGGGTCAAAGCCGACTTTTTCCTGAGGAGGCTGAGGTCCTTTAACATCTGTGGGATGATGCTGAGGATGTTTTATGAGTCTGTTGTTGCCAGTACGATCTTCTTTACTGTCACATGCTGGGGCAGCGGGCTGAGGGTTGCTGACAACAACAGACTGAACAAACTGATCAGGAGGGCCGGTGATGTTGTGGGGTAGGAGCTGGACACTCTGACGACCGTGGCAGAGAGGAGGATGATGTCCAGGCTCCAGTCCATCTCAGACAATGTCTAACACCCTCTCCATGACACACTGGCCCAGAAGAGGAGCTCCTTCAGCAGAAGACTCCTCTTTCCTGCACTTAAATTCTGACAAGACAGAAGTTATAATCTTTGGACCAGAGTCCTCAAAAAATAAACTTCTTAATCATTCACTGAATCTGGATGGCATTAACTTGGCCTCTGGTAATAAAGTAAAAAACCTTGGTGTCATTTTCGACCAAGACATGTCATTTAAATCCCATATTAAACAGGTTTCCAGAGTTTCCTTTTTTCACCTCCGGAATATCGCCAAAATTAGAAACATTCTGTCCAGGGGTGATGCTGAAAAATTAGTCCATGCATTTGTTACTTCAAGGCTGGACTATTGTAATTCTTTACTATCAGGAAGTCCACAAAATGCAGTTCAAAGTCTTCAGCTGATCCAAAATGCTGCAGCGAGAGTTCTGATGAAAATCAACAAGAGGGATCATATTTCTCCAATTTTAGCTTCCCTTCATTGGCTTCCTGTTAAGTCAAGAATAGAATTTAAAATTCTTCTTCTAACGTATAAGGCCCTTAATAATCAAGCTCCATCATATATCAGAGCTCTGATTACCCCATATGTTCCTAACAGAGCACTTCGCTCTCAGACTGCAGGTCTGCTGGTGGTTCCTAGAGTCTCTAAAAGTAGAATGGGAGGCAGATCCTTTAGCTATCAGGCTCCTCTCTTGTGGAACCAACTCCCAGTTTTGGTCCGTGAGGCAGACACCCTGTCTACTTTTAAGACTAATCTTAAAACTTTCCTTTTTGACAAAGCTTATAGTTAGAGTGGCTCATGTTACCCTGAGCTACCTCTATAGTTATGCTGCTATAGGCTTGGGCTACTGGAGGACATCAGGGCCTATTTTTCTCACTCTACTGATTTCTACTGTTCTCCAGATTTGCATTGCATTACATTGAAATGACTGTTGTCATTTCAGCTTTTAACTTTTTGTTCTCTCTCTTTTTTCTTCATAGTAGGTACACCTGGTCTGACGTTCTGTTGACTGTGAAATCATCCAGGGAGGACAGATCACCGACTATAACCATCTAATGTAGAACAGATTACTAGATCAATGTGTGCTTCTGTGCTTTTTGTCTGTCTTGTTGTGTCTCTGCTCTGTCTTCTGTAACCCCCAGTCGGTCGAGGCAGATGACCGTTCATACTGAGCCCGGTTCTGCTAGAGGTTTTTCCTTCCCGCTAACGGGTGTTTTTTCTTTCCACTGTCGCTTCATGCTTGCTCAGTATGAGGGATTGCAGCAAAGCCATGTACAATGCAGACGACTCTCCCTGTGGCTCTACGCTTCTCCAGGAGTGAATGCTGCTTGTCGGGACTTTGATGCAATCAACTGGTTTCCTTATATAGGAACATTTTTTGACCAATCTGTATAATCTGACCCAATCTGTATAATATGATTGAACCTAACTTGTAAAGTGCCTTGAGATGACATGTTTCATGAATTCGCGCTTTATAAATAAAATTGAATTGAATTGAATTGAATTACCCAGATGCACCACAGAGCGCCACAGGAAATCATTCCTGCCTGTGGTCATCAATCTCTACAACGCCTCCCTCATTGATTCAGACACCCCCCCACTGTAACTGACATTTATTCATTCTCTGCACTGTTCTTTTTCTTGCACAAGTCACCATCACTTTACATGGATTTATAGTTAAACATATGTATATACATATACACATGTTGTCAGGATTTGTCCTTATGAACCTGAACTCACACCACACACGGAGCTAATCTTGAGAGAGTTTATTGCAGGGCAAATGGATTGTGGAGGTGGAGAACCAATGACAATAACAGGGTGGTGAAGATGTAAGAGGAACGCTGGAGAACTGGAGGACGCTGGAGAACCGGAGGACGTGGGAGAGCTGCGGGTGCAGCGCCAAAATCTAGCAGCAGAGAGTTCTTGGCACACGGTGGACTGCAGGAAAGCCAGGAGTGCAGCAGGGGAAAGACGTAGGAGGTGCAGGCAGACACGGGGAAGCTCTGACAACCTGACGTGGAAGATTCTCGGGTAGCCAGACTCGGGGTAGTTGATACTCAGCAGAACGTGGGAATATCTTCGGCTCAGAGACAACGGAAGACTGCAGACGGACCGGCGGTGAGGTGGTGACTGAGGAGGGTTTATATGGATTAGAAACTGACAGGTGTAGTTGATTGGAGGAGGGAGATGGAGCAGGGCAGGAGGAGGAAGGTGCTAGAAAGATTCAGGGTGCAGCAGCCAGAATTGCACCTTGACATATATATATTATATATATATATATATATATATATATATATATATATATATATATATATATATATATATATATATATATATTAGGGCTGTCAAAATAACGCGTTAATTTCGATTAATTAATTTAAAAAAAATTAACGGATTAAAAAGAATAACGCAGATTAATCGATGTCGTATAGGGGTTTTCAATAGGTGAGGCGCGCCTCCCCTGGGGGGCGCCAAAGAGTCACAGGGGAGGCGCATGAAGACAGAGAAGAAGACAGCGCTGCCGCTCAACTCTGTGAAACATGTAGCGATATTCGTGCCTTCTGTTTGAGCGCGCAGTGAAACAACTCTCAACAACGCTCAAAACCGGTCTGGCACGGTCTGAAAAACTCTTCTCAACCTGCTGTCCTCCTCGCGGTGAGTTCCATCTCTGCTCGCGCGCTACTTTGCTCGCGCACACCTGCTCGTTTCACACTCAACACCAGCTGTGCACTCGCTCGGCTGTTAAAGCCAATCACAGACAGAGTAGGGCTTGCAAATACTGCATTCAGATGAATTAAATCAAAATGCTGCAGCCTTTGGCAGAAATTACTAAACATCACCGAGGGATTGAAGAAAAACAAATAAAAAGTGTAATATTTTAGCCTAAAATATTTAGGCTAAAGTATTTAGACTAAAATATTAGAGTTACTAAGTGAGCTGTGAAAAATGTTTTTGTCTCTTTTCTTTCCAGCTTCTGGGAGGTGATGCAAAAGTTTATTCTGATCATAATCATCATGAATGTCATTATTATTTAAAGAGCACTTTAACACGAGGTAAAACAAAGTGCCAAACATCAGAAATACATCAGATAAGAGATAACAACTAATAAAATGCTTGTTTGTTAAAATAGCACTAGGTCTAAATTATGTATAATTAGCCTAAAAAGTAGATTGGAATATGGAATATGTTGACGTCTGTTAAATTCAGGTTATCTTTTTTATTATCATTTCAGTTGACGTTTCCTGTTGACGTGAGTTCAGTTTGACATTGGCATCTGTTTAGTTCAGTTTGTCTGCTGTTGAAAACAGCACTTTAATGTATCTAATGCTGATTATTCATTGAAACATTTGAATTTAAATATTTTAAATACTTTCACAGCAAAAATTATATGCGATTAATTTATATTAATTAATTACAGAGTATGTAATTAATTAGATTAATTTTTTTAATCGATTGACAGCCATAATATATATATATATATATATATATATTATTATTTTTTTTTTTTTGACTTATATATGTATATATTTATATTACTTTGTGTGGAATGTTGTAAATATATATATAAAAATGTGTGTATATCTGGAGCATGTAACAAAAGTAATTTCCCTCTGGGATTATTAAAGTATGTCTGATTCTGATTCTGATTATGAGGGATTGCCGCAAAGCCATGGACAATGCAGATGACTGTCCATGTGGCTCTACGCTTCTTCAGGAGGAGTGAATGCTGCTTGTCAAGACTTGATGCAACCTGCTGGGTTTCCTTAGATAGGGCATTTTTTGACCAATCTGTATAATCTGACCCAACCTGTATAATCTGATTAAATTTGACTTTGGAAAGTGCCTTGAGATGACATGTTTCATGAATTAGCGCTATATAAATAAAATTGAATTAAATTGAGTGGCAAAACTGATGGTATTTACAAAACGGGTCGGAGCAGACTCTACCTGCTAAAGAGACGGTCTGTTGGAATGCAAGGGACACTCCTAAAGACCTTCTTTGACTCTGGGGAACCGGCTATCTTGCAGTTTGTTGGAGCAGCAGCTTATCTGTAGCAGAGTGGAAGTGTGGATGAGAGGAAATTGTTAGGCTCAGAACAGGTGGGCCCAGAATTCAAGGCAGACAAACAGAGTCATTTAAACAGTTTATTGAACTCAGAAACAGCTCGGGTGGCGTCATGGTCTACAGCGGGGACTTCTGCAGGAGGAGACAACAGGTTAGTGACCACGTTTAGCTTTGAGTGCTCGGACACAAACGTGTAGGTCACTAACCTGGCCTTAATGTTCAGTTCTGGTCCGGAAGTAGAGGTAGACGCTAGATGGCAGATAGCCAACCCGGCGTGGCGGTTGCCGCTCACTGAGTTCCCAGCGGAGATGATGCGGTGGTCGGAGGATAGGCAGAAGATCGGAACTGTGAAGGCAGACGTGAGCAGGAGGAGCCGATGAGCGAAGCCAAAGCCAAGGTTGGGGACAAAGCTGATGGTCGATGCCAGGTGATCAGAGAGCCAGGGAGGTGCCGAAGGACAATCCAGGACGGAGTCGGGTCACAATTCCAGGTTCGGTACACAAGCAGCAGACATGCATAACGAGGGAAGGCAGGCTCGGTAGTCGAAGAACGGTTCTGGTTGGTACACAAGCAGCAGGGGTTGGGCAGGTAGTCAGGTCAGGCAGAAGTCAGGAAACGGGTCAGGCAAAGAGAATCAGACATGAACAGGCAGACTCAGAGGTCGAAAAGCAAACAGGTCAGGATCAGGAATCAGAACAAAGAACGTTGGAATAAGTCTCACACTAATGGCTCGAAATAATCTGGCATGGAAGTCTTCTTCTTATTCTTCTTTAGGTTTTAATGGCAGCTTGCATCCATTGTTGTTGCATTGCTGCCATCTTTTGGATACTAATATATATCCTTCAAACCTTTATCATGATCCCAGAATTAAAAAAAACGAAAAATCTTCTTCTTCCCCTCAATACTATTTAACTTTTCAACCACATTCTCAAATTTCAGTTCCCCATTAACACCTAATTCTGTTTTTAATAATGTTCTTTGATTTACATATTTTCTACAACTAATAAAAACGTGTCCCATTGTTTCTACATTTTCACACCAACTAGAAAAACCTGTAAGATGTTTCCCCATCTTAAAAAGAGTTCCATTTAAAAAACTGTGACCGGTTCTTATTCTATTTATGATTATCTCCTCCCTCCTGTTTATTCCTCTAATCCTTGTTACATCAACTGTTTTTTTGTATACTATACAACTGCCTTCCATTTATTTCATTATCCAACCTAATTTTCCATATCTTCTTGCTTTCAGTCCAAACTATACTTTTGCCTTCAGATTTGGATAACTTTACTGGCATATCAATATCTTCTTTTTAATAGCCTCCTTAGCCAACCTATCTGCTCTTTCATTTCCCAAAATGCCTACATGAGCAGGAGTCCAAAATAATATTAAATTTTTATTTTGTTCACATATTCTATGATAAACAGCCATAATCTCATATATTTTGATGATTATTTTTACATCCCTTTTCTATACTTAATAATGCAGATAATGAACTATTACAAATTATTATTTTATTTATATTAGTATCCTCCACCCATTCAAAAGCTAATAAAAAAGCATATAATTCTACTGCAAATAGACTAAGATAATTAGATGTTCTTTTTGAAATATTAATCTTTAATTCAGGAATCACTACTGCTACACTAGTTGCTTAATTTTTTGGATTTTTCGAACCATCGGTATAAATTTGCAAATAATCCTCTCCCTCTACGAAAGCCACTCTGATAAGGAGCAATTATATTTCTTGACTCCAAATATTGTATTAATCTCTCATTCACCATCCTTTCCATCAATTTACACATATTAGATGTTAAAGCAATCGGTCTGTAGTTTCCAGGATTACTATGATCTTTCCCAGATTTCTTTATCGGAATAACAATGGCTTCTTTCCATTTACACAGCAATCTCCCCTCTTTCCAAATCTTATTATACAAAATTAATAATTTATTTAAAACGTCGTCATTCACATGTCTTATCATAATATAACCCACTTCATCTTTACCTGCAGCACTATTCCTAGTTCTACCCAAAGCTCTTTTCCAATAGAGAAGGGATAAGGGATAATTCATCAGATCATCAGTATTACTCTCCTTCCTTCTTAAACTTTCAGCATTTTCCCTTTTAGTTTTCTCTCTTCCCAGTATTTCATTAACTGAATCACCATGAATCTCCACAAATGTACTTACTAAAATATCAGCCTTCTCCCTGTCAGTTACTGCTACAATATTGTTTTTATTGAGTATTGGATAACTCCATTCTCTTCTATCTCCCCCATTTTTTATCATTCCCCAAACATCCCCTATTTTTGTACTACTACCAATTTTGTCACAGAAATCTCTCCAATATGCTCTTTTTGCTGTTCTTATTGTTCTTCTTACTTTTGCCTGGGATTTGTTATATTCAATTAAATGTTGAGAATTATGAGACCTTTTAACCAATTTAAATGCTCTATTTCATTCTCTGATTACTTTTTACACTCATTGTTCCACCATGGAACTAACTTTCTCATATTTCTCCCTGATGTCTTTGGAATAGACTCTTCAGCAGCTGCTAAAATACACTGACTGATCTCTTGATTCATACCTTCAATACTTAAATCATTCTGAACATTTAAAATTTTACCTTCACATAAGTTATTAAATTTTTCCCAATTTGCTTTCCCAAATATCCACTTTCCTCCTATCATTTCACGACTCTGTACCTGACCGATCCTTAAATTGCTGGTTATAATGTAATGATCACTACCAAAAGACTTATTTTTAACTTGCCAATCACATAATGGAGCTAAACAACTAGAAACAAATGTTAAGTCCAATACAGATTCCTTACCTGAATTAATATCAATTCTTGTCTTCTTACCATTATTCAAACATACAAGATTATTACTATCTAAAAAATCTTCTAAAACGTTACCATTATAATCAACTTTTTCACTTCCCCATAATAGAGAGACTATAGTATACACCTTGTGTCACTTTTAATTGATGGATGATTTATGACCCTAATAATTTCCGGTCCCCCTTGATTTCCACCCCCCCTTGATTTCTGGCCCCCTCCCCATTTCCGGCCCCATCCCCCACTTCCGGAATTCACACCCCTCCCCCATTTCCGGTCCCCTCCCCCAATCCATGAATCCACACCCCTCCCCCATTACCGGCCCCCTACCCCACTTCTGGAATTCACACCCCTCCTCCATTTCCGCTCCCCTCCCCCACCCTGGGAGTTCTGACCCACCTGAACGAAACTGACATAGATTTAACAAATAGAACCTTCTCACCAACATGGCAGTCAAAGACGGGGCTTACCGGTCGATGTTTTTTTCCGCCCAAGTCTGAGACAGGCTCAAGATAAAACAACTCCGGTTATTTTTCTGCTTGACGCATGTCGTGACAAGATGACTGCAATAGCAGACCGGATGTCAACGCTGTTCTGCAACTGTCGCAACTGGAGAGAGGTTTTGGGGATCAAGAAAGTGGTAGCTTTTTAGACCCGCCCTCCTCACAACAGCCGATACCGCCCCCCTTCAACGTTAACCACACCCATACATTCTCAGTATAAAAAAAACAACCAGGCAGACCGAGCGGAACCTCCATGCAACTTCACTGACCAGACTTCTAACATCTGAAACCATGAGGAACTACGCGGGCAGCGGTTTGACGGTCTGCGGGCTGGATAGCGAACCTACTCCACCACCGTCTCCTTCAACCGCTCAGCCGCTAAACCGCAAAACTCTACGTAAGCTTTGCTGAATACGAATCCTACGTGAAAAAAACTCCGTCCCGCATCTCTATACGGTGAAATAGAGAATCCTTAATCTTTAATACTGGTATAAAGATTAATTCAGTTTGGAGGGACAACAAAAAAGCGTCTTCATCGTGCAGCTGCTCACTCTCTTACAGACCACAGGTTTTTGGATCACGACCTAAGTTTCAGGAGATCTGTTGAGGAGGGGAGGAGTTGTGTCAAACACCCGTGCTGCGTTTGCACGCAGCAGGAAGGGGGGCGGGGACAATATCGACCTGGCACTTGCAGTCAGCAAATTCGTGCAGGGCGTTATCTTATCATTTCATACATCTAACAGCAAAACCGTCCCTTTAAACAAGCATGACATCCTTTCATTGTTAGTTAATAAACAAAAACACAGAGCCTCTCTGTTATGGAGCTTAAGCAAAAATTCAGACTGAAGAAACTCTATTGCCTACCTCCATCAATCAGAGACTCATCCGCCTCCGAAGCAAGCCAATCAGCTTTGAACTGCTCCTCCTCGAAACCAATCAGTGTCCTGGGTTCATCTTAAAAGAACTCCACATCCTTGTTTCGGCCTTCTCCTCAGCGAGCAAGCGGTGGCTGCGTGTGTCTGGTTTGGACTCTGATGACCGGATTCAAGAGACAATAACTTAGCCTGAAGTCCTCCTGCCATAGGAATACCGTCTAGCCGCACATCTTCCTTTCCGACCTCTGTTTTCGTCAGCTCCAATTCCTGGCGCAATGAACTCGCAAGCGACGCATAAGCGTCCCAACTCTGCCTAAGTTCCGGTCAGGTTCGCTTCATAGCGCGCCGGGGTCTTTCTGAAACTGATCCGTGGGGCTGGCTCTTGGTTCGCGGATCCGCCGTCTCATCCGGGACCTTCTCTGGTTTTGATCGGCTTTGCGGCACCACCTTGCCGCTCGTCCCGGCCGCAACCTTTCAGCCGGATCTACTCTCTCGTTCACTCGCTAATGCGTTCGGAGCCAGCTCAGGTAATATGTATTCACCCATGCTCGTCCTCTATTCAGGCGAACGTATTTCATTTTACTGTTTGTTTTCATTTTCTTCTTTTGGTGTTGCCGGTAGCCAGCGGGCTTGTGGTGGCATTGCTGCCACCTACTGGTTGGAGTATGAAGTGCATTTTAAATTCAGCATACCAATCGTTATTAAACCGCTGCAACTCTGGTGCAATTTAGCATCCGCTTGGACTGGTCTGTATTGGGTTCAGACTTCTCATTTATGCTGACCAGGCCACTTCTGTCACTCTTGTCATTTCAATGTTTTGCCAATAGATTACTTCAGGTGTTGTGAAATTATACATGTTAAAGTTATTTAAGGTTTTTGTTCGTAGGTATTGCCTGAATGCCAGCTGGGACCCATCGTCGGGATGGTTTGAGTGTTGGGCGATCTTTAACAGCAACTTGCTCATGTATTTAGGGATTGTCTATTTCTTCTTTTAGGTTCAAGAATTCTTTCAAGATGAATATCCGGAGAGCATCACTGAAGGTGCTGTTGTCTGGTTGATACTATTTTCAATTACGGATCCTCTCTGCAGGCGTGAGGCTAACTAAAGCCACTAAGCAATGAGATCATCAGTTAGCAGGATGCAGTGCAGAATCTGAATTAAATTATTAAATTCATCCAAACAACATGGAATAAGCTAAATAAGCTAATCGATTCATAACAGCATTTGGTATGCGTTTGGCATTCTACGCATTTATGAGCTAAGGAAACATTATCGATTATGTCTTAAGTGTTACTCGTGTTTAATGGTCCTTAATTTGCTGGTTGTTTTCTTCTTATAGATATTCTTTTCACTATTCCTAGTTGTTTTTCTCAAACCAAACCTGTCAGCCTGCAATTGAGTTCTATGTATTGATCTCAACCTAGTTCCATGATGGCTTTTTGCCTGCAGACAAGCTCTTGAATTCTCGAGATATCAGTTTCATTCTCATATCGGTTATTTCTGAGCGTCAGCTGCTCTCCTCGCTCGGTCACCTCAATCTCGCAGGTGCATCATTGCAAGAGTCACACTTTTATTTCCAGGCAGCTTGAGTTTACTAATTCCGTTCCCTTCCCTCCTTGAACAGGATACTCTGGTTAAGAGTTGCTGTTCTGAACTTTCCTTCTGGTCTGGCATGCTTTTCGTCCGGATTTGAAATATACTTTCTATAATGATGTCTTTTGTCTGTAGATACGTTTAATTTTACGGATGTGCATCCGTAAGATTTGGGGGATTCTAAAAACAGTTGGTTTGCAGATTCGTGAAATTGTCCAAGAAATCGTTAATCTTGTGGCCTTTCATCTAGAGTTATTTCAGCATTCAGGATGTGAGCTGCGCAACAGCAGACGCTCGTGGAGCCCAATCGCTGGGCGATGGCTATCATCAGCATGCCTCACATATCTGCTCTGACTTTTCATTCATCTTAGGCGCCTAATGCTCATCTTCAAGGTAATCTAACGGCGAATACTGGTGGTGGATTCAAATCTCATTGAAGTCTCATTAAGCCCGCGTCCTGTCCTGTTCATTCCTTCTTGGTCACTTATTCATTTATGTGCATCATCCCTAAGCATCCTCTGTCATTTATCCTGTCATCCAGGCGTCCTGCCATGCAGTTGTTCTATCATCCTGTTCATTCCTTTATGGTCATTCATTCATGCATCTCCTGTCATTCATCCTGTCATTTATGCATCTCCTGTCATTTATTCTGTCATCCAGGCGTCCCGCCATGCAGGCGTCCTGTCATTCTGTTCATTCTTTCATGGTCATTCATTTATTCATTCATTCATGTGCATCACCTATAAGCAACTTCTGTCATTCATCCTGTCAATCGTCTTGTCATTGGTTCTGTTGACAAGGCATCCTGTCCATTGTCCTCTCCTTTGTCCTGTCATTTGTCATGTCATATGCCATGTTCGTTCCCTGCATACTCCTTGCCATGCTTCCTGCAATGTTCCCTTCTATGCTTCCTGCAATGTTCCCTTCTATTCTTCCTGTATGCTCCCTATGTGTTCCCTGCCATATTTCCCACCATGCGGCCTTCCCTGCCATACTCCCTGCATACTCCCTGCCATGCCCTCTGCCATGTTTCCTTCTATGCTCCCTGCCATGTTTCCTTCTATGCTCCCTGCCATGTTTCCTTCTATGCTCCTTGCCATGTTTCCTTCTATGCTCCTTGCCATGTTTCCTTCTATGCTCCTTGCCATGTTTCCTTCTACGCTCCTTACCATGTTCCCTTCTATGCGGTCTGCAATGCCTCTGCCCTGCCATGTTCCCTGCGTTCTCTGCCATGCTCCCTGCCATATTTCCCTTCTATGCTCCCTGCCATGCTCCCTGTGTGTTCCCTTCTATGATCCCTGCCATGCTCACTATGCGTTCCCTTCTATGCTCCTGTGTGTTCCCTTCTATGCTCCCTGTGTGTTCCCTGCGTTCTCTGCCATGCTCCCTGTGTGTTCCCTGCGTTCTCTGCCATGCTCCCTGTGTTCCCTGCGTTCTCTGCCATGCTGCCTGTGTTCCCTGCGTTCTCTGCCATGCTCCCTGTGTTCCCTGCGTTCTCTGCGCCATGCTCTCTGTGTGTTCCCTGCGTTCTCTGCCATACTCCCTGCGTTCTCTGCGCCATGCTCTCGCTGTGTTCCCTGCGTTCTCTGCCATTCTCTCTGTGTTCTCTGCCATACTCCCTGCGTTCTCTGCGCCATGCTCTCTGTGTTCCCTGCCATGCTCCCTGTGTGTGTTACCTGCCATATTTCCAGCCATGCTCCCTGTGTGTTCCCTCCTATGTCCCCTGCATGCTTCCCGCCTCGCTCCCTGCTATGATTATTCATTCATCACGTGCATCAGCCCAAAACTGACCATTCACCTCACCTTCCACCTCTCCTTCAACTTTACCTCATCTTTCCATTCATCTTGTTTAAATTTTGGTAAGCCTTTGCGGCAATGGCCCTCTTTGCTAAGCTTTCACATCTTTTCTCCTTCATTACTCATCCTTCTCCTTCTCTCTGCCTTCTGAACTTGCCGACGCTCTGGCCTGGACCTCGGCATTTTTTGGGGGGTAATTTCCCTATTCTCATACATCTGCTTATCTACGTTAAAGTATAAATCAGCGTTTATGTTCCTGCCGAGGTCCGAGCGGCAAAGTTTAAACTATTGTATCAAATTCTTCTAATCGCTTTTCTCTCTTTGTGAGTCTTTAGTTTGAATGATGCTAAAGGCGGAAATACAACCGAAGAACTCTTGCTTACTTCCATTCAATCAGAGGCTTGTTCGCCTCCAATGGAGCAATCGCTTCGAGCCACACCTCCTCGAAGCCAAATCATCATCCAGTGTTCACCTTAAACAGCAACTCCAAATCATCTCTCGGCCTGCTTTTTGGCCAGCGCAAGAACCATTGCACTGTCGTATTTCGATTCAGACGTTCCCCTTTGCAAGCCTTTCAGTTCCAAGTATCATCCTGAGACCGACCATCTCTATTCATGCACCTTGCCATACACCTCACCTTACCTCCCCATTCATCTCACTCAACTTTGGTAGGCCTTCGTGGCAACCGGCCCTGTTTGGTAAGCCTTCGCAGCTCTTTGCCTTCGCAGCACTTTTCCTCTTTAACTCGTCCTACTTGTCTCCGTTTTTAGTTTTAATCCAAGTCTCATTGTCTTTCGACCATACAGACGCACCGGCCTCGACCTCGGCAATTTTTGGAGGGAAATATCCCTATTCTCATACGCCTGCTTGTGCATATTGAAGAATAATTCAGCATGAATTTTTCCTGCCGAGGTCTGAGCGCCAAACTCTTAAAATATTGTATCAATAAAATTCTTCTAACTGCCTTTTCTTTCTGTGTGAGTTTTTCAGATTGAAATCTTAATCAACAGACTGACTGGTCAGCGTAGACATCATACTTCCTGGTTAACTAGGGAGCCGAACAGGAAACCTCCCCCTTATCTCAATAAACCACTGACCACCGCAGCTCAGTAAAAATCAAAACGGTCAGTAAAAGTCATTACGCTGGTGGAAGTCACGCCTTTCTTATCCTACAACTCTATTAGTTAAAATATAGTTGTTGTTTTTGTTTTTTACCAACTCTGAAGGTAGCCATTTCTCTACAGATGGTACTAATATTTGTCCTGTCACCTGTACATATCCTAACTATGGCTCTTATAAGCTATTCTAATGATTGTTCAGACAATTAATTGTGTAATCGTTAAAAATGTACAAATTCTGCTGATTCTTAACATAATTACTTAAGCTTATTCTATGAGTAATAGAAATGAAAAAAAAAAGCTAAATCGGTGAATAGTTCACTCTGAATAACAAGGCTAAATCTCCAACTAAAAAAGTTCTAGGATCAAAATATTAAAAGTTCAGCCCTTTCTGGTGGACTTGCATATGCAGTGCAAATGCATCTGTAGTGAAAATAGTCACAAAAAAGTATCAAGTTCCACCAGTACATTACATTCTGGATTTTTCATTTTTTAGAATAGAATAGATTTTATTCTATTTATATAAAACAGATCCTTCTAGTGTACTGCAGGGACAATGTTAAACTAGGGTTTTTTTAGTCGACAAATGATAATTTAATGATAATGACACATTTATCAAATAAGGTAAACATCTAGTTTAAATTAAGGTATGATAAATACTTTTTCATATCATTCTGACCCAGTTTTAACAGAATAGAAATAGCTGTACCGTCCCAAAGTGGGGAGATTCAGGTGACAGCTGACTTACAGACAATACTGATTAAAATGGAACAAAGCTCAATTTAAAATTAAGTTAGTACAGCAGCAAAGGAAAAAGAAAACAAACGGCAATTATTAATACATAAGGCCCAGTCAGATAAAAATTTAAAAATAAAAACAAGTTCATTTGCAAAATAATGTAATATTTTAAACATATTTTGTTACACAAATTAACAAAAACTGTAAAGACTTTCTCCACAGAACAGAACCAAAACCAAACTTTGCTCTAAATATATTGCTCTGATAAGTCTCTGCAGGTTTTTCACTGGAACCTGCTCATTCTGCTCCACTTTGTCGTCTCCATCTTTAAACTAAAAAAAACTAGATGCTTTGATTTCGCCTCTCCCCCATAGTTCATTTTATGGAACACAGTGTTTCCCCAGAACTTGGGCTAATCTTTGCAGTAGGTGTCTTGGTGGGTTGAGGGGTGTTTGCGGTTAACTGTGCCGGGGGGATTTTTACCAAAATATTGCTTTTTCATCATTAAAAACAGCAGAACAGTACAGTGTTGTACCAGACAAGTAAAAGTTAGGTAACCAAAGTAAGAAGAACATGATTTCTAATTGTGATGGCAGAAATATCCAGTGAGTAGCTTTATGGTTTTACGGTTATAAACATTGATCCATTATTTGGTGGATATAAAGGCTGCTGATCATCAGGCGGCTGCAAGCAGCAACAGAAATCCATGCAGGGTACAGGCCGACCTGCAGCACAGTAAAAATGCAGAGGTTGCTGTCAGCAATACCTGTTGGCGTGTAATCCGTAGAGCCAACATTGGCACTGCCGTTTTTTGGTTTTTTTCGCACAAACCACGCAGTCTGTTTGTACTAACAGACCGATCTAGACTTAGGTTTAATCAGTCGGTTTTGAAGTGGCTTTTTTCTTGTTGAATAATGGCAGTAATTGTCTAAACTTTCTCTTTTACTTGACAAAATTGCTGACAAGCACAAAATTGTTGGATTTTGTTTGGAAATCAGTGGCAACCTCAGAACAACAGACTCTCTAACAGCCAAACCAGTGCTACAAATCCTCTAAAGCTACATGAGGTGAACCCTGAACTAAGGGGGGAGTTTTGTGGTGGATAGATGCTAAACTTTCTTCAGTGATATTTTCATTTAGTTTCCAAACACATCTAGAACCAGCACCATTGGTTAAAACATTTAGTTGAACATGCGAAGAGGTTTAGCCTGTATAAGTTTTGATCCTGTCTAGAGCGGCAAAACCCCCCACAATGAATTCACGGCTTTTCACCAAATTGCTTGTCTTATTTTTTTTCCTTCCAAAATTCATCTCCACGATCAGTGTATGTAAACTTCTGACTGGAAAATACCAGGATATGTTCTCCCTGTATAGGTGAAACCAAACCGTAACAACTATTTAAAAATATGTAAACGGTTTTGATTGACTAATTAACTCTTCTACTCCTATTTTGCAAAATCAACACTTACACCCTTTTGGGTCCTTTTTATTTTTACGTAATTTGTTGTTATTTCAACTTTACGTTCTCTCTGTTTTGTTCTTTCTATTCATAGTAGGTACATCTACCCTGGCATTCTGTTTAGCTGTGATGCCATTACCCTCTTTAACGTAGAAAACATTTATGGAACAGTGTTTCTGTGTTTCTTTTGTATCCCTGCTTATGCCAGATTGATAGTGTTAGTAAAATTGTATTGTAGTAGTGCTTTCTTATTTTTATTTTTTTTTTACTTTCCAGATATTGTATTATCTGTCCACTCTGAAAAATAAGTCCAAAATTAGCATTAAGAACCCAACATACAATACGAGTGTGGATAGTAACTATATTTGACACCCTAAGGTGTGTGTGTGTGTGTGTCACTTTATGGCAAATATGCTATAAAAACCCACCAGTTATTACTCCTTTGGGGGTAATCTTGTAGAAAAATAGTTTATTCCTAGTTTTTGAATCTGTCTTTGGTAAAGAGGATGGATAGTATGAAGTTTATCAGGTGTCTAATTTCAATGGTAAAAAAACATGCTGCTTTGTTTATGAGCAACGTTTACGATTGTCACTCAAGTTATTTATTTTATAGCGTTAATTGTTTGCATTTGGAGGACCTAGTTGCAAGAGGACTATGTGCTAAAATTCTAAAAGATTGTTCATTGAAACTGAGATCAGAATTGAGTCAAATAATGAAAAGAATATCTGGTGTAGTAAGATTTTACAACAGTGACAAAAAACTATTTTACACATCTTATTTTATATAGATTTTACTTTATCTGAAATTTTACATAAAATATAATCAATACATTATCAAATCTACAATTACTCAAAGAACTTTTTAAACTACGCTTAAATCATTTATATATAGTCTCATCATTTAACGTTTTAAATATTTTGTGTATCTGTGTGAGCTTTAATTGATGTTTAATTAAGTTAGGTGTCTTAGAAAACCAGAGAGCAAAAGTTCTGACATCAAGTCAGAAGCTGACGGCGCAATGGAAAGTTTTTACATCCCATCCACATGTCGGTTACTAGTCAGACCTTTTTTATCTATCACTATCACTCAAACACAACGTCTTGTTGTTCCTTATTTGGCACAAAGGCAGTTTTTTCTTGTAAAAAGACAAGAAAATGTACACATTTTAAATCCGATGATAAATTTGCTGAGAGCGGAATAAAGGTAGAATTCAAAGTAATAATTATACAGAAAAAGATGTGTTCACAAGAAATCTAATGACAGTGGATAACATATTAGGTAATAAGGAAAAAGGGAAAAATATGCTTGTAAGATTACCAATAATACCCGGACATTCAAGACAGTTCTAACTATGAAATTAAAAGCTCGCATTTGTCAGGATGCAGCTTATGGCTGCATGCTGAACCTCTCTCCCTCTCTCTCGTTCCTGCGCAGCCTGATCGGTTTCACCTGGCAGGCTGCAATTAACCCGCAACTGCTTCCACCTGGTTTCACCCTTATTTAAACTTACCTCTTTCTGCTCTCGTCTTCGGCCCGTAGTGTCTACTCCTGCTCAGTCTCTGCCAGTATCCTGTGTCAGCTCAGTTTTTGTTGCAGTCAGCCTGAAGTCGTTGCTTCAACATGGTTTTTGTTCAGTCATTTCTCTAAAGACTCTGCTCAGCTCTGCTTCATCGGACGTTCTCAAGTTCTGCAGCTGTTTCACGTTCTCCAGTTCCTGAGCTGTTTCCACGTTCTCCAGTTCCTGCTGCAGTTCCACGTTCTCTAGTTCCTGAGCTGTTTCCACGTTCTCAAGTTCCTGAGCTGTTTCCACGTTCTCAAGTTCCTGCTGCAGTTCCACGTTCTCAAGTTCCTGCTGCAGTTCCACGTTCTCAAGTTCCTGCTGCAGTTCCACGTTCTCAAGTTCCTGCAGCTGTTTCCACGTTCTCAAGTTCCTGAGCTGTTTCCACGTTCTCAAGTTCCTGAGCTGTTTCCACGTTCTCAAGTTCCTGCTGCAGTTTCACGTTCTCAAGTTCCTGCAGCTGTTTCCACGTTCTCAAGTTCCTGCTGCAGTTCCACGTTCTCAAGTTCCTGCAGCTGTTTCCACGTTCTCAAGTTCCTGCAGCTGTTTCCACGTTCTCAAGTTCCTGAGCTGTTTCCACGTTCTCAAGTTCCTGAGCTGTTTCCACGTTCTCAAGTTCCTGGGCTGTTTCCACGTTCTCAAGTTCCCGCTGCAGTTCCATGTTCTCAAGTTCTCCGCTCCAGAGTTCCTCCCGGTCAGTCTCTCTACGATCCTCCTGCCGGCCAACTTCTGCACCCTTCGTCTCCGTCCATAAAAGACTCTGGTTCCTCTCGTCATTCACCTTCCATCCTGTTCAATAAAACTCACTTTAAGAACTAGCTCTGTGTGTGCGTGCTGTGTCCGGGTTCATCCAAAGACAAATCATGACAATTACGGGCCGGCCAAAAGGATGAACCCGAGCACGCACAGAGCTTGGTGCATAAGTTGGCAGGGTCTGCTCTACCTCTGCTCGGGGACTTCATGGATGCCCCGCCCGTGGTCCGTCTAGTTTGGCTCGCTGTGTTGCTACGTCCACCTCTGACTGTGTTTCCGGGTTCGCTTCCCGTGCGGCCCACCTCGGACGTAGCCTAGCGTCACTTCCTGTTGCCCAGCGTTTTCTAGTGTCTGTTTTGTTTTGAATTATTTTTTGGGTCCTTGTGTTTTGAGTTACTTAACGTTCCTTAGTTTTTCAGTACCCCTTAGATTTCTTAGAGTTCTTCAGTTTCGGTTTTTCGTTTGTGTTCAAGTCCCGCTTTAGTTCTAGTCTTGCCTTTTGTATATTCTTTACTTATTTAGAAGATTTGTTTCTGCTTTCTGTTAATTTATTTAGGCTTAAACCTTAGTTTTGATTTACCTAGGATTTTTTGTTTTTGACTTATTTAGGAGTTTTTCGTTTTCTTTAGAGTATTTGAGTTTCTATTTTGCTTTGGTTTTTCCAGTTCTGTTCTAGGTTAGCCTTTAGTCTCCGGGTTTAGCTTTAGAATTTTAGTTTTTACCCTAGTTTCCCGGTGTTTACTTGTTATTTGTAGGTTAGTGATCTAGTTTTACATTAGTTACCAGTATTTTGTCCTTGTCTCCCGGTTTTGTTTTATAGTTTCTCTCTGGTTTTTGGGTTCTCTTCCTAGATTCTTGGTTTTGTTTTGATTTTCTAGTTTTAGTCCTGTGTACCTGAGATTTCTTAGAGTGATTTTTAGTTTCGACTTGTTTTGAGTTCAAGTTCTGCTTAACTTACTTGAGTTTTTGTTTTGCTTTTGGTTTTATTTCTTTTCAGCTCTGTTTAATTGTTCTAGGTTTGCCCTTAGGCTTTCAAATTTTGGTTCAGAATTTTAGTTTTCACCTCAGGTTTCCTGTTTTTCTCGTGTTCTTATTTCTAGCTTTAGTTATCTAGTTTTTTTTAATTAGTTTAGCTGAACCTGCCCTCGTCCCCCTGTTTTGCTTTGTTTATAGTTTAGCTCTAGGTTTCGGTTCCCTCCTAGTTCTCTGGTTTTGTTTTGGTTTTCCTGTCTAGCCCCTGTAGTTCCTCTCGAGTTCTGTCTTAGTCTTGTAGCCTCTGTCTTAGTCTCGTAGCCTCTGTCTTAGTCTCGTAGCCTCTGTCTTAGTCTCGTAGCCTCTGTCTTAGTCTCGTAGCCTCCGTCTTTGTCTAGTAGTCCCTGTCTTTGTGTAGTAGCCCATTGTAATCCCTGGCCTAGTCCTCCTGTCTTGTCTTCCTCCGTGTTTAGGCGCTGCCAGAGCCCTCCGGCGCTTCTAGTCGCCGGCTGAGCTCTCTGGTGCGCCAGCCTGTTGCTGCCCAGCGCATGCAAGCCGCCGCCAGAGCCCTCCGGCGCTCCCATGTCGCCGGCTGAGCTTCTGGCGCGCTCGGCCAGTTGCTGCTCGGCGCATTCCCTGTTCCCTGGCGTGTTAGGACGCCCCAGTTCGTGTTTCCTGGCGTGTTAGGACGCCCTCCGTTCTTGCTTCTCCTGGCGTTCCCATACGCCAGCTCTTTCCCCAGGCGTTACCATACGCCAGTTGTGCTCCAGCGTTCCTATACGCTGTTGAGCCCCTACCATATCAGTACGCCTGTACTTTCCCCTTGGCGCTGCCATGCGCCCGTTCTGCCTCGGCGTTTCCCTCACGCCCCGGCAATCTCTTCCCTTGCGCCCCGCGTTTCCCTCACGCCCCGGCGAGTCTCTTCCCTTGCGCCCCGGCGTTTCCCTCACGCCCCGGCGAGTTTCTTCCCTTGCGCCCCGGCGGTTCCCTCACGCCCTGGCGAACTTCTCCCTTGCGCCCCGGCGGTTCCCTCACGCCCCGGCGATCTCGTCCCTTGGGCCCCAGCGCTTCCCTCACGCTCCGGTGTAGTCTCACTTTGGCGTTTCCATGCGCCCGTTCCTCCCCTTTGGCGTTGTGTACGCCCGTTCCTTCCCTTTGGCGTTGTGTACGCCCGTTCCTTCCCTTTGGCGTTTCCATACGCCCGTTCCTTCCCCTTGGCGCTGTGTACGCCCGTTCCTTCCCTTTGGAGTTTCCATACGCCCGTTCCTCTCCTTTGGCGTTTCCATACGCCCGTTCCTTCCCTTTGGCGTTTCCATACGCCCGTTCCTTCCCTTTGGCGTTTCCATACGCCCGTTCCTTCCCTTTGGCGTTTCCATACGCCCGTTCCTTCCCTTTGGCGTTTCCATACGCCCGTTCCTTCCCTTTGGCGTTTCCATACGCCCGTTCCTTCCCTTTGGCGCTGTCGTGCGCCCGTTCTTTCCCTTTGGCGCTGTCGTGCGCCCGTTCCTTCCCTTTGGCGCTGTCGTGCGCTCGTTCCTTCCCTTTGGCGCTGTCGTGCGCTCGTTCCTTCCCTTTGGCGCTGTCATGCGCCCGTTCCTTCCCTTTGGCGCTGTCGTGCGCCCGTTCCTTCCCTTTGGCGCTGTCGTGCGCCCGTTCCTTCCCTTTGGCGCTGTCGTGCGCCCGTTCCTTCCCTTTGGCGCTGTCGTGCGCCCGTTCCTTCCTTTGGCGCTGTCGTGCGCCCGCTCTTTCCCCCGGCGCTGTCGTGCGCCCGCTCTTTCCCCCGGCGCTGTCGTGCGCCCGCTCTTTCCCCCGGCGCTGTCAAGCGCTCGCTCTTTCCCCCGGCGCTGTCAAGCGCTCGCTCTTTCCCCCGGCGCTGTCAAGCGCTCGCTCTTTTCCCCGGCGCTGTCAAGCGCTCGTGCCTCTTCCTGATGTGCCGCGCACTGGTTGTGCTCTGGCACGTCAGTGTTCTCTAGTTCCTTGGTTCCCCAGTGTTCTCTAGTTCTTTGGTTCCCCAGTGTTCTCTAGTTCCTTGGTTCCCCAGTGTTCTCTAGTTCTTTGGTTCCCCAGTGTTCTCTAGTTCCTTGGTTCCCCAGTGTTCTCTAGTTCCTTGGTTCCCCGTGTTCTCTGGCCCCTTTGGTTTTCTGTGTTTGCTGGCTCTTTGGTCCCTCAGTGTTCGTTTTCGACTCTTGCCCGCCTTCCTGGGCCCCCTCCACCCGCCCAGCGTGGAGATTCTGGGCCGTCCGGTGTCCGGCCTTGGGGGGGGGTACTGTCAGGATGCAGCTTATGGCTGCATGCTGAGCCTCTCTCCCTCTCTCTCGTTCCTGCGCAGCCTGATCGGTTTCACCTGGCAGGCTGCAATTAACCCGCAACTGCTTCCACCTGGTTTCACCCTTATTTAAACTTACCTCTTTCTGCTCTCGTCGCCGGCCCGTAGTGTCTACTCCTGCTCAGTCTCTGCCAGTATCCTGTGTCAGCTCAGTTTTTGTTGCAGTCAGCCTGAAGTCGTTGCTTCAACATGGTTTTTGTTCAGTCATTTCTCTAAAGACTCTGCTCAGCTCTGCTTCATCGGACGTTCTCAAGTTCTGCAGCTGTTTCACGTTCTCCAGTTCCTGAGCTGTTTCCACGTTCTCCAGTTCCTGCTGCAGTTCCACGTTCTCTAGTTCCTGAGCTGTTTCCACGTTCTCAAGTTCCTGAGCTGTTTCCACGTTCTCAAGTTCCTGCTGCAGTTCCACGTTCTCAAGTTCCTGCAGCTGTTTCCACGTTCTGAAGTTCCTGCTGCAGTTCCACGTTCTCAAGTTCCTGCAGCTGTTTCCACGTTCTCAAGTTCCTGAGCTGTTTCCACGTTCTCAAGTTCCTGAGCTGTTTCCACGTTCTCAAGTTCCTGAGCTGTTTCCACGTTCTCAAGTTCCTGGGCTGTTTCCACGTTCTCAAGTTCCCGCTGCAGTTCCATGTTCTCAAGTTCTCCGCTCCAGAGTTCCTCCCGGTCAGTCTCTCTACGATCCTCCTGCCGGCCAACTTCTAATAATAATAATAATAATACATTTTATTTAAAAGGCGCCTTTCTAGACACTCAAGGTCACCGTACAGAAGGGTAAAAAGTCAGAAACAAAATCAAAACAAAAATCATTTAAAAAATACCGAGGCTGGGACAGGGAAATTGATAATTAAAGAGAATAGGCAGTCTTAAACAGATGAGTTTTGAGTTGTGATTTAAAATTTAGAAGTGAGTCCGTGTTTCTAAGTAGGGGTGGTAGAGAGTTCCAGAGGCGGGGGGCAGAGCGGCTGAATGCTCTGCTCCCCATGGTGGTGAGACGGGCGGAAGGGACAGACAGGTGTAAAGCAGATGAGGATCTAAGAGCACGGGAGGGGGTGGGAATGTGCAGGAGGCCTGACAGATAAGGGGGGGCTAGGTGGTGAAGGGCCTTGAATGTCACCATGAGAATTTTATATTGAATGCGGAATTGCACAGGGAGCCAGTGAAGCTGTTGGAGGACCGGGGTGATGTGGTGGATAGAGGGAGTTCTTGTTATGATGCGAGCAGCTGAGTTCTGGACCAGTTGTAGTTTATGGAGTGATTTTTGAGGAAGGCCGAAGAGGAGAGCGTTGCAGTAATCCAGTCGGGAGGTGACAAGGCTGTGCACAAGTATGGCAGCAGTGTGTGGGGTAAGGGAGGGACGGAGGCGGTTGATGTTTCTTAAGTGAAAGTAGGCAGACCGGGTAATGTTATTGATATGGGATTGAAAAGATAGGGTGCTATCGAGGATGACACCCAGACTCTTAACCTGGGGGGAGGGGGAGATGGAGGAACTGTCAATAATAAGTGGGAAACTGTCGGTTTTGGAAAGAGTTGATTTGGTGCCAATGAGTAGAACCTCGGTTTTACTACTGTTTAATTGAAGGAAGTTGTTAGTGAACCAGGCTTTTATTTCACAGATGCAATTTGTGAGGGAGGTGGGGGGAAGAGAGGACGATGGTTGCGTGGAGAGGTAGAGATGGGTGTCATCAGCATAGCAATGGAATTGGATGTTAAATTTGCGGAAGATATTGCCAAGGGGAAGGAGGTAGATGATGAAGAGGAGGGGCCCGAGTACAGAGCCCTGGGGCACGCCTGAGGTGACGGGGGAGGGGGTGGATTTGAGGGTCTTCAGTTGAATGAACTGAGTGCGGTCAGAGAAGTAGGAAATAAACCAGTCCAACGGAGTGTTAGTGATGCCAATGGAAGAAAGCCTACTGAGGAGAGTGGTGTGACAGATGGTGTCAAAGGCTGCACTCAGGTCGAGGAGGATGAGGATGGTGAGTAGTCCAGAATCAGATGCCATGAGGAGGTCATTGGTGATTTTGATGAGTGCTGTTTCAGTGCTATGGAGTGGCCGAAAACCAGACTGAAATTCTTCATACAGGCTGTTGGCAGATAGGTGAGTATGGAGCTGGGAGGCAACTGTTTTTTCAAGAATTTTGGAAATGAAGGGTAAATTGGAGATAGGACGGAGGTTGTTGAAGTTGATCGGGTCGGCACCAGGTTTTTTTTACAATCGGGGTGATGGCAGCAGTTTTGAGAGGTGTAGGGACAGTTCCAGTGGTGAGAGAGGTGCGGATGATAGCGGAGATGAGGGGAACCAGAGAGGGGAGGCAGGTTTTGACAAGTTGTGTTGGGAAGGGGTCCAGTTGATAGGTGGATGGTTTTGATTTCCGGATGAGCTCTGTGATTTCCGAGACAGTGGGAAGATGGAAGGAGGAGAGCGACTGTGTAGGCGAGGGAAGATCTACTGAGGTGCTGAGATGAGCCGTTGATCCAAGGTTTTGGTGAATGTTCTTGATTTTTCCTGTGAAGTATGACATGATGTCATTGCAGAAGGAGGTTGTGTAAAGGTGCGGGGGGAAAGAGTCCTGGGGTTTGATAGTATTATTGAGTATAGAGAAAAGTGACTTAGAGCTATGTTGATTGGCAGTGATTAAGCTGGAGTAATACTGTGATTTAGTGCTGGCAATGGAGTCCTTATAGTGAATAATGTGATTATTGTACATTTCTTTGTGTATAGTGAGACCAGTTTTCCTATAAAGTCTTTCGAGTTGCCGTCCTTTGGTTTTCATGCGTTGGAGATTTGGGGTGTACCAGGGGGCGGAGACGGAAAAAGAAACAAATCTATTTTTTAGTGGAGCAAGTGAGTCAAGGATATTATGGAGACCAGTGTTGTAGTGGAGGACCAGGTCATCAGGGGTTAGCAGATTATTGAAGTCAAGGAGGCAGGAAGAGTGGATACTTGAAATAAGGGTGGAGGGATCAATGTTCTTTATGTTCCGGAAGGATATGAGGCGGGATGTTTTAGAGATAGAGAGGGTTATATTCACTTCAAATGAGAGGAGAAAATGGTCAGTTATGGGGAGTTCATCAGATGTTATGTTGTGGGGGATGACGCCAGAGCAGCAGATTAAATCCAGAATATGTCCTTTGGAGTGTGTGGGGGTAGTGGTGTATTGCTGACATCCAAAACTCTCTAGGCAGGAAGTAAAGTCTTTGGTGAGAGGCAAATTGGTATTGTCCATGTGGATATTGAAATCACCCAGTAGGATTAAGTTTGGTGATAGAGAGGATAGGTGGGTGAGAAAATCGGCAAACTCTGTTAAAAAGGCACTATTCGGTTTTGGGGGGCGGTAGACAGCAGCAATGATGGTTGGAGTTGGACCAGATAGCTTGCAGACTGTGGATTCAAACGTGCTTGAGACTGGCGCAGATACCGGCGAGACTTTCCAATTCTCGCGATGAATTATCGCGAGACCTCCTCCGCGCCCGGATCCACGGGGTTGAGAGATGTAAACAAACCCATTAGGAGTGGAATCGTTGAGCTGAGAGTATTCTTGGGGCTGTTGCCAGGTCTCGGTTAAACAGAGAAAGTCCAGTTTACGGTCAGTGATGAGGTCCTGAATGAGATGTCCCTTGCTTGTCAGTGAGCGGATGTTAAGCAGAGCAAAGTTGAGTGCAGTGTTGTTGCTGCTGGTGGTGGTGCTAGCCGACCGAGCTAGGCGGGCTAACACGCTGTGGTCGACAGCCCGGCTGGTGGAGCATGGAGGGCGACGAATCCCCCGTCGGGAGCTGGACCAGATGGATTTTATTGCTGTTGAACCGTTGTGGTGGAAAATCCGGTGGGACCCTCGGTGGATGTATCTCCGGCGTGGCTGGAAGGTGATGTCCGGGTGAAGGTGGAGTGCCTCAGGCGCAGGTCCGGGCGAGTGACAGCGGAGCCGGAGCAGGTCAGCGGCTGAATACTGCAGCAAACCCGCCACTTGCAGGTGAGCGGGCAGTAGGAATATCCAGATGCAGACAAGCAGGATGTATGTCCTGTCGGTCCACATTATTAAAAAACGTCAGGTGAGGCTGAAAACGGGCAGGACAGGTGAGCTACCGATAGTAGCCTAGTTGGGACTCACACAACCTGTAGTGCCGATGAATCGTGGCCGTATTCCCAGTAAAAAACAATTGCACTGTCCGTTAAAAACAATTGCACTGTCTGTTAAAAGGTTACCGGTTAAAAAGTTACCGGTGAGCAAAGGCAGGGAGCAGCAAATACAAAAATTCCGGCGAGCAGCGGCAGCAAGTCGTGCCAGCGTTCACTCAGCCATTCATGTGGTACTTCTGCACCCTTCGTCTCCGTCCATAAAAGACTCTGGTTCCTCTCGTCATTCACCTTCCATCCTGTTCAATAAAACTCACTTTAAGAACTAGCTCTGTGTGTGCGTGCTGTGTCCGGGTTCATCCAAAGACAAATCATGACAGCATTTATGTGAGAGGATTATTTCCTGTTTCTGCTTTTCTGTTTTGGCTATATTTTTTTTCAAAAAAATTGATCAAATGTATAAGATTCAATTTCAATTCAATTCAATTTTATTTATATAGCGCCAAATCATGAAACATGTCATCTCAAGGCACTTTACAAAATCAAGTTCAATCATATTATACAGATTGGGTCAGATTATACAGATTGGTCAAAATGTCCTATATAAGGAAACCAGTTGATTGCATCAAAGTCCCGACAAGCAGCATTCACTCCTGGGGAACCGTAGAGCCACAGGGAGAGTCGTCTGCATTGTACATGGCTTTGCTGCAATCCCTCATACTGAGCAAGCATGAAGCGACAGTGGGAAGATCTGACAAATGAGCTGAATGTATCCAAAAGCTTTTTAAATTATTGTATTTATTAAGGGGTATAAAGCTATCCAAACCAACTAATTATGAAAAAGTAATTGAATGTATGGATGTTGTTTTTCACATTTTTTTGTAAGCTGAGGCTAATTTTAATACTTACGCAAGGTCTATTTAATGTCAGACATGTAGCCCAAAGAATTGAGTTAAATTGATTCAGGCTAAAATATCTCAGAAGGCAACATATTATGCCTGGATCTAAATAAATTCAAAAGCAGAATTTGACATTTATCACCGGCATCTATCTGTCTGAGGGTATCGTGCCATTTTATCTTTTCTCTTGAGACCACCAGTAACCAGGACAATATTATTTCCAAGAGTACACAAACAGTTCATCCAGGAGGCCGCAAAAGAACACAGAACATCTCAGGCACTGCACCTGACTTGTTTCAGTTAAGTTCAGTAAAAGTAGATTTATAGTTATTTTTTGGAAGGTGTGCATCCTGGTAGGTTTCATGTTTGCATGTTTTTTTACCACTGAAATTAGACACCCGATAAACTTCATACTATCCATCCTCTTTACCAAAGACAGATTCAAAAACTAGGAATAAACAATTTTTCTACAAGATTACCCCCAAAGGAGTAATAACTGGTGGGTTTTTATAGCATATTTGCCATAAAGTGACACACACACACACCTTAGGGTGTCAAATATAGTTACTATCCAAACTCGTATTGTATGTTGGGTTCTTAATGCTAATTTTGGACTTATTTTTTAGAGTGGACAGATAATACAATATCTGGAAAGTAAAAAAATCAATAAATAAGAAAGCACTACTACATACAATACAATTTTACTAGCACTATCAATCTGGCATAAGCAGAGATACAAAAGCAACACAGAAACAAGTGTGTGAGAAAACAGCTTTAATTCTCCATCACATAACTTTCATATTGCGCATGCATTGACTTTTTCAACAATTCTCTCTTGTGGTTTTCAGCAGCAACAGCATTGTTTCTTATGGTTTAATATTGTCCATATGCCTTCTTTAAAGATTTCTAATTCTACTCGCAGGACATGCGCACTTCCAAGCTTATTTCCTGCCGTTGCCATGGTGAATCACGTTATTTGCGTTCCATTGATCGGACCTCTTTTCATGCTCATGCATCTGTTCTGAAACCAGAAACGCTGAGCATGACAGAGTGGTGTAGAACTACTCAGAGTAGCAGCTTTCTACTCAGTGTAGATCAGCCGTTTTTTATGAAACGAGGCTCAGAACAAAGACGCACAGACCAACCTGCCCAACCATAAAGGCGTCTGCCCAACCCATCAATCAGTAGTGCACTCCGATCAGCACCTGTTGTTCACAGAGCCGGGCCGTGGTATACAATCTCACCAGAGTTGCAAAATGGTAAAAAATGGTTTATTATTATTTTGTCTACAGTTTAGCTTGGATTTTATTTACTGCGCAGCATAGCTTTGCTGTGCGCGCTGAATCTAGATGCTGTGCGCGAATGCACAGGCTCGCAGCTTAGAGGGAACACTGCTTATAAACACAGTTTGGCGCGTCAGTCAGTTCGAAACAGTTCCTGTATCAGTCACGTGACTTTTCCATTGCGATACGCGCTTAGACACGCATCGACACAGGTTTCGCTCTGTGAGCTCGACACATGCGCCGTCGCATCGGTGTTGCCGGACCCATCACTACTATTGTCTGTTGATATTACCCAATTGCCTTTTTGACTTCTGTGCCAGCCTTATCTTGATCCTGTTTTTCCTGCCTGATTTTTGCCCGTTTACCCATATACCAGACCCAGCTAGTTTTGGGATTTTTTTAGTTTGCCTTGTCCCTGCCTGATTTTCCCTGCTCGCCTGTGTACCGACTTGGAACTGTTATTTGACCACCGAGCCTGCTTATTCCCTGTCTGATCATTTTGAGCTTTATTAAAGCCTTCTATTTTCACTCTCGTGTCTGGCTGAATACTGGGCCCTCAATTATTTTGCGCCAAAATATTCATTTACGTTATGGAATCATAGAGCAACTTAATAAATTAAGTGGGCATTACATCAACAGTTAAATAAGATAAATGAATGAATTAATTATTTTTTTCATTATAAGCGGAGTAACCTAAAGCTTTACACTACCTGCTGATGCGAAGGAGAATTTGCAAACACCGCATTTACTGGACATCTTGAAGTAAGCAGAGGCGCAAATAAGAAGCAAATAATTAGAATGCTGCTAAGATCTGCCACTCCGGCAGACATCAATTAAGCTCCACAAGGGTTACAGGCTAGAATGGATAAAATTGCGAAATTAGCACAATGACTAGATTTGTTAACTAACAATGGTGAATTGAGAATTACAGCAACAGTGAAATTGTTTTGGAATTACACTCAGTTACAAGATTTATGAAGATTTAATATCCCTCCGCTCGGACGCAAGTAATTCTACTTTTAACCAAATGTTAAAACATCCTGATGGGGAAAAACACATATTATTGAGTTTAGCTAACTATTTGCCTAGAGGCTTTTAGGCCAGGATAATTTAAAGATTTCCCTCTTACTTACATCAATGAAAAGAAATAAGGCCAATTAGATCAGATGGACATTTTGGATCTAGTCAGGATTGCGGGGTGGCTGTGATGACAGAAGGATAAAAAGCATGCAAACACTTCCTTTTTCTCAGCTGGGTTTTTCAAAATAAGACAAAAGATTTGTAGGAATGCTTCTGATTAAAATTAGAATGAAATTCTGGAAACCTACATAGTGGTACATCTTTTACAAACTTAGGGGTGTACTGTTTGGGTCCTTGATGCAGTAGGAAGTAGAAACAGTGATAACTGTAATGAATAAAGTGATAACATTATATTGCAGAGAACTTTTAACTGCCAGACATTGTAAAGTTAAGATACACACTGGATCTATTCTGTTAAGATTTGCTGAGAAAACTACTGCAAATACATTTGAACTTTAAGAACACTCCTTTACAGTTTTTATTGATTGCTTTGATGCAGCAGTCAACTCAAAATACTAATTTTTCAAAACAGTTGACACAGAGGTCTAAACAGTGGCACCAATAATCAAAATGACAGTTTGTTTGCAAAAGGCTCTAACTCCGCCAAAACATTTAAAATATGGACCAAAAGCACATTTTGCCCTCAAACAACACAACTTTTCCCTTGCGATGCACCTAGAGAAAAATCTTCTTGCATGCCTGATCCATCCTTGACATGCATCTGCATCTACATCTTGGGCAGCAGCTACACCTCCACCTCGCACACGGGTTAATCTTCCTCGGACTCCTCTTCCCCTGAGCCATCTACCTCTTACTCTGACTGTCATCTGCCTTAGACCATCCATGCTTGCAAAGAACAACACACAGCATGGCACCTTTTAAGGCCTGCAGACTGATTGAAAATTGAAAACTTGTGTGAAGAAGTGGGTGCTTCAGTGATTTCATACCGATCAAGAAGTTTCTAAGAGCTGGGAACATATGGTTTCTGTTTGGCTACCACAGCTAAAGCAATGGAGTTTGGACTGCTTGAACAACATCTGTGTTAACTGTTTTGCAAAAGGGTGGGGAAAATGTGTCAAACCAATGAGAATGGGTTAACTCATTTGCAAGAGGTGTCTTTTGCTCTGCTGAGATGGTGATGATGAAGACTGAGGGGTTGCCAGTTTCTTCAAAAAGGTCAAAGCAATCAATAAAAACTGTAATATAGGTCAGGCAGGGTGTAATAATTTCCATGTGGGACTTTAAGGTGAGTGTTAAATAATTGTGAACGGGAATATCTGGATGTGAAGTGTTTGAAGAAAGTTTTGAATAAATGACACATGAATGGGAGTTTGATAAGAACACTAATTACACTTTTGTTTCTGCTTCCGAACAGAAGACGAAGCCTTGTGTCTGCCAATCATCTTCACGGAGCGTTTTACTGGGAATAAAATGCTCATTACCCAAGCCAGAACTGAACACACATTGCCATCCAGCTGAATCATCTGCAAGCGGAGGGGCAAGAAGAGGACTGACAAAAACTGGGTATGAAGAAGCCAGAGAGCTCTGATTTCTTATTCTGAAGCGAAGGGGAGTTGCCTGAGAACCCTGGGTCGACCACTTAAGCGTGATTAGATTCATGTATGCCATGTGCACTGAATTGCCTGAAGGCTTTCTTTACTTCTTGATGTACAGACACTTCATATTGTGTTACTGTTTTTTTCAACTGCTCTGTTCCACTGACTAACATGATCCTGTTTGATTTTCTGTGTTATGACATCTACACTGTGATGTTGCATTATGTTGATCAACATGGTTTTATGATAAAGAACGGAACCTGTCTGCTTCGGACACACACCAAGACCTACGGTTTATGCAATATTTTGCTTTGATATAGGGAGAACCAGGATCCGATTGGCACCACAGATCCTTAAAATACTTGGTAATGATAATTTACAGATTCAATACGGGGTCTTCTCAATCAATCAATCAATCAATCAATCAATCAATCAATCAATCAATCAATTTTATTAGTCAACTGCAATTTGCATTACAATTGAAATTTCAGTTCCAGTACAACCGTCCATCACATACACTTAACAAACATTTTGGGGGAACGATCGACTGAGGCCTTGCGTTGCCAGGAACACACCCAGTCGGCCGCTGCTAAAAAGCGCAGACCGTGAGGTGTGTTCCCCAAACTGCCCCAGACCCCGCTTTACACGGGGTCCCTAGGCGCTGCCTTGAGATCTGTTGAAAAAAGATTTACACTGGGCGAGTGGAGGGAAGAAAAAAAAAAAAAAAGACAGGTGCTGCTCAATTTGTGTTTCCACACAAAATGTGAAGCATCCGACAAAAAAAACCTAATTTGCACAAAAAGCACAATCAATGACGAGACACATATATGCAGAAAGGTAAACAATTGAGTTCTGGTCGGGTGAAGTCATCTGTATTTGTGAGCATATGTGTGTCTGGGTGCATGTTGTGTGGAAATCTGTATGTCCATGAAGGCCGTCCTCCGGCAGGCAAGTGTCCTTGATGGAAAGTCTTATCACTCTGCTGCTCCGGCTTGACTTCTCCACAGATGTCCGCAGGAATGTGGGGTAGCAGGGAGTTTGTGCGATGTCGCCATAACAACCAGGGAGGATTTGATAGCGGGGAGTCCGATTTGAAGAAAACAGAATTTGTTATAATAACAAGCTGACACCAGCTTTTCTGTCAGCCTTAGAGTCTTTTCGCCGCTGGCTCCAGGATCCAATATTCCAATAATCCAATCGATGGGCTAGTAACGTTCACACTTCCAGGTTTTATCCCATTCATCTCTGTACCACAACCGCGGTCAGCTTATCCAGCCGTCCGTTCTGTTCATTCAACGACCTCGTGATCGCGTCGACTGCCGCTGGCAGTCTCATCAGGGCCATATTTACCGCCAGCAGCTTTTGAAGGTGTTGATACATTAAATATCCTCCAAGGCCAAAAATGAGGAATCCAAGTATCATAAATCCGAATAAGTAGACATCTTCGACGTCCTCAACAGAAAGAATTGAGAGGCACACCGTGGACCATTTCTGCCACGGGTCCAAGATGTATCCCGCAAAAAAAGTTCCGTCGGGACAGGCACGCTCCCCAGTCCTTTGCTTTCCAGTTGAAAAAATTTGATCAATAGCGTTGAGAGACCAGCTGACGAGATCCATAATTTCCTTAGAGCTTTCGGTTGCTATGAAGAAATGGCACAAAGACACAGACGAAGCAAATAGCAGGAGAATGGGGGCAGGGTAATAGCAGATAAGGAGCTCTGGAGAGCTGAAGAAAAACCGACCGACCTCGAGGAGAGACAGAAACAGAAAAAAAAAAAAAAAAATCTTGCTCAGTTTTGCCGAGAGCGGGATTTTACCTGCGGGGTCTCATCAGTTTTTACCATCTCTTACAGGGGATGGCATTTTCTGGTGGGGGAAGGCCCTGGCTGCCTTGTGATGCTCCCTACTGGTACTCCTGGATTTGTAAGGTATGGAAGTGATGGATGTTTGTCCATGGGATGGAGAGTGGGGGACCGAGTAGGAGGTTTTTCGGGGTGGGGGGGTAGAGTAGACGGATTTGTACTTGGTTACTGAACAGGTTTAGCTTACCTAGTCTAATGTGAAATTAAAATAATGTGCACATAGGAAGCTAAAACATGCCTAACTCAATTAGTTGAACCCTAAATTGTAGATAAATGGGAAACCTTTGATATTGTGTGTTAAAACTCTATGAAGCATTCATGTTGATCATTACTAAAAAGTTCCAGCATGGGAAGCTTTTAGGGGTCCCACATTATAACTGATATGGTTCCTTTGTGTTTTCCTGATATTCATGTGATGAGTAGTCTAGTTTTCCTTTTTTGTGAGCGATCACATAGATAAAACAGTATCTGTGTGATCAAAGGGGTGGAATGTTATTGGAATATTATTCTGAAGTCACTATGGCCTCACGCTACATGTGAGCACTGGAGACAATCTGCTGATTGCCAAGGCCAAATGCTGCGTATCTACTGTGCAGGATGATTGTCTAGGATAGACTCTGTTTCGTCTCATGCCGAGGCCACTGTCGGGTATTAGGGGAGCCGGGAGACAGAGACAGGGCAGATAGGCTGGGGGCCGGACCGTGGGGTGTGATTACTTTCTATCTATGTGATCTCTGCTCTGTTTCTCAATAAAAGTGCTGGAACTTCATCACTCCACCGTTTCCTTATTCAATAACTCTAAGAAGTCAGTTATTGTTTAGAATTCCTACAACACATGGCCATTTTGAGACAATGAACCTCATATTTAGCACAATACAGGCTTTTTTTAACCATTTAACAACCTATTACCGCCTTAAAGATGACCAGATGTCTGAGCCTAGCAGCTATGTGAAGATAATTAATGGCTTTCTTATGATTGGCACATTACAGGCTTTTTTAAATGTCTAACAACCTAATACCTATGATCGCCTTAACAATGACCAGAAGCTAGCAGGCTCCTAACTATGCCACCTCCAAACCTTGCAGGTGGAGTTTCCGGCTTACATATGGTCAAAACAATTGCGTTAAGAAAAACATCCTTTTTTCAAAAACAAATACCACAAATTGGAGAAGTGGTCATTGGATCATCTGCAAAAGTTATGGATGAAGAATGAACCTCAGCCGTTCTCGATAACATGGATGCATCGTGCGAGATCGCTATTATCAAACCCCAAAAAAATGGAAAATGTTGAGGATGACCCCGGGACACCCCCCTCTATGAGGAAAAACAACAGCTTTGAGAACATCAAATAATCGATTAATCCTTTCAAGCGGGAAATCTCTTCTATGTCAGACCCCACTCTCCATCTTCCAGGATTCAAACCATACAATTGACGCCTTAAAATTAACATTTAATCCATGTCGGGTGCAGATGGCTTCATCTGAATTGAAACAAGAAGAGGTCTTTAAAACCTTACAGAATCTTTGATGAATGGGGATACCTATTCAAGTATGAAACAGGTGAGCTCCAACTCCAAACAGAGATGTGCAACTTGACATATAATGATTGATCAATTCTGAGACTCACGATCCCCCACATCAACAAAGGTGTGGAAATAATCCCTTACGCTCAATATACAGCATATCTCGGAAAACAGTACTTTCCATGCGATAAGGAAATTTATACTGGAAAGATTCTCTTTAGCGCAATATGGGAAACAAGCTACCAGAAGTGGCCGATGGTTTCTATATGCAAGCAGATGCGGAAACGAGCATTTCTCATTCCTAGATCTGTTTGTTTTGGAAGCTTTCAATGCAGACAGCGGAATATTCAGTAACATGTTGGTCTTTTTCCTTTTTCCTGCATGGTGTCGGAAAATAGATGAAATAGGAGCCGGTATTTCCAACCTCTTTAGAAGCTCACGTTGTTGGGTAGATATTCTCTCTGTGAAAAATACACCGACATATCAGGACCTCTATCCTACAGATAATGAAACAAGGTAGGACCCGCCTCTAGAACATCAGAGGCGGGTCAGATTATACAGGTGGCGAAACCTATAATCTGGGTCCGTACTACCTTCCTTCACCAGTCTTCTACTCACAATCCTCCTCTACCACCTATTGACGAGCAACATCTCCAAGTGAGCTTACCGTTGCACACTCCCAACCGAGAGACATTGTGGAGAACGTGTCAGCAGAGACGGTGGTGGTGAATGATGATGGCGGAGAGAAAGGGTTGAGTCAACTTCAGCATCAATGGTTAGAAGAGGTAAACAAAGATTTTTATCAGCAAAATATTTACCGCATCATCTCCATACGTCGCAACTTATTCCTCCTATCCAGAGTCTGCTTGCATCAAGACAATAACAGAGACGCTCCTGTATGAACTAAGTTCTTCAGAAAGAATTCATACATCGATTCAAGAGATGTATGAAAACACTAGGGAAGTGTATTTTCTGAAACAACTCCACTAAGTCTCTGAGAGCTTCTGTTAAACACTGGAGATGAGCGGCTGAGGTCTCGCAAGACCTGTGCGTAAGTAAAAATGGCAGTATACATGTAGTTTCAATCAGATCCACCCAGGTAAGAACAAGCCAATAATTGAAAATTAAACGAAGCAAGGTTTAAACATTAACAATTGTCTTATATTTCATGATAAAGCAAACTGGACGAGGAGGCCTCGACCAGCCTTGACAGCTACCTGGACGAGTGTTTTGACAGCATCGTAATGGGGAAGCAAAAAACTACGACAACCACGAACATACCATCAACAAAACGCGTGTTCGAGTTCAAACAGCACTGCTAACACAATATCTCCAGATAGGACCTAAAGTGACGTTCTGGAATCCATTGATAATAAGCTAACTAGCTTTGATGCCCGTCTCGCCTTGGTAGAGGTTCTACACAAGGAATTTCAAGCCCTGAGAGAGTCGCTGGCACTGCATAAAAAGTGAGATTTTCGTCCCCGTAAACTACCGCAGATCTCCCTAATTTTCGGCAGTTAACGACAATTTGCAACCCGCGCTTGTCACCATTTGTCAGTGCCACAAATTGTCGGAACCGGACAATGACGTATGTGGAGAGCGACCAGCTGTACTAATGGCCCTAATTAGCATATGAATGCAGCGAACCCGCACGGCTGGCCAGGTCTGGCTTGAATAACCTACTCAGTATTGGCTGAAACCACTTCTTTCAAACAAGTAAAATCACTCGTGATTGGCAGCAAAACCACACGTGGCCAGGCCAGACTTGAATGTTCTTACTCGTGATTGGTTGGCATATATATATTTATTTATATTTTTATATATATATTTATATATATTTATTTATTTATATATTTTTTATATATATATTTTTATTTATTCATATTATGCTGTATATTCATGTTATCCTACACTAAATAACATGAAGGATAACATGAATATACAGCATAATATTATTAGGCTACCATCAAGGACATGAATGAATTTATACAGGAAATGAACATTTGCCAGGAACATGTTTATGCAGAGAAAGAGCTTTATTAAAACAAACACAACAATATACAACGCGAGGATCTGCCCACACATGCGTATCCAAAAATTGCAACTCCGTGAACTGTCCGTTTGCCTCCTCGGGGTTGGAGGTAACTGGCAGCATTCTCTCCGAGGCAGGTCCGATGTGCAGACGCCTGCTGTGCGTGGCTCTGTACTTCGGCGTCGCCTCTAACCGGGACTGCAGCTTCACACAGAGTTCAGAGAGATCCAGCCTACGAAATGACGGCGGCCGTACAATCCATCCAGAGACCCCGCCTATGACGCCATCTTCTTCGCCAGACATGAGGTCGACGGTGGCGGACTTCCAGAGTTCCACTTCCTCATCCGCCTGCACACTCTGCCTCGATTCCAGCAGCTGTAAAAAACAAAAAAAAAAAAAAACAATGAATCAGTACTGTGCGATCATTGGATGCACTGTGTATGGACACAACACATCTACAGGGTTTCCCGCAGCGCTATCTTGGCGAGGCGGCCAACACGTGACGTTAACACGCGGTTTTTTGTTGTTGCTTTCGCGCGTGCGTGAATGGCAGGGAAAAAACAAATGGATTACCCCCGCTCGCCTATGCAAACTCCTGCGGTAAACACTGATCTATCAATGCACCTGAAAAATAGTCACCAAATAAAGTCTTACCCTCTTTCTTCTAGCTCGACTCCGAGCTGAATTCTCGGCAGCTTCAGCTCCAGCGTACCGTCTCATAATAGGTCTTACAGGCGGCTGGAAAAAGAGTGAATGAGAGTGGTATGAATAAAAATCAAACGCAAGTCACAGTAACAAGGAAGGAGAAAACTGTAAAACAAGTCACTTACACACAATGTCGTCTTTATCAACATCGTTTAAATCTGGACTTGCAGTTATTGCTCCGAGCAAATAGGTCACCGCCTCATTATGAGACGTGCTTAGTCTGTGAAAACAAAATGTACAGTTATGATCGGTATCTATCCGTATCTATTTCCTTTTACCGCAGAATGAAAGCATATTCTTTAAATCTTACCCTTGCTCCGGTTCATAGCGCCTGAGAACATGAACACACAGGAGCGGAGCGCTCAGCACGTTTTTTTTTTCTTCTTCTTCTTCGTGTGGGAGGAGTGTGAGTGAAGGAGCGGAAGAGAGAGCGCGTGAGAAAACTCTGTTTGAGTGGTTTTTCTTACTTTTTTCTGTCCTTTTTCACTGGGTGAGTGTAAATATTGTGTATATAGTTGTTTTACTTTGGTTGTTAGGTTTTTTTGGTGGGGTTTGTGGGGTTTGGTGGCCGTCGGGTTTTGCCCGGCGGCAGGTCGGCGTCTTGAACGCCATGGTGGTGGGTGGTGGTTCTGGCGTCTTCTCCGCACTGACACGGAGGAACGGCATCAAGGTGGGTGCCGGGTCTCCGTGCAGCGTGGAGGACGTTTGTTTGGCGGTGGGTGAGGTTATTGGACATGGTTCCATCAAGTCCGCGGCTCGCATGAACGGAGCCGCGGTGTTGTTTGTTGAGCGGGTTGAGCAGGCGAACCTGTTGGTCGAGTCGGGCATTTCTGTGAACGGCTCGTTCCTTCAGGTGTCGCCGCTCACGCAGCCCGCTACCAGGGTGATTTTATCGAATGTCCCTCCGTTCATTAGCGACGAGTTTCTCGTTAAAGAGCTCTCTCGTCACGGAAAGGTGGTTTCCCCCGTTAAAAAAATTCTGTCGGGGTGTAAATCACCTTTGCTGAGGCATGTTGTCTCCCACCGGAGACAACTCTTCATGATCCTCAGCAACCGTGACGAGGAGCTAAACCTGCGTTTCCGGGTGAGAGTGGACGAATTTGACTACGTCTTGTTCGCCACCTCATCCGGCATGAAGTGCTTCGGCTGTGGACAGGAGGGACATTTGATAAAATCGTGCCCAAACAGAGCCGGGTCGGCTCCGTCAGGCTCCGCGGAGCAGCAGCCTGCAGCAGCCGGGGAGCAGGTGGGTGTGTCCGGCGAAGCTGGAGCTCCTGCCGCGGTGGAGGAGTCTGGCGCTGCGGGGAGCTCCAGCGTAGCCGCGGAGGAAGCCGTGGCGTCGGCTCCGGTCGCTGGAGACCAGCAGAGGAGTTTAGTGGAGGAGAAAAATGTGGATGAAACATCTGATCCACAAAGGAGTGATTGTGTGGTGAGTGAGGGCAGCACGGTGGTGTGTGGTGGTGGGGAAACTTGTGTGACTGGTGAGGAAGTGGAGACTCAGGGTGAGATGGAGCAGGATGGTGTGTGTGAAGAGCAGGAGGAGGAGACTGGTGTGTGTGGAGAGCAGGGAGGGAAAGGTGACGTGGTGGCAGGTGGAGGGGAGGTGAGTGTGGAGGAGTCTGTGGTGGCTCCTATGGTGGAGTCTGTGGGGGAGCCTGTGGTGGCTCCTGTGGGGGAGCCTGTGGTGGTTCCTGTGGAGGAGAAAGGCGAGGGGGCGCAGTTGATGGAGCAAGAGGTTCCAATGAATTTAAAAAGGCGCAGTAAAAGGAAAAATGTAACGACTGCTGTTCAGAGCAGTAAGCAGGTCAGCAAGCTGGCCACAGAGAGAAAGGAGGTGTCAGACAGCAGCGACAGTGAGGGTGAGCTGTCTGACAGCAGTGAGGTGTCTCTGTCACAGGGTAGCAGTGCAGAGGCACGTTATCCTGTTGAATCTTTTAATCATTTTCTTCAGGAAACAAAAGGATTAAGAGGGATAAAAGTAAAAAATATTTTCCCAATTTAAAAATATTTTATTTTTCTGCGAGATATTATATTAGAAGAAAAGAAGAGTCTGGGTTTTCTGATCAGGAGGTTTTTAGACTAAAGAAAATTATGGGAAAAGTGAGAAAACAATTTTGAATAGAATGATGATCACTAACTTCTTATTATTTTTATTGTGCGTATTTTATTGTGGTGTTGTTTTTAGCCTTTTACCCAACATGGATAATTTTAAAATAGCTTCTTTAAACGTTAACGGGGCTAGGGAGGCTGTTAAACGCACCATGATTTATGAAACAGCTAAACAGAAAAGAATCAGTGTTTTATTTTTACAAGAGACGCACAGTGATCTTAACAATGAAGAAGACTGGTGCAAGGAATGGAAGGGAGAAGCTTTTTTTAGCCACGGCACCTCCCAGAGTTCTGGGGTGGGCCTCCTCTTTTCCTCAGCTTTCACCCCGAACTCTTTTAATGTAGAAAGTATCGTCCAGGGAAGGTGTCTTTTAGTAAAAGCTCAGTTTGATCATTTTAATGTAGTTTTTATCAATATTTATGCTCCTAACGTCGGTGCAGAGAGGAAGCGTTTTTTAGAGAAAATTGGGGAGAGGTTGGGAGATTGCGGGTTTGATGATTATGTTTTTTTAGGTGGGGATTTTAATTGTACAGAAAACGAATTGTTAGACCGGAATCATAAAGAGCCTCACCAAGCTTCCCAGCAAGCCATGCAGAAGCTTGTCTCGTCTCACGGCCTGGTGGACGTGTGGAGGAGGATGCACACAGGCTCCAGACAGTACACTTGGTCCCACAGTAAAGAAAACCGCCTCTCTTTAGCACGTATTGACCGTTTTTATTGTTTTAAATATCATTTTAATGTGTTTAAAGCATGTCAGATTTTACCAGTAGCTTTTACAGACCACTCTTTGCTTTTAGGGAATGTTTTTATAACAAACATTTTACCTAAAAGCGCCTACTGGCATTTTAATCTGGCTTTAACTCATGATCGTAGTTTTAGAGAAGCTTTAAGTTATTTTTGGACTGTTTTTAGACAAAGAAAGGGTGATTTTACTTGTCTAAGGCAGTGGTGGGACCATGGAAAAGTTCAAATAAAACAACTTTGTCAACAGCATACTCTTAATGTCACTCGTGACGTCACCAGATCTATCAGAGATCTGGAGATGAATATAGTGGAACTAGAACATTTAAGTGAGTCCACAGGAAATCGAGAGCATATTGAAGCTCTCAAATCCAAAAGGCTAGTTTTAGCCAACCCGCTGGAGTCTAAAGTCCAAGGCGTGTTGGTCAGGTCTCGGGTTCAGAACATCACAGAGATGGATGCTCCCTCTAGCTTCTTCTTCAGCTTGGAGAGGAAACGCGGGCAGAGGAAGGTGATCCATTCCTTACTATCTGACACAGGGCAGCAGGTGAGTGAACCAGGCCAGATCAGGAGGAGGGCTGTTGAGTTTTACTCCTCTCTGTTTGAGAGTGAGTATAAGGAGAATGAGGAGCTGTTTGGGGAGTTCTGTGGTGGGCTGCCCCAGGTCTCTGAGGAGACCAACCTACAGCTGGAGCGCCCCCTGGGGGTACAAGAGCTCCATACAGCCCTCCTGAATATGCAGGGCCTGAAGGCCCCAGGCATCGATGGTCTTACAGTAGAGTTTTTCAAAGCCTACTGGAACATCCTGGCGGAAGACCTACTGGAGGTCTATAATGAGAGTTTGGCCGCTGGTTCACTCCCGCTTTCGTGCCGCAGGGCAGTCATCACCCTCCTGCCCAAGAAAGGGAATCTGCAAGACATTAAGAACTGGCGCCCTGTGTCTCTCCTCTGCACCGACTACAAGATCCTCTCCAAAGCCTTGGCAACGCGGCTGAGAGAAGCTATGGAGCAGGTCATCCACCGGGACCAGACCTACTGCGTCCCCGGCAGGTCCATGGTAGATAACGTCTACCTAATTCGGGATGTTTTGGAGGTCTCTGGCTCATTGGGTTTAAGAACGGGCTTGATCGCATTAGATCAAGAAAAGGCGTTTGATCGCGTCGAACACGGCTTCCTGTGGAAAACTATGGAGAGGTTTGGGTTCGGCGCTGGTCTCATCGCCAAGATCCAGGTGATGTACAGTGGCATTGAGAGTATGCTAAAGATTAACGGTGGTCTGTGTGCTCCTTTTAGGGTGCGTAGAGGTGTTCGCCAAGGCTGCGCCATGTCCGGGATGCTCTACGCGCTCTCCCTGGAACCCCTGCTTCAAAAGATACGTTCTACTGTTCATGGTTTGGTTTTACCTGGTTTTAATAGTAGAGTGGTTTTATCTGCATATGCTGATGACGTTGTTGTTTTTACTAAAAACCAGCAAGATGTCGACGTACTGAACGAGATAACAACTAAGTTCTCTGTTTTATCTTCTGCGAGGGTGAACTGGGGAAAAAGTGAAGCCCTGGCAGTGGGCGAATGGCGTGAAGGGCTCCCGGTTCTCCCTCAGGGACTTTTATGGAAAAAAGATGGTTTTAAATATCTCGGTCTGTTTTTAGGCAATGAAAACACTGAAAAAAAGAACTGGGAAAACATGGAACAGAAAATAGAATGTAAACTAGAAAAGTGGAGATGGCTACACTCCCACATGTCATACAGGGGAAGGGTTTTGGTTTTAAATAACCTTGTAGCATCTCAGCTGTGGCACAAACTTTCCTGTTTAGACCCACCGTCTGGTTTGTTGGCCAACATACAAGCAAAAATGGTCAACTTTTTTTGGAACGGTTTTCATTGGGTGCCACAGTCTGTGTTGTTTTTACCCAGAGAAGAGGGGGGCCAGGGCCTTGTCCACTTAGCCGGGAGAACAGTGGCTTTTAGATTACGTTTTGTACAGAAATACCTGGCAGGGCCCTCTGACTTAGTGTGGAGGGACGTGGCCAGCTGCATTTTTAGAGGTGTAAATAACCTGGGGCTGGATGCGGCTCTGTTTTTAACTGATTTAAATCTTTTAAAGTTAAGGGGATTACCGAGGTTTTATCAGGGTGTTTTTAAATCATGTACCCTGTTCAATTTAAAGCCATCCCAAACGACTAACTCTCTGCACTGGCTTTTACAGGAGCCTTTAATCTGTGGGTCCAGGCTGGACGTGTGTGACGGCGCTGGACCAGGGCTGTCGGAGGCGCTGCGCCGGTCAAAGATAACAACCGTGAAACAGCTGGTGGAGACTGCAGGACCGTCCCTCTCCAACGTCGAGGCCATGGGTTCCGTGATGGGGGTACGGTCTGCCAGGCTGGTGCGGCGCTTCCTGGATCTCCTGAGGGGAAAGATGTCGGCCAAGGAGAGGAGCCTCCTCCGTGCTTACTGTGAGAGACAGAGCCAGCCAGACCCGATGGACTCCTTTCCTGGCGTGATCCTGGATCCTGGGTTCCCGGAGAGAAGTGGACCTCTGCTCTCCAGCCTGGACCCACAGAAAATGGTTTTATCCACTATGGACCAGAAAACTGTTTATAGAGTCTGCTCCAAAGCGATAAATCGAAGACACTTCGAGAACCGCGCAGTCTGTGTATGGACTGATAGACTTGCTGGTAGAGCACCCCAGTGGAGGACTTTATATAAGCCTCCAATTAAAAAGAGAACTGGTGATCTCCAATGGAGGATTTTACACGGTGCCATCGCCACAAACTCTTTTTTATCCGTTATTAATCGGGCAGTTTTAAATGAGTGTCCTTTCTGCAGTCTGTCTGAGAACGTTTTTCATGTTTTTATGGACTGTAACAGACTGAAGACCATTTTTAGCCTTTTAACAAATGTTTTTAGTCTTTTTGGCACTGTTTTTACTACTTCTTTATTTATTGGAGGAGTGTGCCAAAATAAAAGTAATAAGGCAAAGGCCAGACTTTTAAACTTTTTAATCAGTGAGGCGAAGATGGCTATTTATTTGTCCCGTAGAGACAGACTGCAGGGAGGACCTCACCTTGATGCTGTGGCTCTGTGGAAGTGCAACGTTAAAGCCAGAATTAGGCTGGAGTTTCACTTCCACAGAGCCACGCAGAACATGGAGGATTTTATGCAGTTGTGGGGTTTTAAAAAGATTTTATGTGAAGTGTCTGAAAGAAAAGAACTTCAATTTAACAAGCTTCTTATTTAAGAATTTTATGTAAATGACTTGGTTTTAACTCAATTGTTTAATTGTTTGGCCTTTTGTAATTAAAGTTTTGTTAAAAGTCAAAAGTCTTCTTCTTCTTCTTCTTCTCTATCATGGCGGATCGCAAGCAACTTTAAGGTGAATACCGCCAACTACTGTTCATGAGTGTGTAGCAACACTGTTTTACATCTATTAAATTCTATTTGTTAATTTTGTATTCTGAAGATAATAAATAAATAATGCTTTCCTTAATCTAGAAATATCCTTTATATTTCCTTTATTTCCCAATAATCCTTTAAGACTCCATTCTTGGCCTGTCCTTTTATTCCCAACAAATTTGTAAAATTGTTGAAGTTACATTTTCATCCATACTACTTTTAATTTTCATCCAGTATACTAAACCTAATTTCATTCTTCTGAATTCCAGTGGAGTTCTCCAGTCTCTACTAAAACAGACGGTGACGTCTCTGCTCTTGAGACGGTGACGTCACGTGCTCGGTACGCTATTCCCTCACTGCCTTTGCAAGCAATATTCCAAAGACTTTATTCTCCTTGAAGAAATGGACTGGTGTTCTCCGTGACAACTTCTTACAGTATGTGGTTTGTCCAAAATGTATGACAGTATACATGCTTACTAAAACCTACGAGCTCAGACGCGATGGCACAAAGGTTTGTAAGACTTGTGGTCACATACCATTCTACAATCACCCACAGCTAAAGTCTGCATTAAGGAAGAAATGTGGCTCTGTCTTGCTAAGAAAGACGAAACCTCCCCCTGCAACACTGATTTGCGTTTGTATAGCTCACAGCATTTTCATTTACATGTTAAAGCCTCCCCTAGAATTAGGAGGAGGAGGGTCATGGGGGGGACAACTGCCACGTCAATTTCTGACAATTCATGGCAGTTTTCGGTGTTGCCTGCTAATTACCGCGAACAGCCGTTAACCTGAAATTCCACGACAATCTACAGTGCCGCAAAGTGACGGAAATCACACTTTTCATGCAGTGTGGAATACAGCCAGGAGCAGCAACTGAACACGGTGGCAAATTAAATGTATGCACAGCTCAAGAGCATGTTAGCACGTTTGTTAGATATGGCTAGGTACATGAGGCATGGGATGTGATTCTTATTCTTTCACCCTTTCTCACTCTCTGCACTTTTAATTATCTGTCTTCATTTATATTATTCCTCTACTTCTTTCCTGTGGATCAGACAATCACAAGCACTTTATTTGATGTCACTTGGGTCTGTGTATATCTATTTCTATAGGGACATGCATTTTCCAGCTTCAGCTTCTCAATCACATCTGTTAAGATATATTTTTCGAGGATGAACCCGGACACAGCACGCACACACAGAGCAAGTTCTTAGGAGTGAATTTTATTGAATGGAGTGGAAGATGGATGATGATGGGACCAGAGTCTTTCAACAGACGGAGGTGTAGGGTGCAGAAGTTGGCCGGCAGGAGGCGTGAGGAAAGACTTGAGACCGGAGCGTCAGAGCCGAAGACTTGAGACCGGAGCGTCAGAGCCGAAGACTTGAGACCCGAGCGTCAGAGCCGAGGACTTGAGACCCGAGCGTCAGAGCCGAGGACTTGAGACCAGAGCGTCAGAACCGAGGACCGGAGACCAGAACGGCGGAGCCATGGACTTGAGACCGGAACGTCGGCGCCGTGGGCTTGAGACCAGAACGTCGGCGCCGTGGGCTTGAGACCAGAACATCGGCGCCGTGGACCTGAGAGCAGACCTTCTGAGAAGAGCACTGGAGAGAACAAAGCTGACGGAAAAGTCTAAAGGCTGACTGTAACAAAAACCAGGTTGAAAGGTGTCTTACGGCTGACGGTAACAAAAAACGGAGCTGACAAGAATACTGGCAGAGACTGAGCGGGAGTGAACGCTATGGACCGGCGACGAGAACACAACTAAGGTGAGTTTATAAAGGGAGCTTGACAGGTGACGGGAATAAAGACTAATTAGTGTCCTGACAGGTGTGACTAATAACAGAGCGAGGGAGAGCTGAGTGAACTGCAAAATAACAAAAAAGAAGCCAGATACAACTTAAACCATGACAACATCTATGGTGAATCTAGTTTGTAACATGGAATGTGCATGGAGCTGGCCCCAGAGAGAAGAAGGTGAATATTTTTAACCAGCTTAAAAGATTAAAGGCAGATGTCTTATTGCAAGAAACTCAAATCAGCTGTAAATGATCTTAACTCACCTGAGTTCCCTAATGTCTTTGCTGCCTGCTATAAGTCTAGACAAAGAGGAGTAGCAATTTGAATCCACAAAAACATTAGTTTTACAAAATTAGACAAAATGATAGATCCTGAAGGTAGATTCATAATAAAATATCTATTCATAACCAAAAGTTATGTATTGTCAGTATATATGGCCCGAATGTTGATGACCCCCCATTCTTCCACAAACCTTTCCATGCACTTTCAAAACACGGGGATTGTTCTCTATTTTTTGGGGTGACCTCAACTTTGGTCTAAATGAGGAAATAGACAGGTTGAATACAACAGGAACTCAGCACAGTTGGCAATCATGAAATGTGTGATTATGGTCTTTGCGATGCATGGCGATCTCTTCATCCTAACAGTAAGGAATATACTGTCTTTTCAAATGTTCATCATTCTTACTCTCGTTTGGACTATTTCTTTATCAGCAGCTCGCTGCTGTCTGACATTTCAGATGCTGTAATACATCCTATTACTGTCAGTGATCATGCTCTTGTTTCTTTAACCCTAATAAATAAAAAATAACCCCACAAAACAAAAGCTGGAGACTTAATACATCATTGCTTAAAGATGAAGAATGTATCAAATATTTAAAAGAAGAGTGGGCTTCATTCTTGGAGTACAATGATTTACCAGGGACATCAGCATCTAACCTCTGGGAGGTAGGGAAAGCAGTGATGATAGGTAAAACGATTTCATTCTCATCTCATAAAAAGAAGACAGAAAACAAAAAGATTCAGGAATTAGAGGAAAAAATTAAGTTACCGAAAAAAACTTAAGCAAGTCCTCTGTAAGCCTCTTGATCATCGGCACAAAAGATCTAAACCTCTCCTCCACTTGCTCAAAATTGAGGTTGGAGGAACCGGTGGAAGGAGTGCTGAATAGTTCCCCGGTGACAGTCAAAGGAGCAGACCCAACCGGAGCAGATGATGAGGAGGAAGTAGCAGCTGCAGAAGCGGGGACCTCCTAACTGCGTTGACGTGGTCCCGGGGAATCGGAACATCGGGACGCCGAATCTGAAGCCTGGACCAGCTGTACAGAAGAATCTCTGACTGGACTGACTGTTACGAAAGAAAAGAAAGGTCAAACAAGCAAAACCTCACAAAGACGGGGTGGCCAGACGGGTAAGGGAAGAGCCACCTCTGCAGGGCAGAGCTGGGTGGAGAAGCCGACTCCCTCCAACCAGCTTCCTCCTCCACTTCCTGAAGCGGCTGCTTCTATAGCGATGACGCGCTGGCCCTGGCGAATCCCGGTCCCGCCCACTCTGCTCTGCCTCAGGACAAAAATACAATAACTGACGGATCCCTCCACGTAAAGTGGAGGGGAGCGTCACACCCCCACCCACAAAACACGGGTCCCCACAAGGGAACCCCAAGTACAAAAACAAACAAAAAAAACCAAAACAAATCTACAATATACTATGGTTTACAATACAGGGGCAAGAGAAAGTGCATCAGCAACTACATTATCTTGCCCTTTTACGTACCGTATGTCCAAAGAAAAAGACTGCAAAAAGAGCAACCAGCAAACCAAACGCTGATTAGGACATTTTAGCGTTGTCAAAAATGTAAGCGGATTATGATCCGTATATACCACAATAGGAGCACCACCACCCAGGTAAACATCAAAGTGCTGCAAAGCCAGGATGAAGGCAAGCGTCTCCTTTTCGATCACAGAATAATTTAGTTGATGTTTATTAAATATTTTTGAAAAATAACTGACTGGCTTGCAGTTTCCCAGGTCATCCACTTGTGTCAAAACTGCACCTGCACCCACATAGCTGGCATCCACATGGAGCTGAAAAGGATCATTCAAGCGTGGGGCAGCCAAAACCGGAGCACAGCAGAGAAGCTGTTTCACCTGTTCAAACTCATGGTGACAAGAAGGAGACCAGTCAAACTTGGCATCCTTCGACAGCAAACTGGTTAATGGAGCTACTACCGAAGAAATTTTTTTACAAAAACGACGATAATAACCAACCAGACCAAGAAAACGCATGAGATCTTTTTTTGTAACAGGAACAGGAAAGTTCTGTACTGCTTGCACCTTGGCTGCGATTGGGTGCACTTGACCTTGCCCAACTACATGGCCTAGATATATCACGGTTGCTTTTGCAAATTCACACTTTGCGAGATTAATTGTAAGCCCTGCCCCCGCCAAGCGAGTAAACAAGTCATGAATGCGCTCCATGTGTTGTTCCCAAGTATCAGAATAAATTATTACATCATCCAAATACACCGCGCAACCTGGCATATCACCCACCACATAATTCATTAATCGCTGAAAAGTAGCGGGTGCATTCCGAAGTCCAAACGGCATAACTGTGTATGAATACAACCCAGAAGGAGTAACAAACGCAGCTAACTCCCGCGCACGTTCTGTCAAAGGAACTTGCCAGTAACCTTAAAGTAAGTCAAACCTGCTAACAAATTTAGCCGAACCAACCTGATCCACACAATCATCCATTCTGGGAAGTGGAAATGAATCAGGCTTTGTAACAGCATTCAATTTCCTATAGTCCGAACAAAAGCGGAATGTATTATCTGGCTTAGGAACCAGAATGCAAGGAGATGCCCAACTAGACGAAGATGGCTCAGCTATTCCATTTTCCAACATATAGTTCACTTCTGCATCAAGACATTTTCGTTTCTCCATATTTACACGATAAAAATGTTGTTTTATCGGACTTGCTTGACCCACATCAATATCATGTTCCAGCAAGGTGGTACGCCCAGGAGTATCAGAAAACAAGCACGGGAAGCTATAAATCAGCTTACTCAATTGTTTTGAATGATGTTCAGAAAGATGTGATAATAATACATCCAATTTCCGCAGCGACTCAGAGTTGGAAAGACGCCCGTGCGTCATGGCGCTGTCCAAGGTATCAGTCTCCTCGTTAGAACAAGTGTCATTAATTGCACAAACTGGGCGTATGTGCTCAGGAGACTTTTTCACATGATCTCGCGCATAGTAAGGCTTTAGCAAATTCACGTGGCACAACTGCGTGTTTTTTCTGCGCTCAGGCGTTTCAATGAGGTAGTTCTGATCAGAGAGTCGCTGCAACACTGTATATGGGCCAGAAAACTTTGCTTGAAAAGGAGATGTAATAATGGGACACAGTGCCAAAATCTGATCCCCGGGCAAAAATGAGCGTTCCACTGCTCGACGATCAAATAAAGATTTCATTTTCTGTTGACTAGCAGACAATTTTTTTTAGCCAAATTCCACGCTGCATACAGTCTATGCCTAAAACCATTCACATAGTCAATCAAATTTTGGGGTGGTTCTGGTTCTTTCCACTCCGCTGCAACAGCTGCCAAGGGACCCTTAACGGTGTGTCCAAACACCAGCTCATTTGGGCTAAAGCCTATGCTCTCCTGAGTAACCTCCCGAGCAGCCAACATCAACCATGGTAACCCATCCTCCCAATCCTTCCCCAGTTCAATACAATAAGCGCGAAGCAATGACTCTAAAGTCTGATGGAAACGCTCCAACGCTCCTTGACTTTCTGCATGGTAAGCCGTAGATCTATTGTGTTTAACACGAAGCTGTTTTAGCACCTGGCCAAAAAGACGTGAAGAGAAATTTGTGCCTTGATCTGACTGAATAGTCTGAGGAATACCAAATACAGAGATGAACTGAGAAAGAGCACGCACCACAGATTTTGCTGTTATTGTACATAACGGGTAAGCAGCCGGATATCGAGTACTTTGGCACATAACTGTCAACAAATAGCAAGCTCCAGATCAATGGACCCACACAATCAACAATTAGGTGCTCAAACGGTTCTGTTGCAACAGGGATAGGTAGTAAAGGAATGGGTTTCAAAGGTTGGTTAGGCTTTGCAGTTAGCTGACAGACATGACATGTCCTAACATAGGAGGAGATATCCCTCTTCAGACGAGGCCAAAAAAAATGTCTAAGGACTCGGTCGTATGTTTTTTTAACACCAGCGTGCCCAGACTCATCATGTGCTACTTACAACAGTGCCTCACGATATTTAGAGAGAACCACTACTTGAAACACAGCATGCTCCACCGAACCAAAATGTGGCACCCATCTTCTTATTAGCACCGAGTTTAGAAGAAAATACGCACCTTTGTGGTCTGACACAGCACCCTCCGGACGAACCTGCTGAAATAGTTCTTTTAAGGAGGAATCTGCACGTTGTTCCGTTATCAAATCAGTACGAGTAACAGGAAATGGGAAATCAGCGAGAGGCAAAAAGAAATCGTGATCTTTATTTTCATTTTGTGCGTCCTTCTCACTGTTCATCTGAGAGCGCGACATAGCACGAGTCACAGCACAAGCTGTGAAAACGTTCGAAAATTCAGGCTCACTCTCCTCTTGTCTATTCAACTTTTGAAACTCCGGCTCGCTGCCAACTGAGGGCGTGGGTAATTCATCTGTCCACATGCTGGAACCCGCTAGATCATTACCCAAAATGACCGAAACCCCGTCAATAGGCACGCAGGCCGAGCTGCCAGCAAAGCCTCTCCACAAAAAAGCTGGCACTCCAAAAACACCCTGTGGAGAGGAACCAACAAAATATTCAAACCCATATCCCTCACCGGAATACAGTTGTCAATCTCAGCGTGCTGAGGGAGATGCAATACATCCGCCTGAATAAAAGAATTAAACGCACCAGTGTCTCTAAGTACTTTCACAGGTATTTTCTTTTCAGTTTTTTCCAATGATACATAACCATCTCTTATAAATGGTAAATATGATTTCAAAGGCTCTATGAGCGGTGATTCCTTTATAGTCTCTACACCTGTAAACACAGGTGCCGCTAAACCAGCGCCCTCTGGCCTAGACTGAAATGTTGGAGCTCTGGACTTAAATAGATGGCAATCCACTTTCCAATGACCACGCTTATGGCAATAGTTACACCGATCGTTACTGTCAAAAGAACCAGGAGGTTTAACTTCCACCTTACGCACTGCAGTTGGACGGCAAAAATTATCGCTTCGCCCAGTGTCCCCCCTGAAACCACTCCCTGTTGAAAACTGGGACTTGTGAGTCAACACATAATCATCCGCGAGCGCCGCGGCTGCAGCTGCAGCTGCAGTCTGAGCTTTCTGTTCACAAATATAAGTTGCAACCACCTCAGGAACTGAGTTTTTAAGTTGTTCCAACACAACAAGTTCACATAGCTGCTCATAGCTTTTAACTTCTGCGGCCGCGCACCATCGCATAAAATGCATTTTAATATCTCTGGCAAATTCCAGATAACTCTGCTCAGAGTTTTTCCTACAACTCCTAAACCTCTGCCGATATGCCTCAGGCACTAACTCATAAGTTTTTAAAACAGCAGCTTTCACCTTAGCATAATCATGGCAATCAGAGTCAGACAACATAGAAAAAACTTCTTGAGCACGCCCCACAAGCACACACTGCAATAATAGCACACGTGCAGAATCAGACCAGCTGCGCGCCTCAGCCACATGCTCAAAAATGACAAAAAACGAATCTGGATCAAGTTCATTAAATTTAGGCAATAAACGTAAATTACCAATAACATCAAACTCCATATCAACACCATCCAAAGCAACTGAAGGAGATCGAGAGACTCCAGACGCGACACTCTGTTTAACCAGATCTAACCGTGTCCTTTCAATCTCCAACCTAGTATGCTCTGCCTCCAGTTGTACTTTCATTTTGAATTTATCGTGCTCAAACTGTTACAACAGTAATTCCCTATGCTGCTCAAATGTCAAACCAGGAGGTAAAACAGCAGGCTTAGATGAAGTAGTTTCACCAACTGATTTGTGCAAAACGTCCTTTTCAACTAAATTTGCAACCAAAATGGACTTCACGTTCTCTTTAGACCGTCGGCCATCAATTTCCACACCGTAGTGTTTTCCAATCTCGAATAACTGCTCTTTCGAGCAATTTTCCAAAAACTCCTCTGAGGGAGAATCAAAAAATCCAGAGAGAGAAGTCATGACCACTTATAATAACAGAACTCAAACAATAATCAGGAAAAAGCGCTAAGTCGTGTACACAATAGACAGACTGAGGAACCCCACTACCCTTGTCTACATGCAAAACTTACCTAACCAACAACTGATCCCTAGTCTTCACGCTTTTTGGCGGCGGGTTGTTATGCACCTTAAACCAGTGGGCTAGAAAGGAAATCTATACAGATCGCCTGACTAGAATCCCACGGACGTGCTCCCGAGATAACTGTAAACAGTTAACACTAACCACCTAGAAGCGACACTATAACGACAACGACCAGATGAAGCCCAAAGGAGCCACACCTCTATCGCCTATCAGGGGACCAAAGCTGCAAACAGGTGCACACGATCAAGCACTCAATACACTGATTACAGAAAAAAAAACAAAGAAAAATTAAATAAATAAATGAAGCGCCATACCTGAAGGGAAAAAAAAAATACGCCATCCAAAAACCACAAAATAATTCCCAGCCGTGTCTCGAACCAACGGTGGACATTTAAACCGAGAAAAAGGTCCAGAAACCAAAATCGAACCACAAACAACAAACTATTCAAACGTAACCGGGTTCAACTAATGACGAGCCCCCATTTGTTACGACCCGGCTCGTGAGCCGCAACAAAATTCAGGGAGACACGGCCTTCAATAAAAGAACACGCTCTTTATTAAACAACCCAACCAAATAAACAGAGCCAAACAGCGACAAGCAGGTGGCTCCCCCCTGTGGTTGATGGCATCTCTGAAACCCGTGACGAACGGAAAAGTCCTGCAAAAGAAAAGACGGGGTGGCCAGACGGGTAAGGGAAGAGCCACCTCTGCAGGGCAGAGCTGGGTGGAGAAGCCGACTCCTTCCAACCAGCTTCCTCCTCCACTTCCTGAAGCGGCTGCTTCTATAGCGATGACGCGCTGGCCCTGGCGAATCCTGGTCCCGCCCACTCTGCTCCGCCTCAGGACAAAAACACAATAACTGACGGATCCCTCCACGTAAAGTGGAGGGGAGCGTCACAGGAATCCTCACAGTCGGACTGGGAACTGGATCGGCAGTCGGGCATTGGAGATTACGGAGTTTACGGAGGCGAGAAGGTCAATGACGTGCAGCCGGCGAATGGTCATGCGGGAGCAGGGCCATTTGTACCAGTGGCAACTCCTCTTGTTGTGGAGGAGATGAATACAGGAAAAAGTCGGGACGTAGATCTTGCGTCAGCTCAGCATCAACCTCCATGTAGATCTTCGGTGAGTAAACAACGGCGCTGTGCAGAGTACAAGTGTCCCTCATAACAACCAGTCCGGAGCGTAAACTCTGTGTCTGCATTGGGTTCATGGTGGCCAGATCGTACTGTAACGGTTACCGCTGGTGAACCCAAAATTCAGCGGGACACAGAGTTACGTAAAAGGGGTTTATTGAAAAAAGCAAAAACAAACCGGGATATGCAGGTGTTAGCAGTCTTGAGCCGAAGCTGGTGGAGACAAACGGACAATACAGGAGGGCATGAGTCAGGAGATGTAAGGTGCTGGGAAATTAAATGTGTAATCTGACATGACAATCTGGAAGTGAGTTGGTCTGTGAGTCAGGTATATGAAGGCAGGTGAACAGGTGAGCAGAATTGGAACTAATTAGTGACAACAGGTGGAAATGGTGTGGGCAGATGACTGGACAGACTGGAGAGTGAACAGGGAGGTGACAGGGGCTGATTGCTGAGGAGAGTGGAAACTAATTAGTCCAGAACAAAGCAAAAAACCTAAATCGTGACAAAGCATATGAAAACAAATGTGCAAAAAGCTATTTTGAATAAAATCTAAACATATGTAAAAAGGAACTATCAATAAACATACGTAAACAAATGTGCAAAAACCAACATAAATAATAATGTAAACTAGAAACGTTCAACTTCTGAAGAAGTTGAAGAAGGCGCCCACCTGGTGGTGCGTATAACTGAAGTAATTTAATTGTTACTTGTAAAAAAAAAAAAAAAAAAAAAAAAAGGAAAATTTGGGGGCCCCCCCATTGCACCGGTGGGCCCAAGCGGCCCCTTAGTACGCCTATGGCTTTGACCGGCCCTGGCTGGCTGTCTGCAGCACGGAAAACTCCCAACAACTGCAGCTTACTCGCTCAATTTGGGGAGGGTTTGGGGTTGTTGCCGGTCTGAGGTGATTTGCGAAAAATTTATAAGTCCTACACCAATGAGGGTTACATTTCCTGAATCCAAACAAGATGACCTACGTTTTGATGTATAACTTGTGCACGTAGAGTGAAAATTGAGCGAGTAGGCTAAAGTTATGTTTTTTGCATAAATTTGTCACCATGGTAACTGGAAATGGCGTGATGAGGAAACGATAAAAGATATCCACATTCCGTTTTCACTTCTGAATAGTTCAAAGATATATCTACAAACTGGAAGCTAAACGATGTTCGTAGGTGAAAGCATGACGACACAGTAGAGCGTTGAAAATGGCAATTTTTCGGTGTTTTTTTGCGAATTCTGTTCCAACCGTAAGTTGAATTGGCGTCAAGTACAAAAAGCCCGCATCGCGTCGTCAAGGCGAACGTTCAAAAAAAAAAAAAAAAAAAAAGGAAAATTTGGGGGCCCCCCCCATTGCACCAGAGGGCCCGAGCGGCCCCTTAGTACGCCTATGGCTTTGACCGGCCCTGGCTGGCTGTCTGCAGCACAAAAAACCCCAAAACAACTCGCTGAATTTGGGGAGGGTTTGGGGTTGTTGCCGGTTTGAGGTGATTTGCGAAAAATCTATAAGTCCTACACCAATGAGGGTTACATTTCCTGAATCCAGACAAAAAGACCTACGCTTTGATGTATAATTTGTCTACGTAGAGTGAAAATTGAGTGAGTAGGCTCAAGTTGTTCATTGTTTTTTGCATAATTTTGACTTTGGGGTTGCTGCCGGTCTGAGGTGATTTGCGAAAAATCTATAAGACCTACACCAATGAGGGTTACATTTCCTGATTCTAGACAAAATTACCTACGTTTTGATGTATAATTTGTGCATGTAGAGTGAAAATTGAGCAAGTAAGCTAAAGTTGTTTGTTGTTTTTTGGATAATTTTGTCACCAGGGTAGGTGAAAATGGCGTGATGAAAAAAATCTATAAGTCCTACACCAATGAGGGTTACATTTCCTGATTCTAGACAAAATTACCTACGTTTTGATGTATAATTTGTGCACGTAGAGTGAAAATTGAGCGAGTAGGCTAAAGTTGTTTGGTGTTTTTTGGAGAATTTTGTCACCATGGTAACTTGAAATGGCGTGATGAGAAAAATCAGAAGTTTTTTCATCATTCATTCATTTATATCAGTTGTTCAAATAATTTATTTGTTACTTGTAAAAAAACAAAAAACAAATATTGGGTACCCCCAGCGGGTTGCGAACCTGCGACCTTTGGTGCACCAGCCCAACACCTAAACCACTGTACCAAAAAAAAGTGCCATGCTGAGCTCTGCATTATGGAGAGGTCAACTGTGTCTAGGAAGTGGTTTTGAGAAGTGGTTTTTGGTTAATTTTGTCACCACGGTAACTTTAAATGGCATCAAGTACAAATAGCACACTTCGCGGCGTCGAGACGCACGTTTTGATATATAGTTTGTGGGGGTACAGCCTACGGTTCGGGCTGTATTAACGGTGACAGAAGAATAAGAAACCCTTATTAGGTGCATAGCATAAGGCCTCCACCATGCATTTTCAATGCATAGGCGGGCGCCTAACAAATGTGTAAAGAGCAATTATCAATAAATATGTCAACAAATGTGCAAAAATCAATAAAATAACGTATGTAAACAAATATCGAAAGCCAAAGGCCTTTATGTCATGCAAAGAATAAAAAAAGATCGTAATCCTTGTAGCAGTTTCTGTTGCTGTAGAAACACAGGGGAACATTACATTTGCAGCAGTAGATGGGAGACTTTGTCTGTCTGCCCTGTTCCTTACAGAGGGCACACTTTCTCCGTTTTCAGTGGCATTATCGGTATAATAGGCTGGCACCCAGAATGTTGAAGGACCAGGTGTTGGAGCAGCTGCAGCCTCAATTGATTGAGACTCCTTAATTAGCTCTTTCATGAGGGCCTCCCGGAATTTCCTCCATGACAAAGGAGTCTCTCCTCTTCCAGCGGCCAACATCTTCAACAGGATGAAAAAAACAGCAAAAACAGCAAAAGTCTTATACCATTTCATGGTCTTTCCCCTGACTGAATAATATTGGATGAGGGCATCAGATAAGTCCACACCTCCCATGAACTGATTGTAATACCTCACATAATCAGGAACAGCAATGCCCTTGAAGCACCACTGCCCACATTCCCTCACTCTCCTCTGCACAGTCGCTCCACTATAAGCCTTGTGAAATGTGCTGCATGCGGTCACCTCCTTGGTGTTTTCTATTTCACAAAGAGCAGTCCGTCTTTCTGCAGGTACCTCATGTCTCCTCTCTCCATTGATTTGGGCAGGGTATTTGTAGTTGTTTTTGGAAAGCCAGTTGTGTCTGGTGAATGGTTCCACTTGCAGCAGTGTGTAGATGTCAATTTATGAAAGAGTGCAGGGCTGTTGTAGAAATTATCAACGTAAAGATGATAACCCTTACCAAGAAGGTGAAATTCCATCAGGTCCATTACCGATGTCACACTGAGGCCTTCTTTCTGAACTCGCTCAGTCTATCCCTCATAGCTAAAAAAAATTCCACATGTATCCACAATGTGAAACGGCTAAAACAGTTTGTATCCAAACTTACCAGGCTTGTCCTACATGTACTGTCTGAAACCTATCCTGGCCTTGCTCACCACCATACGCTAATCTACACAAATCTCCCTGTCTTAATCTATTAAGCGTCTGGTTGAAAGACAGCTTGACAGGAAGTTTTTATGTGATCATACAATAGTCTAAGCTCGAACAGCCTGTCATACTAAGGTGTTCCCTTCTTTTTCTGGTTTTCCTCTTCTTTGATGTTGGAAAGATGTAAACAGCAGAAGATGGCCTCAAATCTTCCACGGGGCCTGCATTCTCGTGGAAACTGGAAATTGAACGGTCACTTTGTTCTCCAAAGGGTCTGCTCTAGTGGGGACCTGAACTATCCCTGTATACATTATAACTGCCAAGAAGGCAAAAAGGGTTTCAGCTGTGAAGGGTGACCATTTGAATTTTTTCCTCCTGAAACCGTACTTTGTGCATTTTCATTTGTGTTCTTGATTATGGTCCTGACAGTGATAATTTTCTGATTACAATATACTCTTTCCAACTTTACCACAAAAATAGCCAGAAAAAATTAAAATGTTGTTATTGTAACCTGCACAAAATAACCACCCTGAATGTTATTTTGGCGGGTCAACAAGCAGCACACTATAAGTTCCGGGCTAGAGGTGAACTCGACATCTCTTCCATGATGCTGCTGTCCCTGTGGCTAGCCTGCTCGTGTTGGCGTTCTCCCGAACTCACTGGAGTATATTACCAAACTTACCGAGACGAAGGATTCCAATAAGTGTTTCCTGGCGACTGCTCGACGGTCAGGTTTTTTTTTTGCATACCTGTTTGTACACGTGATGGCGAGCTACCAGATCATCGAAATAGTGCGGTAGGACCGAACTATTTCTTGTGTTTTTCCTTTTGGAGCTATTGCCTGGATTTTGGGAAAAGGCTGGACTATTGTTTAATGGATCATTGACCATCTGCCGATGAAAGAGCGAACTTGGAAAAAAAAGAAACTCTTGGGTGTTATCTGGGTTCATTTTTTCCTATATTTATATATTTTTGTTATCAGTGTTGTTTCGTCTTGTATTATTGTTTGTTGATTATTTTCCTGAATTTATGTGAAACAAATATCATAACTTTAACTACTTGTTGGTTTGTAAATTATTCACCGACAGGCTCCATAGCCGAACCTATCTGACATCCGCTTTAACATCTATAGCCGTAGTCAGGCGCCTAGCCGTATCTGTGTTACATTATGCTGTAACAGTAATGAGTATTGGTAAAGAGTTGATAATGTAAAAGCTTTATAACGTTCCTTGAATCAATTCCACATACAGTACACGTGCTTCCTTTGCTCTGGGGGTGAGGGAATTCATTGCAAAGTTTTCTGATTACAAGATCAGCATTATTTCCTACTGTATTCATGTGCTCTCTTTCTGAAATAGCAGACACGTAATGTAAAGTTGCTGGAAATAAAAAGTTACAACGCAACTTACTCGTGAACCGGGTCTCTCAGAAGAATTTCCTCATCTTCTTCCACTTCAAAATCCAAGCTGCTGCCTGAAGATTCTTCGACTTCTCCGTCACTGGTCCAAACATTTCTGGCAAAGCTTCCCAAACAGTAATTTTCTTCTTCTGTGCCATTTATCTATTTGATGATCACGAGAGATAAGAAATACCAAAAAGATTCACAAACAAATGGAGCAACGTGCGCTTGCGGGCGTGCATAAAGCGATCTGAGTTCAATGCAGCCGTGTCTACAGATTTTACGCACAGAGCATGCCTGTGTTACGCACGGAAATTGCATAACCGGAAATGGTCACGCAATGACCTCCGACCCCTTGTTGGAAAGGTAAGAGCCTTTAGTTTCCAACAATAACAGCCATGAGGGGGTGGGACAAAAAGCGGCTGCGTGCTGTTGCATATTTCCGGCAGAATCCAACATGTTGGGTGGACATTTAAATCTCATTTTGTTTGTTTACACTACTGTAAGGCAAAAAATATTTGTGAAAGATTTATTTTGCAACTTGTAATAGAAACTTTAAGGCCCCGCCTTGAAAGGCATGTGGGTGAAAAAAAACGGTGTTTGACCCATATCTAAAAATAGCTGAAAATGCGCACCCGTCTGCCTTACCCAAACTCGGGCTGATTGAGTAAAAGAAGTTAGTCAGCTTTCTAACTCAAATTTAAAATCCAAAACTGATTCAACCCGTCAATAACCACACAATATCAGACAGCACAATCCCTTTTTCAAAGAATCATGAACGTTACGGTATTCCTGTTTTTCAGAATAATAATACTGAAATTACAGGTTACTCTGTGGCAGAAGGTTGAATTAGATGGCTCTTCGGATTTAAAAGGTACATACTTTATGTGTTCACCTCTTTATCTGCTGCTGGATGAAAAGGTGTGCGTCTCCACCCACCAGTCAACCACGAACACCTGTGGAGGAAAGATGGCAGGACTGGCAGAGAGCTGCACAGCCCTGCTAACTGAGTCCTGACACCACCCCAGGTCGGGAGGAGAGGAAGGAGTCAATGAGAGACTGATCAGGGATGGAGGAGCCGGCGAGCCAGGTCCGATCCTCAGGACCGCGACCAACCCAGTCAACGAGGTACTGAAAACCCCTACCACACCGACGGGAGGCCACGATCCGCTGGATGCGGCGCCCATGATGATCCTGGGCGGGTGGAGGGGGTTCAGCCGGAGGGCACAGGGAGCTGGAGATGACGGGCTTGATCTGTGAGACATGGAACGTGGGATGAACTCGGGAGTGAGACGGGAGGCGGAGATGGACAGTTGTGGGGCTGACAATGGAGACGATCTCGTAGGGGCCGGTGAAACATGGAGACAGTTTCTTGGAGGCAGCTCGGGAAGGGAGGTCACGTGTGGAGAGCCAGACTCGCTGACCGGGATGGTAACTGGGGGCAGGGACGCGCCTCCGGTCAGCGAATCGGCGGTTAGATTCGGCTGTGTTCTTGAGGGCTTGGATTGTTTGGTTCCAGTATTGTTTGCAACGGGTGATGTGATCCTTTACTGAGGGGACTGTGATATGTGGGTTGTCTACAGGGAGCAGTGGAGGCTGGTAACCTAAGGAAACCTCAAAGGGGGATAAACCTGTGGCTGTGGAGACATGACTATTGTGCGCGTATTCAACCCAAGGGAGGAACTTACTCCAGTCGGTGGGGTTCTGTGAAGTGAGGCAACGGAGGGCGGTCTCCAGCTCCTGGTTCAAACGTTCTGTCTGACCGTTGGTCTGTGGGTGGTAACTGGAGGTTAGAGTATACCGGGCCCCAAGGGCCACAGCAAACTCCTTCCACACACGAGATATGAACTGTGGGCCATGGTCAGACAGAACCTCTTGCGGAATTCCGTGCAAGCGGAACACGTGTTTGACCAGGACCTGTGCCGTTTGGAGTGCTGAGGGAAGCTTACGGAGGGGGATGAGGTGGCAGGCCTTAGAAAAACGATCGATGACTGTGAGGATGGCTGTCATTCCTTGGGACGAGGGGAGACCGGTGACAAAGTCCAGGGCGACGTGGGACCAGGGGCGTTCGGGGATTGGTAAGGGCTGTAGGAGACCCGCAGGTGGTCTGTTTGACGGCTTATTTTGGGCACATACGGGGCAAGAGAGGACAAAAGCCTTGACATCACAGGATATGGTGGGCCACCAGAAAAGGCGGGAGATGAACGTGTGGGTACGGTGGATGCCAGGGTGCGCGGAAAACTTCTCAGAATGGGCCCACTGGAAGACGCGGGGGCGGACGGAGGTGGGGACATAGATTCGGCCGGGGGGTCCAGTACCGGGGTCAGGTTCAGTCAGCAGAGCTTGAGTGATTAAACCCTGAATCTCCCACTGGAGGGCACCAAAAACACAGGATGGAGGAAGGATGGTGGCTGGTTCCTCCTCCGAGTCGGGGATGGAGTGAAGGTGGGACAGGGCGTCTGGCTTCTGGTTCTTGGAACCGGGACGATACGAGATGGATAAATTAAACCGGGAAAAGAAAAGGGACCAGCGGGCCTGCCTGGTCCAGATGAGAACGGGCTGCTCGGACCCCTCAAGCCAGTGGCGCCACTCCTCCAGGGCGAGCTTGATGGCGAGCAACTCTCTGTCTCCAACGTCATAGTTCCGTTCAGCCGAGGTTAGGCGCCGGGAGAAAAAGGCACAGGGGTGTAGTTTATGGTCCGAGTCTGAGTTCTGGGAAAGGACCGCCCCAACTCCCGTATCTGAAGCGTCGATTTCAACAATAAATTGCTTCTTTGGGTCTGGATGGACGAGGATGGGTGCTTGAGAAAATCTCTTCTTGAGGTTGGTAAATGCGGAGTCAGCTTGGGGGTTCCATGAGTATGGTACTTTGACTGAGGTGAGGGAGTGAAGGGGAGCGGCGATCTGGCTATAACCTCGGATAAACCGCCGGTAGAAGTTAGCAAACCCTAGGAAACGTTGGAGCTGCTTTCTGGTCTCGGGGACTGGCCAGTCGAGGACTGCCTTGATTTTCTCTGGGTCTGAACGGACTAGTCCTCCTTCTAGGATTAGGCCGAGGAAGGACACTGAGGGCTTGTGAAACTCACATTTTTCTGCTTTAACGAATAACTTATTCTCTAGCAGACGTTGGAGGACTAGTCGCACATGTTGTTGGTGCTCAGTGAGGTTGCGGGAATAAATGAGAATGTCGTCTAGGTAGACGAACACAAACACATTAAGGAAATCACGGAGAACATCATTGACTAGGGCTTGGAAGACCGCAGGGGCGTTGCAAAGGCCGAAGGGCATTACTCGGTGCTCGAAATGACCCAAAGGGGTCTTGAAGGCTGTTTTCCACTCGTCTCCCCGGCGGATCCGCACCAAGTGGTAAGCATTACGTAGATCTAATTTGGAAAAGACGGTAGCTGACTGGACCGGTTCAAGGGCCGAGGAGAGTAGAGGAAGGGGGTACCTATTCTTCACCGTGATAGCATTTAAACCCCGATAATCAATACAGGGACGCAGGGAACCATCTTTCTTGGAAACGAAGAAGAAACCCGCCCCTAACGGCGAGGAAGAGGCTTGGATCAGCCCGGTAGCCAGGGACTCTTTAATATATTTTTCTAGGGCCTGACGTTCAGCCTGAGAAATATTATAGAGACGGCTGGCTGGCAACGGGGCACCCGGCAGGAGATCTATAGCGCAGTCGTAAGGCCTGTGCGGCGGCAAGGAGCAGGCTTGTGACTTGCTGAAAACCTGCCTGAGGTCGTGATAACATTCAGGCACCGACTTCAATGACTCAGGGTCTGTCTGAAGGGGCGGCTGCGGTGGGGCCTGACAGGAAGGCACCGCAGACTGCAAACAAACAGCATGACAGTTGGACGACCAGGACTCGACCCGATGGTCCACCCAGTTGATGTGGGGGTTATGCTGCTGTAGCCAGGGGACACCGAGAACTAGTGGGGCGTGTTTTACGGGAAAAACGAGAAAGGAAAGCCGTTCTCTGTGATTGCCAGAAATAACTAACTCAAAGGGCTGGGTTCTATGGGTAATACTCGGGAGAACGCCTCCATCTAAGGCCGAAACGTGGAGAGGAGAACTCAGAGGAATAGTCTTGAGTCCAGCCCGTCGGGCGAAAGCACTGTCAATCAAATTAAAATCGCACCCTGAGTCCACCAGAGCGGACAACGAAAAGGTGGCACGGGGGGAAACAATGGTAGCCTTTAAACAAAGTCGCGGAGGAGAAGTACATGTTAACTTAGGTTGGTCCGTCGGTTCCTCCGTTACCACCGACGGACCTGATCTTTTGGCCGCTTTGGGCAGTCCTTAATATAATGAGCGCCGGAGGAACAATATAAACACAGCCTCGAACTCATGCGCTGCTGTCTCTCTGTCGATTTTTGGAGCGGGAATGAAGACGATTGTCTAAGCGGATCGCTAGCGAGATAGACTCGTTAAGTGTAGCGGGTTCCTCCTGACGGGCTAATTCGTCCTTAAGGGACTCATCTAGTGCCTGGAAAAACACTGTTTTTAAAGCGCGCTGCTCCCAGCCAGCCGCAGCGGCCACTGTGCGGAACTCAATAACGAAATCAGCAAGACGTCTACCCCGCTGCCGGAGAGCCAACAGTTGCCTGGAGTCCTGGACCTGATCTACCTCTGCAGCAAAGACCATTTTAAACTCAGCCAGAAACTCGGTAAAGGTGCAGCCAAACTGTTGGCAATCAGGAAAGCGTGCCTCAGCCCACTTAAGAGCACGGCCCGTAAGTAGCCGTAAAATAAAAGTGATCTTTGCTTCGTCTTGGGCAAACAAGCGAGGGGAACGGTTAAAAACTAAGGAACACTGAAACAAAAATCCTCCACAGTCGCCACTGTCTCCGGAGAATTTCTCCGGAGCGGGGGAGGAGGTCTCAGGACCGGGTGATGACGTCACTGGAGGAGCGTCAGGCTCGGGGGCGGGACTAGGCGGAGCCGAAACGGTGGGCTGCTGGCTAGCACTTAGCATAGCAGTGAGCTGATGCATCTGACCGGCTAAGTTCTGTAATTGGCCCTGCAGGCCCAGAACGGTGGATTCCAACCCCCGAATCTGATCCTGCTGGGCCGCCAACGCCCCACTGAGTGTGTCTGCTGGGTCGCTCTGTTGGCCAGAGTGTTCTTCTGTCATGTTAGCCTTAAGGTGTCGGGCCCACATGCAGAAACACACTCGGTTACACAGATGGAAGTTTAAGGGTTTTATTGACTCAGGCAGGTCACAAGACGGCAGAACTAATCTGCGGAAGGAGGAGATGGCTCGGACGGGCTCTGGACCAGGGAACCGGATCGATCTAGGAGCAAGGTGAGTGATTAGTACTAGTGAGGGTTCAGAGAGGAGACTAGTGAGCGTAAGCTTACCACGAGGTGCGAGAGAACACGGCCGGGGAGGATGGTGTGTGTGTGGACTCAGCTCTGTTGTTGAAGGCAGATGTCCGGGTTGCTGGTGAGCGGGGCGAGAAGGTCCGAGCAGCACCGTGGGTACCAAGATCCAGAACAGCGAGAGGAACCGGAGGATGTTGGCGGGAGTCTTGGATCCAGAGGTGAGGTTATCGACTCGGAAGGAGGACGGAGGAACTGGAGAGTCACGAGGGGAACCTTGGAGCTCAAGAAGGTAACCTTAGGGAACACAAAGGCAAAGTTAGCGTCATGGGGAAGATCTGGCGAGAGGTCGTGGCTGCTAGGCATACCGCAACGAAAACACTCTGGCGTCCTCTCGCTGTTCGAGCGCGGTTCTTGTAGGCCGCTCTGGTGCTGCTGGATGAGTCGCAGGTGTGCGTCTCCACCCACCAGTCAACCACGAACACCTGTGGAGGAAAGATGGCAGGACTGGCAGAGAGCTGCACAGCCCTGCTAACTGAGTCCTGACACAAACCCTTTATTGTTGTTTATTTTAAGTAAAACCTGTAAGATATATGTATGCATACTAACTACAACAATGTATATAGATTTTGGCAACCTTTACAATCCAAGGCACCATCTTTACATATTCTTAATGAATACAATTTGTCTAGAACCCTAAAAAAAAAAGCTATCATGCCTTTCCTAGTTTACTCAAAAATACTTTTTGTGCTTAACATATTTATGGCAAATGAAAGCAAAACATTCAGCCTAATGAAAAGAAATCAGAGAACTAAACAAATCAAAGATCTTTTATTTGTGTCATTCTGGGGTGGAAATTCTATGCAAACATATGAAAAAACAGGAAAAATACTAGAACTAACTTTGTTTTTACCTTTATATTTAAAAGTGTTACGCGCATATATCTTTTTAAGTTGAAAAAAGTCATTTAGGAGGGCCTTAAGATGGCCTAAAGAGCCAACCATTGCTTCGGAACCGTAGGATGCAGACCCCTGGTACATCAAGCACTTTGCAAGATTATCAGGGTATCATGTCCAATCATTAGTGGATGTAACAAGTAGATCTCTTGTTTCTATTTCATCAGCCTTTGACTATTTTTTAACTTCCTATGCACTACATTTTCAAATATTGAACTATTTTGCTGAGGATACCAGAATTTGTATAATCGGTTACATCCTCTAATTTAGTTTCTTAACTGGGGCATCCAAGAAAGATAAAAACATAGCAGTTTAAAAAAAATTAACTGAAACATGTTTACAGTAGGTAGGTAAAATGTGAGACCCACCTTCGCTGGTCCACAGCAACAACAAAGATGTAAGGGGGGAGAGGGCTTAGCTTTATTGCGGTACCAACCACTGTGATGGGGAGGGGGTCTGCAGCTTCTCACATTTCAGGAACAGTCTGTGTCACAAACATTATTTCATAATTAAAATCAATACAGTGTGACAGTAAGACAGGTTGATGTAGCCTTCTGAAAGACATGATTTTATAAGACAGTAGACTATTCAGTATTATTACGAATCATGCAAATTGAACCGTAAAGCCCCCACACACACGCATGTATTTTTTGTGTTCTTAGCTGAACTGACTGAGGTTAACAGTATTTATTTTACGTCGGATGAATAAGGCATTCATTGAATCGCTAAACAAGGACGATATTACAAATTTGCAAAACATGCATTGAAGGTTCAATAACATATCAGTCTCAATTTTTTCTCTGTTTAACTACAAATAAAAGATATGTTGATCGGTTATTCTACCATACTTTTTTCATAGAATCGTTACACAACACACTAATCTAATATCTTTAAAATCCCAACATCTACAATTATGTTTTTTAATCCCCACAATGGTAATAAATCTTTATAAAACTATTGAAAAAATGTTTAGTAAGACATAAATCTCAAGCATGGCTGTTTCTAAATTTAACAAATTGTTTCTCACCATCTGAAATTCTGCTTTCTTAAATTCAACAATGTTATCTTGTTTTTGTAACTGCTGTAGAATTAATCTGTTAAGCAAAAGAGGGTTTTTACTAATACCAATTTATTGAAACAGGAAGAAATCTTTATTTTCCATTGCTATTGTACATTCCAATGAAATTTGTCTTCTACATTTAACCCATCCCTTAGGGAGCGGTATGCAGCTATCACAGCGCACAGGGAACAATCTGGAGCTAAGGGTCTTGCTCAGGGATCCACAGTGGCAGTCTGCGGGGATTGAACCAGGTACTTGCATCCTTCTCAGAGTGCAAGTGCGTTGCTCTAACCACTAATCCTTACAGGTCACATGCATTTTTAACACAAAAATAAAACACTTTTATCTGTTGTTTCTGTTAACTGCGTTCTACAGCTCTAGCTCATTATCTCATAATCCATAACAGTCCCCTGTTGGTGTACACAAATGGCACAGCACAATGAACGCAGTTCCGAAAAATGGGCTGGACAAAATCAATGGAAACATGCATCAACAATCAGCATGAACAATCCACAATTAAGCATTCATCACTCAAGATCACATTCTTAGCTTTTATCTACAATTTAGGATTGAGCTAATTAAGTAATGGTTGTTTTAGGGTCCTATGTTTATTTATTATTTGAATTTTACGTTAGACTAGATAAGCTTGTTTATTAACAAGGTTGAATCCGTCTACTCTTCCCCACTCTGAAAAACTTCCTACATGGTCAGAGCCTATGGCAAACATGGATGTATTTGTGCCTAAGCAGCTCAGGATTCTTCTAGTATCTGGCCTTCGTATCAAGATAATTAATCATAGTCTTTGGCTCCTTCTTTGGTATTCTTTCCCTGCTTGTAGGGGATGATTCGACTGGGTGGCAATGTGTGTTTGGTTCTGCCTCGTGCAATCACTTAGACTTAGACTTTCTTTATTGTCATTTTGTATACACAGAGTGCATACAGAACGAAATTTCGTTTTCACACAGCTCAGAAATATTACAGTAACTCTACAGGATACCTTGCAGTGAATTACAGTACAGGATAAAGTGCAGTGATCAATCGCAGTCACTTACAGGATAAATTTCAATTGACTTCCGGATAAAGTGCAGCAGTGAACAGTAGGCAGTTGAAATGTAAACAATGTAAACCAAATGTAAACAAATATGCAGTAAGGTGCAGCAGGGATTTAAAAGTAGACAGTTGCATTGTACACAGTTTTGCAGTACGTTTCCGGTTAAGGTGCAGCAGCAATTTTGCAGGATACGATACAATGTGCAAATGTGCAAATCAGCGAATCTAGTGTGGTACACAGTCCGTTTTTATACTTCAGCAGTTCAGCAGTTCAACAGTCTGATGGCAGCAGGGAAAAAGGTTTTGCAGAACCTAGTGGACCTGCAGCGGATGCTGCGGAACCTCTTTCCAGAGGGCAGCAGGGAGAATAGTCTATGGTGGGGGTGTGAGGGGTCCCTGATGATGTTACGGGCTCGAGACACACAGCGCTGCGATGAAACGTCTTTAATGGAGGGAAGAGGAGCCCCGATGATCCCTTCTGCTGTCCTCACCACTCTCCTCACGTTCTTCCAGTCGGAGGCACTGCAGCCTCCACACCACACAGAGAGACAGCTGGTCAGAATACTCTCTATGGTGCTTCTGTAGAAGGTCGTGAGGATGGGCGGGGGCAGGCGGGCTCTCCTCATCCTCCGCATCCTCCACAATCAGCGACTCACTTTTCATTTCCCCTTAATAGGCTGCTCCTTCAAGATGGTTCGGCAAAACATAAGGCTTTGTTTGCTGTTCTAAAACAGAAACGAAAAGTGCAATTATTGTTCTTATCAAGCTCCTCATTCATTCATCATTTATCCAAACTTCCTTCAGGCATTTTCATAACCGGATATTCCCGTTCACAATTGCTTACCTTAAAGTTCCTGCACTGTAGTCATTACAAGCAAGTAACACACAAACCACTGCATGAAAAGTGAGATTTTCGTCCCCGTAAACTACCGCAGATCTCCCTCATTTTCGGCAGTTGACGACAATTTGCAACCCGCGCTTGTCGCCGTTTGTCAGTGCCACAAATTGTCAGAACTGGACAATGACGTATGTGGAGAGCGATCAGCTGTACTAATGGCCCTAATTAGCATATGAATGCAGCGAACCCGCGCGGCTGGCCAGGTCTGGCTTGAATAACCTACTCAGTATTGGATCAAACCACTATTTCAAACAAGTAAAAGCGCTCCTGATTGGCAGCAAAAGCACACGTGGCCAGGCCAGGCTTGAATGTTCTTACTGAGTATTGGATGAAACCATTATTTTCAAACAAGTAAAATCGCTCGTGATTGGTTGGCATATATATATATATATATATATATATATATATATATATATATATATACATATATACACATACATATGTATATACACATATACACATATATATGTATATACACACACACACACATATATATATATACACACACATATATATATATATATATACACACACATATATATATATATATATATATATATATATATATATATATATATATATATATATATATATATATATATATACATATATATATATATATATATATATATACATATATATATATATATATATATATACATATATATTATGCTGTATATTCATGTTATCCTATGTAGGCTACTACACTATTATTAGGCTACCATCAAGGACATGAATTAATTTATACAGGAAATGAACATTTGCCAGGAAGATGTTTATGCAAAGAAAGAGCTTTATTAAAACAAACACAACTATATACAACGCGAGGATCTGCCCACACATGGGTATCCAAAAAACTACAACTCCGTGAACTGTCCGTTTGCCTCCTCGGGGTTGTAGGTAACTCGCAGCATTCTTTCCGAGGCAGGTCCGTTGTGCAGACGCCTACTGTGCGTGGCTCTGTACTTTGGCGTCGCCTCTAACCAGGACTGCAGCTTCACACAGAGTTCAGAGAGATCCGGCCTACGAAATGACGGCGGCCGTACAATCCATCCAGAGACCCCGCAAACGATTCCATCTTCTTCGTCAGACATGAGGTTGACGGTGGCGGACTTCCAGAGTTCCACTTCCTCATCCGCTAGCACGCTCTGCCTCGATTCCAGCAGCTGTAAAAAAAAAAAAAAAAATGAATCAGTACTGTGCGATGGGATGCACTGCGTATGGACACAACACATCTATCAATGCACCTGAAAAATAGTCAAAGTCTTACCTTCTTTCTTCTCGCTCGACTCCGAGCTGAACCGCAGCTTCCGCCCGCAATGAGTTTTCTGGCTGCGTACCGTCCTGCGTACCGTCTCATAATAGTTCTTACAGGCGGCTGGAAAACAAATGAGAGTGGTATGAATAAAAATCAAACGCAAGTCACAGTAACATTAAACAAGGAAGGAGAAACAGTAAAAACAAGTCACTTACACACAATTTCGTTTTTATCAACATCGTGTAAATCTGGACTTGCAGATATTGCTCCGAGCAAATAGGAGGTCACCGCCTTGCTCCGGTTCATAGCGCCTGCAATTTGTCTCCGAGTTGTGAAGACGGCGTACTGCTTCCTGTAACAAAAAAATACACTTTAATAAAGCTTGTTCTTTTGAAGGCTACTAGGCTATTCCTAGCGTTGGTTTTAGGCTAGGCTACTTTTAGCTTAGCTAGCATTCACCGAACATATTCTTACCGCAAGATTGATCCGTCTTCTCTTCTTGGAGTAAGTCTCTCCCGCACAGTTGTTCGACTGCAGAGCCGCCAACTTGTCCTCTATGGACAGCATCCTGGAGTTTACCGAATTCTGCAGTTGAGTGAACCGCTCATTCATATCGGCAGTATGTTGTACAAGACAGTCTTCTTCTTCTTCTTCTTCTTCTTCTTCTTCTTCTTCTTCTTCTTCTTCTTCTTCTTCTTCTTCTTCTTCTTCTTCTTCTTCTTCTTCTTCTTCTTCTTCTTCTGTGTGAGAGGAGTGTGAATGAAGGAGAGGGGAGAGAGCGTGAGAGTGAAAGTACCTTTTTTTCATATCTTTTGGCTTTCTTCACTGTTTCACTGGGTGTGCTTTTTATATTATTGGTTTATTTGTTTTTTGGGATTACTTGGTTTGAGTGTTCACAGGTTTTGTTTGGGGCGTGGCCGTCAGGCCTGCCTGGGTGGCTAGCAGCTGCTAGCACCATGGGTGTGGGTGTGGGAGGTTTCTCCACGCTGACACGGAGAAATGGCATCAAGGTGGGTGCTGGCTCTCCGTGCAGCGTGGAGGAAGTTTGTTTGGCAGTAGGGGAGGTAATTTGACATAGGTCCATCAAGTCTGCAGCTCGCATGAATGGGGCTGTGGTATTGTTTGTGGAAAAGGTGGAGCAGGCTCAACAGTTGGTTGAGGCCGGGATTTCTGTTGGTGGGTTATTTTTTCAAGTGTCTCCACTCACGTTGCCAGCAACCAAAATCATGCTGTCCAATGTGCCACCTTTTATCACGGATGAGTTTCTGGTTAGGGAGTTGTCCAGACATGGGAAGGTGGTGTCCCCGGTGAAAAAAATGCTTTCTGGATGTAAGTCACCACTGTTAAAGCATGTTGTCTCCCACAGGAGGCAACTTTACATGATCCTCAATGAGAGAAATGAGGAATTTAATGTAAGGTTCAATGTAAAAATCGATGATTTTGAATATGCCTTGTTTGCCACCTCATCAAATTTAAAATGTTTTGGATGTGGACAAGAGGGGCATATTATTAGAATGTGCCCAAACAAGGCTGGGCCAGCCCCGCCTCAGCCAGCGGAGCAAGGCCCTGCTGATGTTCAGCCAGAAACTGGGAGCGAGATGGCGAGAACGCCAGCCGCTGATGGAGAAGAACCTGCTGCGGTGGCAGGAGATTCTGCCACTGCTGAAGGTGTCACAGAGGGCTGTCCCCCCAATGCTGGAAAAGTGTCGGGTGTTGTTGGAGGGAAAATGTTGACTGAGGGGTGTGTGAAGACCAATGAGGGTTATATGGTGTGTGGTATTGGGGAGGATCTGTCCAAGGTTAGTGGTGGGGTGGAGGAGGAGGAAGGTGAGCAGGAAGGAAAGGTGGGCAATCAAGAGCAGTTGGCATGTGGAGATCCGGACAAGGAACAGGAGACACGAGAGGAGGATGGAGGGGCGAAGGCTGAGAATGGAGAGGTTTCATTGGGAGCTGAGGCAGAGGTAAGGGTGGAGGAGGAGGAGGAGGTGATGGAGCAGGAAGCTTTGGCCATAATGAAGAGGAGGAGCAAAAGAAAAAATGTTGTGGCTGTTGAGCAGGCTAGTAAACAGACCGGCAAGATGGCTGCTGAAAGAAAAGAACAGTTGGAAAGCAGTGACAGCGAGGATGGTTTTTCCGATTCCAGTGAGATATCACTTTCACAGGTTAGCAGTAATGAATCCCGATATCCTGTCGAGTCCTTTTTGTCTTTCATTCAGCAAACTAAAGGGCTGAGGGGACTCAAGGTGGAAACATATTTTCCAAACTTGAGACTCTTTTATTCCTCAGCCAGATATTACGTCAGGAAAAAGGAGGAATCAGGCTTCACTGATCAAGAGATTTTCAGACTGAAAAAGATAATGGTTAAAGTGAGAAAGCAACTTTAACTTAATGGCACGCACTAACATTGTATTAATATTATATTGTATAGCCTTTGAGTGTGTTGCCTTAATTTTTTTACCCACAATGGACACTTTTAAAATAGCATCCCTCAATCTCAATGGGGCTAGAGAGGCTTTAAAACGTCAAATGGTCTACCAGACACTTAACCATAAAAAAATTAGTGTTTTGTATGTACAGGAAACTCACAGTGATAATTCAAATGAGGCGGAATGGAAAAAGGAATGGAATGGGGAAGTCATTTTAAGCCATGGCACCTCCCAGAGTGCAGGAGTGGGCTTCCTCTTTTCGAGAGCTTTTAATCCTCATTCAATTGAAATACAGCACATTGTTAAGGGTCGATGTCTTTTAGTCCGAGCTGGTTTTGAACGATTTAATATGGTTTTTATTAATATTTATGCTCCATGTGCCAATGCAGAGAAGACACGTTTTTTAAAAGAAATTGGGGAGAAGTTGGGGGATTGTGGGACAGAGGATTATGTTTTTATAGGAGGGGATTTTAATTGTAAAGAGGACGATTCCGTAGATCGTAACCATGCAGAGCCGCATGTAGCAGCTCAGCGCGCCCTGCGGCAGCTGGTCTCATCACATGGCCTGGTGGACGTATGGAGGAGGATGCACACAGGCTCCAGGCAGTACACGTGGTCCCACATGAAAGAAAACCACATTTCACTTGCTCGTCTTGACCGGTTTTATTGTTTTAAACACCATTTTAACGTGTTTAAAACTTGTCAGATTTTACCAGTAGGTTTTACGGATCATTCCCTGGTTTTAGGTAGTGTTTTTATTAGAAACATTTTACCTAAGAGTGCTTACTGGCATTTTAACTCAGTTTTAACTTATGACCAAGGTTTTAAGGAGATTCTGAGTTATTTTTGGACTGGTTTTAGACAACGGAAGAGTGATTTTACTTGTCTGCAACAGTGGTGGGACTACGGCAAAGTTCAGATAAAACTGCTGTGTCAGCAGCACACTGTTAATGTTACTCGCGACCTCATCGGATCTATAAAGGATCTGGAGATGAACATTGTGGAATTAGAGCGATTGTGTGACTCCACTGGAAACAGGGAGCATTTTGAAGCTCTCAAATCTAAAAGGCTAGTCTTAGCAGACCGGCTGGACACAAGAGTTCAAGGCGTGTTGGTTAGGTCTCGGATGCAGAACATCGCAGATATGGATACGTCATCCAGCTTTTTCTTTAACTTGGAGAAGAAGTGCGGGCAACGGAAGTTGATCCATTCTCTGCTGTCGGACACAGGGCAGCAGTTGAGTGAGCCGGGTCAGATCAGGGAGAGGGCTGTGGGTTTTTACTCTTCATTGTTCAAGAGCGAGTATAAGGAAAATGATGAGTTGTCAGGGGAGTTCTGCAGCGGACTGCCCCAGGTCTCCATGGAGACCAACACCCAGCTGGGCCGGCCCCTTGGAGTGCAGGAGCTCAACACAGCCCTCCAAGGTATGCAAGCCCGGAAGGCTCCGGGCATCGATGGGCTCACTGTAGAGTTCTACAAAGCCTACTGGGACATATTAGCAGGAGATCTGCTAGATGTCTTTAACGAGAGCCTGACGACCGGTTTGCTCCCAACGTCCTGCCGCAGGGCAGTCATTACTCTCCTCCCAAAAAAAGGGAACTTGCAGGAGATTAAGAACTGGCGTCCTGTGTCCCTTCTGTGCACCGATTATAAAATTCTCTCCAAGGCCCTGGCAGCCAGGATGAGAGGAGCAATGGAGCAGGTCATCCACCGAGACCAAACCTATTGCGTCCCCAGCAGGTCAATGGTGGACAACATCCACCTGATTCGGGATGTTTTGGAAGTCTCCAGTTCATTGGGTCTACAGACAGCCTTGGTCTCACTTGACCAAGAAAAGGCATTTGACCGCGTCGAACACAGCTTTCTATGGGAAACCATGCGAAAGTTTGGATTCGGCGCTGGTTTTATAGCCAAGATTCAGGTGTTGTACAGTAACATTGAGAGTGTGCTGAAGATCAACGGTAGCCTGTGTGCTCCTTTTAGAGTGTGTAGAGGCGTTCGGCAGGGCTGTGCGCTCTCCGGAATGCTCTACGCACTCTCCCTTGAACCCCTCCTCCAGAAAATACGCTCGAGTGTTTGTGGTCTGGTCTTACCTGGTTTTAACACTAATTTGGTTTTATCTGCCTATGCCGACGATGTTGTTGTTTTTATAAAAGACCAGAAGGATGCTGACACGTTATGTAATGTCACTGAAAAGTTTTGTGTCCTGTCTGCTGCGAGGGTGAACTGGGGAAAGAGTGAAGCCTTCGCCACAGGTGAGTGGCATGGCCGTCTCCCAGTTCTCCCTCAAAATCTTCCATGGAGGAGGGATGGTTTTAAGTATCTTGGCATCTTTTTAGGGGATAAAGCTTTGGTACAAAAGAATTGGGAAACTGTCGAGCAGCAAATTAAGAACAAACTGGCTAAGTGGAGATGGATTCACTCCCAGCTGTCTTACAGAGGCAGGGTGTTAATTTTAAACAATCTTGTTGCATCGCAGTTGTGGCACAAACTTCATGTTTTAGACCCACCGCCGGACTTGTTGGTGAAAATACAGTCTGAGATGGTGGAGTTTTTTTGGAAGGGTTTACATTGGGTGCCACAATCTGTCTTGTTTTTATCAAGAGAGGAGGGGGGACAGGGCCTTGTCCACCTGGCCAGCAGAACAGCTGTTTTCCGCATGCAGTTTCTCCAAAAGTACCTGGTAAGTCCTTCTGACATTGTGTGGAGGGACGTGGCGAGCTGCATTTTAAGACGCGTGAGCGGGTTGGGGCTAGATGCTGCTCTGTTCTTAACCAATTTTAGCTTTTTAAAGTTAAAAGGGTTGCCTCGTTTTTATCAGAGCGTTTTTAAGTCATGTGCTCTTTATACATTACATAGATCCAAAACGTATAATTCTCTGCATTGGCTTTTAGAAGAACCTCTGGTGTGCGGAGCGAGACTAGACGTCTGTGACGGTACTTTGCCGGGTCTGTCAGAGACGTTGTGCAGGTCCGGCACGGTGACTGTGAGAAGGCTGGTGGAGGCAGCTGGACCGGATTTCAGCAACATCCAGGCGTTGGGTTCACTGCTGGGGGTCCGGTCCGACAGGCTGATACGGCGCTTCCTCAATCGGTTGAAGGAGAGGATGACAGCCAAAGAAAGACATCTGCTGCAGCTGCATTCCACTGGACAATGTGAGCCTGACCCGACAGACCCGTTTCCAGACGTTCAACTGGACCCTGATTTCACAGAGGACAGCGGCCCTCTCTTATATAACGTGGCCCCCAAGATGACCTTGTGCAGTACGAGCCCACAGATGCTGTACCAGATTAATGTAAAAATAATGAATAAACGGACTTTGAGAAACAGACCTGTCAGCGTGTGGAGAGACAAGCTCGGAGGACAGAGGCCCCAATGGAGAACTCTTTACAAGCCTCCGGTGAGGAAACGGACTGGTGACCTGCAGTGGAGAATCCTCCATGGTGCTATTGCCACAAACTCTTTTTTATCGGTCATCAGTCCTGGAGTTTTAAACGTGTGTCCGTTCTGTAGCTTGTCTGAGAGTGTTTTTCATGTTTTTATGGAATGTGTGAGATTGATGGGTTTTTTTAGTCTTTTGATGAGATGTTTTAGCCTTTTTGGTGTGGTTTTTACAAATGCTGTTTTTATCAATGGTGTGCATTACAGCAGAGCCACTAAGGCAAAATCTCAGATGTTAAACTTTTTAATTGCTGAGGCAAAAATGGCAATCTACATATCTCGGAGGGACAAGTTGCAGGCTGGACACCATCCTGATGCTGTGGCTCTGTGGAAGTGCAACGTTAAAGCCAGGATTAGGCTGGAGTTTCACTTCCACAGAGCCACACAAAACATGGATGATTTTATGCAGTTGTGGGGTTTTAATAAGATTTTATGCGGCGTGTCTAAAGAAGGAGAACTCCAATTTAACAAGCTCCTTATTTAAGTATTTTTATATAAATGACACTTGGTTTTAACTAAATTGTTTTTGTTTTTTGATGTTCTGTAAATAAAGTTTTGTTAAAAGTCAAAAAAGTCTTCTTCTTCTTCTTCTTCTTCTTCTTCTTCTTCTGTGTTTTCTGGCAGTTTACATACTGTGTGCATTACCGCCATCGACTGGACGGAGATGTAATTTAGAAATATATTTTCCTATATATCTTTATATCTTAATTAAACTAGATTATATCTTTACTTACACACTCACACACATTGCATACCTTATATCTAAATACTGCTAAATAATAATTATTATTTTGTTTTTCTTCTAATAATCCCAAATCAGTGGCCACCTCCCTAAAAAACCATGGTGGAGTATCTGGGAAAGGTACAGTGGGACTTATTTTTAGTTCATTAAACCCCATTTAATTTACTTTATCATGAATGACCCAACCAAAACTTCTGACTTGAACATTTCCACGCTCTTGGCATTGCTTCAATACCGACTGACTCATATGAGACAGTCCACTGATAGCAATCAGCAGTTTCTTCTCATCAGTCTGCGGACTGGCTGAAAGTTGTGGATCGAGAGGAGTTGAAGGCGAGTTGAACGCGAGACGTGGGGTAAACTCCCCCTGCAACCGTGATTTGCATTTGTATAGCTCACAGCATTTTCATTTACATGTTAAAGCCTCCCCTAGAATAGGGGGTTTTCAGTGACGTCACTGGCCAGCTTCCGGTCCGCCATCTTGGGTGGCATATTATCATATCGGGAATGGATAAGTACGCCAGCACGCTAGAGCCACCAGATAAGGACGTATATCTGAGGAAATGTTCCGTGATCGACCATATGGACTCCTATGCCCTCCACGGTGCCTTGTTTAGCAGTAATCCAGATGATTGACCAAATGTAGAGCACGGCGACATAGTCCATTACCTGGTGTTCAGTGAAAACCCTCTGCACAGTCTTGAGGAAATGAGAGCTTACAAGGGTCTAGAGGCTCACAACCAGTTCACATCTGGTTGGGTACGAGATGTAGAAGTTATGTACATGAAGGAAATCGCCATCATACGTGGACGGGTGAGTTTTAATAAGATGGTAAAAATGTAAAAAAATCCGAATCAAATGCGACGAAAATGCGTGACAGCTTCTGCGGTGGCTGACGGCCGGCGGTGCGCGAAGGCGCTTGGCTGCAGGGCCGATCGACGCCGCTCGCGGCTTTAATTATTTAAGCAGAACAATGACCAGTGCAAAATGAAGTTGTATTTACCGTATTTACCCCCTGCAAAAGCCTACCGGCGTAACCCGGAAGTAGCGTGGACGTCACTTTGCATATCAGACGTCTTCGGCTACCTTGTTTGTGGTGTGAGCGCCTATACTTCAGAACAGTTCTGAAGCTACAAGTCCTTGGAGTCTCATGTGCAGTTTACGAATGGATGGGTTCAGGAGCTGCAGATCATAAAGCCAGCAAACAGTGAGAACACAGTAACTCGTACAAAGGTAAGCTGCGCTCAGACGGGCTCTGGCACCTGCTAACCGTTAATGCTAACAACCACTCACGCATGTAATGTACTTTTAACTAGCTGCTATGTGTTTCAAAGGTTTAGAACACACTCTCATTGACATCGGGATACTGTGGAAAGTCATGTTCGGTCGTCTTACAGCCGCGATCCAAGCGAGCCGACGACTCTTCGTTATCTCTGACACTTGTTCTCCGTGGTTGCGCCTCCAGGCAGGAAAGCGGTGGAAAATTAACCCATTTCTATGTTTTTCCCATGGCGATCATGTGTTGCGCTGTTACAGCCCACAATACAGCAACGGTTTACCATGGTTGAAATCAAGTTAAGGTGAAATTAATCAAATTAAAACACGGCTGAGATGGAGTACAGTATGCGGTAGTCATAGGCAGTAGTCTGACTAGCGGCGGCGGAGGCAGTCAACATGGCGGCCACGGAAAGTAATACGTCATGACGCCCAAGCCCTATTATTAATATATTCTTACATGTTTTAAATGCTTAACAGTTAATTGCCTGTGACAAAGTGAGCACCGCAGACTCTGGCGTATTCCAGCTTAACACCGTCCAAATCAGACCTGGATATCCGTGTCAGCCATAGGTGATGGCGTTGTTCAGATAGCTGTTTTGTTTTTTCACATTGATTCACGATTACGGCTGGTAGGCGATAGAAAGAGCGTTGTTCTCCACCTCCACGGGCCGTGCAACCAACCATTAAACACGTTTTCCCCATTGTTCACTTTCAATACTGCCTAAGGCGTCATACAATGCAGGGTCAACAGTGCGAAACGACTGCCACCCAATATGGCAGATGCGCTGAGTAGTCACGTGAGCGTGACGTCACCTGAAAAGCCCCTATTAGGAGGAGGGGGGTCATGGGGGGACAACTGCCACGTCAATTTCTGACAATTCATGGCAGTTTTCGGTGTTGCCTGCAAATGACCGTGAACAGCCGTTAACCTGAACTTCCACAACAATCTACAGTGCCGCATAGTGACGTAAATCACACTTTTCATGCAGTGCACACACACACACACACACACGCACACACACACACACACGATAACAACCCTGGTTATTGTCATTATTTATAAAGTTGCTTCGTTGCTTCCATCACTTTAATATTGTGGTGCAAAATAATAATTTTAGCAGTTTCCCCATTTTTCTTGCATATATCTTTTTTGTGTGAAGCTTGTTATATCTCAACGTCGCATCTTTTAAAGGTTTTGTATTTACATATTAATGAATTTTGTTTTTATTTGTGTGCAAGAAATCTGAAGTGATATTTAAAGGTGTGTTTACCGAACTCATCTTTGTTTTTGTGGCTGACAGGTCAGTTCCCCGGGCCCATTGAATGTTTTTCATCGCCTCAGTGTTAGCCCTGGCCGTTTCTGTCCATTTTCAGTGTTCTTTTCGTGGCCTCCACCATGTTTGCATTCTGGTCAGCTGCTCACCATCCTTCCAAGAAGAGCAATGGTGATGAAGCCACATTCTCCAGTTCTCGTCTCTGAAAAGCAGAATGCAATCTCCCAGCATCTGTGCCAAAGGAAGGCTTTGCAATATCACATTGTCTAATATAAACATTGTCCATCTTATTCATCTGTAGTGTTGATAAGTCCAAACAAAATAAAAACAGTCACAAACAAACATTTTACCCACAGTGTTCTCTAAAAATGAGTCATGAAAAGGTTTTTCTCCTGACCCCCAGGGTGAATCCCTTCAAAACCTAAATAAACAGAATTATTTTACATTTTCTTTATATCAGGGGCGATTCTAGGATCTGACCTTAAGGGGTCCTCAGCCCCAAGTGTTGACTGGGATTCCTGGCATGAACAACAGGCTTTCCATTTTTAGTCCAGATGTAAGATCCTTAGAGTTGACTCATTTTTGAGCTAAAGCTCGTCAAACAAGCTACAATATAGGCCCATCCAAAGGCAGTGACAAACAGATTGAAATTTTTTCACACGATAAAACCTTGTGCATTTGTAAAACCTGCATGATGGCAATAATTAGACTAGCTATATTGATAAAAATGATGAATAATTTTCCTAAAGACACAAAACTAACGTAGCTTTCTTGAAATTTAATTTTCTCTGGCTTAACAGAGCAAAACATGGTAGCCCACAAAAACTTTTTGCTGCACAGTGTTTGTCAGCTGGCTGAAAAAAGGGCTGCTATTGTTTTGCTTACAAGAGAGACAAATTTAGCAGTTTGGATATGGATATAGTTTATGAATTTGCATACTGAACTTTGTCTTTTTTAAAACTCAGATTAGAGAAATATAGTTTCCTTATTAAGAAAAAAAACATACAGTTGAGATTTAACTTTTCAGACAGGCATTCTGAATCCACGATTGCATCTACTGAGCTCATGTTTAGAAACAATTCATTAGAACAGCTGAAGCGCTTCGGACACAGATGCCACATGTGCAGAAAAGAATATAGCTGCAGATGTAAAATGTTCCAATAGAAATAGATCCAATTAGCTGCGCTCTTCTTTTTTTTAGCAACTAAAAATATCTGTGGTCCCATCTGATTGTGAAACAAAGATGCAAGGGCGTAGGTTTGATTTAAACTTTGGTAGGGACACCTACAAACAAACCTTCTCTGGTCTGACGTCATTGGTCCTACGCAATATTCATGCTCCTATTTTTTGATGCTTGACTTGAGCGTCAGGGCGCGTTTCGTCTGTCTAAAGAGAAAAGGGGTATTTCTTGCTACATTTATACAAATTTTATAACAACGACACACACTAGATGCTGTTTTTTAATGTTTAAAGCATCACAGGATCTGATGAATGTTGAATTGTGACTTTTTTCCATTTAACTAACAGCAACAGAGACAAACGGTAAATATGTGCCTATTAAACCAAATAGTGACAATATGTCTGTTGTCTATCCTGTATTTTCTTTTGAAGATATAGAAATGCACAGAGATAAACCCCACCCTTTTTTTTATCTAGGATACTCATAAGATACTGCTTCATAAAACAGCAAAATTATACATTCAAGGGACTGCAAATAAATTTCAGGTATATACTCTACACTGGAAGTAGCAGTGTCAATGACACTGACAGCCTTTCAAATATTAAATTCAAACAACAAATGCACAACTGGGCTGTAGTTACTCTCTTTAGCCCATTTCATGTAATTTATCTTAACATTGCAAACACATTTCTTACATCATATATCTGAAGTGTAGATAACACCTTCTCCTTACCTACATCCTCTCAGACAACTAATTATTTCCCTAATAATAGTGAGTTGTCAATGTTTAAATGTGCAGTAAATTTTAATACATAAGGAGCATGGAGGACCTTATACTGTACTTTGAGTAAGATTGGTGACACTTGTCAGGATTTGTCTTTGATGAACCCAGAACCACACACACAGGACTAAAGTTGAGGAGTTTTATTGACAGGTTTGATGGGATGGTGGGTGATGTAACCAGTACTCCAGGAATACACAGGTACAGGGGTGTAGATGAAGGCAGGAGCTGACAGCCTGGAGAGAGAGTTCAGCGAGCCCCTTGACTGGCAGCAGGAGTCCACAGTTCAGTCCCAAGTCACCCAGAGCACAATAGCAGGTCCTTCAGGATCACAGAAAAACAAACCAGAAACAGGCAACAAGATTTCCAAAAAAACATCTAACAAACCTTACAGAGGCAGGGGCGACTGGGTTCCAAGAACTAAGGCAGACTAGCATGGAGAGGGTCTAGGTTGATGACGGACCGGCAAAGTAGTGACAGCAGAGTGAGGCTTAAGTAGGGAGGCTGGCAGGTGAAATGAGTCTGGCTAATTAGTGGCTGGCAGGTGTGACTAACTGCAGTGGAAGAGAAGGCTGAAGTGAGGGGAAGGAGAAACTAAAAACAATAAATAAAGTGAAACCCTAACTAAAACTAAAACAAGGTGGAAAAAACGAAAACCAATGGCAACAAAAGCTGAATCAAAACTAAACCATGACAACACTAAGACTGAGTTGTTACATTAGTGGTCGTTCATTTCATCACTGAAATGAGAACATATTAATATACTATTGGTATATACTAGTATGACTATTAAAGAACAGCAGATTAAAACCTTAAGGCCTATATTAAATTAATTTTGCGACCACATCAACAAGTTAAATAACTGCTTACTTTTTGGTGTACCAAATTACCCTCATAATGATGTGATATTTTATGGGCTAAGCCCCTGATGATGAGAATGTCTAGCTCCGCCCCTGGTTTGTACTAATCTACTAATGGACAGTGTGGAAGTCTATGTACAATAAAACCAATGTAAATTGTATTCCTCTGTTTTATTTGTCTTTATCCTAATTCTAGAAGTAGAAATAGTCAGATAAATAGAACTATTATTTTGTGGAACCCTAATTATGCTATTATAACTAAGCAAAAGTCTAAAAAAAAAAAAGTTGTTTAGGTGGCACCTAATGTTCCTATACTGTATATTATGTAAAAGAAATTACACCTGCTATTTATACCTGAACTGCCTCGAAGGGTCGACAAAAAAATGAAAGCAACAATAGCAACGAAATATTGGTAAAAGGGAGACCCTCACCTTTTCTTTTTCAGACGGCTGTGGCTAAGAATGTGAATTTTTAATAGCCTTCAGTCTTTGCTTTTCCATTTTTCCAGCAGTCTTCAGAACTCCTGCCTCTGACAGAATATTTAGTTTTATAAAACAGATTAGGTTTTTGTTGATAAAATGTATTATACTTCAGAATTAAATGCTATTTTGAGATGCTAACGTTAATTACTTACATTTCTCCAGTTCAACAAATCAAAACTCTGTCTCCTGCTTCTGTTCAGAACTGCACTCAGCAGCCTTGCAGATAATATTTAGTTTCTTAACTGGGACTAGTTTCTTAGTCTAGTATTAATTGTGGTAACGGCAGTATCCCAGTATTAATCAAAACTTAAATCTCGCGCTCCAAGCACGCACACACATGCACACACACGCAATAGAAAACAGCCAATCAGGAAGAGGGAATGCGGAATTTAAGTCAGCAAAACCAATGAGAGTAGAGTTAAACAGCACACAGCACAGTCACGTGTGCTGCAGAGTTAAAGGGACAGGAAAGAAAAAGCAGGCAGTGGGGCTGCGCACAGCAGCGTTGAAATGACACCGTGGGAACGTCGAGCGCTTCAAACGGAGGCACTCCGGGCGAACCTGTGCATGTACGCACATCTGGCAGACGTGCGTACATGCACACGCAGGAATACTCTGAATCAGTATTTTTTTAGGGGTGCTGAGCTAAGTAAAAATGGCCTAAATACGCCACTGCTTTGTATAAACACAAGAATAGAACATATTTTTTTCTCTTTAACCTTGTAGCATCACCATTCCACATTAAACCTTTTACAGCCTTTGCAAACATTCTGATATTTGTTTAAAAATGTAACCAAAAACTGGATTAGACACAAGTTAGACATCACATTTTCTCTTTGTCCCCAGGATTAGCCTCTCAAATCTTTTTTGGGGGGCAATTTGGTTCTCTATTCAGCACCTGAGAAAGTCTGAAAAGAGACTAAAAGTTCTGTTAGCACATTCCAATTATATTGACCAGGTTTCTTTGCAAAGACATGAGTAGAGAGCAGTATAGAAGCGTTAATAATGGTCAGTAGAAAAGAAAAACTGAAAAAAATCATAAACCCAGCACGTTTGTCCACTGGAAGATCTCAATTTTCCTTGTGTAAGTTGGTTAAAACTTAGCTTAATTTAGTCACATCCACTTATCTCTGCATGTCCAATGTTTATTATGGGAATGACTTACCATACGCCTGCAAAATCTCACTTATCAGAGTCTTCTGTTGGGAGAAAGGTGGCATTTCAGGATCTCCATCCAGCTTCTGAAATAGCTAAACATTTATGTTAGTATTTAGTTAAGGCATGCAGTCAAAACCTGGTCCTCTTTGTGTCACTTTAATGTGATGTTTCTCTGTTATGGCTGATCCTGTGAAGGTATAACAAATCCTCTTTCCTTTCTAATTTTGTTTTAAACCAACTGCTTTCAAATTGACTGCATAACTACTCTGAATGTAGTTACTTTATTTTACTGGAGGTGCTAAAAATAAAAGCAAATAAAAATTAACAAAGAAATAACCAAAATACAAGAAAATAGACAAAGGAAAATGGCTCCTATGGAGCACAATTACGTTTGTCTCATTTAACAACGAATTATTAACTTATTGCGATGAATCACGGCAGCGGACCCAGAATTCAGCCAGGCCAGCAGAGGTTCCGAACAGGTTCTTTATTAACAAAAATCAAAGACTGGGGAAAAACCAAAAAGACAGTCGCAACCGAAAGACACAAAAATAAACAGACCAGCTGGGCAGGCAAGGCAGGAACAGACAGGCAGAAACAGGACAGCTCAGATCTCTGAAGAAACAAGGTCAAAATCCATAAGCAAAAACAGAACCATATTATTTCCTGGAGAAGACTCACCAAGAACTCAACAAGACGACCTGGCACTGATGAACACGACTATATAGTGGTGAGAGCAGGTGAAACTGGATAGAGATAATTGCAGGAGGGGTGGAGCTAGACAGGTGTGTGGAATGACAATCAGACAAGGCATCAGTGCCGAGATCCAAACACAAACACCAGAGCAAGCCAGGAACAGAACATAACAAAAACTGAACAAAACAGGAGAAAAGTCAAAAACAGAGGAAACTAGACTAGGGCAAGAACTCAAATCACTTCTCTGATTGTTGATTTCTTTCTTGTCCTTTTGACACTGCTAGTATTTCCTTTACATATATGCACCTTTCCAAATATTAGTTGTTCTAAGGTAAAACTTTTAAGTGAAATGATTAACACTTTTGTCCAACATAATTACTCATCAGTACAAGCAATGATTTTCTATTTAAGTTCATGAGCATCTTGTGTTTTTTGCAATGATTATAGTTTTCTCCTCAGGCACAAGAACAATGTCTAAAACAAAGCTAAGGATCAATATCTGAGCTCTATAGAAAAAATAATTTAAAAAGTAAACAAGTAAAAATATTAGAACTATACCCTTCTGATTACTAGCATCTTATCTAATGTATTGAGCCAGAACCTCCGCCCAATAAAGTGTGACCTTCAAAAATATTGCTCACTGATAACAACTCTGTAAATGAAACAAAAACGTGATAATCATAATCCCCTTCAATGATTCAGAAATTTAAAAATACTAGCTACAAAAGGGAACTCCCAAGCAGTAAGCCTTTAAGTGTATTTACAATCTAAAGGTGTACATATTAAATGAGCAGGCTTTAATTGTTCTGATCTCATACACTCCTGGTGTCCTTTAATATTTCTTAAGAGTTTTATTTTACCCCTTGTGAAAATCATCAGATATTCTTATCCTCCGGTCTCTGTCAAGGCCAGAACACACTGACCCAGCTGAGCAATCTCTTTAGATGTTTACATTATGGTCAGATTTGTTCTTTTAGCTGTATCAAAAAATCTGTCAAAAGCTTCCCTTGGAAAGGCACATGGTATTCTATTCAAATACACTTTTAATTAAAGCCAAAGCAGACATTTCATTAGTTTGTACATTTTTCAAAATTAAAGACGAGACCCCTCTCTTAATTTCTCTTTACCTGTTAATCCTCCTATGTATTGCTGAAAATCCTCTGGATTTTTTTAAATTTTACTTAAGACTAAAAACAGTGATAGAACCTCTCCTTTTTATCTCCTTGCTATTTTAGCTCTAATAATATTCTAAGATTATTGTTTAACTGCCTAAAATCTGTTATTTTAACAGTTAACAGTTTATAAAGAATTCTGTAATATTCTGGCACCAACGTCCCACAGAATGTTTCAGGAAACTCAGGAAATTCCCTATATTAGCCAGATTCCTGGGTAATAGAAATTCTGCTACCATCAGTCTCCTGCTTAAGCCACACAAAGATCTTGCGTTTCCTACCAGCTATCGTCCCATATCCCTTATTAACGTTGATATTAAAATAATCTGTAAAACTCTTGCAAAACGATTAGATAAAGTCACTCCTTACATAGTACACCCTGATCAAAGTGGTTTCATTAAAGGAAGACAATCATCCACAAATGCACACAGATTACTAAATTTAATAGATTATTCCTATCGCAAAAACATTGAATCCAATATATTGTCTTAAGATGCAGAAAAAGCGTTTGATAGAGTTATTAGGGTTCCAAGGCCGCAGCGCAGGCGAACGGCTGTGCCGTTCGTCTGCACTGTGTGCAGAGAACCCTATTGTTTTTCGTGTGTTTCTTCATTATTCTCGCAATATTCTTCTCCGCTAAAACGCGTTGTGCGGCTCATGCGGACTTGCGACGAACCTATTGAATCAGGTATCCAAGTACAGAATGTGCATCGCTACTCAAACCCAGAAATTCAGACCCCTCAACAACTAGGGGGCGCTATAACAAAGGACAATGCGTTTCGGCCTATAACCACCAAACTACTGGTCCCACACTCAAAAACTTCACATCACTTTGTTTATTGGATGATTCTGCATCATAAAGGGAATTGGCACACCTTTCGTTTCCCAGCTAGTTTTCGCGCTACATGGCTACAAAGGTTAAACCTTTCTTGTTAAACTCCTCTTACATTTTTTGCGCAAAACTCCATATATAACCGTGTTATGGACAAATAAAAAAAGTTAACGCGGCGGATTTTTTAATTTAGACTTTTTCGAAAAGTAATGCTAAAATAAGTGATTGTTAGCTAGCTAGCTCTAAATGTAATTGCTGATTATTCTAAAACCATAACAGATTTTAACATGTCCTTCATAACCCATACTCCAAATAAGATTTTGCACACGTGTCCCGCGTTTAAGGATCATCCATCACTAGGGGGTGCTGTGATGTCAAGAAATCTACTACGCAAGAATGGCTGATTGGACTTTTACAAAACCTTCTTCATCCCCTTCTAGTCATAGCCCTGAACTAAAGTATTAAATACGGTAATGATTGAAACAAGTGGGTGGGGCCTATTTCCAAAAGTGTAAAAAAAAACTTGAAAACTTCAAAAAATTACCAAAAATCAATTTTGTGGTGTCACGATCTCAGATTTTCAGGATGTATTCCTTGACTAAGGTGTAACAATTCTCACTGCATGTATTGAGGTTTTTGAAAGTTGCACACTCTGTTTTGTTAAAAGTTTGTAAAATGGAGAAATCAATGTATTTTCCACAAATATTGTTCAATCCCCAAAATAATGGCCACTATTTGTGAAGAATATGAAGACTAATCATAGATTTCAGTTTGGTAAAAATCCAGGCGATTCTGACCTTTTTTACAAGACATTGAAATTTACATGTGCAAGACTATAAAGTTTAATTTTTTTTCTCTGAAACACTGTTTTCAATGGCCATTTAAAAAATTACGTGGTTAGAGAAAGCATTCTTTGAGATCCATTAATATTTTCAGAATTTTAGAGCAAACCGTTGATTTTTAATGAATTTATGAATTTTATGATCTGTTCACAGCAAAGTAGAAGTTGATGCTCCGGTAGAGCTAGACCGGGTTCGTTTGAGTGAAGGTGTGTTTGTTGCTGCGGGATTATTTTTTTTCCCCATCACGATGTTGTCAAAACACTCGTCCAGGTAGCTCTCCAGGCTCATCAAGGTCTCTTCTTCCAGTTTGTTCCCTCGTGAAAAATGAGACAATTGTTAATATTTAAACTTTACTTTGTTTGATTTTCAGTTATTGGTTAGTACTTACCTGAGTGGATTTGATTTTGAACTAAATGTATGCCGCCATTTTACTTACGCACAGCTCACAGCTCTCGCGAGATCTCAGCCGCTCATGCTCCCTCCAGGATCCAGCCATCACAAACATTTCAGAGGGGAGACAGTTCACTGAGGCCCTGCTGCCAAGGACAATACAATCTCTAACAATTAATCTCTGAATATTTTTTTACAAGTATATGTAAACTCCATCTATATCTTTCTATCGGAATACTTAAAACATATACACAGGGAACACAGGCGTTCACTACTTTCTGCCACATACAATATGGCGTTGACATACAAACCTCCGCCCAATGAAGTGTCTACGTATATGATGTCTATGGGAAGAACTGTTCTAAACCAAGATGGATGCGCCCAGCAAAGTAGATTCAAATGAAAATTACTCTTAATTAAAAAAACTCATCATTTATTGAAAACTATGTAATAATTTTATATTTAAAGTACTTTATGCAGTTTGAATTATGATTTTGACCAGACTTCTCCTTTAATGTCCTTCCACTCATACCAAAATGTCCCAATTAAAAACAGTAGGAGAGTCAGTAGCTGTGTTTCATGCTCTTTTGTTTTTAACGACACAGAACCAGCGGTGCCTCGGTGGGCCGCTACCTTGCGTTTGAATTCAGGTGCGCAAAATTACATTACATGTAAGTTAGGTGCGCACTTTTAAGGGTCATTTTGAGGAACTTGGAACATCAGGGACTTCAGCTCAGACCCATTATTCCTTCTCTCCCCTCTAAAGGAGCCCTTTACAGTCTTTATTTATGCATTTTCCCCACTGTTTATCCCTCGCGCACAGCACACGAGGGTAAAATCCAGCAACTAGATCAGGGGTCACTAATTAAATATCAGCGGGGTCCGAATAAAGAAAATCAACAACCAGTAAAGGTCCGGACACATTTTTTATTACAATCCGTTACTTTAAACAGTATTTAACACTGAAATAAAATGTTTATGCATCCACCTTATACATTGACTTTTTAAACAAAAAAATAACATAAAAATAGAACGTTTTTCTATTTTAAAATCCAAAGTGCTTTTTGAAATAGAGAACCACAATCTTTCACAGTTTGGTATATAGACAATGTATTGACTTTCACATCTTTTATAAAACACCTGAACTTTTTTTAATTTCTTTTTTATGGCTTAATGATAGAAGTGAGCTTTAGGCTGCCCTGCAAGGATTTTAAACCTGGGTTTGATTGGCAACAAAGCCAACCTCAAGCACATATCAAGGTGCTCATTCGTTCTGCGCCTTTAAATCAGCTATTTTCTCCGTATGTATGAGCAAGCGGATATGTTTGGGAACGCTCCGGAGGGCTTTGCCATATTAACAAGTGAAGTTAGCACAGGGGTTGAAGCAAAAATAATGTTTGACTGAAAACATTTTCTCGCAAGCCCATATATTCCCGGGCCGTGGACATCGTGCCGCATTATTTGGCTCACTTGCTTAGTGTGCAAAGTCAACTAAATCTGATACTTTTAAAATATCCATTGAAAATTCCTGTATCTCTGCCACCTTTCAGCTTTAGACCCTTTGCGTCATCCTGGACAGCCTCTCCATCACTTTCCACATCATCGTCTGGGTTACTTTCATCTCTGCAGCATCAAATTCTTCCTTCACACTGGTCCACAGTCCACTTTACAATCCCAGCTCCCTTTCCTCTCTGTCCTCCAGAAACCCTCAAGCAGCTTGCATCATTACATCATCTACTTCACACCTGTAAGCATCAAAATCCTTGTCATTTTATTTAGTGTCCTGGAGCGCAGCTGCTCATCAGGTGATCACTGCTGCATACCGACAGCAGATACAGCTCTGCCTTCTTTGTTTCAGAACAGCGCAGTTTTGTTTTTTTTACTTTTTCCGAATTGAACCCAGTCAAATGCGGCACATTGTTTCACAGTCCGACTCTTGTTCTTCAAGGGTCATGCTAAATTAGCCTGAGCTAGTGCGTTACTCTTCTTTGTGTTTAAATAAAACATAACAGCGAATCACGAGGAGATCCCTGGTTGGTCGCCGTGTTTATCAGCGAGGGAATAAACGCTGACAGGCCACAGGTGGAAATAATTCATGAATTAACTGCAGGAGCAGATTGACGCTTACCGAGGGAAGTTGTTGTCAGCTGCTGAACTTTCTGACCTGCTGGTTTGCATAAATCCAAAGAAAACCTTTGACCACCGCTACTTTCATTCATACCATCTGTGGCCAGTTTAAAATGCTCTCCCAAAGGTTAAAATGATGAACACCGATAAACCACAGACTGGCCATGTCCGCTTTGGAAAGACCCGCCCTGCTCTCATTCTGATTGGCTAATGTCCCGGCTCTGCCAGGTTTGATTGGTTGAGAGCAGTTTCAGATTATAACCTTGAATAAAAAGTCTAAACGGGACTTTTTGCGCTCAATTTCCAAATGACGGAAATCCGTCCTAGCGACGGAGAACTTTAACCCCTGAGTTAGACACTGTCGTTGGACAACATGCAGTAATATATAAATGTTTTAAATGAGGTTGGGTCCGGATTAGGTAGCAGCTGGGTCCGGATCCGGACCGTGGTCCACTAATCCGTGACCTCTGAACTAGATCATGCGTAAAGACGCAGCGTGAACCCCTGTGTGCTTTAAGTGTGGCAGCTGAGGGAAAAATGTTAGACCGTATAGGCTTGATGAAACTCTGCCTCATTCACAAATAAGACCAACATGGATAGAATAATGATAATCTGTAGTGTTTTTATTGCCTGGATGTTAATCTGATAATTCATATTGTACCTTTTATAATCAACTACAATATTTTCTTATCAAAGTCAGCAAACAAAGATTTCTCTTCCAGGGTCCAGTCAGCCACTCCCCCAACCACGCGCTCGGAAAATAAACATAATCTCACTCTTAATTTTTGATAAAAGTTGAGAGATCTGGTCAGGATTAACACTTTAGCCGGTAAAAAATATCCCTGGCCGGTGAATCACGAAGTCAATTTCGGACACTGCACACACACATTTATATATATATATATATATATATATATATATATATATATATATATATATATATATGATTCTGCACACAAATGAGCCCTTCCAATCACTCATTACACAAGGGGCAACAAAGTACAAAATACCGCACTCAATGTGAATCAGTGCGGCATTGCTGGTCATTGTAGCCAATGACTGTACGCAGCTTACATGTTAGTCTCATTTGTAGTCAAATTTGCCTTGCAAAAAATGGATCCAGAGTCAGATATGCTGTGATGCAAATTTTATTGATTATTCTTTTTATTTTAGGTTGTGACTACAAATGAAATATTCCAACAGAAAATACTAGCAGCTTCTTGCATGCCTGATCCATCCTTGACATGCCTCTGCATCTACATCTTGGGCAGCAGCAGCAGTCATTGCATTGAGCAAGGGCATCTGCTCATAGGGGCAGTGATCAGATACCTTCCATCTCCTCCTTTCTCTCTTCTGACTCTCATCTGCCTTAGATCATCCATGCTTGCAAAGAACAACACACAACATGACCTCTTTTAAGGCCTGCAAGCTGATTGCAAATTGAAAAGTTGTGTGAAGAAGTGTCAAACAGGTGCTTCAGTGATTTCATACTGATCAAGAAGTTTCTAAGAGCTGGGAACATATGGTTTCTGTTTTGCTACCACAGCTAAAGCAATGGAGTTTGAACTGCTTGAATGACATCTGCGTTAACTGTTTTGCAAAAGGGCGGGGAAAATGTGTCAAACCAATGAGAATGGGTTAACTCATTTGCAAGAGGTGTCTTTTGCTCTTCTGAGATGGTGATGATGAAAACTGAGAGGTTGCCAGTTTCTTCAAAAAGGTCAAAGCAATCAATAAAAACTGTATTAATGTAGCCCACATCATTTTGAGGATACAATGCTTAAACTGATTGAGGGCACATCGGCATAGGCTAATGGCTAAACTACGTAGGCCAAAGCTAAATGATGCAGCATTAAATCTGATTTAGTGCAGTCCATATGTGTTTCTATTCCCCTGAGAAATATAACTGGTACCCAATTAGTCAGCTTAAACCAAGTCTATAACTTCTAATTCACATTGTTATGAATTTTGACATTTCCACAAAAGCCACTGACTATGTACCCATTTCATAATGGATCAAGGATATGAATAATTGTGACCTAAAAGTTAGGTTAACCAGGGGCTCAGTTCTGAAATCTAGTTTGTTGCAGAGTGGAGTGAGTGATCGTTTGGATGTTACTGTATCACCGCCTAGTGTTCCCCTTGTGTGCCCTATAATGCTCCATAGAGAAACCAGGTGTGTTCTGTAGACAAAAAGATAAAATTACATTAGTTTAAAAGGTGTCACCATTTTAAAAAGCCCCACATGGAGGCAAACCCATAAAACCCTGCAAAGGGGGGGGGGGAGGGGGGGGGGGCTAGACACTTGTGAGGAGTTTGAAACATTTATTTGACAAAAGTTAATTTGACATGTTCATCTCTTTTATCGAGGCCACCTTTCTTTTCAAAGGTCCCATAACTCAATCCAGCATAATGGCAACACACAGGCATTTTGGCACCAGTGTCAATCACTAACACCACCCTGTGTTTCTTTGCGCTTTTTGTCACACATTTTATTCAGTGGCCATCATCCTTTTAAAGAAGCAGAGAAAGGTTTCCCAAATTAATTGAATCAATGATTAAGTAGGAAGCATCCTTTCCTGCTGAGCACGGACAATCATAGAAAAAGGGGTCAACACAGGCGCTGGCTCGAAATTGACACTTGAATAAGATAATGAAGAATAGAGGGCAGAAGAAAAGCATTGAGGTCTGTTGGTGTGTGGTATTCATGGAGGTCCACACATTGAACTGTTAAGTGAGGCCATAAAACTTTTTTGATTGACTGGTGTTTCTTTATTAGTCTGACATATGAAATTATTTCATTTACCTTTTTAAAGTAACTTTGGAATGCCATATGTGCCAACGGTGTAGATCTTAAATTGTTATATTTACAATAAAATGTGTGAATGTGTTTTGTTTTTGGAGCCTCCTGTTAGTATCAATCTAAATCTGCTTTTCCCAGTTATAATCAGGTGGCCTAATTATGGAATAAAGCCTATTTAAGATTTTCGTTCCCACTTTCTCCTGTAAACCTAACTTTGTGTTTTTTATATTAATTGACCTATGATAAATTCAATTTGACCGGTAGTCAATGTGCAGACTTGTGCACACAGTTTGAAAAATATAATTTAAGATAAATATAAGTGATATTTTTTTTTAAAGAAAAATAATTCATATTTGTTATTTTTTTCAATGAAATCTAATGATTTCATGTTGTTAATTCCATCGGAAGGCATCCCAGGGTGAAGGGGTGGGAATATTAGGCGATTCTTGCCTCTCATTATAAAGCAAAAAGTGAATAATTGTAACGATCGGTGTGCTGGTTTGACCTGCTCACTCACTCCACACACCTGTCTTGCTCCACCTCCTCTGCAATTAACTGTTACCTGCTCCACCTGCTTATCCCACTACTTAAGCAGACCTGACCCCATAGTCCAGTGCTAGTTCGTTTTAGCCCACTGGTTAGAGGAATCCAGCATTCGTCTGCTAGTTTGTTTCCAAAGCCTTTTTCCCTTTAATACCAAGCCTGCTTGTTCCCCTTTCTGACCCTGTCTGTCTGCCTCCTGTTTTTGAAACCCGGACTGAAACCCGACCTCGCTCTTGGATAACCCCTTCTGGATTGTCAGTGGATCTCTGCCCTATCGGACCCGACCTTGGACTGTCTCAGGACCACAAACCCGGAAAGCCCCTGCCCGGCCCGTTTGGCTGTTATCGCCGCAAAGCCCCCCTGGCCCGGATCAGTCAGCGCCGGCCCTGCGCTTCGTTCTCGAGCCGACACCCCAAGCTGCCGGCTCCAATCTCTCAGGTTAGTGATCTGTTCCTACTGCACTTTGTCTCTTTAGTGCCCCCCCAGATCACTAACCTGTTGCCTTTGCCTCCAGCAGTTCCCCTACCCACGCTGACGTAGGCTGCTAACCGTCAAACTGAGCCACTCTTTTCATTAAACAATATTACTCTCCACTGACCTTGTCTCGGTTGATCACTGGGTCCTTTCCCGAATCATTACAGAACGAACTAGCCACCTATCATGGACCCTTCACCAGACGGTCAGTGGCGAGCCGGCGTAGAACAGTCCATCTCACAATTGGAATCCGGTGTTGCGGAGATTTTAGCCCATCTCCGTAGCCAGCCTATCCCTGACCCGCCACTTCCGCAAACACCGGCGCTCGACACTACGTCACACTCGGTGACTACGTTATCCGAGCCGCGCCTTTCTCCGCCTGAGCTCTTTAGGGGAGATCCTGAGCAATGCAGAGCGTTCCTCACACAGTGTGAGATTCACTTTGAACTCCAGCCATCCTCCTTCCCCACCGATCGTTCCAGGATCGCCTACGTAATTTCCCTGTTAGCGGGCAAGGCTAAATTATGGGGTACTTCCGAGTGGCAGAATGACGCTCGCGTCTGCCACTCATATCATGAGTTCTCCCGAGAACTAATCAGAGTGTTCAGTCCTGTGTTACCCTGTAGAGAATCCTCTAGGGGACTCTTCACTCTCAGACAAGGGGATAAGACGGTCTCTGAATATATTGTTGAGTTTCACCTCTTGGCTGCAGAAAGCCTGTGGAACGAGCACGCCCTAATGGACGTTTTTTTTTACTGGACTAAATGATAAAATTAAGGATGAGCTTGCCACTCGGGATTTTCCTAATTCCTTAAAGGAGTTAGAAGACTTATCGTCCAGGATAGACCTTCGTTTAATGGAACGACGAAGGGAGCGGCGGGCGGCTACCCAGCCTCGTTCCAGGGTTTTTTCATCAGCTTTACCATCGCCTCCTGGTGGCTCGGCTGATCCCGAACCCATGCAGCTGGGTAAGACCAGGCTGACAGAAGAGGAACGTCAGCGCAGGCAGCAACAAAACCTGTGCTTCTACTGTGGTGGGAAGGGACACCGCGCCACAACCTGTCCGGTAAAAGCCCAGGCTCAGTAGGGAGAGGGAGACCCCTTCTGAGCCGTACCAGACTTTCAGTCTCCCCGGACCTCCTTTTTCCTGCCATCCTGACGGCAGCTGCCCGTGTTCATCATCTGTCTGTTTTTATTGATTCCGGGGCCGACACGGAGTTTCTAGACGAAGGACTCGCTAGAAGACTTAACATCAAACTCGTTCCGGGGTCGTCATCACACAATGTCCTTGCCCTCGATGGTCGGCGGCTGAATCATTCCCATCTCGTCACGGAGCCCCTCGAATTACTGATTGGAGGTAACCACAGAGAAATCTTAACCTTCATGGTTATTGAGTCTCCCCAGGTTCCTGTAATTCTAGGGGCCACGTGGCTCAGGAAGCACAACCCCCAGATTGACTGGCGCAGAGTAGTAATATTGAGCTGGGCACCGTCCTGTTCTAAGTCTTGTCTGCTTTCTGCTCAGCCCCCCCAGGTGCCGGAGAACGAGGCGGAGCAGGTGTATCCAGATCTATCAAAGGTACCTGCTGAGTATCATGATTTAAAGGAGGTATTCAATAAAGCCAAAGCCACGGCTCTCCCCCCCCCACCGGCCCTTTGATTGTAGCATTGAGCTCCTACCCGGTTCTACTCCCCCTAGGGGGCGACTCTATTCGCTGTCATTACCGGAATCCCAAGCCATGCACAAGTATATCAGCGAAGCCCTTAAGGCTGGGATTATACGACCTTCTTCCTCACCCGCTGGAGCAGGGTTCTTTTTTGTAGGGAAGAGGGATGGGACCCTTAGGCCCTGCATAGATTATAGGGGTCTCAATGAAATCACGGTTAAGAACCGCTACCCGATTCCACTTATGAACACGGCATTCGACCAGATTCAGGGGGCTAGGATTTTCACCAAGTTAGACTTACGTAACGCCTATTACCTGGTTCGTATCAAGGAAGGGGATGAGTGGAAGACCGCTTTTAACACCCCCACGGGCCACTATGAGTATCTGGTCATGCCGTTTGGGCTTACTAATGCACCAGCAGTTTTCCAGAACCTCGTTAACGAGGTGCTCAGGGACATGGTTGGGCGCTTTGTTTATGTATACCTAGACGACATTCTGATATATTCTGAGAACCTTTCGATCCACAAACAACATGTCCGGTCAGTACTTCTTCGGCTGCTCCAGAACCAGCTATTTGTTAAAGCCGAGAAATGCGATTTCCATGTCTCCACCATGTCATTTCTGGGATTTGTGGTTTCGCCAGGTCAGATCTCTATGGATCCAGCCAAGGTCCGGGCAGTGACTGAGTGGCCTGTTCCAACCGATAGAAGGCAGCTCCAGAGGTTTCTGGGATTTGCAAATTTTTATCGCCGGTTCATTCGAAACTACAGCAAGATGGCCGCTCCTCTTCATGCCCTCACGTCAAGTAAATTCAGGTTTGTCTGGAACGAAAAGGCGGAGGAGGCTTTCTTGCACCTCAAGTCCCTGTTCACGTCAGCCCCGATTCTGATTTCCCCAGACCCTGAGAAGCAGTTCATTGTCGAGGTTGATGCCTCTAGTTCTGGGGTTGGGGCCGTCCTCAGCCAAGATGCCGGGAACGGTCGTGTTCACCCATGTGCCTTTTTTTCCAGGCGATTATCCAACGCAGAGAGGAACTATGACGTGGGTGACCGGGAACTCTTGGCAGTCAAATTGGCCTTAGAGGAGTGGAGGCACTGGTTGGAGGGTTCTAAGCTGCCGTTCCTGGTGTGGACAGACCACAAGAATTTGGAGTATCTCAGGAGCGCAAAGAGATTGAACCCCAGACAAGCCAGGTGGGCTCTCTTTTTTAGTCGCTTCAGTTTCTCTCTTTCTTACAGACCTGGAACCAAGAATGTAAAGCCAGACGCTCTATCCAGGATTTATGAAACAGGAGAGGAGAGTTCTGTTGAGGCCCAGGAGTTCATTTTGCCAGACGCAGTCCGTTGTGCCATCACTAGGCTCGACTTGGAGCAAGAGATCAGGAGGTCCCTGGAGGGAGGAACTATCCCTGAGGCCTGTCCCAAGGACAAGCTCTTCGTGCTAGACCCCTTGAGGAGTAGTGTCCTTAATTTCTGTCATAGCTCCCACCTATACTGTCACCCGGGTATAACCAAGTCTATCAGAATCGTTCAATCACAGTTCTGGTGGCCAACCCTGGCAGCGGATGTCAGGGAGTTTGTGAACGCCTGCCCTAAGTGTAACCAGGCAAAAGCCTCCCGACGACCCCCATCCGGTCTGCTCCGCCCTCTCCCCGTTCCCTCTAGACCCTGGTCCTGTCTCGCGATGGATTTCATCACAGGTCTGCCAGTTTCTGAGGGGAACTCGGTCATCCTCACCATTGTGGACCGGTTTTCCAAGATGATCCACTTAGTTCCACTGCCTAAACTTCCCTCTGCAAAGGAGATGGGCAACATCTTGGCCCGGGAGGTTTTCCGTTTACATGGCCTCCCCACTGATATTGTGTCTGACAGAGGTCCCCAGTTTGTTGCTCGTTATTGGCAGGAGTTTTGCTCCATGTTGGGGATCTCTGTCAGTTTGTCGTCTGGGTTTCACCCCCAGACCGATGGCCAAACAGAGCGATTAAATCAGGAGGTTGAGACTAAGCTCCGTCTCCTCTGTGGTTCCGATCCCACCAGGTGGGTCCAGAACCTTCCTTGGACGGAGTACGCCATAAATTCCACCCCTTCATGCACCACAGGCCTATCTCCCTTCTATATAGTATATGGTTTCCAGCCTCCGGTTTTCACCGTTGAGGAGAGGGATGCCAGAGTTCCATCCGCTCGTTTGTCTGCCTTGAGGTGCCAGCGGGCTTGGAGAAGGGCAAGAAGGGCTATTCTACACTCTTCCCAGGTCCAGGCTCGGGCCGCTAATCGCCGGCGGATCCCAGCCCCGCATTATAGACCCGGAGACAAGGTCTGGCTCTCCACCAAGGACCTGCCGTTAAAGGTGGAGAACAGGAAACTAGCTCCGCGTTTCATCGGGCCCTTCCCGATCTCCAAGGTGGTCAATCCGGTGGCGGTCCGGCTTCGTCTGCCTCAGGCCATGAAGATTCATCCGACCTTCCATGTCTCGCGAGTTAGACCGGCTAGGATTTCTAGACTGGTGCCCACCCCCAGACCCCCTCCTCCTACCCGTATGATCGATGGAGGACCCACATACACTGTTAGACGCATCCTGAAGTCCAGAAGGAGGGGTCGAGGCGTTCAATACCTTGTCGACTGGGAGGGCTATGGACCTGAGGAGCGTTCATGGATCCCGTCTCGATTCATTTTGGACAAAACCCTCATCCGGGATTTCCACAGGACACATCCCGATCAGCCCAGAAGGGCGTCTGGAATCCGCCCTTGAGGGGGGGGTTCTGTAACGATCGGTGTGCTGGTTTGACCTGCTCACTCACTCCACACACCTGTCTTGCTCCACCTCCTCTGCAATTAACTGTTACCTGCTCCACCTGCTTATCCCACTACTTAAGCAGACCTGACCCCATAGTCCAGTGCTAGTTCGTTTTAGCCCACTGGTTAGAGGAATCCAGCATTCGTCTGCTAGTTTGTTTCCAAAGCCTTTTTCCCTTTAATACCAAGCCTGCTTGTTCCCCTTTCTGACCCTGTCTGTCTGCCTCCTGTTTTTGAAACCCGGACTGAAACCCGACCTCGCTCTTGGATAACCCCTTCTGGATTGTCAGTGGATCTCTGCCCTATCGGACCCGACCTTGGACTGTCTCAGGACCACGAACCCGGAAAGCCCCTGCCCGGCCCGTTTGGCTGTTATCGCCGCAAAGCCCCCCTGGCCCGGATCAGTCAGCGCCGGCCCTGCGCTTCGTTCTCGAGCCGACACCCCAAGCTGCCGGCTCCAACCTCTCAGGTTAGTGATCTGTTCCTACTGCACTTTGTCTCTTTAGTGCCCCCCCAGATCACTAACCTGTTGCCTTTGCCTCCAGCAGTTCCCCTACCCACGCTGACGTAGGCTGCTAACCGTCAAACTGAGCCACTCTTTTCATTAAACAATATTACTCTCCACTGACCTTGTCTCGGTTGATCACTGGGTCCTTTCCCGAATCATTACAATAATGACATAAAACTACTTTTAAAAATTTCGTTTTCAATATTGCCATACGCAAAAATTGCTTTTATCTTTTTATCTATGTGATGTGTGAGGCTGAGTGTGGTATAGAAACATCCCTTGATATCAGCTTTCAAATGAAAAGTGTATCATCCCTACACTATCATAAAATGATAGTGTAGGGATGATATGAAGAATCATGTACAATTTCTTCCCCTACCCCATCTTTGTATTTCCTTTAAATGCAAAATACCATGTATATCAACATTAATTTTGTAAATAGTGATAAAGTTAAAGGATCTTGGTCACGCAAAATGTTAAAAAGACTTGATTGTGAACAGGCATCATTTACTCACTTCCTTATACTAGCTGGCATGCTGACCAACATGCTTTGATGATAGTGTTGGCACTGCTTGCCACTCTATGAATTTATGCAGTGTTTTTGTTGATAACGATGAAGAGAACAAACTGCAATAGTACAGAGAGTTCAGGCCATTCGGTAGGTACTTCATTCGTATTGGATGTTTCATCTACGTGCGCTGTTATTGTGGAAAAGGAAGATTATTCGTCAGTGTCAATTCCAATTAGTCATTTTTAATAAAAATTCACTAAATGCAGAATATGCCTATTACCTCAAAGTACCTTGGATAAATTGATTAACTGTGCTTAGATTGAGTGAATTTCATGTATAAAATTTTATGAAGTTACATTGAATTATCACACTGGGGCTTTCAGCTGTTCTGAAGATAATTCATCAGATAGTGACTGAAATTTAAGCGGCCTTGATAAAGCGTAACTTCAGAACTAAAATAACACAAGAACATACTTAAAATTGGTCCCGTATAAAGCATTGTCATTCGATATAATTAAACTCTGTTTGTGCTAATTCACTCTGTTTATTTTGTTGTGTACGGAATAGGGTGGCAGTAGGAGTGCATAACATGTCACGGATTTTGAGTATTACGTCCGTTGGTTTTAGATTGTTTGAAAAAATATTTATGACATTCATATTCCCTTTATTCAGTTCATCACTGAAAAATTTTCACTGCCGAATGCTTTTACCCTACCATCACCTTTTCTGATAGATAATTCAAAATGTTCAAGTCTAGAAAATATCTAATGACTATGATTTTGGTGTCAGCTTCAAGAGGTTTTCCTAAATGAATGACATGTAGGTGATAATCCATTGCAACCATAAAGAAAAGCGGTGAAATATAAATTCTTATGTAAGAAATTGTCATGGTTGGCTTTATGTATTTTGCCCACATGCAGAAGCACACTCAGGAGAAACAGGTGAAGTTTAAAGGTTTTATTTAAGAACCAGGTAACAGGAGGATTCTGCCTCAGCGGAGGCAGCATCAGGTAACGGTCAGGGAGCAGGAAACCGGGTCGATCACTGGAGAAGAACGAGACAGAGGTTAACTGGGGAAACGTGGAGAGGAACTGGTCTGACTGAGCTGGATCTGCTGCTGGACGCAAGCTTACCACCTGATGGACAGAAGGCCGACCGGGGAGGAAGCAGTGGGGACTCAGCGCTAGCCGTGCGATGGTGGCCACAGGTGTCCGGGAGACCAGTGGGTCGAAGGTGGGGTCGGGTCCGAGCAGCACCGGGGAATCCAGATGTCCAGGACAGCGAGAGGAACCAGGTGACTTTCCGGAGATGGCAGGGTTCCAGGGGAGGGGAACCGACTCACGGAAGAACCAGGAGGTTTGCAGGAGAGACCAACACCAGACGGAAGATGACGATTACTTCAAAGTAATAGTGACGTCACTTCCTGTTTGCGGTAAGGCGTATTGGATCACTTCCTGTTTTCACTGCGTGAGCAACGGTTTGTTGCTCCAGATTCTCTCGCTTTTATCTTTAATCTCTTTGCTGTAACATCTGTTTCTAACACATAAGCACTTTTAAAACATTTTCTGTTGCTGCACATCACGCTTGGGAACTCCTCGTGTTTCACGGTTTGCTCTCTTGGCGTGGTAGAAGGGCGCTAGCCTAGCTTTAGCCTAGCCTAGCTTTAGCTCCACAATGGCTTCCTCTCCTACTATTACTTCAGCTTCTCCGTCTCTTACTAAGTCTCCCCTTATCTCCTGCTCTCTGTGTCAGATGTTTAGCTATTCCTCTGCCTCCTTTAGTGATAATGGTACTTGTAATAAATGTAGTGTTTTTGTAGCTTGAGGAGTTTCAGTCAGGCTTTAGAGCTCATCATAGCACTGAAACAGCTCTGGTGAAGGTCACCAATGATATTCTCATGGCCTCAGATAATGGACTTGTGTCTGTACTTGTCCTGTTAGATCTCAGTGCTGCATTTGACACAGTTGATCACAATATTCTCCTACAAAGATTTGAGCATACTGTAGGGATTAAGGGAAAAGCATTAGGCTGGTTTAAATCTTATCTGTCGGACAGATTCCAGTTTGTTCATGTTAATAATAAATCTTCTTCAAACTCTAGGGTCACCTGTGGAGTACCACAGGGTTCAGTCCTTGGACCAATTCTATTTACTATATATATGCTTCCGGTTGGCAAAATTATCAGACAGCATGGGATTAATTTCCACTGTTATGCTGATGACACTCAGCTATATTTATCCATAAATCCTGATGAATCCAATCAGTTACTTCGACTGCAGTCATGTCTTGATGACATCAAAAGCTGGATGACTTTAAATTTCCTGCATTTAAATTCTGACAAGACAGAAGTTGTAATCTTTGGGCCAGAGTCCTCAAAAAATAAACTTCTTAATCAATCACTGAATCTGGATGGCATTAACTTGGCCTCTGGTAATAAAGTTAAAAATCTTGGTGTTGTTTTTGACCAAGACATGTCATTTAAATCCCATATTAAACAGGTTTCCAGAGTTTCCTTTTTTCACCTGCGGAATATCGCCAAAATTAGAAACATTCTGTCCAGGGGTGATGCTGAAAAACTAGTGCATGCATTTGTAACTTCAAGGCTGGACTATTGTAATTCTTTACTATCAGGAAGTCCACAAAATGCAGTTCGAAGTCTTCAGCTGATCCAAAATGCTGCGGCAAGAGTTCTGATGAAAATCAACAAGAGGGATCATATTTCTCCAATTTTAGCTTCCCTTCATTGGCTTCCTGTTAAATCAAGAATAGAATTTAAAATTCTTCTTCTAACGTATAAAGCCCTTAATAATCAAGCTCCATCATATATCAGAGCTCTGATTACCCCGTATGTTCCTAACAGAGCACTTCGCTCTCAGACCGCAGGTCTGCTGGTGGTTCCTAGAGTCTCTAAAAGTAGAATGGGAGGCAGATCCTTTAGCTATCAGGCTCCTCTCCTGTGGAACCAACTCCCAGTTTTGGTCCGTGAGGCAGACACCCTATCTATTTTTAAGACTAATCTTAAAACATTCCTTTTTGACAAAGCTTATAGTTAGAGTGGCTCATGTTACCCTGAGCTACCTCTATAATTATGCTGCTATAGGCTTAGGCTACTGGAGGACATCAGGGTCTAATTTTCTCACTCTACTGATTTCTACTGTTCTTCATTCTACGGTTCTCCAGTTTTGCATTGTATTACATTGAAATGACTGTCGTCATTTCAGCTTTTAACTTTTTGCTCTCTCTCTTTTTCTTCATAGTAGGTACACCTGGTCTGGCGTTCTGTTAACTTTGACATCATCCAGAGAAGACGGCTCACCCGTTACTACCATCTAATGTAGAACAGATTACTAGATCAATGTGTGCTTCTGTGCTTTTTTGTCTCTCTTGTTGTGTCTCTGCTCTGTCTTCTGTAACCCCAGTCGGTCGAGGCAGATGACCGTTCATACTGAGCCCGGTTCTGCCGGAGGTTTTTTTTTCCCGTTAATGGGTGGTTTTTCTTCCCACTGTCGCTTCATGCTTGCTCAGTATGAGGGATTGCAGCAAAGCCATGTACAATGCAGACGACTCTCCCTGTGGCTCTACGGTTCCCCAGGAGTGAATGCTGCTTGTCGGGACTTTGATGCAATCAACTGGTTTCCTTATATAGGACATTTTGACCAATCTGTATAATCTGACCCAATCTGTATAATATGATTGAACTTGATTTTGTAAAGTGCCTTGAGATGACATGTTTCATGATTTGGCGCTATATAAATAAAATTGAATTGAATTGAATTGAATTGATGCTTGGAGCTCCTGCCACGAGAGACTTCACAGGGTCACGAGAGGAAGAGAGCTGACACGAGGAGGTACCTGGGAGACACAGAGGTGAGTGATTAGTTGTGGAAAGAGTCTGAGGCAGCAGAGCCGGCAGCAGAGCCGGCAGCAAGCTGCACAGCCCTGCTGGCTGAGTCCTGACAGAAATATGCAACATATTAAGCTTCACCTTTCATAAAAGGCTGGGAACCAGTGCACAACTTTGGAAACTGACAACCAGTTTTTAAATGTTGGAAGACCTCACCTAAAAACATTTGTAAAGGTTTTAGGTGTACAGGACATGGAGGGAATGATGGCTCTATTTTGTAGGAATGGCCACCTGACTATTATGCTGGATGAAAACGATGACTATTGAATAAGACATTTGGATATAGAACAGAGAAACGTATGCATATGCTTACCATCAAAATGAATCTGAACTGCTATTTTCAGCGATGTACAGTTTATAGTTTTTAGGAACTTTTTTAACTTTCTACCAAAATCTGATTAACAGTAAGGATCCCTACAAAGAGGACTAATATCTACACTGACAAAATCCTATTGGAACATGGCTGAGTTACAAGTTTGAGACCAGAGTTGCAAAGTTGTCAAACCTTTAGTTATTTTTAGTAATTTTCAGGTGTTTCTTTGTTATTGATGTTGCAGTCCCCAACAGCATGAGGATTTAGAAATAATTTAGAAGATCTGCAGAACCAGACCTGTGATCTAGACCATTTAGGTTTGGACTGAGGAGGCCTACTCAGCTTTACAGGACTGTTTTGAACACAGTGATTGGGATGTATTTAAAGAGGGCGCTAATCTAGCGAATTATACATCATCTGTGCTTTCTTACATTAACTTCTGCACTGATGGTGTCCTACCCACAAACAATGTTTCCTAACCAGACCATGGGTGGATAGCACAGTGTGGCCCCTGCTGAAGGCCTGTGAATCAGCGTTCAGATCTGGAGTCAAACTGACCTGTAGCATGGCTAGAAGCATGGCCGCGGGAAGTGGGGTGCTGGGGGTGCTGCAGCACCCCCTAGTAGCAAGAGGGACATTTTTAAAAAATTATTAAAAATACTTTGCACAATTTATAAATTTTTTATCAATATTTTGGGAAATTATTTAAACTTCTTTATTTTACTATTACGTGTATTTCAATTCAATTCAATTCAATTTTATTTATATAGCACCAATTCATAAAGCATGTCATCTCAAGGCACCTTACAAAGTCTTTAAAACCCAAAAGTATTTGGGTTTTAATTTAATTATTTTGAGGCCTAATCAACACAGCTTCACGGAAGTTACTTTGTCATGGCAACATCAAGCAAGCTAGTGGTCGCCGAGTAAAGAGCTATCCTGCTCGCAGCAGCAGACTAGTAATAGGCCGTGGGCCAGAATCTGTAGGATGACTTTTCGTATGAACTGTCAGGGGGCCACTTTCTTGCACTCGGATCAGTTGCTACAGATAGCAGTGATTTCAAAACACCAATGTTCCCACGTTTTCACATGCACATTAATAAGTTATAGCCGATAGAAAATATAAACTGTTGCGCTCCGGTCCAAGAGGTCGTGTGATTCGAGTTTTGCTGCTCAGTCAGTCAGATGGGCGTATTGTCAGCTGTGCGAGTTCAACCAATTCATCATGGCTGCGCCCGTAAGGTGTTGTATGCATCTGTTTCCAGACAAAGAAAGCCCAATAATACCCTTTTCTGGTGCCAGTTGGCAGAGATCTTGATGGCAAGGAAAAGGAAATAGCCCAGTCATACCTAGAGACAAATTTAAGAAAGACAGCCCCTTCGTGAATGCCGGCTTTTAAAATTGCCGTTGTTATAGTGTTATTGTGAAGTTTATTTAATAACGCACATATTCACCTGAGAACTGATGATTGTGTGTTAGAGACCCTGGTTGTGTGCACTGAACTGTATATGACAATAAAGTAGTGAATCTCAATCTATTTATTTTTATTTATTGTATTTTAAATAGGCCTATAGGCTCATAGGTCTTTTGTCCAAAGAAAACCCAAAAAATTTTCACAGCACCCTCTGTTCAAAATGACTTCCAGCGGCCCTGGCTAGAAGTGAACTGAAGAAAGGCATACAAAAAGCAAAGCGGAGATTCAAGCAGCGAATGAAGGACCACTTCGGCAGCAACAACCCATGTGATGTGTGGAGAGGCATCAAAACAATCACAGACAATAAGCACGCCGACCAGCAGCCAAGAAATGACCCAGCTCTCCATAATGCCTTAAACAGCTACTTTGCACGCTTTGACTCTCCAAGTCCTCTCATCCTGCAGCTGCACCAAGTGACATCCTCCTTGAAGAAAGTCAACACCAACAAGGCTGCAGGTCCAGACATGGTGTCAGGTTGGACGCTTAAATCATTTGCTGACCAACTAGTAGGGCTCTTTCTGGACATCTGCAACCTCTCTCTACTGCTCTCCATGGTCTCTACCTGCCTGAAGTCATTCAGCTTCATGCCCGTTCCCAAAAAACAAACCATGACCTGCCTCAATGATTATCGTCCTGTCGCTCTAACCCCTGTCGCTCTAACCCCCATCATCATGAAGTGCTTAGAGTGGATCCTCCTACAAGACATTAAGGACTCTATCCCTGCTGGCCAGAGGATACTGTCTCGTAAGCACTTCACTCAGCTCTGACTTCTCCAAGCATCAAAACACCTATGTCAGGATCCTATTCATGGACTTCAGTTCAGCCTTGGATACCATGCTCCCGGAAATGCTGCTGGCTCTGAAGCTCCACAACATGAGATTATCCACACCACTCTGCTGCTGTAACAGTTACTTCCTCACATTCAGGCCCCAGATGGTGTGGATAGGGAAATGCATATCTGCTCACTTATGCATAACACCGGCACGCCACATGGCTGTGTCCTCAAGCCTTGTCCTCTTCACCCTTTTCACCCAGGACTGTTCTGCTGTCCACCCCACTAACACAGTAGTGAAGTTTGCAGACGACACCACTGTGGTGAGTCTCATCTCCAACAAAATGAGTCCCACTACAGGGATGAGGTCAGCAATCTGACACAGTGGTGCTCCAGGAACAACCTCGTCCTTAACACCAGCAAGACCAAGGAGGTCATAGTGGACTACAAGAGGTCCATGAAGACTGAACACACTCCTTTCTTCATACAGGGCGAGGTGGTGGAGCATGTGGACAGCATTAGGTTCCTGGGCTTCCATATCTCCTCTGACCTCTCCTGGACTGTGAACACCTCACACCTGTTGAAGAAGGTCCAACAACAGCTCTTCTTCCTCAGGACAATGAAACAGACTGGACTTTCCACTGAACTGCAAAAAAACTTTTACAGAGCTACCATAGAAGGTGCTTTATGTCTAAGCATAACTGTGTGGTATTGGAGCTTCACAGTGCAGGAGAAGAAGGATTTAGCACGGGTGGTGAGGACAGCAAAGGGGATTGTGGGGTGCCGTCTACAGGATTTCGAATCAGTTTATGCAGGACAAGTCCAGAGAAGGACCAGATGCATCTCCACTGATCCCACCTACCCGGACAATGCACTGTTTGCCCCTCTCCCATCAGGTTAATGCTTCAGAAGCATAAAATCCAGAACTGATAAAGTCTGGAACGTCTTCTTTCCAAGAGCCCCCTGCTGAGAAGTTTCCATCATGTCACAATCACACCACCATTTTTGCCTATTTGCACACTCTTATTCTCAGGAATATAAAAATGCAATTTTCTATAAATGAAGCCTCAAGATCATTGCACAAAAATTACCTCATTACTTGAGATTTGGACTAATCTATGTAACATGGCTCATATCACTCAACTGAGCTCTCGGACTCTGCTACATACTTTTTTTAAAATCTTTTGCACGCTCTAATGTGAGTAGGAAAAGCCTGTCAATAATAAGTCTGTTGTGCTTGCTTGTCATGTTACTTGTCATGTTTTTTTCTGTACATCCTAAGATGGTGTCTGCCTCAAAGGCAATTTCACCATGGTAACACATGGCGACAATAAAGGATTCTTGGTTCTGTCAGGGTGCAGTTATGCCTACTGCACCCTGGACATTTTTCCGGCACCTTCCTCCTCCCATACTGCCCAGTTCCTCACTCCACCACTGATTCCTGCAACCTGCCGCTCCCCATCAAGCCAGACTCTCTCCACCTGTCAGTCTACCTACATAAGCTCACCTCAGTCTGCTCTCCCCTGCCGGATCGTCTTCTTCTGATGACTGACTCTTCTCCCTATGGCTGACTCTTCTCCCAACGACTGACGCTTCACCCAGCAGCTCATGCTTCTCCCTACTGCTCACGCTCCTTCCCTCCGCTCTCAGCGTCTCTTGAAGCCCCGCCCCGAGGCTAACTCGGATCCCACTTCGAAGCTCAGCTGCCAGCCTCAGGCTCCATTCCAGAGCTCACCCGCAGACCTCCAGCTTCACCCCACCAGCTCTCTCCAGTACGCCCGCTCCTGCCATCTCCATCATCCTGCTCCAGCCCGGTATAGACTGTTGGTCTCATCCTCCATAATCCATCCTCCTTCAATAAAACTCTTGAAACGTATCTCTGTGTGTGTCTGAGTTCGGATTCATCAGAACAAATCATGACAGGTTCTTTTTTTTTTAATTGAACTTTTTTGCAAATCAGGGTAACGACAGACATGACCGTATACATACACAAGACAAGAACATATTTAAATCAAAGACAAAGGGAGTCCAAAAAAGCTAGCATTTGTCCCTTTGTTGCCAGGCCAAATCCAATAAACCTATTCTCATCCTCTGAGCAGACAAAGCATATATAGTCCAAAAAAGGGTCCCATGTGCGGTAGAAAAGGAATGGTTTGTCCTTAAGCTCTGTAGAAACGGCTTCCATTGGCACAATACTTATCACAGTCTGTAGCCACTGATTGATGGATGGAGCTTTATCAGAAATCCATAATACCATAATGCATTTTCGAGCATTGTGCAACAGTATGTGAAGGAGATCTATGTTACAGAAATTAGCAGTTAGTTAATCATTTAGTCCTGACAAGTCCTTTGACCCAGTAGCAGTCGGCCCTTAAATGTAATACATAGATCATCAATAAAACTGTTGAGGACAATTCCACAGGCAATGAAAAAATAACCAACAGCAGACTGACATTTGTTACAAAGATTTGATAATGGTGGAAACATTGTGTCTCTGTGTGCTATAAAGCTTATGTGTGAGTTTAAATTGCCTGTTCTAAATTACTAAATTTAGAACAGGCAGTGTGCCTGCGTCGCAGCCATCTTGTGGTTTGGACAAGCTGTGTAGAATAGTGAAGTAGACAGCTCTGTTCCGAATATTGCATCAGCAAATATAATGGTAACAACGAAACACTGCTGCTTGAGTGTCTGCCGGAGTGAATCTCGATATGGCCATCGTGACCATATGAAAGGAGTTTTTTTCATTCCTTTTCCTAAATACTGAAAGAATGCCAAGAAATGCCATCATTGGATAAGAGCGTGTAAGCGGGAGGGCTTTACAGTTCATCTGTAACTTTATTCAGTGTTTATTTGATCACAAGGAATATGTTTTATATGATCCATTCATGCGGGTCTATCTAGCAACAAAAAATATACTAACAAGCAGGCAGCTGTGACAGACTCAGGAAGGGGGATTTTTGGCTATATACCTCTAATGCCTAAAATATGTTTAAATTCTCTACAGCTGTTTGTAATGATCACAGCTTTGGCTGTGATTATCTTTCCTGTTGGCTGTCTCAGCCTTCCATATATTGCCCGCGTTTGGCACTATTTAAGCCTGCCTCAGTCACTGTGCCAGTGCCAGATTCGCGAAAACCCTTGTGTGAGTAGACCTTGCCGCATTCTTAGCCTTCCTGCCAGTGTTTGACGTTTTGATTGTTTTGGATTCCTGGGTTCTGCTCATCGATCTCTGCCTGCCTCTCGACTCTGCCTCTCTGCTCTGCCCTCTCTGTACCTCTGTCTAGTGATGGGCAAATGAAGCCTCATGAAGCAATGAAGCTTTCCAACACAACTGTAACAACCTTGTCACTTAGTTGGATCATACTTCCAAAAATCAGTAAATGCAATATTTTCACAAAGTTTTCATCAAAATCATGTTTAGTAAGAGGAGAATCAATTAAATCATATTTAATTGTCATGTTTTAATTATTAAAATGATTTGTAGCCAATCGAATCCTTGGCCATCAGTGGGTGTATTGGGTTTTCTTTTATGTCATGGATTTATTTGACAATGAAGATATGTGTTACTTTAGTGTATTGGGAATTGAGTGATTGTTGGGGCAGACTCTGTATGCTTTGAGCTTGAAACATGCTTCCTGAAAAACAAAATTTGTTTAAAATCATCTCTTCCTGGGAGTTCTAGTTCTCGTTCTTAATATGAAGTTACACAAAGAGTTTGCCTCTTCCAATGGGTTTCAGTCTTCTTTTGATATGTGATTCTGATGTATCTCCTGATCAAACAAAAGAAAATTTAGAAATTTTAGGTTTGTTTTTATTTAGGAACAGGCTCCGTTCGGCCTACTTTTACTCCGATACATTTTCAATGTTTGGTTTAGTTACTCATTACAAAAAGAGAGAGAGAGAGAGACGTGCCAGACGTGCATACATGCACAGGTTTGCCCGAAGCGCTGCTGTGGGCCATCGGGGGCGGGGCCTGGCGCTCCACGCAGCCAATCACTAACGCGCCTGGCCTTTGATTGACAAGGTAGACACCCCCTTTAACTCCACTCTCATTGGTTGTGCTGCCTTAAATCCCGCCTTCCCTCTTCCTGATTGGCTGTTTTCTATTGCGTGTGTGCGTGCATGTTCGTGCGTGCTTGGAGCGCGAGAGATTTCAGTTTTGATTCATACTGGGACACTGCCGTTACCACAATTAATACTAGACTAAGAAACTAGTCCCAGTTAAGAAACTAAATATTATCTGCAAGGCTGCTGAGTGCAGTTCTGAACAGAAGCAGGAGACAGAGTTTTGATTTGTTGAACTTGAGAAATGTAAGTAACCAACGTTAATATCTCAAAATAGCATTTAATTCTGAAGTATAACACATTTTATCAACAAAAACCTAATCTCTTTTATAAAACTAAATATTCTGTGCCAGGCAGGAGTTCTGAAGACTGCTGGAAAGATGGAAAAGCAAAGACTGCAGGTTATTAAAAATTCAGATTCTTAGCCACAGCCATCTGAAAAAGAAAAGGTGAGGGTTTCCCTTTTACCAATATTTCATTGTTATTATTGCTTTAATTTATTGTCGACGCTTTGAGGCAGTTCAGGTATAAATAGCAGGTGTAATTTCTTTTGTATAATTTACAGTATAAGAACACTAGATGCCACCTAAACTGCTATTCTTATTTAGACCTTTGCGTAGTTATAATATTATGATTAGGGTTCCACAAAATAATAGTGCTATTTATTTGACTATTTCTACTTCTAGAATTAGGATAAAGACAAATAAAACAGAGGAACACTATTTACATTGGTTTTATTGTACATAGATTTCCACACTGTCCATTAGTAAATTAGTACAAACCAGAGGCGGAGCTAGACATTCTCATCATCAGGGGCTTAGCCAATAAAATATTACATCATTACAAGAGTAATTTGGTACACCAAAAAAGTAAGCAATTATTTAATCTGTTGATGTGGTCGCAAAATTAGTTTAATATAGGCCTTTACATATCTTAAAGTTTAATCTGCTGTTCTTTAATAGTCGTACTAGTATATTCCAATAGTATATTAATATGTTCTCATTTCAATTATGAAATGGACAACCACTCATGTAACAATTCAGTCTTGGTGTCACCAATCTTACTCAAAGTACAGTATTGGGTCCTCCATGCTCCTTATGTATTAAGATTTACTGCACATTTAAATATTGATAACTCACTATTGTTAGGGAAATAATTAGTTGTCTGAGAAGATGTAGGTAAGGAGAAGCTGTTATCTACACTTCAGATATATGATATAAGAAATGTGTTTGGAATGTTAAGATAAATTACATGAAATGGGCTACACAGAGCAACTACAACCCAATTGTACATTTGTTGAAATTTGAATTTAATATTTGAAATGCTGTTAGTATCAGTTACACTTCTACTTCCAGTGCAGAGTAAATACAATAAATGTATCTGTCAAATGTATAATTGAATGTATAATTTTGCTGTTTTATAATTCAGACAGAGTATCTTAGATGAAAAAATTAGGGTGGGGTTTATCTCTGTGCATTTCTATATATTCTAAAGAAAATACAGGATAAATCTAGACAACAGACATATTTTGACTATATTTTGTAACGTTCTGTTGTGGTTCAGGTTATTTTCTTTCAGTTTAGCCACTTTTCTGTCTTTGGTTTTATTTCTGTTTTCTTGTTTTGGATTGGATTTATCCTTAGTCGGTTTTAGTCTTTAGTAGTTTTTATTTCAGTTAGTGTCTGTGTCTTGCTTTGTACCTTAGGTTTATTAGTCTGTATGCTCCCTTTATCACCTCCACCTGTTTTTGTTAATTAGCCCCGCCTTGCTCTCCTGTTCTGTTGCCTATTTAAGTCCGCCTTCGTTTTTGCTTAGTTGCCGGTAGATCTCATCTCGTCCCTGTCCGCTACCTCGTGGTAAGAGCTTTGCAGCCTCTGTTTTTTGTTATCTGTCCGTTGCCCTGTATGACCTGTCCTGTCTTTTGAGTCTGTCCCAGCCTTTGCCTTTTTGTCCCTGGAGGATCTGTCATCTATGCCAATAAATACCCTTTTTGTTAGCATCAGCTCCGTGTTTGGCTTAACTTTGGATTCACCACAGCAAATCATTACAGTATCTACCGGCCAAAATGAATCCAAAGCCAACACGTCCTCTCCGTACCGGAGGAGCTATGCTAGTCCAGACCTGCGCTCCATTCACCTCTCGCAGCCACTCACCGCCGTTCAAGCCGGATCCGGACTTTTTCCTGGAGGTTGACGCGGAGGTGATCCAGGAGCTCCGTCCGGACCTTTTTCTGGAGTTGGTCCCATTTCCTTCTCCTGGCGATGAGGCGCATGAATCGCCGCTGGCGTCGGCGGTCCCTTCCCGTCAGGAGGAATCAGTTTCTCCGCCAAGCCCATCATCCCGCCGCCGGAGAAAAAGACGGCAGCTTGTTGACCACTCCGCCAGCCGTTCTAAGCAGCCATCAGCTGAGCCTGGTCAGCCTCGAACGGTCGTTGCTGCTAAGCCCTTGCCGGTTGCCCCGTCATCTCCTTCCGCTGTTTCCTGTTCAGCAGACCGGGGTCCTCCACTTCCCTGTCCGACTCCGCCCACAGCTCCTCCTAGTGGCGCTGCAGAAGCTGTTCACAAGGATTTGGAGGACAAAATAAGGACTTTTGCACCCCTCATAAAACGCCTTAGAGAAGCCCTTTTTTGCCACTATTCCGAGGAGCTGGAGAGAAAATTAAAAGAGGTTGAGGGGCATTACAGATCTGCCCTCCAGGCTTTCTATAGCCGACCCAACTCTGTCTCCGTGGGTCCGGCCGACGCCTCGGCTCCTGAGTCTGTCTCCGAGGGTCCGGCCGACGCCTCGGCTCCTGAGTCTGTCACCGAGGGACCGGCCGACGCCTCGGCTCCTGAGTCTGTCACCGAGGGACCGGCCGACGCCTCGGCTCCTGAGTCTGTCACCGAGGGACCGGCCGACACCTCGGCTCCTGAGTCTGTCCCCGAGGGTCTGGCCGACGCCTCGGCTCCTGAGTCTGTCCCCGAGGGTCTGGCCGACGCCTCGGCTCCTGAGTCTGTCCCCGAGGGTCTGGCCGACGCCTCGGCTCCTGAGTCTGTCCCCGAGGGTCTGACCGACGCCTCGGCTCCTGAGTCTGTCCCCGAGGGTCTGGCCGACGCCTCGGCTCCTGAGTCTGTCCCCGAGGGTCTGGCCGACGCCTCGGCTCCTGAGTCTGTCCCCGAGGGTCTGACCGACGCCTCGGCTCCTGAGTCTGTCCCCGAGGGTCTGGCCGACGCCTCGGCTCCTGAGTCTGTCCCCAAGGGTCTGGCCGACGCCTCGGCTCCTGAGTTTGTCCCCGAGGGTCTGAGCGACGCCTCGGCTCCTGTCAAGTCACCAGAGGGGGTCCAGGAGGATCTTCCTCTGCCCAAGTCCTGTGAGAGGGGTCAGGAGGACCTGCCCCCGCAGACCTGCGACGTTGGAACCCAGAGGGGTCCGTCGCGGACCTGCGACGTTGGAACCCAGAGGGGTCCGTCGCGGACCTGCGACGTTGGAACCCAGAGGGGTCCGTCGCAGACCTGTGACGTGGGAACCCAGGGGGATCCTTCGCTCTTCGGGCACCCAGGACCTCAGAAGGGGATTCAACATCCGGGACCCCCTGGAGGTTTTGAGCCTCTCAGAGTTGTGTGCAAGCCAAGACCTCTTATTACCCTCATGGACAGCCAACTTTGGGAGAGACTTTATTGGATTTCGCTTTCAGAGACCCTCCAGATGCTGGTCTTAAGACTTCTGGTTTCCAAGGGTCTGACTTTAGCTCCTGAAGCCTGTAGCCCGGGGCCTCCTGAAGCCTGTAGCCCAGGGCCTCCTGAAGCCTGTAGCCCGGGGCCTCCTGAAGCCTGTAGTCAGGCTCCCACCTTAGCAGCCTGTAGCCAGGCTCCCACCTTAGCAGCCTGTAGCCAGGCTCCCACCTTAGCAGCCTGTACCCAGGCTCCCATCTTAGCAGCCTGTAGCCAGGCTCCCCCTTCAGTCGCCTGTAGCCAGGCTCCCCCTTCAGCCGCCTGTAGCCAGGTTCCCCCTTCAGCCGCCTGTAGCCAGGTTCCCCCTTCAGCCGCCTGTAGCCAGGTTCCCCCTTCAGCCGCCTGTAGCCAGGTTCCCCCTTCAGCCGCCTGTAGCCAGGCTCCCCCTTCAGCCGCCTGTAGCCAGGCTCCCCCTTCAGTCGCCTGTAACCAGGTTCCTTCTTTAGTCGCCTGTAGCAAGGCTCCCTTTTCAATCGCTCGTAGTCAGGCTCCCTCTTCAGTCGCCTGTAACCAGGCTCCCTCTTCAGTCACCTGTAACCAGGCTCCCTCTTCAGTCGCCTGCAGCCAGGTTCCCTCTTTAGTCACCTGTAGCCAGGCTCCTTTTTCAGTCGCCTGTAGCCAGGCTCCTTTTTCAGTCGCCTGTAGCCAGGCTCCTTTTTTAGTCGCCTGTAGCCAGGCTCCTTCTTTAGTCGCCTGTAGCAAGGCTCCCTTTTCAATCGCTCGTAGTCAGGCTCCCTCTTCAGTCGCCTGTAACCAGGCTCCCTCTTCAGTCACCTGTAACCAGGCTCCCTCTTCAGTCGCCTGCAGCCAGGTTCCCTCTTTAGTCACCTGTAGCCAGGCTCCTTTTTCAGTCGCCTGTAGCCAGGCTCCTTTTTCAGTCGCCTGTAGCCAGGCTCATTTTTCAGTCGCCAGTAGCCAGGCTCCTTCTTTAGTCGCCTGTAGCCAGGCTTTCTCTTCAGTCGTCTGCAGCCAGGCTCCCTCTTTAGTCGCCTGTAGTCAGGCTCCTTTTTCAGTCGCCTGTAGCCAGGCTTCTTCCTCAGTCGCCTGTAGCCAGGCTCCTTCTTTAGTCGCCTGTAGCCAGGCTCTCTCTTCAGTCGCCTGCAGCCAGGCTCCCTCTTTAGTCGCCTGTAGTCAGGCTCCTTTTTCAGTCGCCTGTAGCCAGGCTTCTTCCTCGGTCGCCTGTACCCAGGCTCTTTCTTCAGTCGCCTGTAGCCAGGCTCCTTCGTTTTTCGCCTGTAGCCAGGCTCCTTCGTCAGTCGCCTGTAACCAGGCGCCGCCGCCTGAAGTCAGTAACCAGGCGCCGCCGCCTGTAGTCAGTAACCAGGCGCCGCCGCTTGTAGTCAGTAACCAGGCGCCGCCGCCTGTAGTCAGTAACCAGGCGCCCCTTTCCCCAGCCGTTAGTCCGGCGCCCTCCTCAGTCTGTAGTCCGGCGCCTTCCGTATCCTTTAGTCCGCCGTCAGGTTCTATTCTCTCCCTCTTCAGGCCCCGCCAACGGTCTCTGAGGGTCCTGCTCCGCCGCCGGCCTCCTGTCGCCCAGTTCCGCCGACGGCCTCCAGAGAACCGGTCACGCCTGGGCCGTCTGCCGGAGAACCGGTCACGCCTGGGCCGTCTGCCGGAGAATCGGTCACGCCTGGGCCATCTGCCGGAGAACCTGTCACGCCGGGGCCGTCCGCCGGAGAACCTGTCACGCCTGGTCCGTCCGCCGGGACGACCACCGGAGAACCTGTCACGCCGGGGCCGTCCGCCGGAGAACCTGTCATGTCTGGGCCGTCCGCCGGGACGACCGCCGGAGAACCTGTCACGTCTGGGCCGTCCGCCGGGACGACCGCCGGAGAACCTGTCACGTCTGGGCCGTCCGCCGGAACGACCGCCGGAGAACCTGTCACGTCTGGGCCGTCCGCCGGGGCGACCGCCGGAGAACCTGTCACGTCTGGGCCGTCCGCCGAGACGACCGCCGGAGAACCTGTCACGTCTGGGCCTTCCGCCGGGACGTCCGCCGGAGAACCTATCACGCCGGGGCCGTCCTCCAGGAAGTCCATCAGACTCTTGCTTTTTCTGAGAGACTGTTTGTTATGATCCACCCTTTGAGGGTTGTTTTTTGTTGAGGGACTGTATTTTTGATTTTGCTTTCCTTTTTCAGATTCTGACCCTCCAGCCTGTAACCCCCTCCACCCGCCCGGTCGGACTTTCTTTGTTTGTTTTCTTGGTACTTTTTGAGTCGGTTACGGGCGTCTAGTATCCGCCCTTGAGGGAGGGGCTCTGTAACGTTCTGTTGTGGTTCAGGTTATTTTCTTTCAGTTTAGCCACTTTTCTGTCTTTGGTTTTATTTCTGTTTTCTTGTTTTGGATTGGATTTATCCTTAGTCGGTTTTAGTCTTTAGTAGTTTTTATTTCAGTTAGTGTCTGTGTCTTGCTTTGTACCTTAGGTTTATTAGTCTGTATGCTCCCTTTATCACCTCCACCTGTTTTTGTTAATTAGCCCCGCCTTGCTCTCCTGTTCTGTTGCCTATTTAAGTCCGCCTTCGTTTTTGCTTAGTTGCCGGTAGATCTCATCTCGTCCCTGTCCGCTACCTCGTGGTAAGAGCTTTGCAGCCTCTGTTTTTTGTTATCTGTCCGTTGCCCTGTATGACCTGTCCTGTCTTTTGAGTCTGTCCCAGCCTTTGCCTTTTTGTCCCTGGAGGATCTGTCATCTATGCCAATAAATACCCTTTTTGTTAGCATCAGCTCCGTGTTTGGCTTAACTTTGGATTCACCACAGCAAATCATTACATATTTGGTTTAATAGGCACATATTTACCGTCTCTGTTGCTGGTTGTTCAAATGGAAAAAAGTCCCAATTCAACATTCATCAGATCTGCTGATGCTTTAAACATTAACAAACAGCATCTAGTGTGTGTCGTGGTTATAAAATTTTGCAGGAAATGCTGATTTTCTCTTTAGACAGACAAAACACGCCCTGACGCTCAAGTCAAGCTGTCATGGTTTTCAGATGACGAGCCCACATGCAGATACGATCGGGAAGCAAAGCACAGTTTTAAGATGTTTATTTAGGAAACAGGCCGATATAACGGACGGGACTACAGGCAACTCGGCAGGGTCAGAACGTCACGGCTGGAGAGACTGCAAAGAGAAGAAGAGTAAGTGACTCTGAAAGGTGAACCAGGAGAACTACTAGAAGCTGCGCTGCTTACCATAAAGCTGGGCGGACCTAACCGGGGAGAAGTAGCGCCTAGGGAACTCTGTGATCCTACTCTGTTGGTGTTAGGCGGCTAGTGGCTGAGGGCGGCAGATGTTACTGGTGAGGGATCCAGAGCGAGCCTCCTCGGCAGTGGGTGACAGATGGATTGACCAGAGTGAGGGAAGAACCAGCAGAATCCGGGAGGGGGAATCTCAGGCCCCGCTGGGTAACATCCAGGGAGTATGAGGGGAGAGCCGGAGCAAAATCTGAGCAGGAGGATTCTGTAGGTCTGTTTCTTCGGACAAGACGTCAAGACAGGTGAGTGCATCCAAGCACCAAAAACTGTGACAAAAACAGGGAGATCCAAAATTAGTCAAGGTTCAAAGACGAAAAAACTCACAAGCAGGTTTTCAGGAGTTGGGTCAGAGGCCACGTCGTACCACGACTGGTTAAGGCTCTGGCGTCTTCCATCTGTCAGCGCTCTGCTTAAGAAGCCAGAGGAAGCCGCCTGCAACGAGCTGCAGGTGTGGGCCACGCCCCCTCAGCCAACTAGGCACACCTGAGGAGTAGAGTTAGAGCAGAACTACACAGAGAACCCTGACACTACCCCCCCCTCAACGGCCGCCTCCTGGCGGCCCAGACGAAGAGGTGCTGGGCTGAGTAGACCAAAAGTCTAAAATCAAATCCTTGTCCGAGATAGCTGCTGCAGAGACCCATGAGCGTTCGTCAGAGCTGCGACCCTCCCAATCGACGAGGTATTGGTGACCCCTACCTCGTCGACGGGCGTCCACAACCCTGAGGACGCGAGGGTTCTGACTGTCCTGGGAGGGTGGAGGGGGTCAGGAAGGAGGGCACAAGTTGCTGTCCAAAACGGGCTTGATGTGGGAAACATGGAAGGTGGGGTGTACTCGGGAGTGAGGGGGCAAACGTAGACGGACGGTGGTTGGGTTAATAACTGTCACTATTTCATAGGGCCCAGTGAACCGGGGAGCAAGCTTCTTAGCGGACGGGTTGGATAAGACGTCTCTGGAAGATAACCAAACCTTCTGACCAGGGCGATATTGGGGAGCTGGTCTGCGGTGCTGGTCGGCGAACCTCTTGCTCCACTCTGCAGTGCGAGTGAGTGCTGTGATTGTGGTTCTCCAGATGTCCTGACAGCGAGCAATGTAATCGTTGACGGAGGTGAAGGGAATCCTGAGTTCATCCGTGGGTAGGAGTGGAGGTTGATATCCTAAAGCTACTTCAAAGGGTGAACGTCCAGTGGCTGAAGTGATGTGTGAGTTTAGGGCATATTCTACCCAGGGCAAAAACTTATTCCAGTCTGAAGGTGAAGATGACGTGAGGCAGCGGAGGGTGGTCTCTAGTTGTTGGTTCATTCGTTCGCCATTGGTCTGAGGATGGTATCCGGAGGTGAGTGTGTAACGGGCACCCAGAGCAGAGCAAAAGTGCCGGCAGACCTGAGAGATGAACTGAGGGCCCCGGTCAGAGAGGATGTCAACTGGGATGCCGTGGAGTTTGAAAACATGCTTTATGAGGAGCTGGGCCGTCTGGAGGGCGTTGGGTAATTTACGGATGGGGATGAGATGACATGACTTTGAGAACCGGTCCACAACTGTCAAAATAGTTGACATACCTTGGGACAAAGGAAGGCCTGTAACGAAATCAATAGCTATGTGGGACCTTGGACGTTTGGGGATGGGGAGAGGATTTAACAAACCGGAAGGTGGCTGAGTAGAGGGCTTATTCTGGGCGCAGACGGGACAGGCTAGGACATACTCTCTCACATCTTTGGTCCATGATGGCCACCAGAAGCGCCGGGACACCTGAGACTGGGTTCTATAAATACCCGGATGGGCGGAAAACTTAGCATCATGACACCAGCGTAGAACCTCAGGGCGAACAGACTGGGGAACGTACTTAAGTCCAGCTGGACCTGTACCTGGGTCCGGGTCTAATAGTTGGGCCTGGTTGATCTTGTCCTCCAGGTTCCAATGCAGGGCTCCGACAGTACATGTGGGGGGAAGAATGTGTTCCGGCTCCTTCTCCTGTTCAGAAGGGGTGAATTGACGAGACAGCGCATCAGGTTTGACATTTCTTGAGCCAGGTCTGTAGGTGATGGTGAGGTCAAATTGTGAGAAAAACAAAGACCAGCGGGCTTGTCTGGAGTTGAGTCGACGGGCTGACTGCAGGTAGGAGAGGTTCTTATGATCTGTCCAGATTATGATGGGCTGCTCGGATCCCTCTAGCCAGTGCCGCCACTCTTCTAAAGCTAGTTTAATAGCTAGTAGCTCACGATCGCCCACATCATAGTTCTGCTCAGCAGGGGACAAACGACGGGAGAACGCACACGGATGTAACTTGTTGTCAATCTCTGACTGTTGGGACAAAACCGCACCCACACCGGTATTAGAAGCATCTATCTCTAGGACAAACTGTTTGGCTGGGTCGGGGTGAACGAGTATGGGTGTCTGGGAAAAACGGGACTTGAGTTTGTTGAAGGCCTCCTCTGCCTCAGGACTCCAGATGTATGGGACCTTGGTGGAGGTAAGAGCATGTAATGGGGAGGCTATCTGGCTATAATTCCTGACAAAGCGCCTATAAAAGTTTGCGAAACCCAAAAACAGTTGGAGCTGTTTACGCGACTCAGGAACAGGCCACTCCAATACTGCCCTTATCTTTTCCGGGTCTGACTTCACTTGTCCGCCTTCTAAAACTAAACCAAGAAAAGAAACAGAGGTCTGGTGAAAATCACATTTCTCGGCCTTAACGAATAAACGATTCTCTAAGAGTCGCTGGAGAACAAGACGGACATGTTGTTTGTGTTGTTCTAAATCACGAGAGTAAATAAGGATGTCGTCCAGATAGACGAAAACAAAAACGTTCAAAAAATCCTGAAGGACATCATTAACCAGTGCCTGAAACACTGCCGGGGCATTGCACAAACCAAAAGGCATACCTAGGTACTCGAAGTGACCTAGCGGGGTCTTAAAAGCCGTCTTCCACTCGTCCCCCTGTCTCACCCGAACCAGATGATAAGCGTTGCGCAGATCGAGTTTAGTAAAGATTGTGGCGCTCTGGACTGGTTCAAGAGCTGAAGATAACAGCGGAAGTGGGTATTTATTTTTAACAGTTATCTGGTTGAGCCCCCGATAGTCAATACAGGGTCGAAGGGACCCGTCTTTCTTGCCGACAAAAAAGAAACCAGCGCCTAATGGGGAGGATGAAGGGCGGATCAACCCTGTAGCAAGAGACTCCCCTATATATCTCTCGAGCGCTTGACGTTCTGACCTCGAAATATTGTAAAGCCGACTGACAGGTAGTGGAGCCCCAGGCAACAAATCAATGGCGCAATCATAAGGCCGATGAGGAGGAAGTGAACAAGCCTGAGTCTTGCTAAATACCATTCGTAGGTCGTGGTAATCCTCCGGGACGCGAGAGAGGTCAATAACATCCTCTGATTCAGACAAGGCGGTCGGAGGGACAGAAACGGGGCGAGCGGACTGTAAACACCTGGAATGACAGGCAGGGGACCATGACTCCAGTCGGGACTCGGCCCAATTTAGCTGTGGATTGTGCACGGTTAACCAAGCTAAACCTAGAACCACGGGTGAACGCTTCACTGGAAAAACAAAAAATGAGAGTTGTTCCCGGTGGTTACCAGAGACTATTACCACTAGTGGTCGAGTCCAATGGGTGATCAGGGTTAACTGCTGTCCATCTAAAGACGAAACCTGTAGAGGTTCTGGTAAAGACTCGACGGGCACACGGAGCTGATCAACTATGGCTTGGTCAATAAGATTAAAATCAGAACCTGAATCTACTAGAGCCGAAACGTCAAAGCTGTCCTGGTCAAAAATTAAAGTGACTGGCAAACAAAAACGAGAGAGAGACGGCGCCTTAGTGGCTACCTGGGGAATTGTTCTGTTACTGTCCGCCGTTCTCCCCATTACGAACGGCGGACTCGGTCTTTTGGCCGAACCGGACAGTCTCTTAAAAAATGACCCTCGCCACCACAATACAGGCACAAGTTGCCCGAGTAGCGCTGCTGACGCTCTTCATTAGTTAAGTGAACCTGCCCCAACTGCATAGGTTCTGGGGGTGGAGTAACTGCTGGCCGGGGTGCCCTATTGGTAAACGTTGATACAGGGGGAGACCGCAAGATACGGTCCGGTCGAGCCCGGTTCCGACTGCGTAACCGGGAATCCAACCGAATGGCTAACGCAACAAAATCCTCAAACTCCTCAGCTTCCTCAACTCGGGCTAACTCATCCTTTAAAGCCTCATCTAGAGCCTGAAAAAATACTGCCTTTAACGGCTTAGGTTGCCAACCTGCTGCAGCGGCAAATGTGCGAAACTCCACAGAGAAGTCAGATACGCGTCGGCCGCGCTGTTTCAAAGAAAGGAGATTACGAGACTGTTGAGCCGAATCTAAGTCAGCTGAAAAAAATGTCTTAAACTCGGTAACGAATTCCTGAAAGGAACACCCGAATGACTGGCAATCAGGGAAACGAGCCTCAGCCCATTTGAGAGCTCTACCCGTTAAAAGTCGTAAAACATACGATATTTTAACTTAATCTGAGGCAAATGTCTGAGGGGAACGGTTAAACACGAGTTTGCACTGAAATAAGAACCCGCCGCAATCCCCGCTGTCACCAGAGAACTTCTCCGGACAAGGTGATGCGCTCTCAGGAGGTGGAGTCTGATCATGACTCTCAGCACTCTGAGCGGCGGGAGGCGGGGTATTAGGGTCTTGAGTGACAGGCGGAGTCATCGCGGAAGTGACTGCGTCCATCAGCTGGCTAAACTGAGCGGCTAATCTCTGAAGCTGTTCCTGTGTCGAATTTACAGCAAACCCAAGCGACTGCTTCTGTTCCTGCTGTGCGGCAAGCTGCCGCCCGAACGTATCCGCAGGACTTTGGTGGCCAGAGCCTTCTTCTGTCATGGTTTTCAGATGACGAGCCCACATGCAGATACGATCGGGAAGCAAAGCACAGTTTTAAGATGTTTATTTAGGAAACAGGCCGTTATAACGGACGGGACTACAGGCAACTCGGCAGGGTCAGAACGTCACGGCTGGAGAGACTGCAAAGAGAAGAAGAGTAAGTGACTCTGAAAGGTGAACCAGGAGAACTACTAGAAGCTGCGCTGCTTACCATAAAGCTGGGCGGACCTAACTGGGGAGAAGTAGCGCCGAGGGAACTCTGTGATTCTACTCTGTTGGTGTTAGGCGGCTAGTGGCTGAGGGCGGCAGATGTTACTGGTGAGGGATCCAGAGCGAGCCTCCTCGGCAGTGGGTGACAGATGGATTGACCAGAGTGAGGGAAGAACCAGCAGAATCCGGGAGGGGGAATCTCAGGCCCCGCTGGGTAACATCCAGGGAGTATGAGGGTGAGCCGGAGCAAAATCTGAGCAGGAGGATTCTGTAGGTCTGTTTCTTCGGACAAGACGTCAAGACAGGTGAGTGCATCCAAGCACCAAAAACTGTGACAAAAACAGGGAGATCCAAAATTAGTCAAGGTTCAAAGACGAAAAACTCACAAGCAGGTTTTCAGGAGTTGGGTCAGAGGCCACGTCGTACCACGACTGGTTAAGGCTCTGGCGTCTTCCATCTGTCAGCGCTCTGCTTAAGAAGCCAGAGGAAGCCGCCTGCAACAAGCTGCAGGTGTGGGCCACGCCCCCTCAGCCAACTAGGCACACCTGAGGAGTAGAGTTAGAGCAGAACAACACAGAGAACCCTGACACAAGCATAAAAAAATAGGAGCATGCATATTGCGTAGGACCAATGACGTCAGACCAGGGAAGGTTTGTTTGTAGGTGTCCCTAACAAAGTTCAAATCAAACCTACGCCCTTGCATCTTTGTTTCACAATCAGAACATGATGGGACCACAGACAGGGATGGGCAGTATTAATAATACAAGTATTTGAAATACGTATTTCAAATACAAAATACTATTTTGTAATTTGTATTTTATTGAGATGATGAAAATGCCTTTGTATTTTGTATCAAAATACTTCAGTGTTGTGTATTTTTGTATTTTCAAAATACTGTAAAATACTTTCCGTGATGACATCTAACTATCTATAAAGCATGAAATAGTGTCTGTGGCACCTTCGCAGTCAAGTTCCTGTGATACCACTCTCGGCCACAAGGGAATTTTGGCACTGTTTCACACTTGCTATGGGCACATTGCTCGATCAACACAAAATGCACAGTGCTGCATATTAGAGTGAGTCATGTATCTTCTACTTGGTGCTTTGTCAGGACCAGTCAAGGAAGTTGTTTCAAAGCAAGGTGAGCAACCTAATTTACCTAGTTTATTTCAGTAACTCATTTATTCTCAACCATGAATCACTCTTTTTATTGCATGTTCCTGTTCAGTGTAACATTCAGTGTTCGTAAGGCTAGGCTATTTAACTTTGTAATGTTAGCTGCTAACCGACTCTCTGTGTTAGTTTCACTGTTATTGATTTCACCAGTGAACATTCAAAGAATCACGTTTTTAAAGTTATTGTTATGTTACAAGGTTTCCTTTTGTTTCATGTAATTAGCCTATAGCCTACATAGGACATTTGTATCTCATTGTCAATATGTGTGCTGCTGCAGCACCACAGGTGACCTTGTCCGCCACTTGTAGTAGGCTAGTTTTGGCTTATACTAGTGTTGGCCGTTTTAATTTACTTTTTCTTAGAAATGTACCTAAATAATGTTCTGCTTTTGAATGTATGTAGCCTACACAATATCAGTGTTGGGAGTAATGCAGTAAAAAAGTAATTTAATTAGGCAACAGTAATGCATTGTTTTTTGCACTAATGCAGTAATGTAAGGCATTACCAATACAATTTCAGTAATATTTTACTCGGTACAATTCTCAGTAACTGAAGTTACTTTGCTTTTTAATCCAAAATTGAGAAATGCTTAATTGGCACCAGAGAAGATTATCCAAAAATAAAAAAAGTCATCTATGCTGGTCCTGGAATCTGATTGCCCTGTTTAGATGACTGTAGAAAGGGAATTTGAGTTATCTCTGCCATTCATGCAACAGATCTAACATGCTTAGGCAATACTTCTCATTTCAAGCAGTGAGAATAACTAAAATGTTGCTTTTACGGACAAAGATCTTAGCCATTATTCTCAAACTATTTGTATTAAGTCTACACAACTGTAAGTGGAAGAAAAGGCAACCAGCAATGATGAGAACTATTTAAAGTCAACATACAATTTCACTATGGCTATATTTTACTAGATTAAGTTGTGAGTGACCTTTGGCCGTTCGGGCCTACATTGTCCCATGAGCCATAACTGCAACCATTATATTGTTCTTTTGTTAGCCTTAAGCCTAGCTCAGTTATTATGTCATACCACATCACCTCCTGCCGTGTAATGAGCTGCATTGAACACATGAAGAAATCCATATTTCCTGTTATTTTGGTGAAAGTAATGTAAACGTAGTGTAATGCCTTACAATTCAAAGACAGTAATATTGTAATGTAACAAATTATGGTTGAATCTGGGCGAGTAGAGGGCAGAACATGAGAACTAGAGCACTTCTTTTGATCCACAGTTTAGACAAGGTAAGGTTACACAGCACAAAGCTTACAAGTTGAGTTCACAAGCTTAGATCGCAACACTTGAGTTTGCAATTTGCCTTTCTTTTTTATGTTTTACAGTATTAATGTAACAACCAGATTTTTGATTTTTTACTTTTTTTGGTATTTACATTGATCAAGGTTGTTCACTGTGGTAGTTATGGTGTTAAATCACTTAAAATGTTAAAATGCTTACCAGTTTAAATGTCTAAATAAATCATCTATTTTAGTCCGTGGGCCAGAATCTGTAGGACGTCTCCTTAAAAGTTTCGTATGAACTGTCAGGGGGCAACTTTCTTCCACTGGGATAAGTTGCTACACATAGTGATCTCAAAACACCAATGTTCCCACGTTTTCACTTGCACATTAATAAGTTATAGCTGATAAGAAATATAAATTTTGCGCTCCGGTCCAAGAGGTCGAATGATTCGAGTTTTGCTACTCAGCCAATCAGATCACTGTATTGTCAGCTGTGCGAGTTCAACCAGTTCATCATGGCTGCGTCTGTAAGCTGTTGTTCGCATCTGTTTCCAGATGAAGAAAGCCCAATAATAGCATTTTCTGGTGCCAGTTGGCAGAGATCTGGATGGCGAGGAAAAAGAAATAGCCCAGTCCATCCATCCATCCATCCATCCATCCATCCATCCATCCATCCATCCATCCATCCATCCATCCATTTTCTAACACGCTTATCCCCGCTGGGATAGCGAGGGGTGCCGGTGTCTATCTCCAGCTGTCAATGGGCGAGAGGCGGGTACACCTGGACAGGTCGCCATTCCATCGCAGGGCAGAAATAGTCCAGACTTTTGCCCATTTTATTGTGATATCACCAAGACCTGCTGCGCTAGGATAGCACAGGTGTCGTCGTGCCAGATGACTTATCTCCGCCAGAATGGATGGATGGATGGATGGATGGATGGATGGATGGATGGATGGATGGATGGATGGATGGATGGATGGATGGATGGATGGATGGATGGATGGATGGACTGGGCTATTTCTTTTTCCTCGCCATCAAGATCTCTGCCAACTGGCACCAGAAAATGCTATTATTGGGCTTTCTTCGTCTGGAAACAGATGCAAACAACACCTTACAGACGCAGCCATGATTATTGAACATTGGTGTTTTGAGATGACTGCTATGTGTAGCAACTGATCCAAGTGCAAGAAAGTTGTCCCCTGACAGTTCATACGAAAAGTCATCCTACAGATTCTGGCCCACGGCCTATTTGGATTGTTTGTCTTTGAGTTATCGTCACTGATTTATAGTGGGCAATCTATTCCACCAATAGAGTAAATACGTATACTTAAGGAAGGGCTTCTTGAGTTACTGAACATTTCTCAGGGCAGAGGTTTATATTGGGGTGTCTAACATGAGGGGTTAGCATATGTTTTTCCAGATAGTGTACAAGTGAAGGGATAGAAGAAAAAGGCGCTTAGAATGAAGTATTTTGTAGTATTTTGAAAATACAAAAATAAAGTATTTTATTTTGATACATTTCTTGGCTGCTGTATTTTGTAGTTTATTTTGATACATTTTTAAGGGGGGTATTTTGTATTTTATTTGGAAATACATTTTGATGTATTTGTGCCCATCCCTGACCACAGATGAGCTCAGTAGTTGCAGTCATGGATTCAGAATGCCTGTCTGAAAGTTAAATCTGAACTGTTTCTCTTAATCTGAGTTTTAAAAACAAAGTTCAGTATGCAAATTCATAAAGGATATCTGTAGGGATTTACTAACTTATTAGCAATTTGCTTGACAGAAGACATGGACTGGTCATGTCTTACATGAGAGTGCATATCTAATGGTATATATATATATATATATATATATATATATATATATATATATATAAACTGCTAGATTTGTCTCTCTTGTAACCAAGAGAGACAATTACTATTACATGTAGTAATAGCAACCCTTGTGCATCAGTGCCCTAACCCTAGTTTTGTGTCTTTAGGGAAATGATTCCTCACTTTTATCAATATAGCTAGTCTAACTATTGCCATCATGCAGGTTTTACAAATGCACAAGGTTTTATCGATTGAAAACATTTCACTCTGTTTGTCACTGCTTTTGGATGGGCCTATATTGTAGCTTGTTTGACGAGCTTTAGCTCAAAAGTATGTCAACTGTAAGAATCTTACATCTGGACTAAAAATGGAAAGCCTGTTGTTCATGCCAGGAATCACAGTCAACACTGGGGGCTGAGCACCCCTAAAGGTCAGATCCTAGAATTGCCCCTGATCACCACCAACAGGATAAGAAGCTGGTTCAGTAGTAAAGCAGGTTAAATTATTATTTTTTTTTTATTTTATTTTTTTTCCCCCCAGTGTCCTGTCTAGCAATATGGCAATAGGAATTGATGTCTCAATGCCAGATAGAGCTCGACAGATTTTGCTTTTACAAGTGGAGCAAACAGCTTTCGCCATAGTGCTCCACTTGATTTATGCTTGTAAATAGCTTTATTATGATTCCTGCAAGGAGAATTTCAAATTATATGGACATGACAATGGGAGAGTAAAGGAAGAACAAAAAGTGAAAGAAAAGAAAAAAAAGAGTAGAGGTGAAAGAAAGAGGAGATAAAAGGGAGAGAATGATAAAACCTTCTTTGTCTGCTCCATCACCTGGAAATAGACACAAAAAGAACAGCACAACCAGCAGGTTAAATTAACCTTGTGGTATAGGTAGAGCATCTAATAGTAGAGCCGGGAGTCCTAATTTTCTTAACTAAATGATACCTGCAACCGCAGGTGTATCTATTAGCAAGTTTACCACTTCCTGTAGGTTAACTATCACTTTATCATTTAACCATGTTCTTAGTATACACCCCCTTTGCCTGCACTTGGTTGTGTACAATTTTAAAGTGCATAGCACTGACCTTACTTGAAGAAGGAAAACTGAAAGCTTACAAGAAGGTTGTATTTTCTGTCTAAACTTGGTCTAAATTTCTCCTGCACTTGGTCGTTTATATTATTTTAAGGGAATTTGCCTTTTAAGGTTTACCAACATCTAAAAAATTGAATTCAAACTGCATTTGCTTTGTTTTACTTTTTACTTATACTTTTTATTACATTACTTGAGTACGTCTATTTTTACAGTAATTTTCATACTTAAGTACAAGACATTTCAGATACTTTAAGACTTTTACTCAAGTAACATTTCAGTCAGTGACTTGGACTTTTACTAAAGTCATATTTTGGAGAGGTACTTATACTTTTACTTGACTCCGAGATTTCAGTACTTTATACAACACTGGTCTGCCATATTATGAGGTATTAGCGCAGGGGTCACAGTATCTGGTAGATTGGGAAGGTTATGGGCCAAAGGAGAGATCTTGGATCCCGTATCGATTCATCATTGACAAGTCCCTCATTAGGGAGTTTCATCAATCCCACCCTGATCAGTCCAGAGGTTCGTCAGTTGCCGGACCTTGGGAAGGGAGGGGGGGATTCTGTAATGATAATAGATCTCTGTCTGCCTCTCAACTCTGCTTCTCTGCTCTGCCCTCTCTGTGCCTCTGCCTATCAGATTTTGGATTCTGGATTTTGGAAACGGACTCAGACTGGACCAGCTGGATTTCCCCGGTTGTGCCTCAGCCCCTTCTCGTTCTACTGTGTATGATTCTGGAATGCCTCTGTATTATTGCTCATCGCCTGCCCCTTTCTGGAGAGTGGATTCAGCATCGGATTCAGCATCCCTTACGGATCCAGTTAAGTGCTGCCAGTCCCGCTCCCAGAAGTTTGTCAGTACGTCTACACTTTCTCTTTTAATAAAATAATTGAAACATAGTCTGGGTGTTGCGTGAATTACCGGGTCCGGGTCCGGCTCCTGAGATTCATTACACTGTTAACTCACTCATAGCCTTGGTGGAGGCTCTATGTACCCAGTAGTTGTGCAATTATACACTGTTTAAAGTTATTTAATGTTTATTAAATAACCCTCTGTCTGTTAAGTATTGTCTGGTGATGATCAGCTCTTAAGCTGACATCAAGACAATGGTTGAAAGGGATGAATTCGAGCACTAGCGATCTTTTGACAGCAAACTCTGCACACACATAGAATAAAGGAGTGACAACTTCTCTTGAAGTTCAAGAATTTAATAACACAAATAAAATGAACATCCAGAGAACATCACTATATAATACTGTTTATCTGAATGCGGTACCGCGCACGTGACGTCACGGCCTTAAGAGTAACGCCCCTTTTGCCGCACCGGTAGGGCAAACAGTCGTAGAACGCACATACAAACCAGCCATTACAAGCGCAACAGAACCAGCGATATGACCGACTTTGCAGCCATTAAACTTCCACACCAACCTTCAGCTGAAGCGGTGGCTTGAGTGTCGAGGGCTCAAAAAAACCGGAAGACAGGCCGAGTTGATTCAACGGTAAGCTTTGTTTTTTTCCCTGCTCGGCGTTCATGCCTTTGTTATGATTTCCACCGTGCTCCGTTCACGTCGGCCTTTTTTGTTTGTTTGCAATCAACGTCCAGGAATCTGTATATCTTGCCAATAGGTAGCTACAAAACGATTGTTCACATCTCAGAATCTTTCGCTTAAGAGATTCAGGGCGTTTGTTTTTGAGTAAGCTATCCCGGTAGCAAGGTACCATGTTAGCGCCTGCTAACATGCTAGCTATATGCTATCATCACCCTTTCCACCGACAAAATGCTTGCTACATATGTAGGTGAATTTGGTTAATTTTTCCGGGTTGAAATGTTGTGTAGGCCGCCCGCACAAGTGTACCCAACGCACACATTTCTCCTTGGCACTCTTGAGTTTCGGGAAATTAATGAAGAAAACATCCTTCATATGCGGCCGATCAGCGTACCTCGAGTCGCTGTTGCACGTCCCATAGCAACAATGTTTATAAACCATGGTCTTAGATGTTGGAAAAAGCAGTCGTTTACCGAGTAAAACCTAGGCTAACGCACGTCTCTTCCACACCAAAACAGCGGCGCGTTTGGGAGTTTGCCCTACTGCGTACCACGTGATGTGACGTCATCGTGACGTTGTGTTTCTAAAAATAGCTCGCGCGCGGTACCGCATTAACACTATATTTCGATTAACAAATCCTCTCTACTAGGCTAGTGAAACTTAAAAAAAACTACTAAGCAAAATGAAGATATAAAGAAGCTAAGCTAAGGAACTATTTACATGCAAGAACAAACAAAAGACAAAACAAAAGTGGTTGGTCATTATTAGAATAATTCGGTGAATCCTTGTTCACTGCAGATCTGATAAAAAAAATACATGGAATGGAGTTAAAAACATTTGGCATGTGTTTCAATCCATTCACAATGCAAAGCCCAAGTTAAACAAAACATTATTTGATGAAATAATATTTTGTTTAAGTTAAGGAACCAAAGTTCACTTTAAAGAATGTGAATTGTGGTTAAATTAGCTTAACTAATTCAGAACAACATTTGACATGTGTTTCAACCCATTCACAATGCAAAGCACAAGTTAACCAGAACATTATAACCTTGTTAAATAACATTCTGAAGACTGGTTTGCCCATTAAAATTATTTAAACCCTTATGACCGAGTTTGTTAATGCGATTCTCCCTCCGGGCGTCTGGGGTTGCTGTAGCAAATCGGTGGCAAAAAGGTTACAGCATAAAGTTATCAAAATTGCCTTTACACCAACATTAATATTCAATATTAATGCGGGGATAAGGCTCATAGCACCATCAAAGGATGGCCGAGCAGAACGGTTAAGCTTTTATGCTTTAAAACACTCCTTTTGAAATGTCCGAAACCGGATGTTAGCAAGATGATAGCATTTTGGCTAGCGGGCATTCGCAAATAACAGCTTTAGCTTTATTTTTAGTCATAATGAGTGGGCTGGATAACGTAAACATTAATGTCCTATCAATGTATGAAACCCTTGTGGAGATAACCTCCACATTCAAATGATATTAGCAATACCATAAACGGAAGGCTAGCATGAGCTACTTCCGTTAGCCCTTTGTTCTAAAGCAACCATGTGTACAATGGTTTACAAGACATTTCCCAATAAACCTTTTAACTTCTTCCACAGCTCTACCTGCCCAAACCTGTGTTTTGCCTCGTGTGAGTTTTGTCCAGTTTGGCCATTCCAAGGAAGGGGCGTTAGAAGCAGGGAAGTTGTTGGTTGTTCAGCTGCGGACAAGCCTGGGTTTCAGCAGCTATGTGCAAACAGCGCGGTCGGGCAGCTTGGCGACGCGTGGTCGGGATAGCTTGGAGGCCTCGACTGATGTCCATTTAGTAGTCTGATCGCTCAGCTTGTCTGGTGAGGGAAGGCATCCACCGTCTCGCATCTGCTTTCCTGCAACAGCTGACAAAATGAACAAAGCTGTTTCGGCACCCCTTACTTTGCGTCTGGTTTGCGCAGAAGTCAGAGTTAACTTAGCTCTGTCTCAGCAGTTCTTCTGATGCCAGGGAGGGTCCTCCACTGAAGCGGGCAGATGAGTTTAGCAGACCCTGGGTCAAGCATGGCTGGTCCAGGCACCTTCCTTCAGCTGCTGGCTTGTGTATCGGTCAGGCCCGTGCAGGGCCCATGGTCCGAAATGGTTTCCTGGTCTGCTCCAGGACGAGGTGGCCTGAGCAGCTTGTCAGGAGAAAGTCTGAAGAAGTCTGAAGCTGCAGGAGAGTTATAGCAGCAGGGGATCCCTGGGGAGAGAAGGAGGGGCCATCGTGCCTGTGAGGGTCTCATATTTGCGGCAGGAGTGGAATTCCTTTGTCATCCTCCTCCAAACTACTGTTCAGAATTCAATCTGAGATCAATTATGTATCATGGCATTATTATGGCATAACACAGTGAACAGATGGTAATTTTCAGCTCTAGAATGGGGAAGGTTAATATCATTTCAACTGTCCCAGTAAAATAAAAAGCTTAATTAGTTATGTGGGAGTTCTATTGCTGAATGTTCTTTTGCCGAACTTGGTTGATATAAACTTGGCTCTGTATTTCATCAACACTTGATGCCCAGTGAGGGAGGAAGGAGACAACAGGACTCAGTCTGATCTTTTGTTGCTGCCAAAAACTGAGCATCTTCCTTACAAGGTCAAGAGTGATTAAATGTTTAGCTATTTTCTGTTATACACAGTGCAGCAGTAATATAAGTATTCCATCTAGGGAAGATAGAAAACATCTGATGGGACAAGTGACTGGAACACGCATCCTTCTGAGAAGGTCCTTTAAGAGAGAGTCAAGGCATGTAAAGTTTGGGACTTTGTAATTTGTAACCGTGAACCATGTATGTGAATACAAGAAGTCGCTGCTGGCTACATGCAGAATCGTCTTTGTCTCGTCTCATCTTTTTTGAGTCTTTTTTTAAAGTTCAATCCTGTTCCCCAGTTATGGATAAAAATAACTACCATATTCGTTTTAAGAAACAAAAATTGGTGAGCAGTCATTTATGTAATGTGGCAGTACGATAGTAGGGTCTGCAACCTGCGGCTCTGAAGCTGCCACATTGGTTCTTAATAACTTTGTTTAAAGATGATATTGATACAAAAAATGTTTTTTACATATTGATATAATAACAGATGTATTAACAGATTAACAGATGCTGGGTTTTACTTTCACATTCCCTTGAATGTATTGTCCAAATGAAGCCTGTAGCCTGCAGGCGCCTTCACCTTTATGAATCAATATTTCAGTGTGGCAAGGCATTGCTCTGCCTCCATCCACCTGGAAAGCAGCCAACTACAAGTTTCTGTCCAACCAGCAGCCTCTGCATAGTATGGCAAAAAAGGTATGGCTTCTACTCACATACACTTAAAGTAATATTCAATCCAAAAAATAGCTAACACTGCTTTTTATTTTGTTTTGCCAGGTGAAGGTGTTTGAAATGTGGACCTTTATGTTTGAAACTGATTCCAAAGCCGTTAGTCAATTTACATTTCTCTTCAACAAAAAAAATGACCTTTTTCTCTAAAAATATAACCAGTCTTACCAGGGGGTATAAAATGTGAATACTTTACAAATGCACTGAAGGCTCAGTAAATTCCTGGGAAAGTCTACATGGTAGGTGGATGTATAGCCACGTGTTCTTGAGCTGCATTTACAATCTTTAACCATTAAATAAATTAAACTTTTTTCACTTTTTAGAAACAGAATGTACTGAGCTCCAATCCCCTGTTAATTCTAGTCAAAAATCTAAACAAAGCAGTCATACAAATAAAAATGTATAGAAATACATTTGAATGTTTCAGTAAAGAATGTCTTCATTTTAAAATCATTTCAAATGGATTTGAAATTAATAACAGAGGTGTAGACTTGATTCAGAATCTAGTCAGACTTGAGTCACAAAAAATCCACAAGTAACCCTTTTGATTAAACCACAAAAGATTTTAAATTTAACCTGCGCCCACATTCCTAAAGATTCTCAGAGTCCTCTCAGAGAGCTCCTATCTTAGCCTAAAAATTCTTATCTAGGAGTTTTAGCCTAACAATTCCTATCTAGGAGTCTTAGCCTAAAAATTCCTACATAAGAGTTTTAGCTTAAGAGCGATTCAGATAATTGCTCAGAGCGACTTTGAGTGAGGAAATTCTTATCTTAGTGAGGTGTGGTTGACCCGTTCTATGTGTGATGTGTGTCTTTCAAGAGCTGTGAAATATGTGTCATGATGAAACACTGATTGCCACACAGCATCAAAATGTTTGAACGCACCTTATTTATATTCTCATCATTATTTTTTATTTGCTTATTTATTTTTAACCCCCAGTCATTATACTACTTTATTTATTTGATGTTAATGCACACTCATTTGTAAGCATTTTACTGGGATTACCTGATTGTATAAAGCGATTGTATTTGGCAAAACAACTGGCATAAAATTGAGAAAAAAGTTGAAACGGTATATATTTGTATTTGTTTATTTGTTTTTTAGGGTGCCAGCTAGGTATTATTCATGACAAGTAGGATGTTTAATATAACTGGTCACGCAAGGACCATACACTACAGGGTGTAGACCCTTTAATAAAATTAATAACAGTATTTTTCTCAACACATAAGACCATTAATTTTTGTATTGAAAAAAAGCCATAAATAAATTAGCACAAATCTTCTCAACCAAAGGTGTCTGTATTTTTCCACAGTCCAGAAGTTATGTACAATGGCTCCAACATAGAGCTGCACCACAGCAAAAGAGATTATGTTGTTTATGTAAATTATGTGGACTCTCATCCAGCAGAAATGGGAACCAATTTTCTTTTTGTCATATGCAACGTAACTTTGGGCTCGATGATGTCAATGGCTCCCAGTCTTCCGCGGACGAGACAGCTGGCGCACAGAAGAGGACTTGTTTCATTTACTATTTTCTTTTCTTTTTATATATTGATCCCATGGAAAATATAAACTTTTAGTGAGCCAGAGGCACACCAAAGATGACACGGATTTATTTTCCCAGTTCTGTAATGCTGGCGGAGTGGCGGATACTGTTACTATCCCCAGACTTCTGAGAAACTGTCATTTTTGTACAAGCAGGGAAGGAACCATCTTAACACATTACATTAATCAATCTCTGCTCTTCCTATTTTTGCAAAACAAGGAATTATCACAATTCAGGAGTTATCATCCATTGGGTGAGCTTAAGGGGCTTATAAATAAAATGTTACATAACAATAAAAGGGGAACTACACTACTGAAATATTGAAGACAAATGGGAAGTGATTTAAAATAACTAGAACCCAGTTCTAGTTACTTTGTGGTTACATACAAGGTTGGTCTTGGATACAGGTGCCTCAATTCTGTAGCTGTTTCACTTAGGGTGACTAGATCTCAAACAACCAAATGTGGGACAATAGGATGCTTGTGAAGGACAACACGAAACACATAACCAATACTATGATTACGTCATACATTTTAATTTAACATAGATTGCACATTTCAATCTGAAAAACTCACAGAGAAAGAAATGGCAATTAGAAGGATTTTATTGACACGATATTTTAAGTCTTTGGCGCTCAGACCTCGGCAGGAACATTAATGCTGAATTATACTTTAATATGCATAAGTAGATGTATGAGAACAGGGATGTTCCCCCCAAAAATGCCGAGGTCAGAGCGTCTGTATGCTCATAAGGCAGTGTGACGGGATAGAGAGATGATGATTAGGTGAATGAAATGAAAAGGAGAATTGAGCAGAGATGCTTTCTTGCGGAAGATGTCTTGCGTATGCTTTCTTGCGGAAGATGTCTTGCGTATGCTTTCTTGCGGAAGATGTCTTGCGTATGCTTTCTTGCGGATGATGCACATAGATAAACGAGTGATCATGACAAGATGCAAGACAGGTGACGGGACGCATGACAGGATGCGACAGGATGCATAACGAACGCATGACGCATGCATGAGAGAACACATGACAAGACACAGGACCAGACGCGACAAGACGCACGAGAGAATGCATGACAGGATACATAAAGAATGCATGACAGATGCATGAAAGGATACATAACAATGAGTGACAGGATGCGTGACAGGATAAAGGACAGGATAAACTGACAATATGAATTGCGATATGGATGAAAGTATACATGTATGGATGATGATATGAAACAAGAATGGAATATCAATTATATAGAAAGGAGAGTTACAGGAGTGTGATGATTATGAATTATAAACTCAATTTGAAAGAGTGAAACATGAAGGGTTTGGCGAGACGTGAATAGTTTCAATCCACCACCAGTATTTGCAGTTAGATTACCTTAAAGCTGAGAGGGCATTGAGCAGCTAAAATGAATGGATACTCAGAACGATATGTGAGGCATGAACAACAATTATAAAGAACCCCCCCCCCCCCAAAACCTACGGATGGCAGCATCCGTAAATTTTTTAAACATATCTACGACAGAAAGACATTATAGAAATATATTTCGATCCAGGCGAGAAGCAGACCAGACCAGAAGGTCAGAACAGCAGCTCTCAACCAGAGTATCCTGTTCAAGAAGGAAAGAACGAATTTAGTGAACTCAAGCTGCCTGGAAATAAAGCGTGACTCTGGCAATGATTCATCTGTGAGATTGAGGTGACCAAGCGAGGAGGACAGCTGACGGAAATAACTGATATGGAATGAGACTGATATCTTGTGAATTCGAGAGCTGAACGGCAGGCAGAAAGCCATGTTGGAACCAGGTTGAGATCAACACCTAGAACTCAATTTGCAGGCTGACAGGTTTAATTTGAGAAAGGGCAAACTGGGAATAGTGAAAGGAAGATCTATGAGGAAGTGACCATAAGATGAATGAATGAATAGGATGAAGATGGGTAACATATCTTAAGACATAATTTATCAAATAATGTTTGCTTAACTCATGAATGCATAGACTGCCGAACACATACTAAATGCTGTCATGAATGGATTAAGCTATTTAGCTCATTCCATGTTTGAAATGAAATTAATACTTTAACTCAGATTCTGCACTACATTCTGATAAAACTGATGATCATCATTACTTATTAGCTTAATTAGCTTCACCAGTCTGCAGACAGGATCCGTAATTGAAAACTATCAACCAGATAACAGCACCCACAGTGATGCTCTCTGGATGTTCATCTTAAAATATATTCTTGAACTTGAAAAAGAAAATTGTCAATCTCTAAAATACATGAGCAATTGCTGTTAAAAGATCGCCAATACTCAAATCATTCCCCCACAGTAATCCCGACGTCAGCTCCCAGCTGACATTCATCAGACAATACCTACAAACAAGAACATTAAATAACTTTAACATGTATAATTTCACAGAACCTGAAGTAATTGATTGGCAAAACATTAAAATGACCAATGAAATGACAAGAGTGACAAAAGTGGCCTGGTCAGCATGAATAAGAGGACTGAATCCAGTACAGACCGGTCCAAACGAACGCCAAATTGCACCAGAGTTGCAGCGATTTTGACAATTGGTATTAATTGCTGGATTTAAAATGCACTTCTGAAATAAAAATGGGGTTAGTATCAACTCAACCCTACAGTCCGGTTAAACTGAACGTAAATGATATTGAAGGTGCTTAATGCTGAAGGAAAATCAGAAATTTGAAAATGCTGAGACATTTGCTAATACAGCCTGCAGGTTGATGATAAAGGAAGACGTGAAGAACGTTACTATCGAAGATAGTAAGAGAACACAGAAATGGGAAAACAAATAGAAAAGAGGAGAGTGATAACAAGGTTAAGATTTAAGCCTACAAAACCCAATTTACACTTAAAATCAAAACATACTATGGGCAAGAAATTACTGAAGAAAATATGAACAATGAGTTAAATTAGAATAATATAATTATGAAATAAAAAAAGATATATGGAGTCCATCACGAACCATACTCCAACCGGTAGGTGGCAGTAATGCTACCACAAACCTATTGCCAACCACCAAACCCGGAAGAAGAAGAAAAACGAAAACAAACATTAGAATGGATGGGATACGTTCTGCCTGAATAGACGAATAATTCAGAAGCATGATGAATGAAACGCATACAATATGAATGAAACTTGAGTGATACATGTTACCCAGAGCTGCCCGGAGCGGGCATGAGAGAGGAGATCCGGCTGAAAAGTTGCAGAAATGACGAGATGGGAAGGTGGCCCTGCAAAGCCGAACCGGTGGTGACGCGGAGCCGTCGACTGAAGCCAGTGCCATGAATCAGCTGAAAAGACCTCAGCGTGCTACGAAGTGGAGCGGGACCGGAGGTGAGGCAGAGTTGGGACGGCGTCTGCGTCGCTAGTGAGGAAGCAGAGGATTTGCAAGTTCATTGCGCCAGGAATCGGAGCTGATAGAAAACAGAGGTTGGGTGATCGAATGAGACGCCACAGCGGAAGAAGGCCAGCTAAGAGAGCGAATCCAGGTCAACGCTGGTTAAGATATGCTGAGCGAATACAGAGATCGGAGAGGATGGATGCGCGGCTAGATGACGATCCTATGAGCAGCAGGATTTGAGGATGAGTTGTTATCGTCTTGAATCGGACATCTGATTCGTAATCCGACATGCAATGCTGTTTGCGCTTGCTGGTTAGCAGGCTGAGACGTGGATTTGAAGTTGCTTTTAAGATGAGCGCGGGATGCTGATTGGGCTTCATGGAGGTGCGGTTCGTAGCTGATTGGCTCACATCAGAGGCGGATCGGCCTCTGATTAGATGGAGGCAGGCGATGAGTTTCTTCAATTGAACTTCACATGGCGCTCCACTACGTGTAAAAATAAAAAATAGCTTTGTTTTTTACAAGGAAAAACACATAAGGAAAAGAGTTGAATAAAAAAACTAACTTAAAATTTTAAGGTCAGGATTTGGAAAGAGTTAAACAATTTAAATTTCTTGGGATGTGGTTTGATGAAAGAATGACATGGGGTATGCACATTAAGAAAATAATCAATAAATGTAGGAAGGTACTAAATATAATGAGGTGTTTAGTTGGAACAGAGTGGGGAGCTGATAGAAAAGCATTAAAAGCAATTTATACCGGGTTAAACAGGTCAGTATTTGACTATGGATGTATAGTTTATAACTCAGCAGCAGATACAAACCTCCATAAGTTAAATATTATTCAACATCAGGCTTTAAGAATCTGTACTGGCGCTTTTAAAACATCTTCAACAGCAATAAATACAGGTTTAAATGGGAGAAATGCCTCATAAAGTTAGAAGAGATCAATTATCATTAAACTACTGGTCAAATTTACAGGGACAAAGGAATGATCATCCAACATTAAAGGTGCTTAAACCTGGATGGGAAAAGGAAAAGAAACAATTAAAGAGCTTTGGATGGGTAATAAACACTAAAGTTAATGAAATTCATTTAAATCCGTTAGATATATGTCAGACAGTTCCATTAACAGCAATACCACCTTGGATACTTCCTGATGCTAAAGTTGATCTTTCATTATTAGAAAAGAAGGAAAAAGATAAATATCAAATTATGAATAAATATATAGTGCAAGAACACTTAAATAAATATTATAATTATATATGAATATATACAGATGCATCAATAAATACAGCTAATAGGGTAGGGATAGCATTTATTATACCACAGTTTCATATTAAGGTAGGAAAAAGGATTAGGAGAAATGCTAGCTTTGCTTTTAGCAGTTCAATGGGTGGAAGAGGTAAGACCATTAAAATCTATCATTTGCTCAGATTCTAGTTCATCATTAGTCAGTTTGCAAAATAATCAGTCAGACAGTAGAGCAGATATATTAATTGAAATACAACAAACACTTTACAGAATAAATATGATGGGGCTAACAGTAATTTTTGTTTGGGTTCCGGCACATAACGAGATTAAAGGAAATGAAATGGCAGACAGGATGGCTAAAGAGAGTATCAATAAGGTAAGGGTAGATATTAATGTTAGTTTTAGTAAAACAGAAATAAAGGGTAGAATTAAACAAAAAACAAAAGAGAGGTGGCAAAAGTTATGGGAAGAAGAAAAGAAAGGAAGGTGGTTTTATAAAATCCAAAAGAGAATTGGACAAATGAGAAGAACAGAAAGGAACAGTAGAGAAGAGATAATTATATCACGACTTGATTATATCACACAGGATTAAATAGATCATTATTCTTGATAGGGAAACATCAGACAGGGAAATGTGACTGTAGGGAAGATAAAATAGTGGAATATGTTATTTTGAATTGTAGGAAATATTGGATTCAGAGAAAAAAGTTGATCAGGAAACTTAGTGACATGAAAATGAAACTTGACATTGTCGATTTACTGCAAAAGGAATCAGGAAGCAGAGGATATCAGGTTATATTTGAGTTTTTGAAACAGATTAGGTTGTATAATAGGATACAGGTTTTTTTTTTTTTCATGTGGTCCACACTCCATACCAGTTGTTGGTGGTAATGCTCACCTTACATTTTTTTGCCAACTGCCAATAAAATTCAATAATAATAATAAGAAGAATTCCCTGCCAGAATGTCTCCTTTCCTTCACTACTCTGCTGTAATCTGAAATCTGGTCACCTTAGTTTATGTGCATAATATCTGGGGACATTTCTTGCTCGTGGATAAAAATCAATACATCTCATCAATGAGGAGGAATTAGCCATCAGGCGTTCTTGGTCGTCACTTCCTGTTTGCGGTAAGGAGTATTATGTCACTTCCTGTTTTCACGGTGTGACTTGCGGTCTGTTGCTCCAGACTCTCTCGCTGTTATCTTTAATCTCTTTGCTGTAACATCTGTTTCCAACACATAAGCACTTTTAAAACATTTTCTGTTGCTGCACTTCACGTTTGGGAACTCCCCATGTTTCACACGGTTTGCTTTTGGCGTGGTAAGAGGGCGCTAGCCTAGCCTAGCTTTAACCAAGCTTTAGCCAAGCCTTAGCCTCATAATGGCTTCTCCGTCTGTATCTAAGTCTTCCCATATCTGCTGCTCTCTGTGTCAGATGTTTAGCTATTCCTCTGCCTCCTTTGGTGATAATGGTACATGTAATAAATGTAGTATTTTTGTAGCATTGGAGGCGAGGGTGTCAGAATTGGAGACCCGGCTCCGTGCTGTTGAAAAACCAGCTGATTGCCGCCCCTTTGCTAGCGCGGAGCCACATAGAGTTACTTTATGTAGCGGCCCTACAGCACCACCCAGGCAGCCGGGTAACCAGGCCGGCTGGGTGACGATTCGTAGGAAACATAGCTCTAGATTTCAGCCCCCAGATCACCACCAACCCGTCTGCGTTTCAAATAGATTTTCACCACTCAGCGACACAGCCGCTGAGGAGCCGACCCTAATTATTGGCAGCTCAATACTAAGAAACGTGGCACTAGAGACATGAGGGACCATAGTTAAATGCCTCCCAGGGGCCAGAACGGGCGACATAGAATCTTATCTGAAACTGCTGGCTAAGGATACGCGTAAATACAGTAAGAGTGTTATTCACGCTGGCGGTAATGGCACCCGGTCACACCGATCGGAGGTCACTAAAGTTGGTGTTGCTTCAGTGTGTGAGTTTGCTAAAACAATGTCGGACTCCGTAATTTTCTCTGGTCCCCTGCCTGATCTGACCAGTGATGACATGTTTAGCCGCATGTCGTCATTCAACCGCTGGTTGTCTAGGTGGTGTCCCGAAAACGACGTGGCCTACATTGATAACTGGCGAACTTTCTGGGGTAAACCTGGTCTGATCCGGAGAGACGGCATCCATCCCACTTTGGATTGTGCAGCTCTTCTTTCTAGGAATCTGGCCAGATTTATTAGTTCTCCTAAATGCTGACAACCCAGGGTCCAGACCAGGAAGCAGAGCCGAAGTTTAACACACCTCTCTGCAGCTTCTGTATTGTTACCCACCCATTACCCTATTGAGACGGTGTCTTTCCCACGGCCAAAACTAAACAAATTAAAAACGGATTTAAAAGGAGCAAATCATAGAAACCTAAGAAAAATCAACACTGCTCACTTTGAACCAAAAAATAAAACAATTAAATGTGGTTTATTAAATATAAGGTCTCTCCCGCCAAAGACTTTGTTAGTTAATGAATTGATTTCTGATAATCAGATTGATTTATTGTGTCTCACAGAAACCTGGCTACAAGAGGACTACGTTAGTATAAACGAGTCAACTCCCTCCAATTATTCAAATTTCCACATTCCCAGATCTACGGGAAGAGGGGGAGGAGTGGCAACCATCTTTCAGTCTGATTTATTAATTAGTCCCAGGCCAATTAATAATTACAGTTCTTTTGAACATTTAACCCTCAGTTTCCCAAATCCAAACTGCAAAGCAATAAAACCACTTCTGTTTGTTGTTTTGTATCGTCCACCAGGCCCTTACACTCTTCCAACTGACAACTGATCCAACTTTTTGGATCAGTTGTCAGACTTCTCATCTAATTTGGTGTTAAACACTGACAAGATAATTATAGTGGGTGATTTTAACATTCATGTTGACACTGAATGTGATAACCTTAGTGTAGCCTTTACAACTATCCTAGATTCAATTGGTTTTGCTCAAAATGTGCATAAACCGAGGCACTGTTGGCTTCATACTTTAGACCTTGTGCTGACATATGGCATTGATTGTGAAGAATTAACAGTATTTCCTCACAACCCTGTCCTATCTGAACATTTTTAATAACCTTTGAGTTTAATGTAACTGAGTTCTCCACCCCCAAAAGAGCGTTCCATTATAGTAGATCTTTATCGGATAATGCTGTATCAAAACTTAAAGAGTCTGTCCCCCTTTTAATATCCTCAGTATTGCAGAAATGCCCTGTAGATGGCAGCAATGTTGTTTCTTCCCATTCACAAATAGACACATTTGTTAACGGTGTGACTTCGTCATTGCGTTCTGCATTAGACAATGTAGCTCCTTTGAAAAAGAAGGTGATAATTCAATGGAAGATGGCTCCCTGGTTTAATTCAGAGCTGCGTTCCTTGAAGCACAATGTTAGGAAATCGGAGTGTGCTCTACACACCAAGAGGAATCCTACCTAATCTGGAAAGACAGTCTACTGTTTTATAAAAAGACTCTTCGTAGAGCTAGAGCAGCATATTTCTCATCATTAATTGAGGAGAATAAAAATAATCCTAGATTTCTCTTTAGTACCAAACTTACCCAGAGCCACAGCTCTGTTGATCCATCCATTCCCTTAGCTCTTAGCAGTAATGACTTTATGGGATTCTTCATAAATAAAATTGATGCCATTAACAATAAAATAATTGGCATTCTCCCAAACATGATTACCTCGTCCTCAGTGAGTGAGGCAGCGTTTGAGGAATCTTTAGAACCTGCGCAGAGTTTGAACTGTTTAGAAGCAGTAGAGATTTCTGAGCTATCTAAAATTTTAGCTTCAGCTAAACCTTCTACCTGCATGTTGGACCCAATCCCAACCGAGTTGTTTAAGGAGGTATTCCCATTGATTAGTTGCCCTATTTTAGACATGTTTATACTATCCTTAGTAAATGGATATGTACCACAGGCTTTTAAAGTAGCTGTTATTATACCTTTACTTAAGAAACCTTCTCTTGATCAAGATGAGTTAGTAAATTACAGAACTATATCTAATCTTCTTTTCCTATCTAAAATTCTTGAGAAAGTAGTAGCTAATCAACTATGTGAACATTTACAAAGTAATGACCTACTTGAGGAGTTTCAGTCAGGCTTCAGAGCTCATCATAGCATAGTTGATCACAATATTCTCCTACAAAGACTTGAGCATACTGTAGGGATTAAGGGGAAAGCATTAGGCTGGTTTAAATCTTATTTATTGGACAGATTCCAATTCGTTCATGTTAATAATAAATCTTCTTCAAACTCTAGGGTCACTTGTGGAGTACCACAGGGTTCAGTCCTTGGACCAATTCTCTTTACTATATATATGCTTCCGATTGGCAAAATTATCAGACAGCATGGGATTAATTTCCATTGTTATGATGATGACACTCTGTTATATTTGTCCATAAATCCTGATGAATCCAATCAATTACTTCAAATGAAGCTGAAGCGCAAGTTCAATTGAAGAAACTCATCGCCTGCCTCCATTCAATCAGAGTCCGATCCGCCTCTGATGTGAGCCAATCAGCTACGAACCGCACCTCCATGAAGCCAATCCGCATCCCGCGCTCATCTCAAAAGCAACTTCAAATCCACGTCTCAGCCTGCTAACCAGCAAGCGCAAACGGATTGCATGTCGGATTTCGAATCAGATGTCCGATTCCAGACGATAACAACTCTTCCTGAAATCCTGCTGCTCATAGGAACGCCATCTAGCCGCGCATCCATCCTCTGCAATCTCTGTATTCGCTCCAGCATATCTTAACCAGCACTGACCTGGATTCGCTCTCTTAGCTGGCCTTCTTCCGCTGTGGTGTCTCATTCCGTCACCCAACCTCTGTTTTCATCAGCTCCGATTCCTGGCGCTATGAACTTGCAAATCCCCGCTTTTCACAAGCGACGTAGACGCCCTCCCAACTCTACCTGAGCTCCGGTCCCGCTCTGCTTCGTAGCTGAGAGGCCCATCCTCCCGTATCGTCCTGCGCAACTTTCAGCCGGATCTCCTCTCATGCCCGCTCCTAGCAGTTCAAGGTAGCATGTATCCACTCATGTTTTCATTCATATTACATGCATTTCGCTCATCATGCTTCTGAACTGTCCGTCTGTTTAGGCAGAAATATCCCATCCATTCTGTTTGTTTTCGTTTTCTTCTTCTTCCGGTTTTGGCGGTTGGCAACAGGCTTGTAGTAGCATTACTGCCACCTACTGGTTGCAGTATGGTTCGTGATGGACTCCATATATCTTCTCTTATTTCATAATTATGTCATTCTAATTCAACTCATTGTTCATATATTCTACAGTGATTTGTTGTCCATAGTATGCTTGATTTTAAGTGTTAATTAAGTTTGTAAGCTGAAATGTTAACCTTATCATACTCCTCTTTTGTTTTTCCCATTTCTGTGTTCTCTTACTATCTTTGATATGGTAACGTTCTTCACATCTCCCCTTTATCATCAACCTGCAGACTGTATTAGCAAATATCTCAGCATTTTAAATCTCTGATTTTGTCATTCAAAGACTTACTATTGGCAATCCTTCCGCATCAAGCACCATCAATGTCATTCATGTTCAGTTTAACCGGACAGTAGGGTTGAGTTGTTACTTAACCCATTTTATTCCAGAAGTGCATTTTAAATCCAGCGATTTATACCAATTGTTGTTAAAACCGCTGCAACTCTGGTGCAATTCGGCGTTCGTTCGGAACGGTCTGTACTGGTTCAGACCTCTTATTCATGCTGACCAGGCCACTTTGTCACTCTTGTCATTTCATCGGTCAGTTTAATGTTTTGCTAATCAATTACTTCAGGTGTTGTGAAATTATACATGTTAAAGTTATTTTAATGTTCTTGTTTGTAGGTATTGTCTGATGAATGTCAGCTGGGAGCTGACGTCCGGATGGCTGTGGGGGATGATTTGAGTATTGGCGATCTTTTAACAGCAATTGCTCATGTATTTTAGGGATTGACATATTTCTTTTCAGGTTCAATAATTTATTTTAAGATGAACATCCGGAGAGCATCACTGTGGGTGCTGTCGTCTGGTTGATAGTGTTGTGCAATTATACATTGTTTAAAGTTATTTAATGTTTCATAAATAACTCTCTGTCTGTTGGGCATTGTCTGGTGATGATCAGCTTTTGGGCTGATATCGAGACAATGGTTGAGAGGGATGAGTTCGAGCACTGGCAGTCTTTTGACAGTAGAACCTGCACACACAGGGTAAAGGAGTAACAGCTTCTTTTCGGGTTCAAGAATTTAGTAACAGGTAAAATGAACATCCGGAGAGCATCACTATGTGATACTGTTTGCCTGAATTAGCACAATGTTCGATTGGTGAATCCTCTCTGCTAGGCTGGTGAGACTTGACTAGGCTACTGGGCAAATGAAGATAGAAAGAGGCTAAGCTAAGGAACTATTTGCAAACAAAACAAAGGACAAACCAGGGTGGTTGATCAGGATAACCTGGTGAATCCTTGTTTACTGAGGGTTTGATTCCACGAATCATTTGAGACATTTGCCATGTATTTCAATCCATTTACAATGCGGGACCCAAGTTAAACAGAACATTATTTGTTGAAATAATGGCTCTGCTGCCATGTTGTCGGGTCGGAGGCCTGGTGTGAGCACGTTCTCTGAACCGGTTGCGGTCCAATTTGAGCAGGGTTTTTCCTCAGAATTCCACAGCTTTCCGCTCATCTGGGTTCGCTCCTCAGTACAGGCTGAGAAGAAATACTCAGAGCCGTTTCGCATGCAGGATCTTTGCTCCTGCTACCAGTTGTGAGGTTAGGACAGCAATTTAGCTCTGTATTTGCCCGGTCATGTTCTCCAGGCGATGAGAGCCTCTCAGATGCTGAAGCAGGCAGTCGAGTCTAGCAGACCCAGGATGAAGCGTGGCTGGCCAGGCATCTTTCCCAGCTGCTGGCTTGTGTGTTGGTCAGGGCCGACCAGGCCTCATGGTTTGGCCTTCTTTGTCTGCTCTGAGAGAGCTGCTAACGAAGTCTGCAGGAGTGAGCTGAAGAAAAGAGAACTCTTTGTCTGTGGGGAAAGGTTTTTATTTATAAGGAGGGTTCTCAGCAGGACCCCTGGTGGGAAGAAAGGCCGTCCAAGCCTTGAGGGTCTCATGTTGCAGCAGGACAGATTTCCTGTTACCTTCCCCATACTACAGTTTAGAATTCAATCCGAGATCAATTATTTATCATGTCGTTATTGCATAACATTAGTTTTCAATTACGGATCCTGTCTGTAGACTGGTGAGGCTAATTAAGCTAATAAGTAATGAAGATCACCAGTTTTATCAGAATGCAGTGCAGAATCTAAATAAAGTATTAATTTCATTTCAAACATCATGGAATGAGCTAAATAGCTTGATCCGTTCATGACAGCATTTAGTATGCGTTCGGCAGTTTATGCATTCATGAGTTAAGCAAACATTATTTGATAAATTATGTCTTAAGACATGTTACCCATCTTCATCCTCTTCATTCATTCATCTTGTGGTCACTTCCTCTCATAGATCTTCCTTTCACTATTCTCAGTTTGTCCTTTCTCAAATTAAACCTGTCGGCCTGCAAATTGAGTTCTAGGTGTTGATCTCAACTTGGTTCCAGCATGGCTTCCTGCCTGCAGTTCAGCTTTCTAATTCACAAGATATCAGTCTCATTCCATATCAGTTATTTCCAACTGTCAGCTGCCCTCCTTGCTCGGTCACCTCAATCTCACAAATGCATCATTGCCAGAGTCACGCTTTATTTCCAGGCAGCTCGAGTTCACTAAATTTGTTCTTTCCTTCTTGAACAGGATACTCTGGTTGAGAGCTGCCGTTCTGACCGTCTGGTCTGCTTCTCGCCTGGATCGAAATATATTTCTATAATGCCTTTCTGTCGTGGATGTGTTTAAAAATTTACGGATGCTGCCATCCGTAGGTTTTGGGGGGGTTCTTTATAATTTTTTCAGATTCCTGATCACTCAAACAATGGGCCATGGTCATCATCATCATGCCTCACACATCGTTCTGAGCATCCATTCATTTTAGCTGCTCAATGCCCTCTCAGCTTTAAGGTAATCTAACTGCAAATACTGGTGGTGGATTGAAACTTTTCACATGTCTCGCCAGACCCTTCATGTTTCACTCTTTCAAATTGAGTGTATCATGCATTCGTTATGTATCCTGTTGCACTCTCTCGTACGTCTTGTCGCATCTGGTCCTGCGTCTTGTCATGTGTTCTCTCATGCATGCGTCAAGCATTCTGTTATGCATCCTGTCACCTGTGTTGGATCTTGTCATGATCACTCATTTCTCTATGTGCATCATCTGCAAGAAAGCATAAGCAAGACATCTTCTGCAAGAAAGCATACGCAAGACATCTTCCGCAAAAAAGCATCTCTGCTCACTTCTTGTTCATTTCTTTCATTTCATTCACCTAATCATCTCCCATTCAAATCACTATCCCGTCACACTGCCTTATGAGCATACAGACGCTCTGACCTCGGCATTTTTGGGGGGAACATCCCTGTTCTCATACATCTACTTATGCATATTAAAGTATAATTCAGCATTAATGTTCCTGCCGAGGTCTGAGCGCCAAAGACTTAAAATATCGTGTCAATAAAATCCTTCTAATTGCCATTTCTTTCGCTGTGAGTTTTTCAGATTGAAATGAAGCTGAAGCGCAAGTTCAATTGAAGAAACTCATCGCCTGCCTCCATTCAATCAGAGTCCGATCCTCCTCTGATGTGAGCCAATCAGCTACGAACCGCACCTCCAAGAAGCCAATCCGCATCCCGCGCTCATCTCAAAAGCAACTTCAAATCCACGTCTCAGCCTGCTAACCAGCAAGCGCAAATGGATTGCATGTCGGATTTCGAATCAGATGTCCGATTCAACCCACCCCAACCCCTTCTCCACCATCGTAGCTGAGTTCATCTAGCTTCCAAGACGTTCCTCCATCCTCAACCCATCAGAGTGTTTTCTCCCTTCAGTCTTCAGCACTCCCTATCACCTCGTTATTGGTCCGGCAGAAGACCACCATGTTGGGCCCGGTTCTGCCAGAGGTTTCTTCCCAAAGGGGAGATTTTCCTCTCCACAGTCGCTTCAAGCTTGCTCATCATGGACAGTTCATGCAAACCTGTGTTTATCAAGTTGGACATTTATCTTAAACAGATCATCATATGGACTGAACAAACTTCTTCGATCTCCACTCCACCACCAGTTTCAGACCTGGGGGGAACATCCCTGTTCTCATACATCTACTTATGCATATTAAAGTATAATTCAGCATTAATGTTCCTGCCGAGGTCTGAGCGCCAAAGACTTAAAATATTGTGTCAATAAAATCCTTCTAATTGCCATTTCTTTCACTGTGAGTTTTTCAGATTGAACTACAGTTATGTCTTGATGACATCAAAAGCTAGATGACTTTAAATTTTCTGCATTTAAATTCTGACAAGACAGAAGTTGTAATCTTTGGACCAGAGTCCTCAAAAAATAAACTTATTAATCAATCACTTAATCTGGATGGCATTAACTTGGCCTCTGGTAATAAAGTAAAAAATCTTGGTGTTATTTTTGACCGAGACATGCCATTTAAATCCTATATTAAACAGGTTTCTAGAGTTTCCATTTTTCACCTCAGGAATATCGCCAAAATTAGAAACATTCTGTCCAGGAGCGATGCTGAAAAACTAGTCCATGCATTTGTTACTTCAAAGCTGAACTATTGTAATTCTTTGCTATCAGGAAGTCCACAAAATACAGTTCAAAGTCTTCAGCTGATCCAAAATGCTGCAGCGAGAGTTCTGATCAACAAGAGGGATCATATTTCTCCAATTTTAGCTTCCCTTCACTGGGTTCCTGTTAAATCAAGAATAGAATTTAAAATTCTTCTTCTAACGTATAAAGCCCTTAATAATCAAGCTCCATCATATATCAGAGCTCTGATTACCCCGTATGTTCCTAACAGAGCACTTCGCTCTCAGACTGCAGGTCTGCTGGTGGTTCCTAGAGTCTCTAAAAGTAGAATGGGAGGCAGATCCTTTAGCTATCAGGCTCCTCTTCAGCCATTATTCAGTGGGTTTGGAGGGTCATTACAGGTCAGCCCTCCAAGCATTCTACAGCTGACCGAAATCTGTCCCCGAGGGTCCGGCCGACGCCTCGGCTCCTGAGTCTGTCTCTGAGGGTCCGGCCGACGCCTTGGCTCCCGTCAAGCCCAACGAGGGGGTCCAGGAGGACCTGCCTCTGCTCAAGCCCAATGAGGGGGTCCAGGAGGACCTGCCTCTGCTCAAGCCCCAAGAAGGGGTCCAGGAAGGCCCGTCGCTGACTTGCGACGTGGAGACCCAGGAGGGTCCGTCGCCGACTTGCGACATGGAGACCCAGGAGGGTCCATCGCCGTCTTGCGACGTGGAGACCCAGGAGGGTCCGTCGCCGACTCGCGACGCGGAGACCCAGGTGGGTCCATCGCCATCTTTCGACGCAGAGACCCAGGAGGGTCCGCCGCCGACCTGCGAGGTGGGAACTCAGGCGGACGCTTCTTCCTTTGGACGCCCCTGGCCTCAGGAGAGACTTAGACCCCCTCGGCGTTCCTCTAAAGCCTCAACCCCCAGTCAACAGCCAGCTCTGGGAGAGACTCTACTGGCTGTCACTGTCTGACATTCTACAGAGGCTGGTTTTGAGACTTTTTGTCGCTAAGGGTCTGGCTTCCACTCCAGCCTGGAGCCAGGCTCCCTCCACAGTCACCTGGAGCCAGGCTCCCTCCACAGCCGCCTGTAGCCAGGCTTCCTCTTCAGCCGCCTGTAGCCAGGCTTCCTCTTCAGCCGCCTGTAGCCAGGCTTCCTCTTCAGCCGAATGTAGCCAGGCTCCCTCTTTAGTCGCCTGTAGCCAGGCTCCCTCTTTAGTTGCCTGTAGCCAGGCTCCCTCTTTAGTCGCCTGTAGCCAGGCTCCCTCTTTAGTTGTCTGTAGCCAGGCTCCCTCTCTAGGCGCCTGTAGCCAGGCGCCTCCCCTAGCCCGTAGTCCGGCGCCTCCCCTAGCCCGTAGTCCGGCGCCTCCCCTAGCCAGTAGTCCGGCTCCATCTCTCTCTCTTTCTCCCTCCAGGCGTAGGGTTCATCGGGTCCTGGTCCACCGCCGGCCTCCGACAGTCCTGTTCTAGCGTCGACCTCTGAGGGTCCTTATCAGCCATCAGTCTCTGAGGGTCCTGTTCCGCCGTCGGCCTCCTAGGGTCCTCTTTAGACGTCGGCCTCCGAGGGTGCTGGTCAGACGTCGGCCTCCGAGGGTGCTGGTCCGCCGACGGCCTCCAAGGTTTCTGCTCCGCCGACGGCCTCCGAGGTTTCTGCTCCGCCGACAGCCTCCGAGGTTTCTGCCCCGCCAACGGCCTCCGAGGTTTCTGTAACGTTCTGTTGTGGTTTTGGTTATTTTTTCAGTTAGTCAACTTTTCTGTTTTAGGATTTATTTCTGTTTTGGATTGTTTTGGATTTATGCTTAGTTTGTTTTAAGTTATCTGGTCTTTGTTATTATTTTTATGTCAGCTCGTGTTCGTTAGTCTTTGTCTTGCTTTCTATCTTAGGTTTATTCTTTATTAGTCTGTATGTTCCTTTAATTGCTTTCATCTGTTTTGGTTAATTAGTCCCACTCTGCTCACCTGTTCCGTTCTCCCATTTAAGCCTGCCTTAGTTGTTTGTTTGTTGCCAGGACGTCTCGCATTGCCACTTCTCACTCAGCCTTTGGTAAGAGCACTCCAGGGTCTGTTACTCCATCTAGTTACCTGTCTGTTGCCTGTCCTGACCTGTTTCTGTTTTTGAGTCTGCTCCAGCCTTTTTGTGTCTACCTGGATGTTTGCTCCAGACCATTGTGATTTGTTTTTGGCTGGATTACCCTTCACTCGTTTAATAAATCCTTTAGCATCAGCTCCGTGTCTGGCTCACATTGGATTCAACCTAAGCAATCATTACACCTCTCCTGTGGAACCAACTCCCAGTTTTGGTCCGTGAGGCAGACACCCTGTCTACTTTTAAAACTAATCTTAAAACTTTCCTTTTTGACAAAGCTTATAACTAGAGTATCTTATGTTACCCTGAGCTACCTATATAGTTATGCTTCTATAGGCTTAGGCTACTGGAGGACATCAGTATATATTTTTCTCACTCTATTGAGTTCTACTGTTCTTCAAATAAGCATTGCTTGTCATAATTTCTGATTATAACTTTTTGTTCTCTCTCTTTTTTCTTCATAGTAGGTACACCTGGTCTGACGTTCTGTTAACTGTGACATCATCCAGAGAAGACAGATCACCGGCTATTACCATCTAATGTAGAACAGATTACTGGATCAATGTGTGCTTCTGTGCTTGTTTGTCTCTCTGGTTGTGTCTCTGCTCTGTCTTCTGTAACCCCCAGTCGGTCGAGGCAGATGACCGTTCAAACTGAGCCCGGTTCTGCTGGAGGTTTTTCCTTCCCGTTAATGGGTGGTTTTTCTTTGCACTGTCGCGTCATGCTTGCTCAGTATGAGGGATTGCTGCAAAGCCATGGACAATGCAGACGACTCTCCCTGTGGCTCTACGCTTCTCCAGGAGTGAATGCTGCTTGTCGGGACTTTGACGCAATCAACTGGTTCCCTTATATAGGAAATTTTTTGACCAATCTGTGTAATCTGACCCAATCTGTATAATATGATTGAACTTGACTTTGTAAAGTGCCTTGAGATGACATGTTTCATGAATTGGCGCTATATAAATAAAATTGAATTGAATTGAATCAAGGTGAAATTAGGAAACGGGGACAGTAATGGTTTCATTTATTTTTACATATTTATTAATATTTAAACAACAAAAATCAAGTGTAAAAGCCAGGAATGTGCATCTCCACACTTTTAGTATATCCTAAGATTAATAAAATGAATAAATTGATAGTGTTATTAATAGAAACTAGAACTGTGTCTCTGGGTTGGGGCAAAGTGGTGGGGGTGGGAGTGGAGGGGTCAAGGGTGGTTAGCAGGGCTTTCCAATTTTGTGGGGCCCAAAGAGCTCTGCCGCCTCCTAAGGGGAGAGTGACATGACGAAAAGAAAAACCAGTAAATACAAACATTTATTCTATACCTGTGACTGTCTGTGGAGACAGAGTTCCCCCCACCTTTTCAAAAAAGTGCAACAAATACTCATTCTGTTCACGTCTACATATGTGACGGTGCAGCGCGGTTCATCCCGCTGACACGCACGCACTCACACACGCATACACACACACAGAGCAATGCACGTGCGCACACACTCATTCAGCTACGTGTCCCTCTCCGTGTATAATTGCAGCCGGATCGCTTTACTTACTCACCTTTTTCCCTTGTAAGATGTGGCGCGACCAAGGGTGCACACTTGGCAACGCTCATGAATCGGAACTCATACATTTACACTTAAACACATACACACGTTTGCACTCACCCATGTAGCGTTGTTTTGTCCGACTGTGGCGTTTGAGAGAAAGTAGGCGTAGTCCTTCCGGGGTTTTTTTTTTTTTTTCATTCCCGTTTTTCCCCATAAAGGAAATCAATGATTTTCAGCCAGCAAGCTTAATTATATTTTATTTAACTAAAGAAAGTAGCTTTGGAATGGAAGCAGGAAATGAATATGTTTTCTTGGAATAAGTGTTTTTTTTTTGTGTTATGTTATAAAATAAATGCTCAATTGTTATGCTGATCTAATTGTAGGGCGGGGCTTAGGATTTATAAGAAGAGCTGCTGGCCCTATTGAATGAGTCTGGCCTGGTTACAGAGAAGGTAACATTGCAGCCCAAAAAGAGGTATTTTTTCCTGAAAGGGTGTAAAGTTCATGTATGTACTCTGATCATTTTTGGACATTTTTCCCTGCTACTCTGCACTTATTTTTGGGAGGTGTGAAAATAAAAATCATAACCTGAAGACATCGACATGCCCTCCATGATTTTTTTCATATTTTTGGAGTCAAGTCTATGTTGTCAAGGCCCAACACAGGGGCTGTTGGCAAGAACCCGCGACAACATACCTATGAGAAATAGGTTTTTCTGCGTTAACATCAAAAACAAGTAGCGGTCAAGCCCGCAGGTAAAGGATGATACATGTTTCTTACTGTCAACTGACCGCATCAGGGGCCTGTGCATCTCAAAGAAGCAGATTAATTTCTCCCACTAATGGGCTATAAGCACAGCTCCACTACTTCCTGAACTTCAGCAGCTCCTTTGTTTCCTGATTAATCCAGGTGTGTCTGGCTGGTTACTGAGGTCAGACACACCTGGATTAATCAGTCTGTCCAGTAATGAAAGGCAGGAAACAGTGGAGCTGCTGAAGTTCAGGAAGAAGTGGAGCTGTGCTTAGAGCCTGTTTGGGACAAGAAACAGGCTCTAACTGGGTTGTGGTGATGTGAGGTGACAAGGTGTTAAACATGTTCAAAAAAAGCACAGACTTGGAAATCCCCTTGACAAGAATGCAAGTGATTGAGTGTGTAGTGCATCATGAGCATGTATAAACTTACATAAAGTGTATATAACTACATTATGTGTATGGTAGTAGCTGATGTGTTAGTATATTGTTTGCTCCTATAAGGTGAGTTAACTCCGGTCAGTGAGTCAGCTAACATGAGATCATCTCTGGTTTCTTCAAGGCCTTCTGTGTCTGAAGAGCCATCAGCCACGGTAATCAGGCATTGTGGCCTGAGAGGTCTGGATAAAATAAGAGGAGAAGAGGATATATTATGTGCAGAACTGAAATTTCTAAAACACAAGAAAAAATACAGCTAATCTGACTTTTCATTCTGCCACAGCTAGGGAAGTGCAGTGAAACTCATGTTAAGTGCAGAGACTCAGAGAGAGGTTATATCCTCAGACAATTGGGCTTCTCAACTCAAACCTGAGTATCCACCTTTTTTTCAATGGAAATACGGAGCCAGCGAGTTGCCGTTTTTTTTGTGCGAGACTTCCGGCCGCTCACTTCCTGTCAGTGGGTAGGTTGCTGAAAAGCGACTCATGCAGCTACTTCGTCTCAAATTACTTGTCTTTATGACTTTGAGGAAGACCGGGATCGATTGTACGGTTAGAAGTTGTTATAATAACGCGTGTAAAAGAAAGGTTTATGTGGAGCAGAAGTGTTTTAATCATCGACAGTGTACAAGAGCTGCGAATGCGGGGCGCCCTACTTCCTTCACCCCCAGCCGAAGAATGAGGAATCTCTTCGCCTTATGGTTAAAAGCTTTAAATCTGAAGAAACCACCGAAGCGACCGTATGTTTTTTCTTTTCATTTTGTGGACAATACACCGACAGAAGAACACACGTCGCCAGAAAAGTGGCTGGGCTGCGAAGTTCCATTAAAAACAAAAACAAGGAGACAAAGAGTAGCGCAGACACAGGTAAGCTAAGGGATGTTTACACTTATACCCTAACAAATAAACTAGAAATAAAGTTACAGCTTCATCCTAAAGCCAACTTACATTTTAACGTGACAAGCTTGCATCAAGAGCTTTGAGACCACAAATCAGATTTGTGCAATTTTAAATCTCAAGCCTAAACATTATGAAGTGGGCAGAATGTTTTGATATCCTGTTATAACATCAGTTAAATCCTAAAATTTAGCACTGCTATCTTTGTAAAATGAACTGACCAGCAATCTAATCACAACGAGACAACAGCTGGGATCTTTTGAATCAGACGATTCATAGCTTACCTTCCATAAGTCGCCGCTGTATGACTGAAGGACTTCCCCTGAACACGGAACACCAGAGCGCTCCGGCCGCCTCAGTAGTGCCGGTTGATGTAATCAGGATCCAGCAGAGTGAACGTCGGACTTGCTTTGGCTTGAACGGATATCAGCCTCCACGGATAACAGGTCATCCATGTTGATTTTATTAACACCGATCCAACCTTTCCACTGTGGAGGTTAGCATCGGTAAAGTCACACTGCAGAGCTGTCCGCACCAAGTGACGACACAAACTGGTTAAAATGTCCTTGTTCGTTATATGAGGCCACTTCTTCGAGTCATCCTCTCAGTCATGAATAGTTTGAGGCTGTGGCACTGACCTGCCACTTCAATCGCTCTGCAATTTTTTACAATGTTGCTGCGACAGTTTATCATCTCAGTCAAACTAATGTTATTTGGCCGAGGGAAGCGCTGAAACGGAAGTGCCGCACAAAAAAACGGAAGTTGAACCCATAATTAGTTCCGCGTTCGAAAATAAGGTGGATATAGTCACTCTGTTTTACACAGCATACTTTGCACACTACATTACTCAATACGTTAGTTTATCACTCAAATCATGTCAATGCTTTATCACTTGAACTTTATTAATACTCTAAGTAAAATTTTCTCCCTTCTTGTCAACCATTCTTTCCATCAGTGTTCCTATTTTCCTCCATTCTCATTTAATCTCCTTTGTCTTCCTATCCTCTTCCTCTCTCCTCTTGTATCAGTCTTACATTATTCTAAAACAGAGACATTATATAATTAAAATCACTTCCTAGAATATACAACATGAAAACTTCCTATTATTATTATTATATTTTTATTATTATTATCTCATCTGATTAAATACAAAAAATGCTAATTACCACAATATTAGGAGCTAAAAGCAAAAACCACATGATAAATGGACATTAAACGGGTGGTTATCTCTTCCTCCATTATCCCCGGAGTCTACACCCCTCCCCCCATTTCCGGACCCATCCCCCACCCCGGAAGTTCACACCCTCCCGCACATCACCCCGCCCCCGGTCGCTTCTCTCATAATATAAGGCCCTTTTCTCAAGCCTCGATAGTGATTGAATCCTTTTCAACATGGCGTTTGAAACAAGCAAGCTTGAATCTATCATTTCCGACACACCCATCACAACCTACAACTATCAGGACGGTGTTAGGCAAGCTCAGCAGACCCCTCGCAAGGTTATGCTCTCTCTATGCAGAACTCAGATGCCTCCGACCCTACCTCTGCAAGAAGAATGGTCTTTGGAACCCTATGGAGCTCGCGGTAAATGGGGATACCATTTACGAAACCGGCGAAATGTGTCTGTATCAGCTGGATGAAGGAGCCGACAAGCTGCAAACTATCCACTCCTTGTGCATGCTAACGTCAAACGATTGGGCTGTTCTGAGACTCGTCATGCTCCGCAAACTAAACCCCGAAGACACGTACGCGGCAGGCCCCGAAGACACGTACGCGGCATACCCCGCTGTGAATCAAGAAACTGATGACGGAATCATGGATTCACCCATCGCTAGGCGTTGCAAACGGGGTCATCAAGAAACCGAGGACGGAATCAAGGATTCACCCGTCGCTAAACGCTGCAAGCAGGCTCATCAGGAAACCGAGGACGGAATCACGGATTCACCCGCCACTAAACGCTGCAAGCGGGCGCTGACCCGCCTGAACAAAACTGACACAGATTCAACAAATAGGATCTTCTCAGCAACATGGCAATCAAAGACGGGGGTTACTGGCCGATGGTTTTTCCGTGCAAGTCTGAGACAGGCTCAAGATAAAACAACCCCGGTTATCTTTGTGCTTGACTATTATAATGCAGTCTGCGGCGTGTTCAGAACCTTGTTAACCATTCCCTTTGATGCATGGCGTGACAAGATGACTGCAATAGCAGACCGGATTTCAATGCTGTTTCGCGACTGTCGCAACTGGAGAGACATTTTGGCGGTCAAGAAAGCGCTGTCTTTTTAGACCCGCCCCCTCACAACACCCGATACCGCCCCCCTTCAACGTTAACCACACCACTTCTCTTTATAAAAAACCAGGCAGGCCGATCGGGACTCCATGCAACTTCACTGACCAGACTTCTAACATCTGAAACCATGAGCAACTACGTGGTTGAAGGAACTACTCCTACAACCGCTTCAACCGCTTCAACCGCTTCAACCGCTTCATCCGCTTCAACAAAAGGGATCATATTTCTCCAATTTTAGCTTCCCTTCATTGGCTTCCTGTTAAATCAAGAATAGATTGTATGTTCCTAACAGAGCACTTCACTCTCAGACTGCAGGTCTGCTGGTGGCTCCTAGAGTCTCTAAAAGTAGAATGGGAAGCAGATCCTTTAGCTATCAGGCTCCTCTCCTGGGGAACCAACTCCAAGTTTTGGTCCGTGAGGCAGACACCCTGTCTACTTTTAAGACTAATCTTAAAACTTTCCTTTTCGACAAAGCTTATAACTAGAGTGGCTTATGTTGCCCTGACCTACCTATGGGGATGTGCTTCTATGGGCTTAGACTACTGGAGGACATCAGGGTCTATTTTTCTCACTCTATCGAGTTCTACTGTTCTTCAATTATGCATTGCTTGTAATAATTTCTGCTTATAACTTTTTGTTCTCTCTCTTTTTTTTCTTCATAGTAGGTACATCTGGTCTGGCGTTCTGTTATCTGAGACATCATCCAGAGAAGACAGCTCACCTGCTATTACCATCTAATGTAGAACAGATTTGCTTCTGTGCTTGTTCTTTGCTTCTGTGTTTGTCTCTCTTGTTGTGTCTCTTCTGTAACCCCCAGTCGGTCGAGGCAGATGACCGTTCATACTGAGCCCGGTTCTGCCGGAGGTTTTTCCTTCCCGCTAATAGGTGTTTTTTCTTTCCACTGTCGCTTTATGCTTGCTCAGTATGAGGGATTGCTGCAAAACCATGGACAATGCAGACGACTCTCCCTGTAGCTCTACGCTTCTCCAGGAGTGAATGCTGCTTGTCGGGACTTTGAAGCAATCAACTGGTTCCCTTATATAGGAAATTTTTGACCAATCTGTATAATATGATTGATTTTGACTTTGTAAAGTGCCTCGAGATGACATGTTTCATGAATTGGCGCTATATAAATAAAATTGAATTGAATTGAATTGAATTGAACATCACCGCAGCGTGGTTCTCCGGACAGCGACAAATTCTTCCCGGGACCGTACCACCCTCCTCCACCCTCACCAACCCCTGAATCGTCTTCTCAAAGCGACAGCGAGAGTCTCCTCACATCGCTGCAGAGGCGTATCGACGACTGGGCTGCTGCCCACGGAGGTGTGAACCTACAGCGACAGATCTTTGTTTTATGGGATGAGAATTCCGCGCTTCCTGCCAGGCTTCCAGCCATGCCGTCTCTGTCAGAGACCCAGGAGGAAGATTCACAGCTTCCCTCCGGCCAAGGAGATGCAGCCTCCCCGGGGGTATCCCAGGACTCACAACTACCCTCCGGCCAAGGAGATCCAGCATCCCCGGACCCTTCTCAGCCCGAGGACACGCAAATTCCCCACAGCCAACCAGACGGTGAGAGCGGGGCGGATGAATACGACAGGTGGATTCGCTTTTGCTTCATCAGAGCAGTGAAAACTGCGGTGCACTATCTTTTGAGCGCAGCGATGGAAAAGTACATGCGTGATAAGTGCTACGGATGTAACAATGGCCGTCTTAGTCAGAGAGATCATGAATATCTGGAGCAGCTTGAGGACGGGTTCTTTGAAAGCAATTACTATGGTGTAATGCGAGTACTTTATAATGTGCGTTTCATTAATGCCGTTCAACAGTTTCTAGCCGCTCGCAACATCCATCAAGACAGCGGCACAGTCAACGCTGTCGCACAGGCGTATCTGTACGAATTGACGCTATCCAAGCGGGTGCGTGACCCCATCAATCAGGTGTATGATCAGCTGGTTGAAGAAAACCATGAATTAAAAGATCAACTTGAAGCCATCACGCAGTACTGGCGGGGGTCTTGAAACCAAAGTATGCATGTTTTCTCATATCCTTCTTTAATATATATTATATGAGTGTTTTCTACAATTAGTTTGTGATATATTAAATTAGTGTTTTTTACATTGAGTTTGTGATATATTAAAGTAGTATTTTCTACAATTAGTTTGCGACATCGTATTAAAATAATGTCTTTTCAGATCTTTCTTTTTATGTATGAAATGACTGTATTTACAATGAGCTTGTGATATATTAAAGTAGCATTTTCTGTAATTACTGTATGACATCGTATTAAAAGAATGTCTTTTTTATATGAAATGATTGTTTTTAGAATTAGCCTGTGATATAATAAATGAATGTAATTTCTTTCCTGACTCATTGTTAATAAAAAATATCTAAAACCCAACCGCATTTCTTTAAAAAGGAAAACAGCCTCTGATGTCGTAAAAGCTTTTGAATCCGTTTTAAAAGAGAGTCAGATTCCAAAGAAGCTTCAAACTGATGACGTAAAAGAATTTTTCAACAAATCATTCAAAGCGCTGATGGATAAAAATGGTATTGAACATTTTTCCACGGCTAGTGAAATAAAAGCGTCGGTGGTTGAGAGGTTTAACCGTACGTTAAAATCAAGAATGTGGAGATATTTCACCGCAAACAACACTCTCCAATATCTAAACGTGCTTCAGGATCTGGTCAAAAGCTACAACCACGGCTATTATTCAAGTATTAAAATGGCGCCTATCGAAGTCACCGCTAGTAACGCTTTTCAAGTGTTTCAGAATCTGTACGGGACCAATTCCGAACGCTGCACAAAAGTCAAGATGGCGTTTAAACCAGGCGACCATGTCAGAATCTCCAAGGTGGGTGGAGTGTTTGACAAGAAATATGAACAGAGTTTCACGGACGAAATCTTTACAGTTACAGAAGTGATACAGCGTCTCCTCTCGTCTTCAAACTGAAAGATTTAGACAGGGAGCCCGTCCAAGGTTCTTTTTACGCAGAGGAGCTTCAAAAGGTGAAAATGTCAAAAAACAAAATGTATCAAGTGGGTGAGATATTAGGCAAACGCACCGTGCGGGGGTTCAAACAGGTCTTAGTACGTTGGAAGAATTGGCCGGAGAAATTCAACAGCTGGGTGAGAGCCGATGACCTAAGAGACGTATAAAAAGAAGGCGTTACTCTCCGATGGTTGACAGTGCGACATGGACCGCATAACTCAGGATGAGGGATTTTATCTCACGCTACCCTCCAACGCTAGCCTCGACGTCTTTAAGGATAATAACATAGAGTTTCCGTGTGGATTTAGCCGAGCATATCAATTTACAAGGAGAATGGCAAGTGGCATTGACAGAGGTTTCTTATCTACACACGGCATAACGTCCCCTCAGGAAACGCTTATTTTGAATGGCGCAAAGCGAGCGAGGAACAAGTCCATCGCATACGGATTGGGAACGGATGCTACAATAATATGAATCAGCTTATCGTAGAGATTGAAGCCCATCTGAGAAAGATAGATTCAGATATTTATTTCAAGGTTAACCGACTCGCAAACATACTCACCCACCATGCCGGCGCTCAGTACCATCTATGTTTTCACGCTCCACTGGCCTACATGCTCGGCACGGAACCCGGAAAATGGATCAAATTTGAGCACCAGCACGCCCCTCATCCTATAGTTTATAAGGCAGGTTTCTACCACCTCTATTTTTACAGCGGCGTCGTTGCGCCGCAGATAGTGGGGGACGTATACGCACCGCTCTTGCGAACGGTTCAGATCCAGGGCGTGTTTGGAGATATTATCACGAAACCTTTCATAACCCTTACTATCTCCCTGTTGCCAAGAAACATATTGAAAATATACAAGTAGAAATTAAAACGGATCAGAACACCCCAGTGAAATTTACATACGGAAAGTGCATCCTGAAACTGCATTTCAGTCCGGCAGCTTCACGCAGAGCGTTCAGGTGAAACGGATATAAAAACACACACATGACTGCGGTAGGAATCATTCATAGCTGTGCAACTAGACGCATCAACAACGTCGCAGCATTCTAAAAACGTGAGGAAGAAGCACCATAAGAGGACCCGCACCGTTTTATCCCTTACTACCAGAACCAGGTGGGGGGCACATTACCCGGTTTCTATGGCGCTCCTGTTATGTACGGTCGGGGGATAGGATCCATATTTTCAAAATTATTTAGTTTCGTATCACCCCTATTTAAATCCGGCTTCGCTATTGCTAAACCGCATCTGAAAAAGGCTACCACAAACATCGCCTCGGACGTCATAAGTAAAGCTATGACGAAAATAAACGGCTCGCACGAGGGTGTGAATAACCAGGAGGGGTTGGGGGTTATGGTTTTGTTAAGAAGAGCTAGAAAGAGACCTCCGGGGCAATGTGTTTGCCGTTCACAAATACTTGTGCCGCGTAAAAAGAAGAAATCAGTCAGCAGGAGCAAAGCAAGAGGGAGGAAGTCTGCTGCGAGCAAGGTTATATTTAGCTGAATTATTTTTTTTCATTAACAATTAAACATGGCTCTTTACACCGGAAATCATCAGAATGTACGCTGGCTGAAGTCGATTTATTTTCCGCCCCATGACACAACTATCTATCGAAGATAAGCTCTACACCGAAATAGTTCTTTATCCCCGGAGATGGAGAAAAATACTTGGATTTGAACGATACTTTGCTGCACGTCCGTCTAAAGATCACCACCGCAGATGGAAGCAACCTGGCTAACGATGCTGCCGTCGGACTGATAAATTACCCGTTGAATACAATGTTTAGTCAATGCGACGTTATTCTGGGGGACAGGTTCATTTCTCAGAGTAGCGCGACTCACCCGTACAGAGCAATGATTGAAACTTTGCTCAACTATTCAGAACACGTTAAAGAGCCAATTTAGCGTGGGCCTCTTTTACAAAGACACAGCGGGAGCTATTGACACGATCGTTACGACCAACGGTCCAAATTCCGGGATGAACAAGAGAGCCGATTTCACCGCTAATTCCAGAGTTACACCTGATGGGACCGCTTCACGCAGGTATTGTTTTCTGCGAAAGACTCCTCTTGAATTCTGTCGACATGAGGGTTAAACTAACCAGAGCCAGTGACGCCTTCTCTCTCATGGGACCGCGTGATTCAACCTTCCAACTGAAAATTCTGGGGGCTTCGCTTTTTGTGAAAAAAGTTTCAGTCTCCCCGGCTATCCGACTAGGGCACGCCTCAGCATTAATGAGAGGAAACACCCTCTATCCTCTTTCGCGCGTGAATGTGAAAACGTACTCTATCCCTGAAAATTCCAGGATATGTACTCAGGAGAATCTCTTTTTGGGGACCATGCCGAAATATGTCTTTTAGGTATGGTAAACCATAAGGCATTCACCGGAAGGAGAAACATGTCGCCTTTCAACTTTAAGCATATGGATGTGGAATATTTAGCCCTCTGCAAAGACGGCAGACAGGTGCCCGCCAAGGCGTTTCAACCCCAATTCAACAACAGTATTTCAGTCAGGGAATATTACAACATGTTCACCGCTACAGGTCGTCATTTAAAAGACCTTCCTTTAAGCATCGCTCGTGAGGAATTTAACGAAGGTTATTCCCGTTTGTCTTTAATCTCAATCCGAGCGAGGACGCAGATTCTCTGTCATCGGTGTGTAACGGAAATTTGAGACTGGAAATGAGATTCAGAGTTCCGTTGCCTCACACGACCACCCTGATTGTATACGCGTGTTACGACTCAATTTTGGAAATTTACTCAAAAAGGCAGGTCTTTTTATTAAAACATAAATAACCACGAGCTTGAGAGTCTGATGCATCACCTGCTGGGGGACCTATTTTGCGGCGTTTGGGCATGTGATCAGCTTTCGTTACTCAAACGCACGTACAGAGGCCCCGCCTATTTTATCGTCAACACTCATCTTTCACACATGCCTGGAGAACACTGGCTAGCTCTGACTTCGGAAGAGAATGATCGAGCCACCTTTTTCGACTCTTACGGAGTTCCTCCGGATTTCGAATTTTATCCCTCAAGCATAGTATCATTTTTGAAAGACAGATCATCGAAAATATTGTACCATGATCGTCAACTTCAAGACACTCTATCCGTCCTGTGCGGTCATCATTGTGTTTATTATCTTTGTCATAAAGCCTGTGGGCTATCGATGCATGAAATATTGGCTACCTACGACGACGATGTTTATAAAAATTATGTCATGGTGTTTGATTTTGTGAAAAAATATCAGCGATGTCAAAAATAGGGCATCGTGCCCGTTTAATCACGGAACGTGTTCTTTACAAATGTTTAAAGATTGTTACAAACTGTAACCGGTCTAGAAGAAAAACACTGTACGCATGAATAATTTGAAACAATAAAAGTATCTTTATTACAAATTCTTTTTCTCAAGTTTTTTTATTGCATACAGAATTTTAAGGAGAAAATTTCAACCATGCAGGGTTCTTGACTCTTTTGCTTCGAGCACGTCCGTTCTCAGGGGTTGGATCCTTAAACTCTAATCCTGAGAATTTAGGGGACAACACAATTTTCCCTTTTCGTTTCATGACAGGTTTATCTCCGTTCTTCTCCAATACACCCGTTTCTGTCAAGCGTCTGTATTGCTCCTGGGCTTGCGGATTGCTGACTGATGACACAGGGATGTTTAGCTCCTTCAGGGCGGTCAGGAAATGGTCCCAGCCTACAGGTTCATGGGTCTGTGTTTTCCTCTTAAACGGCAGCAGAAGGTTTTTCAGCAAATCGACCAGATGTGAGCCTCCCATCACACGATCCCGATAAACAAATTCGCCTTTCGACGTCCAACGAGTACCATATAGGGACAACTTTTTCAGTATGTATTCTGCGTTTTTGCGATCGCTGTTAGGTAGAGCTTTTAGAACTTCGTTAGCGGTTTTCGTCCAATTCAACAGGAGAGGGTGTAGAAGCAATAGAATCAGAGCCAGAGTCCGCCTCATCGTCATTATTTTCAGGCATCGGGTTACGCCGCAAAGTTAAAGTCATTCGGGGTTCCTCCAGCTGACCTTGTTTCATTAGAGTCAGATATCTCTGCAGCAGAGTGAGTAAGAACTCAGACCCGGTTCGTTCAGTATCTCCCTCATTTTAGAATCCAAATCCTCTTCAGCCGTCTGTCTGATAGAAGGCTCTGACGGAGTCAAACCTTTGAACTGATGCAGAGAAATGAGATACATCTTTTGCGCTTTCCTAAGAGACATTTTCTCATCTCCTGATGAGACCCCCAACCACCTCTCCGATTAAAGAAGCCACAACGCTCAGCAAGAGGAGAATAAATCCGCCGGTTTGATTTTTCAGAGCCAACTGCTTGCGTTTTAAACCCGTTCTTTTATCAGCGAGCCATCTGATAATCTTTTTCTGCTTTTCCAGTTTTTATGTTGAGCAGGAGATACTTTAACGTTACCTTTTAAGATATTCAGAGCTATCTCACACAAGGCTTTAAGAGAATCCGGCGAGCAGTGAGCGAGAATGTCTTTCGTTTCTGCGGGGTGGCGTGATACAGAGCTCTGAATAAGGGTGCGTTCCTTTTTATGCGCGCCGACATGGTGAATTTCTCTGACGGGAACATCTGACGGGCTAATATATTCAGCTGCAGTTTATCTCTGGGGTTCTTAAACAGCACCATATAATTAGCGTTTAGGCTGATGGTGCGGCTGTACTTTCCTTGATGAAACACATTCTGAGTCAGCATCGTCACGCTGCTATTTCTGTGATGTCTGTATTGCGTAAAAATCTTGACCACTTCTGGATGCTCCGAAGCCTGGAAAATTACATTGTCCAATATAACCAAATGATTCTGATCAGGAGGAAACAGATTTTCATCATCAAAAGAATGAGGTAATCCTTTGATGAATTTAATCTTTTTATTCATTCTCTGCAATTCAGTGTACATAGGTTGAAGAGATGTATAAATCCATACAATATTTACAGGTGCAGCATCCATAACATGGTTACAATTCTGCAAAACACTTTTAACAAAAAAAGATTTTTCACACCCACTCGGACCCACTATCAGACATGAATCTAGGGTCAAATTCAATCTCCTGTGTTTCACCGGAGAGCGACATTGTTCTCGGTTAACATTTTAGTAACCAAAAAGGAGAGATGTTCCGACAGGAAAAAGCCTTCTCTTGTCATACACCACGCGGAACTTTTTCTGAAATGTTGCATTTTGAAGCTGGAAGCTTCTTTTATCCCTCCTGATGGTACGCTGCGGAGCTTCTAAAACGTCCCCTGTAGACCCTTGCAGATAACCTTCTACCAGGTCTTTCATGCTGTCAAAATTCACCCTCTCACTGCATTCCTGAGTTTGAGTGATGCCTTTACATCGCATCACAACTTTTTTTTGGTTTCTTGTCTGGTAAGCGTAGCTTTTGGGGCCTGTTCAAGCAAATTCCTGTAGGGTATCACCAGACAGTTCGTCCATCAAATCCCCCAAATAATTTGCCAGCTCGAGGGAGGTCTGACCCGGTTTAACCACGTAGATCAGGCTGTCCGTGTCAATGTACAAAATGCGCTCTTGAAGTCGTTCGAGACAGGTGAACAGTTTCAACCGTGCGTGTGCCGTGGTGAACGCCACGATAAACACATTATTCACCTTGTTGGGCGGAGAGGTGCATCGCTTGTTGTATTTCCACTGAATCATACACGTCAATGTTCAGAAAGTGAAAGTAGCTCACAGCGTATTTACCTGAAAACAGGAAGTTAAAAAACTCATCGGACTCGCTCACGATGGTAGTTTGAGCCAGGTCTTTTCTCTGTGCAAAAACTGTTCAAACACATTTTAGCCACTTGCCTTTTAGCAGGATTCACTTCAATTTTCTCCACATCCAGCTGGATGCCTTGGTTCAGTTTGTAGTCTGCCACATATTTTAAACTGATCTCCTCATCCGTCACTTCAGCCGGGAAACCTGAAGCTTCCTGCTTACCCTTGAGAAAAGTGTGGATATACGGTTTAAAGATTGAACTGCTTTGTCTCTCAAAATATCAAACCTCTGTGATTTCAGCGATGCGGTAACCATGTTCAAAAGCTTTGCAGAATTCGACGCTTACCCATACCCCCGTCAACGCTCTCTCTCGATCAGAGTGGGTGCGGGGACCTGCCTGGTAGTTAATTTCGGCGCAAGCACGGCAGAGAGTAAACACCAGTTTACTGGCAGATGTCCTGTACGGCAAAACAGGGAAAAAGAAACCTCGGGTGGAAACACAGTCGCCCTGATGAAGCCGAAATAGTTACGCGGATTGTCAAAATCTTTGCAGATGATTTTGGGGTGTCCGAGAGGATAGGGGCAATTTGCATTCATGTACGGGTACAGCGAGGTGAAATCAAAACACTGCACCGTTTCCTCCTCCCCCGCCGTGTACCGGAGTCTGAGAGCACACGTTCATTAGGATCCAATCGTGTTCCCACATAACTTCTAATTGCACACCGTAAACCGATTGCAATAACCTGGCTCTCTCCGTGGTAGCAGAGTGGAACGCTTCAAAGCAAACGCCCCTGAGAGGACAGGTCTGGTCGGGTGGAAAGCAAGTGGGACAACCATGGTAGAAACATCCATTGGACTCAAACACGATTTTCACCCCTTGAACCTCTGAGTATCCATCGACGTGATAAGGGCCGATTTTCTTTTCACCTTTATTGAGGGCATGCTGGATGTCGATGCCTCGTTCCTGAGCTACCCATTCTAACCATTGAATGGAGGCATCCGAAAATGTCTTACATTGTCGACGATAATCCACCGGGGAGGGGATCGCGAGAGTGTTAGGAGGGATAAAATTGAATGTGAAGGCATTCATGCAGACTGTGGCAATTGTGATGGACTTTAAAGGATCCACGTTTGTCTCTTTAAAGAACTCTTCTCTGAATTTCACACAAGCCTTGGAAAGAATCTCCACATCATTTTGACAATAATAAAGAGCTTCTTTCTGAAAGTCAAAGGGTTGTTTACAAGCCTCGTTGTACCCAATGGAAAACCGTTCCTGTTCGGCAGGATTCATGCGCTCTACCGCATAGAAGCTGGGGGGAGGAAGCGGACCCACATAGTTTAAAGTGTTCTCAGAGGAGAACAAGTGAGGGAAATCGGTGAAGCCTAATGCTTTTGGCATTTGACTCAGTTTCATAGTAAGGAATGAAAGGCTGTCAATGAATTTCAGACGGTAATCAGGTTTAGTAAAACAGAGGATTTTGCTCCCCTTTGTGATGAGGTACGGTTTAATACCCGGGTGATTCTATAATTTAGGGTACATTGCATGTCCTCTGATGTTAAATATACTTATACAACCAAATTTCTTCAAACAAATTGCATTTTATGTGTAAACTTGTTTCATGAAATAACATCACACAGACAATAAATGCAATATATTCTTAATTTGGCTTAAAATGTGTCATTATGACCCTAAATGTACAGTTTTGTCCATGTCCGATTTCAATGTGAGAAAGTTGAGGGTCCAAAAACATCCATTAAAACCATTGAAATAAATAAATTGTTTTTGCAATCTTTTTCAAAAGTCTTAATATTAAAGGAAAATAATAGTTTCAAATATGAGTTATTTATTTTATTACTTAAAATATATTAAGTTATTCGTGTCCACAAAATGTTGGTCAACTATGTTACAACCAAAACCTCCCCCAGCAACTTAAAAATGGTTTGTCCCAAGACCATGTGACCAGCACCATGTGATGTCATTTTCCTCTGTGGAGGCAATTTCAAACACACCATAGTGAGTCTCTTCTCAGTTTTTTTAATATTTGATGTAGAAAAGCATATTGTCAACAGCTGTATTATTAACCATCAACTGTACATTGTCATGGCTAAAAAGTTTTATTTATTATAATGAAATTTTGTGTTGAATTCTTACATTAACCTGCTCAAAAAAATGGCATGTGGTTAGCTAGGCTAGGTCAACCATTTTTGTTATGGGGAAGATATATGGAAATTGTCAACTAAGTTATGGTCAACTAAGTTACGGTCAACTAAGTTTGCCCAGTGCTCAACTATTTTTCAACTAAGTTACATCAGTGTTCTATGGCATATCATGATTATTAATTGTTTTCTATGTTATTTATATGGACTGGACATGTGTATATACATTTTATATAGATATATTATTTTATTTTTAAAAATTATAAATTAAAATAGGTGTCAGCAGCTGAGAGACAGCGGAGATACAGGGCTCGTCGTGATGCAGATCCTGAAAGAAGGGCAGCATGTTTGAAGAAGCAGAGAGAGGCATGGCACAGGCTCAGGTCACAAGAAAAGGTGAAGACAGTGGCAGATATGAGTGAGAGAGAGAAAAGAAGAAAGCAAAACAGAATATCAGAGAGAGAAAGAGCAGGCTGGAGAATGTAATTACACCACCGGAGAGTCCAGACAACCATCCACCTCAGAGCAGAAGGTAGAGTTCATGAGGCAAGACAGAAACAGGTTTATGCATTTAATGTTCCCAGTTACCCACATTAATATACAATATACTGGTTGTTTATTTAAGACAGAAGAAGACTGGAAGAGTAAAGGCCAAAAGAGGAAACTCAAAATTGCATACAGAAACTGAGAGACTTGCTTGAAAAGCAAAAAAGAAAATCAGATAAACTTCGCAAGAAACTAAAAAGATCCAATAGCACTTCAAAAAAGCATGTGTCAGAATCCCCAGCCTATCCCAAGACTATGAGCAATCCCTATTCTGTCATGTTTGTTGTGTTTAATAATTAAATAAAAGAGGTTTTCACCGAAAGCAACTTTGCTAATTAAATTCTGTCTCATGAATAAAATGTTGCCCATGGTTAACAATATGTCCAGTCAACTAGGTTATTAGTGTCAACCGTGTGATTTTCATTGTCACCTAGGTTACACTTAGATTTTTAAAGTTAAAATAGCCAATATTGATGTTTCTGACATTTTTAAGCATTCTACGTATTTGCATAGGTTGGAGTTTACTATAACATCTTTTTTAATGATCAAAAATAGCTTTAATAGAGATTTATGATGAAAAACATCATTGTCCATAAGGACAGTTATAAATGCATTGCATGTTAAACTTTAAAAAAAGGTTGATTATTAAAATCATTTTGAATAACAATTGTATGTGTGGCAGAAATAGACTCAAGAGCCTTCTAAATTGCATTTCATTTCAAGTGCAAGACTGAATTGAATTGTTTTTATAACACCCTGTTTGTCCATAACATAGTTGACAAACTATGAAGTAAAAACATGTTTTTAATTTAAAAAATGTAAAAACTGTTAATGTTTAAGCTCTGCAGATAACAGATATGTAACACTGAATTAATATACTATATTGAGACACTTAATGTTCCACTGAGAAAGGACAGTGCTCTTGTGCTTTTTTGCTGACATGAAATGTACCCTAAATTAGAGAATGACCCACCGAACTGAACCATCACACTCAGAATCGAGTAAGAGTCAAACCCGCGACTGTTGTGGGCTAAGAAAGTGCAACCCTTGTAACGGGGTTTCCTGAAATGGAGCAGAAAATCCCTGATGCAGTTCAACCCGCAAGAGTACCAAAATAATGAATTGAACTTTATTGATCTCACAATGGAGAAATTCACATCTGTATCTTAACCCATCCCCTTGGGGAGCAGTGGGCTGCCACTGTGCGATGCCTGGGGAGCAATCGGGGGTTAAGGGTCTTGCTCAGGGACCCAGAGTGCAAGCTGTGGGGATCGAACCGGGTACTTGCAACCTTCTCAGAGCGCAAGCGCGCTGCTCTAACCACTAGGCCACCACCCCCCCAAACATCTCCCGCCAAAGTTTTGGTGTAGATGAGGAATGGAATTTGCTTTGATCAGTAAAAGTTTCAAAATCATAAAAAAACAGTTTATTGCCGAGCTGGCGATCAGTCAGGGTCGGTTGAATGTAACACTGATGCTCGTTTAACGTTACATCAACACCGCGGGGGACTTCCTGACGACAGACCGTGCATTTTATTAAACAGTCGTGAGGCTTGCCGTCTCTGCCTGCTGGTACATCATATAGCTTTTTACACACAGGACAGAATTTAGTCGTTTTGCAGTTACTCACATGCTTCCCGAGGTTAGGTCTCAGTGTGGGCTGTTGATGCTTATCAAAGCAGAATGAATTACGACAGATCCGGTTACAATCTGTGCATTGTTCAGAGTTGTACTGTTGGAGAGTACAGTTCAAATCAAGGCAAACTGAACAACGACCCTCACAGTTATGCCTGTTGATGTTTTCGAAACCGCTAAAGCAGAAGCTGCAAATGTACTTAGAACCGGTGAACGCTGCCAGGTTTTTGATTCCATAATAATGGTTTTTGAACAGAAATAGAAAAAGAGGATTTGAACGATCGGAAAAGTCAGTCTGGAATTTACGAAGCAATGCGTCCTTTCCCTCTTTATAGAAAACAACAATTTTCCTGTCGACAATCTTTTCAAATTTTTGCACGTCGCTGAAAGTCACGGGGGTTTGCTCAGTCAGACCCACTGTGCGTTGCCAAAACATTGCAAGTTGTAATGTTTGAGCATCTGTAAAAGCAGGGTTACACAGATGGGCAAGACTGATTGAAAAACACAGCTGATCAGAACGATTGACAACGATATACAAATGTTGACGTTTTTTTACGAATCAGCTCACAGTCTAATGATTTATCGGCTTTACGTTTGACACCTCCATGAGGGTTTCTTACAACTTGAACGATCATTCCTAAGTTGTTTGGATCTGGCAATTCCACGTTTGACTGTGTTAGCTCCTCTAAAAATTCCAGAAATGCAGGCAGAATTGAATCACGTTCATCATTTACTTGAACGATCGCATGTCGTGAAAATCCATCCCCGCTCAATTCTAGGTGAATAATATTGTTACGAGAGGCTAAACGAGCAGCTGACTCTGCGAGCTCGATGAGAATATGATACACTTGTGTGTAAAATTCGCCGGGGTTGGGGGCGTCGCCGGGGTTGAAAGGACGTCTTATTTCTGTAACATTGAAACATTCACGCTCTCTCTGAGTTTGTTGGGTGTGTTCAGAGCTGTTTACAGCTCGCTCTCCATGAGGGTTGATTTGCTCGATCGAGTGTGGGGAGCTCGGGTGCAATGAGGCTTGGCTGTTAAGGCTGGTCGGATGAGGGATTTTGCAAAACAGTATTCGAAGAAGGATTTACCTGCTGCAAGCCTTAACATTGAAACATTCACGCTCTCTCTGAGTTTTTTGGGTGTGTTCAGAGCTGTTTACAGCTCGCTCTCCATGAGGGTTGATTTGCTCGATCGAGTGTGGGGAGCTCGGGTGCAATGAGGCTTGGCTGTTAAGGCTGGTCGGATGAGGGATTTTGCAAAACAGTATTCGAAGAATATTCGAAGAAGGATTTACCTGCTGCAAGCCTTCGAAGCGTAACCACTTTCGTGACAATCCTCGGAATTACTCTCTGGATTCTCTCGAGGGTAGAACTTAGTATAATGAGACTGGGTCTTTTCCTCTTTCTTCTTAAGGACCGTCTTCTCCGGATCATATCAGGGGCTGCAAATATATATAAGTAAATAAATAAATAAAATTAAATAAATGAGTAAAAAAACAGCATATAGATGAAAAGTGGAGAGAGGCGAAGGAGCAGAGGTCTGATTCGAACACACGAGGAGCGGCTAACATATCCTCACTTTGTAAAATGTCCTCACTCCAAATGTTAAAAACCTGTGTTCCCCAATGTGTTTGCTGCCTGCTATAACTCTAGACAGAGAGGAGTAGCAATTTTAATCCACAAACACGTTAATTTTAAAACATTAGACAAAATTATTGATCCCGAAGGTAGATTCATAATAATTAAAATATCTATTCATAACCAGAAGTTATGTATTGTTAGTGTATATGGTCCAAATGTTGATGAACCCTCATTCTTCCACAAACTCTTCCATGCACTTTCAAAACACGGGGATTGTTCTCTAATTATTGGGGGTGACCTCAACTTTGGTCTAAATGAGGAAATAGAACGGCTGAATACAACAGGGGCTCAGCGTAGTTGGCAGTCATTAAATATAGTCAAACAATACATGGGTGATTTTGGTCTTTGCGATGCATGGCGTTCTCTTCATCCTAATAGTAAGGAATATACTTTTTTTCAAATGTTCACCACTCGTATTCTCGTTTTGACTATTTCTTAATCAGGAGCTCGCTGCTGTCGGACGTTTCAGATGCTGTAATTCATCCTATTGCTGTTAGCGATCATGCTCCTTTTACTTTAACCCTAACAAATAAAAAAATAACCCTACAAAACAAGAGCTGGAGATTTAATACATCGCTGCTTAAAGATGAAGAATTTAATAAATCTTTCAAAGAAGAGTGGGCTTCATACTTAGAACACAATGATCTGCCAGGCACTTCAGCATCTATACTTTGGGAAGCAGGGAAAGCAGTGATGAGAGGTAAAATAATTTCATTCTCATCTCACAAAAAGAAGTTGGAAATCAAGAAGATTCAGGAATTAGAAGAAAAACTCAAGTTACTAGAAGTTTCCCTGGAAGAGGGAAAGTTGGGTAAAATCCGTAAAATGAAACTAGAATAAAACCAGTATATTGAAAAGCAAAATAAATTTCTAATACAAATACTTCGATTAGAAAATTTTGAACATGGCAATAAGTTGGGAAGCTTCTTAGCTAATCAGTTAGAAATAAATAAAGAGAAAACGACTATATTTGCAGTTATAGATTCCAATGGGAATACATTACATGATCCAGAATGTATAAATAACATCTTCCGTGATTTCTACAAATCTTTATACACATCACAGATAAATCCATCAGACAATGTCATCAAGCAGTTTCTGGATAAAATTACACTTCCTAAACTATCAGATAACCAAAGAACGACACTGGACTCACCGCTGATAACAGCTGAAGTTAAGGAAGCTTTAACAAGCATGCCCAATAAAAAGGCTCCAGGCCCAGATGGATTCCCTACTGGGTTTTATAAGGAGTTCTGGCACCAACGTTTCACAGAATGTTAAAATGATGGTCTTACCTAGAATTAATTACTTATTTTCAATGATCCCCAATAAACCATCATCTGACTGGTTTAAATCTCTAGACTCTTCAATCTCTAAATTTCTTTGGAAAGATAAACCACCCCGTATCAGCTTAAAGACGCTACAGAAAACTAAAGACAGAGGTGGACTAGATCTGCCTAACTTCCATAAGTACTACTTGGGAAATAGACTACAATATATCACTAAATGGATAAAGCATAATCCTTTAGAAGAGCCCTTGATAGATATAGAACAGAAAATATGCAATAATATCACGATTTCAGATTTGCCGTTTATTAGCTCAAATATAAAACGGCATACATGCTTTAAAAATATCAATATCAGCTCTACTCTGACAGCATGGTGGGAGTTTCTTAAAATGACAAAGTCATCACTTATCCCATGCAGTCGTACACCCATCTGGAACAACCCTGACATCCTACAAAATAATAATATGATAAACTTTACATACTGGAACAATAAAGGTATTGAATATCTGGAACATTTACTTGATGGAACCGAGTTCATAGATTTTTCCAAACTAAATATGCAATATGGCATTTGTCATGGTTTTCAGGTGACGAGTCCACATGCAGATACGAACGGGAGGCAATGCACAGTTTTAAGATGTTTATTTTGGAAACAGGCAGATCTACGGACGGAACTACAGGCGATTCGGCTGGGTCAGAACGTCACGGCTGGAGAGTCTGCAAGAGAGAGGGAGTGAGTAACTCTGAAAGGAGAACCCGGAGAATAGCTAGAAGTGGCGCTGCTTACCATGGGGCTGGGCGGACCTAACCGGGAGGAAGTAGCGTCGGGTAGACTCTATGACTTTATGCTGCTGGAGATAGGCGGCTAGTGGCTGAGGACGGCAGATGTAACTGGCGAGGGATCCTGAGCGAGCCTCATCGGCAACGGTTGACAGATGGATTGACCAGAGTGAACACAGAACCAACAGAACCCAGGGAAGGGGATCTCAGGCCTCGCTGGGTAACATCCAGGAAGTATGAGGGGAGCGCCAGAGCAAAATCTGAGCAGACAGGTTCTGCTGGTCTGTTCCTTCGGACGAGACGTCAAGACAGGTGAGTGCATCCAAGCACCAAAATCTGAGGCGAAAACAGAGAGAATCCAAAAATTAGTCAAAAAACGAAGAGTAAAAAAACTCACAAGCTGGTTTCCGAGAGTTGGGACAGAGGCCACGTCGTACCACGATTGGTTAAGGCTCTGGCGTCTTCCATCTGTCAGCGCTCTGCTTAAGAAGCCAGAGGAAGCCGCCTGCAACGAGCTGCAGGTGTGGGCCACGCCTCCTCAGCCAACTAGACACACCTGAGGAGTAGAGTTAGAGCAGCAAGACACAGAGAACCCTGACACTACCCCCCCCCCTCAACGGCCGCCTCCTGGCGGCCCAGACGAAGAAGTGCTGGGCTGAGTAGACCAGAAATCCAAAATCAAATCCTTATTCGAGATGGCAGCTGCAGAAACCCATTAGCGATCCCCAGAGCTGCGACCCTCCCAATCGACGAGGTATTGGTGACCCCTACCTCGTCGACGGGCATCCACAACCCTGAGGACGCGAGGGTTCTGACTGTCCTGGGAGGGTGGAGGGGGTCCGGAAGGAGGGCACAAGTTGCTGTCCAACACGGGCTTGATCTGGGAAACATGAAAGGTAGGGTGTACTCGAGAGTGAGGGGGTAAACGTAGGCGGACGGTGGTCGGGTTAATAACTGTCTCTATCTCATAGGGACCAGTGAACCTCGGAGCAAGCTTCTTTGCGGACGGGTTGGACAAAACATCTCTGGAAGATAACCAAACCCTCTGACCGGGGCAATAATGGGGAGCTGGTCTGCGGTGCTGGACAGCGAACATCTTGCTCCGCTCTGCGGTGTGAGTAAGTGCTATAACCGTTGTTCTCCATATGTCCTGGCAACGAGCAATGTAGTCATTGACGGAGGCGAAGGGAATCCTGAGTTCGTCTGTGGGTAGGAGTGGAGGTTGATATCCTAAAGCTACTTCAAAAGGTGAACGTCCCGTGGCTGAGGTGATGTGTGAGTTCAAGGCATACTCTACCCAGGGCAAAAACTTGTTCCAGTCAGTAGGTGAAGATGACGTGAGGCAGCGGAGGGTGGTCTCTAGTTGTTGGTTCATTCGTTCCGTTTGGCCATTGGTTTGAGGATGGTATCCGGAGGTGAGTGTGTAACGAGCACCCAGAGCAGAGCAAAAGTGCCGCCAGACCTGAGAGATAAACTGAGGACCCCGGTCAGAAAGAATGTCAACTGGGATACCGTGGAGTTTGAAAACATGTTTTATGAGGAGCTGGGCAGTCTGGAGAGCGTTAGGTAACTTACGGATGGGGATAAGATGACATGACTTCGAAAACCGGTCAACAACTGTCAAAATTGTTGACATACCTTGGGATACAGGGAGACCTGTAACGAAGTCGATGGCAATGTGGGACCATGGACGTTTGGGGATAGGAAGAGGATTTAGCAACCCAGAAGGTGGCTGGGTCGAAGACTTATTCTGGGCGCAGACAGGACAGGCTAGAACATAGTCTCTGACATCTTTGGTCCATGACGGCCACCAGAATCGCCGGGACACCTGCGACTGGGTTCCATAAATACCCGGATGGGCGGAAAACTTAGCATCATGACACCAGCGTAAAACCTCAGGGCGAACAGACTGGGGAACATACTTAAGTCCAGGCGGACCCGTACCAGGGTCCGGGTCTAATAGTTGGGCCTGGTTGATCCTGTCCTCCAGATCCCAATGTAGACCTCCAACAGTACATGTGGGGGGAAGAATAGGTTCCGGCTCTCTCTCCTGTTCGAACGGGGCAAATTGACGAGAAAGAGCATTCGGTTTGACGTTCCTGGAGCCAGGTCTGTAGGTAATGGTGAGGTTGAATCGAGAGAAAAACAAAGACCAACGGGCTTGTCTGGAGTTGAGTCGACGGGCCGACTGCAGATAGGAGAGGTTCTTGTGATCTGTCCATATTATGATGGGCTGCTCGGATCCCTCTAGCCAGTGCCGCCACTCTTCCAAAGCTAATTTAATGGCTAGTAGCTCACGATCACCTACATCATAGTTCTGCTCAGCGGGGGACAAACGACGGGAGAAGAATGCACAAGGGTGTAGTTTACTATCAACCTCAGACTGTTGAGACAAAACCGCTCCCACACCTGTATTAGAAGCGTCGATCTCAAGAATGAACTGCTTGGCTGGATCAGGGTGAACGAGTATGGGAGCCTGGGAAAAACGGGACTTAAGTCTATTAAATGCTTCTTCTGCCTCAGGACTCCAGACGAATGGAACCTTGGTGGAGGTGAGAGCATGTAATGGGGAGGCTATCTGGCTGTAGTTCCTGATAAAGCGCCTATAGAAATTAGCGAAACCTAGGAATCGTTGGAGCTGTTTGCACGACTCAGGAACCGGCCACTCCGTTACTGCCTTTATCTTCTCCGGGTCTGACCTCACTTGTCCGCCTTCTAAAACAAGACCAAGAAAAGAAATAGAAGTCTGGTGGAAGTCACACTTCTCAGCTTTAACAAATAAGCGATTCTCTAATAATCGCTGGAGAACAAGACGAACATGTTGCTTGTGTTGTTCTAGGTCACGAGAGTAAATCAGGATGTCGTCTAGATCAGTGCTTCCCAAACTTTTTGCATCGCGTACCCCTTGGAGCATTTCATCTCCATCCGCGTACCCCCCCCCCCAAAAAAAAAGAAACATTCAACATAGGGATCAGAGTTTTATTAACTTGACTGCAGATACTAAATACATCTGCATTATAAAAGGGCATAACATAATAACATGTAACAAACAAGAACAAAGACTATAACGAGCCTGTTCAGAATACAGCCAAAACTGCGGACCTGGAAGCTATTGAAGAAATATCAATTATTTTTATAATACAAATTCTTTAAAAATAGAAAAAAGCTTAAAATGGGATATAAATGAGTGTGCCCCATCAAGGTAAAATAGTAAAACAATTTGACATAGATTTGGAGTCAATGGGTCACATGACCCGGAAGCTATTGAAGAAATATCAATTATTTTTATAATACAAATTCTTTAAAAATAGAAAAAAGCTTAAAATGGGATATAAATGAGTGTGCCCCATCAAGGTAAAATAGTAGAACAATTTTACATAGATTTGGAGTCAGTGGGTCACATAACCTGGAAGCTATTGAAGAAATATCACATTTTGCTATAATAACAATTCTTTAAAAATAGACAAAGCCTTAAAATGGAATAAAAATTAGTGTTCCTTACAGCTGTTATTTATTGGCATGATTTCCTATTAGTTTTGTCTTAGCTAGTCACTAGATAAGGAATTCATTGATTTTTATTTCTCAAGAGTGCTTGGTTCAAAACTTTTTTGACGGTCCCTAACTGCACCACCGCGTGTGGGAGGAGGGAGCAACTGAGAGACGCTGGCCGAAAACGGAGTCCTTCAACCGGATCAACCGTGAGCTAGATCCCGCTGACTCCGCGGAGCTTGAATGTCCAATATCAAACTAACTTCACCGCAGTCTGTAATGTGAGGGGTGTGCTTGAGAGGACGCGCATAACCCCTGTATGTCTGGCCGAATCGGCGACAGTTTCAGTCTTAAATTGTCTTCCACACATAGTCTGTGTCGGTATTTAGTTTTCAGGCTGGTCAGACATGAAAATCCTCTCTCACATAAATATGTAGTGGCGAATGGCATTAATTTCTTGGACCAGGCTGTGAAGACCGAGGAGGACCTGGAGGGCTGCGCGCAGCTCCTCCGTGCGCTGAGGCGCTCGGCTCCTCTTCACCTCCCGGCCGCATAATGACCTCCGCGGCTACGATGACGGAGCCTCTCCACAGCGGCTGGACCCCGCCGGCTGCGATCAGCGGAGGAACCACACCCCCTCCACCGCCCGCTGATGACGGCACTCCTCTCCCTCTGCGCCAGCAGAAACCCTGCGGCTCCTCCTGTCCTTCTCCGGGGACGTCACAGGTCGCCTCTAACCAACTTTATCAGTGTCAAGCCCGAGCCCTACTCCAGCTCGTGCAATTCATTGAATTTAAGGTTGCTGCTTCGCGTACGAGGCCACTATTGGACGGCATTTGATTTTTTTTTTTCCTGCATTTTTTTTTTTCCAAAATCTTTTCCCGTACCCCCTGTCATGACGTCGCGTACCCCCTAGGGGTACGCGAACAATAGTTTGGGAATAACTGGTCTAGATAGACGAAAACAAAAACATTCAAAAAGTCCCGCAGGACATCATTTACCAGTGCCTGAAAAACTGCCGGAGCATTGCACAAACCAAAAGGCATGACTAGGTACTCGAAGTGACCTAAAGGAGTCTTAAAGGCCGTCTTCCACTCATCCCCCTGTCTCACCCGAACCAAATGATAAGGGTTGCGCATATCAAGCTTAGTAAAGATCTTGGCATTCTGGACTGGCTCGAGGGCTGAATATAATAGAGGAAGCGGGTACTTATTCTTCACGGTTATTTGGTTAAGCCCTCGATAATCAATACAGGGTCGAAGGGTCCCGTCCTTCTTGCCGACAAAAAAGAAGCCGGCGCCTAATGGGGAGGAAGAAGGACGAATTAACCCTGTAGCCAGAGACTCCCCTATGTACTTCTCGAGCGATTGACGTTCTGACCTGGAGATGTTATAAAGCCGACTCACCGGTAGTGGAGCCCCAGGCAACAGGTCAATGGCGCAATCGTAAGGGCGATGTGGAGGTAGTGAACAAGCCTGAGTCTTACTGAATACCCGCCGTAAGTCGTGGTATTCTTCCGGAACGCGAGAGAGATCAATAACGTCTCCGGAATCTGTCAAGGTGGTATGGGAAACAGATACGGGGCGAGCGGACTGTAAACAACGCGAATGACAAGCTGGAGACCATGATTCCAGTCGGGACTCAGCCCAGTTAAACTGCGGGCTGTGGACCTTTAACCAGGCTAACCCCAAAACCACGGGTGAACGCTTAACCGGGAAAACAAAAAATGATAGTTGCTCTCGATGGTTACCGGAAACTATCACTACTAGTGGTCGGGTGCGATGGGTGATCAAAGTCAACTTCTGCCCATCTAAAGACGAGACCTGGAGAGGCTCGGGTAATGGATCGACAGGTACACGGAGCTGGTCCACTATGGCTTGGTCTATGAGATTAAAATCAGAACCAGAGTCTACTAGAGCCGAAACATCAAAACTATCCTGGTCGAACATTAAAGTGACTGGCAAACATAAGCGAGAAAGTGCAGACGCCTTAACGGCTACCCGGGGAATAGATCCAAAACCGTCCACCGTTCTCCCCGTTACGAACGGCGGACTCGGTCTTTTGGCTGAACAGGACAGTCTCTGAGGAAATGACCTTCACCTCCACAATAAAGGCATAAATCTCCCGAGAAGCGCTGCTGACGCTCCTTGTTGGTAAGACCAACCTGCCCCAACTGCATGGGTTCAGGAGGCGGTGTACTGGACCGGGGTTCCCTATGGGTAAGTGTAGATGAGGTGGATGATCGCAAGGCCTGGTTGGATCTAAACCGGTTCCGGCTGCGTAGTCGGGAATCCAAACGGATTGCTAACGCTACAAACTCCTCAAAATCCTCAGGCTCCTCAACCCGGGCTAACTCATCCTTTAGCGTCTCATCAAGAGCCTGAAAAAATACTGCCTTTAACGGCCTCGGCTGCCAGCCCGCAGCAGCGGCAAACGTGCGAAACTCCACAGAAAAGTCAGATACGCGTCGACCGCGCTGTTTCAAAGAGAGGAGATGACGAGATTGTTGAGCCGAATCTAACTCGGGTGAAAAAATTGTCTTAAATTCGGTAACAAAGTCCTGAAAAGTGACCCCGAATGACTGACAATCAGGGAATCGAGCCTCGGCCCACCTAAGAGCCTTACCCGTTAGTAGACGTAAGACATAAGATATCTTAACCTCATCTGAGGCGAATGTCTGAGGGGAACGGTTAAACACCAGTTTACACTGGAAAAGGAAACCACCGCAACTCCCTCTGTCACCAGAGAACTTATCCGGACCAGGTGACACGCCCTCAAGCGGCGGAGTCCAAATCTGATTCTCAGTACTCTGAGCGACGGGAGGCGGGGTGCTGAGGTCTTGAGTGACAGGCGACGTCATCGCGGAAGTGACTGTGTCCATAAGCTGGCTGAACTGAGCGGCTAATCTCTGAAGCTGTTCCTGTGTTGAATTGACGGCAAAACCTGTTCTGCATCTGTTCCTGCTGTGCGGCTATCTGCCGCCCGAACGTATCCGCTGGACTTTGGTGGCCAGAGCCTTCTTCTGTCATGGTTTTCAGGTGACGAGTCCACATGCAGATACGAACGGGAGGCAATGCACAGTTTTAAGATGTTTATTTTGGAAACAGGCAGATCTACGGACGGAACTACAGGCGATTCGGCTGGGTCAGAACGTCACGGCTGGAGAGTCTGCAAGAGAGAGGGAGTGAGTAACTCTGAAAGGAGAACCCGGAGAATAGCTAGAAGTGGCGCTGCTTACCATTGGGCTGGGCGGACCTAACCGGGAGGAAGTAGCGTCGGGTAGACTCTATGACTTTATGCTGCTGGAGATAGGCGGCTAGTGGCTGAGGACGGCAGATGTAACTGGCGAGGGATCCTGAGCGAGCCTCATCGGCAACGGTTGACAGATGGATTGACCAGAGTGAACACAGAACCAACAGAACCCAGGGAAGGGGATCTCAGGCCTCGCTGGGTAACATCCAGGAAGTATGAGGGGAGCGCCAGAGCAAAATCTGAGCAGACAGGTTCTGCTGGTCTGTTCCTTCGGACGAGACGTCAAGACAGGTGAGTGCATCCAAGCACCAAAATCTGAGGCGAAAACAGAGAGAATCCAAAAATTAGTCAAAAAACGAAGAGTAAAAAAACTCACAAGCTGGTTTCCGAGAGTTGGGAGAGAGGCCACGTCGTACCACGACTGGTTAAGGCTCTGGCGTCTTCCATCTGTCAGCGCTCTGCTTAAGAAGCCAGAGGAAGCCGCCTGCAACGAGCTGCAGGTGTGGGCCACGCCTCCTCAGTCAACTAGACACACCTGAGGAGTAGAGTTAGAGCAGCAAGACACAGAGAACCCTGACAGCATTAGTAAAAATAATTTTTTGGAATATGAACAACTTAAATCTATTATTAGAAAAAAATGTAAGCATATTAAAGGTGGTTTACAAATTCCAAGTATTATATTAGAGTTCCTAGATTTAAACCCCCCTCAAACAACTGTCTAAATCATACAGGACACTGACTAAAATAGATGATTCAGTATCTCTACCTATTATGAAATGGGAAGAGGATTTATCAGTTAGCTTTGAACAAAACTTCTGGGCTCAGATATGTCTAAGAACTTTCAAATTGACTAGAAACACCAACTTACAACTAATACAATACAAAATCCTTCACAGAGTACACTACACAGGACAAAGATTATTCAAGATGGGTTTGGCACAATCTAATATCTGTCCACACTGCATAGGCAATCATCCTGATAATTATATTCATGCGTTATGGTTATGCACACCAGTCCAGAGATTCTGGACACAGATATGTAAGGACTTATCAAAGTGCTTGAGTTTTAAAATTTCACCTTCCCCATCAGTTTGCTTGCTTGGTAATTTTGAGGAAAGCCCTCTGGGGAATAAAATAGTTTACATGGTTTTCACTGCACTATGTATCGCAAAGAAAACTATCCTCATGAATTAGAAAAGTAATGAGAATCTCAGTATCAATCAGTATAGAGATCTTTTGTTGGATCATATTAATCTTGAGACAGCATCTGCATCCACATCTGATCGATCTCTTTGGGCTCCTTTGATTAGCACCATCACTTAGTGGAATGGGGGGCGGTGGGTTGCTTCCTGCAGGGCGCAGTGGCTGGGTGGAGGGGTTCCTGGGGCTCTGGGGGCACTCGGATTGGGGCGCTTGGTGGGTCTGACTCCAGGGTCTGTTGCCCCCATCTGGGAGGAGCTTGGGAGGCTTACGGGTGGCCTACAGCACCGCTCTTGGGGAGCTACGTGGTGACGGACGTGGGTTACTGACCTGGTAGCTGTGCTGTCGCTGGGTGGGTCCTGGGTGGGTCTGGGGGGCCTGGGGTCCCTGGGGCGCGCCGCCCTCGGGCGGGGGCCCCGGCGGGGCCTCAGGGGTTCCGGTTCCGGGTCTGGGCCAGCGTGCGCCCGGGTGTCTGCCCCTGCACGGGGCCTCTGGTGCGCTAGGGGGCCTCGGGGCCTGTTGAGCTGGTAGGGGGGCATGGTCATTAACATCTCAGGGCAGATGCTCTTCCCCTTCTTTGGGTTGGCACTCTGCTAGTGGGGGGAGGGGAGGGAGGGGGAGTAGTGACTTACCCAGCCTGGATGTCTACTGTCACATGTATGGTGAGATGTATGAATGTTAGTGTTGGGGAGGGGTTAAGTCTACGGGTGGGGAGGGTGGACATTCTGGTGGGCTTGTGTCCGGCCCCCTGTCCCGGTCCTGGTCCGGGTAGTCTCCCGGTGCGGGTTTCGCCTGGGGGGTGGGGTTTGGGATGGCTCGTGCGGGCTGGCTGGCCAGGGTCCCCCATCTTTATTTGATTATTTATTTTTATTTATTTATATATTATTATTATTATTATTATTACTATTATTATTTATTTATTTTTTTTGGGGGGGGGGGGGGGGTTAAAGCCAGTAGGCTTGGTGGGTGGGCTGGGGGAGGTGGAGGTGTTGGTCCTGGTGGGTGGTTGGCTGGCGGGCCCTGCGGCCTCTCCCCGGCCCCCGGGCTATGGTGGTGCTGCTGGAGGGGCCCCTTTCTCCGGGTGGGGCTTTCGGGGAGCGGGGTGCCTATTGGAGTCAGTAGGGGAGCTGGCTCCCTGGGTTGGCTCCCCAGTCTTTTGCTCCCCATCCCCGGACTCCTCCCTCTGCCTGCTCCATCACGCCGCCACACATGTAGGTCCTTGGGGAGTGGGCGTTACTGGAGGTTGCCACTTTCTGGTGACGTCCCTCTCCCCAATTTTATCATGCATTTTAGACACTTTCACTTCAAACATTTTCACAACGCACATTCATGTAGGCCACGATATGGGGGGGGGGGGGGGGAAGATGTCTGGGGGGGGCTTATGTTGTGTGAGCCTCGCCTCGGACGGCTCCCTTCACCCCTTCTCACAATTAGACATTGAGGGTTCTGGGTAGTTGCTTGGAGGGGGGGCGCTGGCACGAGCTTCCTTCCGGAGGGGGGGTGGGCTGTGCCGTGCACCCCCTTCGGTGCTCCCAGTTTTAAACACACCTGAGATCAACATGCAACAACATCTGAGCGGGCGTAGGGAGGATCGGGGGTCTTTTGCACACCCCCAATCTCCAATCGCGGCACGGAGTCTGGGGCCTGGAGGAGGTGCGGGCCACTGGGTCCAGGGTCTTGGCAGGGGGCTGCTGCGGGTAGCCAGTGACTTGCCGGATCTGGGCTGATGCCTCTGCTCTCCCCAGGAAGGGATGGGGGGCAGGGGTGGCTAGGGTAAGGTCGGGGTGGGAGGGGGTTTATTAGGTATATAGTGGGTGAGGGGGGGTTCTGGTCGGGGGGCGTCTGGTCCGGGGGCGGGGCTGGGGGTCGGCCACAGGCAGTCGTATAGTTGAATTGTGGTGACCCCCCCCCCACTTGGGATTTTTGGATGTGAATCTTATGTGGGAATGTGTGTACAGCGTCCTTTTTTTTGTGTCTGTGTGTGGTGAGTGGGGCACTAGGGGGAGGGATGGTGTGAATGAGTTTTTTTTTTTTCTTCCAGGTTCGGGTCCGGTCCGCTCCCTCTCCCAAGAACATCTCAAGTCTCCGATAGGTGCGTAGCCCATCCCCCCACGTCCTGCCCCCCTCCGCTGCGTTGGCAGGCGCCTTGGCCCTCTGGCGCGGTGACGGTCCTCGGGTTTGGGGCGGGTTCCCAGGTGGGCGCCGGCCCATTCCCGGCGGCGGCTTCGCGGGGCCTGGCCCCCCGGGGAGCGGCCGGGGCCCCTGCCTCGGGGGCGGGTCGCCCCTGGGGCCTCTGGCCCCCAGGGCCCATGGCCGGGACCACTTCAGCGCGGCTGGCTGCCGGCGGAGCCCACGGGCTCGTCCCCGCGGCTCTTGGGGGCGTCGGCATTGCGGTGGCTGGGGGATTTCCTCGGGGTCGTCTCTCCTCTTTCCTCGGGGGGGGGGGGTTGCAGATTTCCTGTGAAGGCTCCTCTCGGGCGCACTGCTTTGGGGGCCCCTTTGGGAGTCCGGGGTTATGGGTCCCCTGACCCCTGCCTCTGTGCTCAGGGAAGGCGGGTCTTTGGTTCTCCACAACCACTATCGAGCTATTTCCTTCTGTATAATTTTCACCTAAACTAGTGCACTCTCACAAACTCCCACAGGTGCTGGGTCCCAGGTATTAAATGTTCACTTATATACAGAAAGCCTATAATTTATTTATTTATTTTCTTTCACTTTCTTTTTTCAGGTATCACATTACACATGTCAGCTTAAATAATATTACATATGATTTAGCAATGGTATCAAGGTGTTACTCGATTGTATCTGTTGCTTTATGTCTGTTGGTTGTGCTGTTCGTTTTGCGTCTCTTTCCAGGTGATGGAGCAGACAGAGGACGTTTTATCATTCTCTTCCTTTTATCTCTTCTTTCTTTCACCTCTTCTCTTTCTTTTTTTTCTTCTCTTCTTGTTCTTCCTTTACTCTCCTACTTTCCCATTGTAGTGTCCATATAATTTGAAATTCTCCCTGCAGGAATCACAATAAAGCTATTTACATGCACAAATCAAGCGGAGCATTATGGCGAAAGCTGTTTGCTCCACTTGTGAAAGCAAAATCTGTCGAGCTCTATTTGGCATTAAGACATCAATTCATGCATCTTAGACACTTTCACTTCAAACATTTTTCACATCGCACACTCATATAGGCCATGGTAGGGGGGGGTGGGGGGAAGACGTCTGGGGGGGGGCTTATGTTGTGTGGGCCTCACCTCGGACGGCTCCCTTCACCTCCTCTCCCACTTAGACATTGAGGGTTCTGGGCAGTCACACGGAGGGGGTGCGCTGGCAACAGCTACCTTCCGGAAGGGGGGTGGGCTGTGCCGTGCATCCCCTTCGGCGCTCCCAGTTTTTAAACGCAACATGCAACAACACAACATTTGAGCAGGCGTAGGGAGGGTCGGGGTCTTCTGCACACCCCCGTTCTCCGATGGCGGCAAGGAGTCTGGGGCCTGGAGGAGGTGCGGGCCACTGTGTCCGGGGTCTTGGTGGGGGGCTGCGGTGTGCAGTCAGCGGCTTGCCAGGTCTGGGGCTGATACCTCTGCTCCCCCCAGGGGGCGGGGGGCAGGGATGGCAAGGGTAAGGTGGGGGGAGGGAGGGTTTTTTTTAGGTATTTAGGGGGAGGGGGGGGCTTTGGCCGGGTGGCTCGTGCGGGTCGTGTTGGCCCGCCCTCTTGGGGGGGCCCGGTCCGGGGGGCGTCTGGTCTGGGGCCGGGGCCGGGGGTCGGGCACAAGCAGTCGTATAGTCGATTTGGGGTGACCCCCCCCCCCCCCTTTGGTCAGTGTTGGATGTAAGTGTTATGTGGGAATGTGTGTACAGCGTCTTTTTTTTTTTTTTTTTTTTCTGTGTGTGGTGAGTGGGGCACAAGGGAGGGATGGGGTGAATGAGGTTTTTTTTTTTTTTCCAGGTATGGGTGTGGTCCGCTCCCTCTCCCAAGAACATCTCAAGTCTCCGCTAGGTGCGGAGCCCATCCCCCCACATCCTGCCCTCCTCCACTTCGTTGGCGGGCGCCTTGGCCCCCTGGCGCGTTGGTTGGCTTCGGGTTTGGGGCGGGTTCCCGGGCGTGCGCCGGCCCACTCCCGGCGGCCTCTTCGCGGGGCCTGGCCCCCCGGGGGGCGGCCGGGGCCCTTGTCGCGGGGGCGGGGCGCCCCTGGGGCCTCTGGCCCTCAGGGCCCATGGCCGGGACCACTTCAGCGGGGCTAGCTGCCGGCGGAGCCCACGGGCTCGTCTCCGCGGCTCTTGAGGGCGTCGGCATTGCGGTGGCTGGGGGATTTCCTCGGGGTCGTCTCTGCTCCTTCCTTGGGGGGGGGTGTTGCAGATATCCTGTGTCTGCCCCTCCTGGGCGACCTGCTTTAGGGGCCCCTTTGGGAGTCCGGGGTTACGGGTCCCCTGACGCCTGCGTCTGTGCTCGGGGAAGGTGCGTCTTCGGTTCTCCACAATCACTATCAAGCTATTTCTGGATAATCTTCACCTAAACTAGTGCACTTTCACATCTCCCACAGGTGCTGGGTCCCAGGTATTAAGTGTTCACTTATATACAGTAATATTATAATTTGTTTATTTATTTATTTATGTTCTTTCACTTTCTTTTTTCAAATATCACATTACACATGTCAGCTTACATAATAATATATATGATTTAGCAATGGCATCTAGGTGTTATTCGAGTGTATCTGTTGCTTTATGTCTGTCGGTTGTGCTGTTCTTTTTGTGTCTCTTTCCAGGTGATGGAGCAGACAAAGAAGGTTTTATCACTCTCTCCCTTTTATCTCCTCTTTCTTTCACCTCTACTCTTTTTTCTTTTCTTTCACTTTTTGTTCTTCCTTTACTCTCCCATTGTCATGTCCATATAATTTGAAATTCTCCTTGCAGGGATCATAATAAAGCTATTTACAAGCATAAATCAAGTGGAGCACTATGGCGAAAGCTGTTTGCTCCACTTGTAAAAGCAAAATCTGTCGAGCTCTATCTGGCATTGAGACATCAATTCCTATTGCCACATTGCTAGACAGGACACTGGAAAAAAAAAAAAAACCTGTGGTGGTCCCCACTAAGATGGTAGAACAGACACACGCACACACACACACACACACACGAGGAGCGGCTAACATACCCTCACTTTGTAAAATGTCCTCACTCCAAAGGGTAAAAACCTCTGATGGTCCTCAGTAAGATGGTAGAACAGACACACGCACACACATTTTGAACCGTGCAGAAAACTACTTTAAACATTTAGTTTAGGACTGTAACAAAAGAAATAACTGTATAACTCACCGTCTGAAGATGGTGGTACGTGTTCTTGTTCAGATGCAGGGGAGATTTCTATCTCTGTCTCGTTTTCCCTCAGGAGGGCTGTTGCTGTTAAGAGAAAGAGAGATGGAGCTTTTAAACGGGGGATAATTACACAACCTATAATAATTGCAAACGTTAAGACTGCGAAAAAACAGATGCACCAAAAAATAAATACAAAAAAAAAATAAAAAGAAGAAAAAAACCCACATAAACTGGACCGGAAACTGCGTGTTATAACGCAGCGCGCTACGCACACACCCCGAAACAGATAGACACACACACATACACATACATACAGAGGGAGGGAAGGAGGGACAGACATTTTGAACCGTGCAGAAAGCTACTTTAAACATTTAGTTTAGGACTGTAACAAAAGAAATAACTGTATAACTCACCGTCTGAAGACAGTGGTACGTGTTCTTCTTCTGTTTGAGACGGGGCGGCGGTGTGTACCTCTGCTCCGTTTTCCATCAGGAGGGCTGTAAGCAGAGAGAGAGAGAAGGAGCTTTTAAACAGGGGTTAATTACACAACCTATAATAATTGCATTTAAGACTGCGAAAAAACAGATGCAACAGAAATAAATAGATTCTATATAAAGAAAGAAGATGTACCACACCGGGGATTGAACCCACTTAAGCTGGACCGGAAACTGCGTGTTAACACAGCGCGCCACATGAATGTGCCCTATCAACTTACCGTATGATGAAGGGTCCTCCTCGTTTTGTACCATCTGAGGCGAGGTTTCAACGTGCAGTGTGACTGTCAACCACACACACACACAATGAGAACATGAAATGGGGCTAATTCAGAAAATCGTTATATAGTTTCAGAGTTATAAAGAATAGTAAACTTACGAGGCGTTGGGTTTACTGCTGGTGCTGGGAACAGCTGGCGAGGTTGCGATGTTGCTGGCAGAATCCCCGGTACTGGCGACTTGGAGAAGAGAGGTCGGCGAACCGGCGATGGCGTAATCAGATCAATTACTTCACTCCTGCAATCTTCTATTTCTAGCCCTGGTTATAGAGAGGTCCCGTCTGCGCCGAGTTTTTTCTGGTTCAGGTTGTGGGTGATTTGCCGGTATTTCCTGATGACCGCCGTATTGCACGTATAGATTACTGCTCGTCTCATCTAAAAACCCTAAAAGAATAAAAAGAAAATGGTTAAAACAATGTATTAGTATTTTTAAAAGGATATATTAAAATGAAAGTAAATCCTACCGTAGATCAATGGTGTTAAAACTATATTTTCTAGCTCCACACCTGTGAGGTCTGAAAAATAATTAAAAATATATTGTAATACTGCAGAAAGGCATAAGGGTATTTCCCCAAGTGAGATTACTATGGTATCACATGACCGGTAGCGTCATCGAGGGGATTCCTAAAAGGTCATAGAGGATTCCCCCCACCGTGTGTTCAACATATACCTTAAAAAATCAGACCCCGCGGGGAGAACTCTAAAACAGAGGGTTAGAATATATTAATTAGAAAAAGAGAACTTACCGAAGAAACGCATGCCATGTTGTTGAGTCTGGGTGGATCCTGAGCTGTGAGCCTCGGTGTGAATCTGTCCATTAGCGAGGACCGACGCAGAAGACGTTTCTGGCATAGTGCATCTGATGATTGTCTTGCACCGAATGGCCAATTTTAGACATTTCTGGTACTGAGAGGATGCGTTTATCGAGAGAGTCGTGACTTCCAGACGGCGTGTTGAGTTTTACTGACCGTCGTTATGCAGAGGGAGATGCCGGATACGCGGACCTGCGCTGAGCGGTTTGTTCCTTGAGATAAGTTATACGCTTCCTGTTTTTATTCACTACCTAACAATGGACTGGTGTGTGGTGCACTGACCTGCGCTGACCGATTTTAGATTTTACTGAGCTGCGGTGGTCAGTGGTTTATTGAGATAAGAGGGACGTTTCCTGCTCGGTTCCCTAGCTAACCAGGAAGTGTGGTGTGATCCACTGATCTACACTGACCAGACACTCTGTTGATTAAGGTGTTTTTGTTCACTAACTAACAATGAAAGGATGTCATGCTCGTTGAAAGGGACGGTTTTGCCCTGCACGAATTTGCTGACTGCAAGTACCGGATCGATATTGTCCCCTTTCCTGCTCTTTTGATAAACTCCTCCTCAACAGATCTCATGAAACTTAGGTCGTGATCTATAAACCAGTGGCCAGCAGCGGTATGAGGACGCATTTTGTTCTCCCTCCAAACTGAATTGATCTTTACATCAGGATTAAAGATTAAGGATTGCCTATTTACCGTATTATTTCAGCGCAACGGTGCGGTACGGAGGTTTTTTCCGTAGGATTGGTATTCAGCAAGGTTTACGTAGCGTGTGGCTGGTATGCTGCTGCTGAGCGTCAGATTGAATGTGTATAAGATACATTACATAATTGAATGTGTATAAGATGAAAATGGAAATGATTAGGGTCATTAATCATCCATCAATTAAAATTAGTCATAAGGTGGGTCCTATCGTCTCTCATGCAGATCTTGTCTCATTCAGTTTTCCTGTTACTGACTCCTATTTTTCATGAGGAACTTTCATATATCCAAACTGAGTAGTAGAAAAGTACACCTAAGCCTGGAAGTCTATGCTCATAAATCACAACTATAAATCAGCAAAGAAACTTGTAATAACTCTACTTATAACTAACTATATGAAATATTAACTAAAGGTCACCAATCAGTTCTAAAACATCTTTAGACAAACCCTTGTTGATCCCTGGAGAACCACCGTACCAGATTAGCGGCTTACAAGGAGTTTTCAATCATTCTGTTACATTTTATCCGAGTGTCTTTTACTCATGTGAGCAGCAACTCGTGGTCTTGTCTTACTTTTTATTGATTATTTTTTTAACCTGGTCACGAACCAAACATTTATCACAGGATCAGCCCGATCCAAATAAAATGAATCGTTTAACACACTTACTATGACACAGTAGCTCCCCATCAGTTGCCACCGGTTGACAATGAACTTCCAGTTCTTCTTCTTCTGTTTTAAAAGTGGTGCGTTCTTCTTCTTCTTCTTCTTCTTCTTCTTCTTCTTCTTCTTCTTCTTCGTGTTTTAATGGCAGCTGACATCCAAAAGCATCATTACCGCCCATCTAATGGTGCGCTTTGTTCCTCGCAGCGCAACCAGCTACCTTAACACCTGTTTCTGCGCGCAACGGCTCTACCGTAATAACAGTCTACACGCAACTTTTTTTTCCCTCGGTAAAATTGGGGACATTTCCAGGAACAGCTTTTCGCGGGGGACAGGTGGTCCAAAACGGGGACAGTCCCCGTAAATGGTGACGTCTGGTCACCCTAAAATAAACACATACGTTTTTTTTTATCACGACCGGGAATCTTTCCATTCTCGTCCGTTTCTCTTAGCCAAGCCTCCATCTATTCTTAACACCACCGACAACCGTCGATGTATCCGACCCTTCAAGGAAAAAGTGACTTCAAGACTTAAAGCCTGAGCTAGCGAATAGCAAATCACAATGAGATCCCTGGTTGGTCGCCCGTGTTTATCAGCTAAGTTACTGGAAGCAAGGGAATAAACGCTAACAGATGACATGGCCACAGGTGGAAATACCTCTGATTACAAGAGGGACCAACAGTGAGAGATATGCTTACCGAGGAAGTTGTTGTCAGATGTTCAATCTGCTGAACTTTCTGAGTTCCTGGTTTGACCACCACTACTTTCATTCATGCCATCTGTGGTCAGTATTAGATGCTCTTCCAAAAGTTAAAATGATAGAACACCGACAAACCTCAGACTGGTAGATGTCCGTTTTGCAAAGACCCGCCCTGGTCTCTTTCTGATTTGCTAATGTCCTGGCTCTGCCAGTTTTCATTGGTTAGGAGCAGCTTCAGTTGAAAACCTTGAATAAAAAGTCTAAACGGAACCAAGTGGATCTATTTTTTGCTCTCATTTTCCAATTAACGGAACTCCATCGCATCGACGGAGAACTTTAACCCATGGCATACATTTAATTTATCACTGTGTTCAGTTCTATTCTCTTTTAGCAAGTGTCACATGCTTGAAATTCACCTGTTGTGCTGCTAGTAAGGCCATGGAGTGACCTCCCGATCCCTGAACAGCTGACCGTTTATCTACAGCAACTGTAGCCCTGGAGCCTTCTGCAATGTATTTCTTTCTGATTGGGAATAATGATCCTTCGATCAAGAATTTCCTTCGGAAATTGGTCATTGACACTGAAATTCGTGGGCCAGAAGTCAGGGCAGGTTAGGGCAGAAATTGGGGCTGCTTTCTGCCCCAACTTCTGACCTTCTCTTCTTGTTTGCTCGAATTTATCTACAATCGGCTAAGGCTGGGTTTTATCAGGCTTCTTACCTCCGAGCCGGTGAACGCGGTGGAAGGTGATGTGTTTTACCTCATCAACCAGGATTTTCAGCTGCTATCGGAGGAACTTACGGATTGCTTCCTCTGCATCCTCCTCTTGCTGCTATCGGAATACCGGAAAAGACCAGGTTATCTCTCATGCTTCGGGACTGACTGTCCAGAATGGCTGAATCATCCCATCGGTGACCTTCCTGACTTCCTCCCTCAACAATTTATTCTCGGCTGTGACGGAAGCTAGTTGTTCATGGCTGTATTCCAGCAACTCTCTCTTGTGTAGAACTTCTACCAAGGCGAGACGGGGCAGAGGTGGGGACTCGAGTTTGTGACTCATACTTAAGTCGCACTTAAGTCGCATATTTAATGACATCAGACTCAACTTAGACTTGCATTTGAAGGACTTCAGACTCGACTGAGACTCGTGATTTCCGACTTGTGAACAATCTTTTATTTTTAAATGTTTTTTGTTTTACTAACTTGACTGATCGCCGCTCGGTTTCTTTTCTTACCCGCACACAGCAGAGGTAGAAAAACAGCAGAGGGGCTGTCAAACAGTCACGTAGCACTGCCGTAACGACGTCAGTGCACATGCGTGCGTGCAACCCATACAGATATGGAGGCAACGATGAGCACACCTGTTTCGGTCCCACCGTTCCTAATAGCCTTTGGCTACAAAAACTTTACACAAGGAGGAAATAAAAGAGCAGCAAACTGCAGCTTCTGTAGAAAAAAAATACACGATGCTGGATCCACCACATCTAATTTTATCCGCCACCTGAAAACCCACCCGGAAAGGTTAGTCACTGTGTAATAGGTTAGCATCTATGTTACAAACAAGCTAAGCTCGAGTCCTCAGGAGTGTAGACATTAGTTTATTACATTACATAAGTATCAAACTAAGTTAAAATCAGCTATTTTGTACCTTAATGTAATGTTTTGGTCCTTCTCTGCCCTCAGAGAGAAGAAAAAGAAGCTATGAAATGCAGTATTGAAATGAGGCTCTGGGTTCCTGGGGTGTGTCATCCTTTGGCGGGTGTCCCGGCAGGGCCTTGGGGGTTTCGGTTCTGTGGAGTATGTCGCTTGGGGTTTGGGCCAGTGTATGCCCGGGTATCTGGCCCTACCAGGGCCTCTGTTGTGCTGGGGGGCCTTGGGGCCTGTTGAGCTGGTAGGGGGTATGGACATTAACATCTCATGGCAAGTGCTCTCCCCTTTAGGGGTTTGCACTCTGCCAGTGGGGGGAGGGCATGGAGGGCGATTGGTTGTGAACCCAGCCTGGTTGTCTATTGTCATATGTGTTTTTAGAGTTGTGTTAATGTTATTTTTGGGGTGGGATTACATTTTCGGGTGGGGGGGAGTGGTGGGTGGTGGATGTGGATGTTTGTTGGGCTCCGTGTCCGGCTCCCTATCTCGGTCCTTGTCCATGCCGTCTCCCAGAGCTGGTTCTATCCGGGAAAAAGGGGTCTTCATGGTTCAGGCGGGCTGGTTAACCAGAGGTTTGTTTTTTTGGGTTTTTTTGGAGGGGGGATTTGTTAACTCTGGGACAGCCAGGAGATATGGTGGGCGGGTTGTGGAGGTGTTGGTGTTGGTCCTGGTGTGCGGTCGGCTCACGGGCCCTGTCGCCTGTCTCTGGCCCCTGGGCTATGGTAGTACGGCTGGCGGAGCCTCCCTCTCCGGGTGGGTTTTCAGAGAACAGGGGTGCCTATTGGAGTCAGCAGGGGAGCTGGCTTCCTGGAAGAGCATGAGGTTCCTCAGTCCTTTCCTCCCCATCCCCGGACTCCTCCCTCTGCCTGCTCCGTGACGCTCCAACACACATAGGACCTTGGGGAGGGGGGTGTTGCTGGAGGGTCCCACTTTCTGGTGATGTCCCTGACCCCAATTTTATTATGCATCTTAGACACTTTTATTCACAACATTTTCACAACACATATATATGTAGGGCATTGTTTGGGGGGTGGGGGTAAAGACATCTGGGGGTGGGCTTATTGTGTAGGCCTCACCCCTGATGGCTCCCTCTGCCCCCACTCATTTTAACATGCTTAAAGAGCTTTAATCCAAAGCATGGAAGTAAAGTATTAATGTACATAGGTGACCTTCTAATTGCATTTAAAAAAGCTGCTACATCATTTTGGCTAAAATGGGAAACAAAGTTAGCAAAGATAAAATACAGTGGGTGCAGAAATGAGTCTGTTACAGGCCATGTTATCTCAGAAGAAGGTGAAAAGATACAGGAAGTGAAGAATTGCTATAGTCAGTGAGCCTAAAAAACAAGTGATGTCTTTTTTAGGATTGTGTAATTATTGAAGAGTTTGGATTCGACACTATGCAGAGAAAACTCAGCTTCTCTTAAATCTTATCTATGACACCCCGATGGCCATGTCAGAGATAATTCAGTGGACCCCAAAAGCAGAGCAGCAATATGCAAAGTTAAAAGCAGAGCTTATCTCAGCAACTGTCTTAGCTCTACCAAAATTATCAAAAACCATTCATCCAAACAGTCGACTGTAAAGCTAGTTTTATGACCTCTGTGTTGTTACAGCCTCATAGTGATAAACTCAAACCTGTAGCTTACTACTCAAAGAGATTAGACCCAGTCGCCGCAGCCCTACCCCCATGTCTGCTAGCAGTTTGTGCAACTACCATGGCTGTAGAAAGTTCAGCAGAGGTCGTTCTTTTTCACCCTACTATTTTTTTTAGTCCCCCATGCAGTCGATGTGTTGTTGATGCAAGCAAAAATGAATCTCCTTTCACCTGCACGACAGTTGTCATATACAGCCATACTTTTGTCACAACCTCATCTGAAAATAAAAAAGATGTACAGTGTTAAATCCAGCTACACTAATTCCAACTGCTGATGAAGGAGAACCACATGACTGTAAAACAGAGACAGAGCAGCTACAGCTCCCGCGACCAGACTTAACAGATGTCCCGTTGCCAACAGGAAAAGTACTTTTTGTTGATGGCTCTTGTTTTAAAGATGATTCAGGAAAAACGAAAACAGGTTATGCCGTCGTATCACTTCCGCATAATGTGACTGAAGCGAAGCAAATTCAGTCGCATCATTCAGCACAAGCAGCTGAGTTAATTGCATTAATAAGGGCTTGTGAACTAATGAAAGGATGCGATGTGACAATTTATACGGATAGTCAGTATGCATTTTCTACTATCTTTTTCTTTGCAAAACAATAGGAACGCAGAGGCATGGTAACGTCAACAGGTAAAACTGTAGTACATGCAGAATTAATTATGAAACTGCTAGAAGCAATTAAATTGCCAAATAAAATAGCTTTAATAAAATGTACAGCACACTCAAAAGGTACTGATACGGTGTCAAGAGGAAACAGGCTTGCAGATGAAACTGCAAAAGAAGCAGCAGCAGAACAATTTGGTCTTTCTGATATTTACCTAGAGCAAAAAACAGAGCAAATCATTGTTCTAGAAGTGTTGTTAAACAGAGAACAAACAGCACCAACTGCAGAAAAACACATATGGGTAAAAAATGTAGCAACAATGAATCAGAAGGATTCTATAGTTTGTAACAAAGCAGTTCTCCCTAAAAGCTTATTCCAAGCAGCAGCTCTTTTGAGCCATGGGCAATTGCCATGTCTCAAAAAGGGAGGGATAACTATAATACAGCAAATAAACACTGAATAAAGTTACAGCTGAACTGTAAAGCCCACCCGCTTACACGCACTTATCGGATGATGGCATTTCTTGGCATTCTTGCCAGGGCCAGCGCGAGGCATAAGCGAACTAAGCGGCCGCTTGGGGCCCCCAGACCTTATGGGGGGCCCCTGATGGTCTGGGCCATTTTCTTATTGATCAGCAATCAGTTAACTTCAACACGTATTACAAACAACTCTCACAGACTGGTACAAGTCTGTGTATCAATGCTATTAGTTGATTGCTAAAACATTTCTCTGTGGCGGAGAATGGTTTATAACTGCTACACAGTAAGGACTATACTGCCTGATTTTAGTGATGTAGTAGGTGTAAAATATTGAATCAAATCTTTTTCTGCATGACTTAATATTTCCCGACTGATCAAGCCCCGGAGTGAAGCGACTCTATGACAGTAGAGAGCCTGAACAACTTTTTAGGACGACGCGACGGGTGACCCCTACGTCGTCGGGGTCACCCGCTGCAATGCCCGCATCAGACTCCGCGTCGTCGGGGTTGCCCACCGCGTCCTTTTGTCACAGGCTCCACGTGGCGAATCCAATATTCCAAATTTGTTGGGCTTTTTCCGCGTTTCACATCCAGATTTATCCCATCTCTCCTCTGAGTTCAACCACCGCAGCCAGCCTGCGTTCCATCGCATCCAGCTTGCGGCTCTGCTCATCCAACTTACGGTTCTGCTCGTTCACAGCCTTAGTGATCACATCAAATGCGGCCGGCAGCCTGATCATGGCCATATTTGCCACCGACATCCTCTGAAGTTGTAGATACATTGGATATCCTCCGAATTCAAATAGAATAAATCCGAGTATCATGAATCCAAACATGTATACGTCTTCAACGCCCTCGACTGACAAAATCGAAAGACACACCATCCTCCACCTGTTCCAGGAGTCCAGGGTGTATCCCACGAATTGTGTCCCATCAGGACAGGACGGGTCCCCTTTTCCCTGCCTTTCCGTCGAAAAAAATGTATCAATAGCATTGAGAGACCAGCTGACCAGAGCCATAGTTTCCAGAGTTCGGTTGATACAAAGAGAGAGCTCAGAAAGACAAGACACAGCAGAAGCAAGGACATCAGTGAGGGGCGCAGCAGGAGCAGGAGGAAAATGCGACCTTCTCCACCGAGAGAGAGAACAGAGTTCTCAGATATTTCCCAGCACCTTCCTCCTTCCATACCCCCAGTTTCCACTCCACATCTGATCACTTCCACCTGCCGTCGTCAATTAAGGAAACTCAGTCCACCTGCAAGCCCTACTATAATGACTCTCTCCAGTCAGCTCATCCTCGCTGGTTCGTCGTCGTCCTTCCCTCGCCTGCTCTCTAGAATCCCTCGCCTCTCGTCTTCCAGTGTCCTTCATTCCACGTCGTCTGCTTCACTGCCTCCTCCGCGTCTGCCTGCTCCTGCCATCATCACCACCGTTCCAGTCTGTGGTGAAGTTCCCGGTCCTTCCTCCACAACTCACAGCTTTTCAATAAAGTCTCTTAAAACGTGGCTCTGTGTGTGGCTGAATTTGGGTTCACCAAGAACAGTTCCTGACAGTAGGTCTGTGGAAATGCAATGTAAAAGCAAGGCTACGGCTGGAATTCTGCTTTCATGTAGCCAAAGGGATTTTAGAAGACCTTTTGCAGCTTTGGGGTTTTAAGGGAATTCTGTGCACTATGTCTGATAACAAATAATAATTAAAATACGGCAAGCGTTTAATGTAAATATTTTAAAACAGGAGGAAATCATGTTTTTTAATAGTGTATTGTTAATTTAATCACTTGTGTAAATCAATTATTTTAAATCAAAAAATCTGTGTGGGAGGAGTGTGACTGAAGGAGAAGAGAGAGAGCGTAAGAGTGTGTCAGGGTGCAGTTCTCCCTGCTGCACCATGGACAGTTCCAGATTCTTCCATCATCCTCTCTGCCCTGCTTCACTCCATGCTGGATCAGTTTCACCTGCTGCAATAATCAAGTCTGGACTCATTCCACCTGTCCAACCTCCTACATAAACTCCTCTCAGTTCTGCTTTCGCCGCTGGTTCATCAACGTCCTTCCCATGTCTGCTCACGCCTCACGTCTCCCAGCGTCCTTCGTCTCTCATCGTGCACCTCCGTCTCAAGCCAGCTGCTCTTCCCTCCCTCGTGTCTGCCAGCAGTCCTCCGCTTCTCCGGTGTCTGCCTACCAGCCTGTCCTCAAGTCTGCCAACTTCAACTCCACCACGTCCTTCTGCTCCAGCCATCTTCATCATCCCTCCGCTGCCGTCAGCTACAGCCTACTGGTTTCCTCTTCCACAATTCATCACTTTCAATAAAACTCTGAAACAAAGTTCCGTGTGTGGCTGAATTCGGGCTCAACAAACCCACCCCTGACAGTGTGAAAGTGTCTTTTTTTCATATCTTTTGGCTTTCTTTGCTGTTTCACTAGGTATGCTATTTATATTATGCCGTGCAGCACACTGCTGCTGCCGTTCAGATGGAGAGAGGGAGTGTGGTAACGGGAGCGCCCGCCGCTGATGCGGAGGAACCTGCTGTGGTCGCAGGAGATTCTACTGCTGCCAAAGTACAGCCAGTGACCGCTGACATGGACGGCATCACAGATGGCTGTCCTCTTGATGTTTTGAAGGTGCCTGGTGTCAATGGAGGGAAGACGCTGATTACAGGGAGTGTGGGGACAGAAGGGGGCACTGCAGTATGTGGTGGTGGGGCGGATCAGATCACGGTTGGTGGTGGGGTGGAGGAGGGAGATGAGTGGAGTGGAGAGCGGAGGGGTGAGGTGGGTGATGAGGAGCATTTAGCGAGTGGAGATCGGGCCAGGAAACAGGAGGTGTGGGAGAAGGATGGAGATGAGGAGGTTGAGAATGGAGGGGCGTCGTTGGGAGCTTAGATAGAAGAAAGGAGGGGGGAGGCAGAAGAGGTGATGGAGCAGGAAGCTACAGCCATAATGAAGAGGCGAAGATAAAGGAAAAATGTCATGGCAGTTGAGCAGGCTAGCAAACAGACAAGTAAGATGTTTTCTGATAGGAAGGAACAGATAACCAGCGAGGACGGGTTATCTGACTCCAGTGAGATATCGCTTTCACAGGTTGGTGGTAACAAACCCCGATATCCCATCGAATCCTTCTTGTCTTTTATTCAGCAAACTAAAGAGCTGAGAGAACTCAAAGTGGAAACCTATTTTCCAAACTGTTTTATGCCTCAGCCAGATATTATGTTAGGAAAAAGGAAGTATCAGGGTTTACCGATCAAGAGATTTTCAGACTGAAGAAGATAATGGGTAAAGTGAGAAAGCAACTTTGAAATTATGATACGAACTAACATTGCATTATTACTTTTTATAGTGTTTGTGTGTGTGTGCTTTTAACTTTTTACCCACCATGGATACTGTCAGGGTTCTCTGTGTGTTCCGTGCTCTAACTCTGCTTCACAGGTGGCTCTAATTGACTGGGGGGCATGGCCCACACCTGCGGCGCATCTGGAGTCATCAGCATGGGCTTCTCAAGGAGTGCTCAGACAGATGGAAGACGCCAGAGTGTTAACCCAGTCGTGGTATGCCTAGACCTCCGACCTGTCCTCTGAGCCTCGTATCTGTGAGTTCCTGGAAACCTCGTTTATAGACTAACCTTGTCTTCTGTTGTTCTCCAGTTTGTCGTGTTTGGATTTACTCACCTGTCTTGGCTTCGTGCTCAAGGGACCAGCTCCTAAGAATCCCCGCCGCTCAGAATTTGCTCTGGCATCTCCCCTCATACTCACTTGGTGGTACCAAGCCGGGCGTGAGATTCCCCTTCCTGGATTCAGCTGGTTCACTCACAACTCTCTGGTTCTTCCATCTGCTCCTCCTGTGGTTCGATCCTCAGTAACTCAACCTTCGTTCTTCCCCACAGTCGATCCAGCACTGACGTGCACGGCGTGTAGAACGGAACTCGCCTGTTCTACACGCCGTGCGTTTCTTCATTGTCTGAGCCTTTAATAAACATCTTAAAATTGTTTTTACCTCCGTCTGTATCTGCATGTGGGCCAAACACTTAAAATACTTTTAAAATTGCATCCCTGAACCTCAATGGGGCTAGAGAGGCTGTTAAACGTGAAATGGTTTACCAGATACTGGGCCATAAAAAAAATAGTTTTTTTTATTTACAGGAAACACACAGCGATAATTCAAATAAGGCAGAATGGGAAAAGTAATGGAGTGGGGACGATATTTTAAGTCATGGCACCTCCCAGAGCGCTGGAGTGGGCTTCCTCTTTTCAAGAGCTTTTACTCCTAATTCAATTGAAGTACAGCGCATTGTATAGGGTCGATGTCTCTTAGTCTAAGCTGGTGTTAAACATTTTTATATGGTTCTAATCAATATTTATGCTCCATGTGCCAATGCAGAGAAAACACATTTTTTAGAAGATATTGGTGAAAGGCTGGGAGATTGTGGGTCTGAGGATTTTGTTTTTATAGGTGGAGATTTTAACTGTACCGAAGATGAACTTTTAGACCGTAATCATGTAGTGCCGCATGTAGTGCCGGACCATCCCCCAACTAGAGTGCCCCTTGTGGGTGCAGGAACTCCACGCGGCCCTCCAGAGTATGCGGGGCCAGAAGGCCCCAGGCATTGATGGGGTCACCATAGAGTTTTACAAAGCATACTGGGACATCTTAGTGGGAGACCTGCTAGATGTTTTTAACGAAAGCCTGACCACTGATTTGCTCCCGCTGTCGTGCCGCAGGGTGGTCATCACACTCCTGCCAAAAAAAGCTAATTTGCAGGACATAAAGAACTAGCGCCCTGTGTGTCTTCTGTGCACAGATTACAAAATCCTCTCCAAGGCCCTTGCAATCAGGATGAGAGGAGTAATGGAACAGGTCAACAGGTAGATGACATCTACCTTATTCGGGATGTTTTGGAAGTTTCCAGTTCATTGGGTCTAAAAAAGCCTTGGTTTCACTTGACCAGGAAAATGGTTTTGACCAAGTCGAGCACAGCTTCCTCTGGGAAACCATGGGGAGATTTGGGTTTGGCGCTGGTTTTATAGCCAAGATCCAGGTGCTGTACAATAATATTGAGAGTGTGCTAAAGATCAATGGTAGCCTGTGTGCTCCTTTTAGAGTGTGAAGAGGTGTTCTGCCTGGAACCCCTTCACGGGAAAATATGTGCGAGTGTTCAAGGTCTGGTTTTACCCAGTTTTAACAGTAGTATTCAATTCAATTCAATTCAATTTTATTTATATAGCGCCAAATCATGAAACATGTCATCTCAAGGCACTTTACAAAATCAAGTTCAATCATATTATACAGATTGGGTCAGATTATACAGATCTGGTTAGTATGGTTTTATCTGCGTACACAGACAATATTGTTGTTTTTATAAAAGATCAACAAGATGTTGACGTTTTAAACAACCAATAACTTTTCTATCCTGTCTGCCTCAAGGGTGAACAGGGGTAAGAGTGAAGCCCTCGCCACAGGTGAGTGGCATGGAGGGCTTCCAGTTCTCCCTCAAAATCTGCAATGGAAGAAGGATCTTGGGGTTTATCTGGGGGACAAAACCACTGTGCAGAAAAACTCGGAGGACATGGAAACAAAAATGGCTGCACCCTCAGATGTCCTATACAGGCAGGGTGTTTGCTGTGGCACAAGCTCTCTGTATTGGACCCACTGCTGGGTCTGCTAGTAAAGATACAGTCTGATATGGTGGAGTTGTTTTGGAATGGTTTACACTGGGTGCCACAGTCTGTCTTGTTTTTACTGAGGGAGGGGGGGGGTCAGGGCCTGGTTCACCTGGCAAGTAGAACTGCTACTTACCGCATGCAGTTTCTCCAGAAGTACCTGGCAGGGCCTCCTGACACCATGTGGAGAGACGTGGCCAGTTGTATTCTGAGATGTGTAAACAAATTGGGGCTGGATGCTGCTCTGCTTCTAACCAATTTTAGCTTTTTAAAGTAAAAAGGGTTGCCTCAGTTTTATCAGGGTGTTTAAATCCTGTGGTCTTTTTAAGCTAAAAAGATCAAAAACATTTAACTCTCTGCATTGGTTTTTAGAGGAGCCTGTGGTTTATGGAGCGAGACTGGACGTCTGTGGCAGCAAGGTACCGAGTCTGTCAGAGGCGCTGTGCAATGACCCTAAGGCATCTGGTGGAGGTGGCCGGACCGAATCTCGACAACGTCCGAGACGTGGGTTTGCTGCTCGGAGTCCGGTCTGCCAGGTTGGTGCAGTGATATTTGGACCTGGTGAAAAAGAGGATGACGGTGTTGAAGCCGTCTTACTTCTCCGGGTCCGTTGATTCATTGTGCAGGACTTAATCAAGAGTGCAACAATACCTCAGCCAGGACGCAAAATTCAATTTTGCCTTTGCAAAAGGAGAGATGCACCTGCAACCTCTGCAGGCAGCAACTCTGGCTCTCTTCCCCGTTCAGGCTAGTTTTATTAACTTCAAAAAGGAGGATTTCACAGAGTCACACAAGCAAATGACGCACACAGCATCGGTTCTACTCCCTAACAGCTACCTTTACCATTTATGGATTAGTTTTTCTCTTCTGTTGAAACCTTCTCTTCTGCTAATTGCTGACCTGGCCTTGAGACTCTCTCTTCTGCTACCTTGCTCACAGCGCTTTTTACCCTAATCTACTCACATTCTACTTTGAAGCATATAAAAGCATATAACAGCATATAAAAACATGTTAAACCTTCATAAAAGTGTATAAAACGGATGAAAGTTAATACATTCCACAATTTCCCCATTTTGAACTCTTTTAAGAGTTCACCCATAAACTATTGCAGTAGAAAACCCTAAATTTACTGGTTTGTTATAACACCTTTGGTAAATACTTGATTGTATTGTAATGGTAATAAAAGAAAAGCACATATTTTCCCAAAAAACAGTAATACTTCTCCAAAACATATCTATATATGTATATTTAGATGAGTTAAGTAAAAAGTAAAAGAAAATCCCTCATAATAGGAGCCTAATCCCAAATGTTTTCAGACCAGAAAGTCTTGTCTGAATGCGTTTGACCCTCTTATAGCTCACTAATAACAGCTCTGAGTTAAAATAATTAACATCCTAGTGTCATGGCTGGTTTTAAGTGTTTGGCCCACATGCAGGACACGAACGGCAGCAGGGATCAGTTTCAAAGGATTTATTTAAGCAGAAGATCAGGGTACGAGGACAGCGGGAACGAGGGCCGACCAGGACGCGTTCAGACGCTGCAAGGGAAAGGGAAACGTCAAAAAAGGGGTTGATGGAACCTAACACGTTAGAGTTGGGCATAAGCTCACCACTGGGCGCAGGAAACCGGGCCGGGGAGGATGGGACGGACTCAGCCTTGCCTGATGGAGCTGGTGGCAGGTGTCTGAGGGACCGGCGGGCGCAGGCTGAACGGAATCCGAGCAGCGCCGGAGAATCCAGAGGTCCAGGAGCAGCAGGAGGAACCAGGTGAGTTCCGAGGGGTTTCAGTTCAGACACTTGGCACGGGGAAGGGATCCGAGGAACCGTACTGAGCGGCTCCTAGAGAGGGATCCGCCGGGAAGGGCGATCAGGTGAGACCTGGAGAGCACAGAGAGATGATCAGTTTATTGAAAACTGGAGATCTGTCAAAGACAGTGGCCTTTCGCATACCACTCAGGTTAATACTCTGGCATCCTCCTGCTGTCCGTGCGCAGTTCTTATAGCGCGGCCCGACGCTGCTGAACCAACCGTAGGTGTGCGTGCCCCGCCCACCAGTCAACCGCAAACACCTGCGGAGGGAAGCAGAGAGGGCAGGGCCGGCAGAAACTGCACGGCTCTGCCAGCTGAGTCCTGACACCTAGGGGTTTAATAATAATCTTGATTGCAAGTTAAATCTTATACATGCATCAGCTCAAACCTAGTGTCCTCGTTCTCCTCCTCAGGTGCTGTGACTAACAAAGGCATCATAACTCTGGGGTCCTTTTTCTCAATGGTGGAGGATATGAGGCGGACTGTCAATTAGCGAATGCATGGAATGCAACAACAACCCCAGGTAACCAATATTGCTACAAATACTGCAAGAGAGATAAAAAGACTTGTAACAATGACAACAGATAATAATAATAAACCTCCTGCAACCCAACCCTTAGGGGGTTTGGTTACAAGTCTTCCTGCCCACATTTTACTTTGTTGCAAATGTTTAAATGATTAATGAGTAAAGTTAAAATTAACAAAAATTAAAATTAATATTAAAAGATTTTTTTTTTTAAATGTCCATGGTATCTTTACCTGGTGTCTTCTGGAGTAGGAGAGAAGCTCACCACTCCTGGTGTGAGGGAAACTCTCAACACCTCCGCCTCTTCTCTTTTGTGCTTCTTTCTTTTTTCCTGGAGCAGGAGAGCAACTCACTGCCCTGTGGTCCGAAAGTGACCACTCTTCTGCCTCTTCTGTCCCCCTGAAGCAGGAGTGCAACTCGCTGCTTTAAGGTCAGGAAAATGACCTGTCTTCCGCCTCTTCTCTCCCCCTGAAGCAGGAGAGCAACTCACCGCTTTAAGGTCAGGAAAATGACCTTTCTTCCGCCTCTTCAGGCTGTAGGGGTAGACTACCCTTCAGCCTATTAACCACTCTACAGGGTTTATTCTTCCCCTTGTTGGGTAGAGGGTTCAGAAACTGACATGTCCTCTTCGGTTGTCGTGTTTTCTTTCAGATCCAGCTACACCTGCCTTTGAGACCCCCAAGGTTCCACTGCTGCTGCGCACTGGCTCCAGTGGTACCATCTGTCGCCTTTTCCCTTCAGCCTGACCGAAGGGTCAGGCTGAAGGGAAAGTAGTGCTAATGGTAATGCATCAACCCAATCCATTTTTGTCTGTGCACAGATTTTTGCCAATTTGGTTTTAAGTGTTTGATTCATCCTCTTGTTTCCCTGTGACTGAGGATGATAAATTGTCCCAAAAGAGTGTTTCAACCCCAAAACATGTTCCAGCTCCTGATCTTATTTTCATAGGAAAAACATGTCTTGGAATTTAATGATTGATTAAACATTTTACCACAGTTTTGCTGTCTTCTTTTCTGGTTGGCCATGCTTCTGGCCATCCAGTAAATGCATCCACACACACCAACAAACAAGTACTTAAAAACCTCTGAAAGGGATCTCCATGTCTGTAGAATCAATAATGATTTAATTCTGGTTTCACCTTTTCCATCCTAGACATCAGCTACTCACACTAGTAGAATCAGACTTATCTGCATTATGTTGCCCACTGTTTTTCTATTTTATCTAACTTTTACTGATATGTATATAACACCATCCTCTCTCCCCCTTTTGGAAACAAAAGTAGTTTTTTTCCAGAAACATCAACAGAGAACAGTAAAAAGCCGTCAAAGAGAGTCAATTCAACTGCAAAGGCTAATCTTTGGTGAAGTAGGAAAAAACACTTGCTCGTATCCTGAATCCAAATCAAAATATTATTCTAGTTTATCATACCTGATATCTTCACAAGATCCCTCAAAGGTGGCGTGAGATCAACGTACTCACCATGTAGTTGTGACAACAGCCATTTAGTTTCAAAACGATAACGTGTCATTCACGCACTGTAGTTTGGGTTTGTTAGAAAGCTTTGCTTGTTGCTGGAGGACACATTGGTTGTTCCTCCGTGGACCTTCTGCTGCTTAATGATGATCAGTACGTTCCCGGCCTTGGTAACATATCAAACTCATGTTTAAAATAAACTTATCAGTTACATCACAGACAATTTAAAAGGTATTAGTATATTTACAAAACAACAAACCTGCACGCTGGTAGGAGCCCAATCAGTTGCCTGAAGGGGACGTTTAACCATGCCCCTAATTCCTTTACCAGGTGCTCAACATGTAGAGAAAGAGAAATATGTGAAATCGTTTCACATATGGGCAGTAGCAGCTGCCAAACGCTCAGGTGCCACATACATATTCCTAGAAATGACTGTCTGTGTTTTACCTTAAAGAATCTTGATACCAGTCTGTGTGGTTCCTGTCATAGAACAGAGTGACGTATGGCAGGTCAGGTGGGAGGAAGAGCAGGAACCCAGACGTTGCATCTTCCATAGCTGGAGAGAACACCAGTTGTAGCAGGCTCTGTTCACAGTCCTCCGTAGATGTTAGCAATTCTTTCTCCCCCTCAGGTCACAACAACAGACACTGTTTCTTCTCTCAGTATCATATTCAGTGACAGTCTTAGTCCACAACCCAGAGGCTTATATGTGGCTCCAGTGTCCACCAAAAGTTCATGCAGTCTTTTCCCCTGACAGCTTGGAGTCTGCAGTGCTCATGCTGCTCGACATGCTCAGGGGTGTGTAAATATTGTCCATCAGAAGAGTTATCCCCTTGCAGGGGTACTGACCTTGTAGAGGTGAGGTCATGCCAGGATTTGGTTGCTCCACACCAGGCTGACCTGCTGGTGGGGTGAAACAGCCCACAGTTGTCCAATGTCCAGGACAATCACAATTGTATGTCCATGAGTGCTTTAACATGTCCACTATATCAGCTCCAAACACTCATCTATCACGCCCTGTGTTCAATTCTCTACGCCACACTGACCACCAAACTGCCATCTGCTTCCAGGTCCAGGACCAACAGACCTGTAAATATATAAAGAATAGAGAAAAGGAAGCAATAGGCAAGCCTCCTCCTTGGAGTTAATTAAACTGAGGTGACACCTTCAGGGTTGAAGATTCAACTGCTGAAACCATCATATGTTCACTTTTTATTTTACTCACTTTCTGTTTTGTTCCCTGTAATTGCAATTTAAATAACAGATCTTTTAATACATTTTTTTTCTCTTCCTCTCCCCATCCTGAGCCACATTGGAAAATTATGTACCAAATGTTTTGTCCCAGCGAGCATAATCACAATCAGGCCTTTAACGATTTAGTTTCATCAGCTGTAATACTGAAGAGGATACACCTTTTAACACTATTTCCCTAAATAATTCACCGCTGTTGTGGGTCCCAGTCAAATTTAGGAACCACTGCTGGGGTGTTAAGGGAAAATGCTGTATAACTGCATCTTCCAAGTAAGAAATTACTAAAGACAATAAAGTTTCATCTGGCATGTGGAACGTTCGAGCATCATTTTCAATATCATTTGCAGCAGAAGAGGGCCGTACAGCTGCAATACTAGGAATTTTATTCACCAGGCATATCACCTAATCAGAATCAGTATTAGAAACACTTTATTTAATCCCAGAGGGAAATTACTGTTTCAGTAATGAATAAGAAACATATTTCTCTGCTCCTAAATTATTTTGTAACGAGCATCTGCACTTTAATGGGACTTTAAGAATCTGTCTAAGCAAAATAAATACTTTTGAGATCTGTCCTTTAAAAATTATTTTCAACCAGATATAAATCTGGTCTATTATCTCTAAACTAGGGCTTTCAAACTATTAAACTTTTTAATTTCAATTAATCTTGTATTTTTATTTCTGAAAGTGTAAAAACCCATTTGGCCATTTTATATGTGATTTTGCAATAAATTACACTAGTTAAAATTATGCTTGTGCAAAAAATATTTTTTCCTTTTTAGGCACTTTTCAGAATTGGAATGACAACATCCTGGGGCCATAAAATGATAAATTCGAGCCAATAATGGGCTAAATCATAACGCCCTGATGTTTACACAATGTATAAACAAATGTGTAAATAAATAAATATTTCATGCTTAAATGTTTTTTAACTCCTAAACAAAGATATAAATGGTATTAAGCATTTACATATACATTAATACATTTTACATTTAGATAAAATCACACAAGTTTTATTGTTGATTTATTTTTTACTCTCTCTCATACCCATATAATCCTGAGCGGTCCCTTAGTTTGTCAAATGCAGAGACAGAAAGTCTGCCCCTGGAGGGGTGGGCTGCGCACTGAGCCGCAGGCGGGACATACACACCAGTGACCAATCCTCGGCTGTTTTCAGCGATATTGGCGCTGTAGGTGTAGTAACAGATAACGCGCATTGTTGGTGGGTGTTTCTAATAATGTGTTGTTCCTGGGGGTGTCACCAGGAACTGAACTCTCCGCCGAACACGTCCAGGACTGGATAAAGTCCGGAGAGGGTGTGTTTAAAATGTACGTAGGTGGAGATCCGCCCCGCAGTGCAGCTCTGTTTTTTTTTTTTATTATTATCTTCAGCTGTCACTTTATACATGTCGTATTAATTAATACTGTATATTCTTCAGTGATGGTATGAAGGCATTACTTGATTGTATCTGTAATATTTTATCGGCAGGTTGTGCTGTTCTTTTTACATCTCTCTTTGCAGGTGAATAAGCAGTCTGAGGATGTATCGTTCTCTCCCTTTTCTCTCCTCTTTCTTTTTCACCTTTTCTCTGTTTTAGGCATTTTGTCCTTTTCTCCTTTTTTCATATCTTCTACCTTCTTGTTTCAGTGTCCATATAAAATTAAATATTCCGTGCATTAATTGTAATAAAGCTTCTTGCATGTATAAATCAAGTGCAGCACTATGTCGAAAGCGGTAAGGCTCTGTTTGTGAAAGTAAAAACTGTTGGGCTTTTTTTGGCCTTGAGACAACAATTCTTATTGCCACATTGCCAGACAGGACACTATTAAAAAAAATGAAAAAAAAGAAGTAGAAATGTAAAGATTAATAAAAAGAACTCCTTGACTAAAGGTGACTTTTCCTACAGGGAGCAGAGTTTTGGCCAAGAAGCTGTAACTATAAAACATTGTTTATTTGTTTATATTCTGAACACTTTATTATGAGAGATACTTGACATTATACTGAAAGATATTTGTCGTGCTTTTTTTCCCCTCTGGGCTTTCACATCAAATTCATTAGGATTTTAAAGGGGAAAACATCTAGTCACTGGTCTAATTTTTAAAATGGTTAAACAGTCTTTAAATTCTCTGTCTGCTGTCTGTATCTCTCTCTGTCACTCTCTTCATTTAACCTGACAAATGTCAGTAAGGAGCTGAGCAAGGCTTTGAAATCACAGATTTCTTGAGAACAAAACGTGTAGGCTATAAGTTACACTTGCATGTTCTTTGTATGAAAAGGCAACCGTTTTCAGCAGGTATGACACCTAAATTCCCCCTCCCTCTATTTAGGAACTGTCAGCTCAGAAGCCACACAATTATTTTGGTGATGCTATAACGTTAAATATTATGGTTAATTTTGCACCAAACAATGTCAGAGATTCCACAAACATTGACAATGCCTGTCTGATGTTGTGGGTCAGAGAAGAGTGTCAGCTGTAGTGGCATGGCCTAGTGCTACACCTGCCAAAGTTCTCTTACTTCTCACAAGAACTAAAATAAATAACCATGAAACATCAAAACACTTTTGAGGGAATTGATGACCAAGAGAATAATCTTCTTTTTAAATACTGATGAAAGAAGAAAAAATTGGGGTCCAGCAGAGAGCGCACTATTCTTATCCAGGCCAGCAAGGCAAGGGCTTGGGCAACACTGCGGGTCTATTTCTGCATGTGCCTGAGGGCCTCTGACTGCTGAGAGCTGTTGCACCTGGGAGGTGCACTATATATTCCTGGTCCTCCCAAGGTCTAAGTACCAGCTTCTTCAAAGCCATTTGTGTCAGTAGACCATCCAGCGGTCTTTGTTCTGATCTCCTGTCCTGTGTGCAGTAGCGGTTTTTGACAAGGGTAAACCGGGCAGCCGACCCCGGCGGCACTTTTTTCAATGACACATAGGGGACAGCACAAACGGTTAAAAACAATCTGTGGCCCCAAGAGGCCCTGCTTGCTGTGAGAATATACTGCAGCCCTGCACATTGCACAGAGGCTGATAAGCTGGAGGCTTATGAGACAAGGAAAGGCCATGAGGAGAGACACTTCCTGAGTGGTATGATGGCTGGACAGTCCCATGGTGGTCACTTCCTGTTTGCGGTAAGGCGTATTGTGTCACTTCCTGTTGTTGCTGTGTGAACGACGGATTTTTGCTCCAGGCCCTCTCGCTTTTTATCTTTAAACCTCTTTGCTGTAACATCTGTTTCCAAACATAAGCACTTTTAAAACATTTTCTGTGGCTGCTCATCACGTTTGGGAATGTTCTCTGGCGTGATAACAGGGCGCTAGCCTAGCTTTAGCCTAGCGTTAGCCAAGCCTTAGCCTCATAATGGCTTCTCCGTCTCTGACTAAGTCTCCTATCTGCTGCTCTCTGTGTCAGATGTTCAGTTATTCCTCTGCCTCCTTTAGTGATAATGGTACATGTAATAAATGTAGTATTTTTGTAGCTTTGGAGGCGAGGGTGTCAGAACTGGAGACCCGGCTCCGTGCTGTTGAAAAACCAGCTGATAGCCGCTCCTTTGCTAGCGCGGAGCCACAAAAAGTTACTTCACGTAGCGAACCAACAGCCGCACTCGAACAACCGGTTAAGCAGGCCGGCTGGGTGACGGTTCGTAGTAAGTATAGCTCTAGATTTCAGCCCCCAGATCACCACCAACCCGTCTGCGTTTCTAACAAATTTTCCCCTCTGAGCGACAGTCTCGCCGAGGAGCCGACCTTAATTATTGGCAGCTCCATAATAAGAAACGTGGCACTAAAGAAACCAGGGACTATAGTTAAATGCCTACCAGGGGCCAGAACGGGCGACATAGAATCCTACCTAAAACTGTTATGATATTTGTCTAGGATGAACCCGGACACAGCACGCACACACAGAGCTAGTTCTTAGGAGTGAGTTTATTGAAAAGTGTGGAAGATGGGTGATGATGGAACCAGAGTCTTTCAACAGACGGAGGTGTAGGGTGCAGAAGCTGGCCGGCAGGAGGCATGGAGAGAGACTGACCGGGAGGAACTCTGGAGCCGAAGACTTGAGACCAGGACGGAGCATCTGAGCCGAGGACTTGAGACCAGAACATCAGAGCCGAGGACTTGAGACCAGAACATCAGAGCCGAGGACTTGAGACCAGATCATCAGAGCCGAGGACTTGAGACCAGAACATCAGAGCCGAGGACTTGAGACCAGAACATCTGAGCCGAGTACTTGAGACCAGAACATCTGAGCCGTGCACTGGAGAGCAGAACATCTGAGCCGTGCACTGGAGAGCAGAACATCTGAGTCGTGCACTGGAGAGCGGATCCTCTGAACCGTGGACTTGGGACCGGAACAGCTCACCAGGAGATGAGAACAGGAGTGGGAGCAGAACCATAAAAATCTAATAAAAATCCATACGGATCACTTTGAACCAAAAATAAAAGAATTAAATGTGGTCTATTAAATATAAGGTCTCTCCCTCCAAAGACTTTGTTAGTTAATGAATTGATTTCTGATAATCAGATTGATTTATTTTGTCTCACAGAAACCTGGCTACAAGAGGACTACGTTAGTATAAATGAGTCAACTCCCTCCAATTATTCAAATTTCCACATTCCCAGATCTGTGGGAAGAGGAGGAGGAGTGGCAACCATCTTTCAGTCTGATTTATTAATTAGTCCCAGGCCAATGAATAATTACAGTTCTTTTGAACATTTAACCCTCAGTTTCCCTCATCCAAACTGCAAAGCAATAAAACCTCTTCTGTTTATTGTTTTGTATCGTCCACCAGGCCCTTACACTCAGACTTCCTATCTGATTTGGTGTTAAATACTGACAAGGTTATTATAGTGGGTGATTTTAACATCCATGTTGACACTAGAGACTATAGTATATAATGTCCTGTCACTTTTTAATCCGATTTTGATGGATTAAAAGTGGGCGGGGCTTATTTTTTAATTGACCTTTAGGTGACCCCACTCACATGATCGTCACGTGGCCCTGCTCGTGACCCTCATGTGACATCCCCCCCCCTTCCCTCCCGTGACCTCCACATGATCCCACAACGTGACTCTCACAAAAAAAAAAAAAAAAAAAAAAAAAAAAAAAAGGCCCTCCCACCCTCATCCCGCCCCCCGGTCGCCGCACTCATAATATAAGGTCCTTTTCTCAAGCATGGATAGTGATTCACTCCTTTTCAACATGGCGTTCGAAACAAGCAAGCAAGAACCTATCATTTCTGACACACCCGTCACCACCTACAACTATCAGGATGGTGATAGGCAAGCTCAGCAGACCCCTCGCAAGGTAATGCTGTCTCTATGCAGAACTCAGATGCCTCCGACCCTACCTCTGCAAGAAGAATGGTCTTTGGAACCCTATGGAGCTCGCGGTAAATGGGGATACCTCTTCAAGTACGAAACCGGTGAAATGTGTCTGTATCAGCTGGATCAAGAAACCGACAAGTTGCAACCTATCCACTCCTTGTGCATGCTAACGTCAAACGATTGGGCTGTTCTGAGACTCGTCCTGCTCCGCAAACTAAACCCTGAAGATACGTACGACGCAGGCCCCAAAGACTCGTACTTGACATACCCTGCTGTGAATCTAGAAACCCGCGACGCAATCAAGGATTCACCCGCTGCTAAACGTCGCGAGCGGGCTCATCAGGAAACCGAGGATGGAATCATGGATTCACCCGCCATTAAACGCTGCATGCAGGCGTTGACTCGCTTGAATGAGACTGACACAGACTCGACAAATAGGATCTTCTCAGCCACATGGCAATCAAAGACGGGGGTTACCGGCCGATGGTTTTTCCGCGCAACTCTGAGACAGGCTCAAGATAAAACAACCCCGGTTATTTTCGTGCTCGACTATTATAATGCAGACTGCGGCGTGTTTAGACCCTTGTTAACCATTCCCTTCGACGCATGGCGTGACAAGATGACTGCAATAGCAGACCGGATCTCAACGCTGTTTCGCGACTGTCGCAACTGGAGAGACGTTTTGGGGATTAAGAAAGTGCTAGCTTTTTAGACCCGCCCTCCTCACAACAGCCGATACCGCCCCCTTCAACGTTAACCACACCCCTTCTCAGTATATATTCTGATCGGGATTCTATGCAACTCCACTGACCAGACTTTTAGCATCTGAAACCATGAGCAGCTACGTGGTTGAAAGAACTACTCCTTCAACCGCTTCAACCGCTTCATCCGCTTCAACATCACCGCAGCATGGCTCTCCGGACAGCGACAAATTCTTTCCGGGACCGTACCACCCACCTTCACCCTCGCCAACCCCTGAGTCCCCTTCTTCCGAAAGCGACACAGACAGCGAGAGTCTTCTGACGGGGCTGCAGAGGCATACCGTCTACTGGTCCAGACCCCCCGGATGATTCCAGCCGTGCTCTCTCTGTCAAAGACCCAGGAGGAAGATTCACAAGCGATGAATCTTCCACCCTCCCCGGACCCTTCTCAGTCTGAGTACTCACAGCCCCAGGACTCACAACTTCCCTCGGGCCAAGGAGATCCAGCCTCCCCAGACCCTTCTCAACCCGAGGATACGCAGCTTCCATCCAGCCAAGGAGAGACTGACACCGGGGCGGATGAATACGACGGATGGATCCGCTTTGGCTTCATCAAAGCGGTGAAAACTGTGGTGCACCATCTTTTAAGCGCCGCCATCGAAAAGTACATGCGTGATAAATGTTACGGGTGCATTTATGACCGCCCTAGTCAGAGAGAGCATGAATGTTTGGAGCAGCTTGAGGGTGGGTTCTTTGAAAGCAATTACTATCGTGTAATGCGAGTGCTTTGTAACGCACGTTTCCTCGATGCCGTTCAACAGTTTCTAGCCGCTCGCAACATCCATCAAGACAACGACACAGTCAGCGCGGTTGCACAAGCTTACTTGTACGAATTGACGATGGTCAAACGGGTGCATGACCACATCAACGAGGTGTATAATCAGCTGGTTGAAGAAAACTATGAATTAAAAGATCAACTTGAAACCATCACGCAGTACTGGCGGGGGGCTTGAAACCAATGCATGCATGTTTTCTCTAGTCTTTCTCTTTATATAATAAAGTAGCGATTTCTAAAATTAGTTTGTGATATATTAAATGAGTGTTTTTTAACATTGAGTGTGTGATATATTAAAGTAGTATTTTCTGAAATTAGTTTGTGATATTGTATTAAAAGAATGTCTTTCTTTTTATCTAACCAATGAGTGTTTTTTTTTTACATTGAGTTTGTGATATATTAAAGTAGTATTTTCTGAAATTAGTTTGTGACATCATATTAAAAGAATGTCTTTCTCTACAGTTAGTTTTTGATATAATAAAATATATATATAAACCCAAATACAGACCTCTTATCCTTCATTTAGCATCACTACGTGCGTGTGTGTGTGTGTGTGGAAAGGTATGGCTGAAGAAAAGTTAATGAAACGGGTATATTACACGCCTTCGCACCCCGGCTCTTTCGGCGGGGTAGATAGACTACAGAGAGCTTTGGAAAGTGAAACGGGTGAGAAGGTACCGGTTGAAAAGGTCCGAGACTTTTTATCGGAACAAGATGCTTATTCTTTGCATAAACCCGCAAGAATTAGATTTCCTAGAAATAGAGTGTTTGTCACCGGGCCTCTGAAACAGTTCCAAGCCGATCTTTGTGATATGCAGAGCTTGTCCGAAGAAAACGACGGTTACAATTATTTATTAACCGTTATCGACGTATTTTCCAAAAGAGCCTATGCCAGGGCTTTAAAAAGGAAAACAGCCTCTGACGTCGTAAAAGCTTTTGAATCCGTTTTAAAAGAGAGTCAGATTCCAAAGAAACTGCAAACTGACGACGGAAAAGAATTTTTCAACAAATCTTTCAAAGCGCTGATGGATAAAAACGGTATTAAACATTTTTCCACGGCTAGTGAAATAAAAGCGTCGGTGGTTGAGAGGTTTAACCGTACGTTAAAATCAAGAATGTGGAGATATTTCACCGCAAACAACACTTTCCGATATCTAAACGTGCTTCAGGATCTGGTCAAAAGCTACAACCACGGCTATCATTCAAGTATTAAAATGGCGCCTATCCAAGTCACCGCTAGTAACGCTTTTCAAGTGTTTCAAAATCTGTACGGGACCAATTACGAACGCAGTACAAAAGTCAAGACGGCGTTTAAATCAGGCGACCATGTCAGAATCTCCAAGGTGCGTGGAGTGTTTGACAAGAAATATGAACAAAGTTTCACGGACGAAATCTTTACAGTTACAGAAGTGATACAACGATCTCCACCCGTCTTCAAACTGAAAGATTTAGACGAGGAGCCCGTCCAAGGTTCTTTTTATGCAGAGGAGCTACAAAAGGTGAAAATATCAAAAAACAAAATGTATCAAGTGGGTGAGATATTAGACAAACGCACCGTGCGGGGGGTCAAACAGGTCTTAGTACGTTGGAAAAATTGGCCGGAGAAATTCAACAGCTGGGTGAGAGCCGACGACCTGCGAGACGTATAAAAGAAGACGTTGCTCTCTGACGGTTGACAGTGCAACATGGACCACTTAACTCAGGACGAAGGATTTTACCTGACGCTACCCTCCAACGCCAGCCTCGACGTGTTTAAGGAGAATAACATATCGAGTTTCCGCGTGGATTTAGCCGAGCATATCAATTTACAAGGAGAATGGCAAGTGGCATTGACGGAGGTTTCTTATCCACACACATGGCATAATGTCCCCTCAGAAAATGCTTACTTCGAATGGCGGAAAGCGAGCGAGGAACAAGTCCATCGCATACAGATTGGAAACGGATATTACAGTAATATGAATCAGCTTATCAAAGAGATTGAAGCTCATCTGAGAAAGATAGATTCAGATATTTATTTAAAGGTTAACAAACTCGCAAACATACTCACCTACCAGGCCGGCGCTCAGTACCATCTACGTTTTTACGCTCCACTGGCCTACATGCTCGGCACGGAACCCGGAGAATGGATCAAATTCGACCACTGGCACGCCCCGCATCCTGTGGATTATAAGGGAGGTTTCTACCACCTCTATTTTTACAGCGACGTTGTTACGCCGCAGATAGTGGGTGACGCATACGCACCCCTGTTGCGAACGGTTCAGGTCCAGGGTGTGTTTGGAGATATTATCACACAAACCTTTCATAACCCCTACTATCTCCCCATTGCCAAGAAACATATTGAAAATATACAAGTTGAAATTAAAACGGATCAAAACACCCCGGTGAAATTTACATACGGAAAGTGCATCGTGAAACTGCATTTCAGACCCGTTGCTTCACGCAGAGCGTTCAGGTGAAACTGCTCATGCTTATAAAAACACACGATTGTCGCCAGAATCATTCATAGCTGTGCAACCAGTCACACCGACAACGTTGCAGCGTTCTAAAAACGTGAGGAAGAAGCGACGACGATCAAGACAAGATGGTTTTCTTGAGAGAGGACCCGCACCGTTTTATCCCTTACTACCAGAACCAGGTAGGGGGAGAATTACCCGGTTTCTATGGCGCCCCTGTTATGTACGGCCGCGGGATAGGATCCATATTTTCAAAATTATTTCGTTTCGTATCACCCCTATTTAAATCCGGCTTCGCTATTGCTAAACCGCATCTGAAAAAGGCTGCCACAAACATCGCCTCGGACGTCATAGGTAAAGCTATGACGAAAATAAGCGGCTCGCACGAGGGTGTGAATAACCAAGAGGGGTCGGGGGTTATGGTTTTGTCAAGAAGAGCTAGAAAGAGACCACCGGGGCAACGTGTTGGGCGTTCACAAATAGTTGTACCGCGCAAAAAGAAGAAATCAGTCGGCAGGAGCAAAGCAAGAGGGAGGAAGTCCGCTGCACGCAAGGATATATTTAGCTGAATTATTCTTCTTCAATAACGATCAAACATGGCTCTTTTACACCAGAAATCATCAGAATGTACGCTGGCGGAACTCGACCTATTCTCCGCCCCCATGACACAACTATCTATCGAAGATAAGCTGTACACCGAAATATTACCCGTGTCAGCGATTACAGACACCGGACCTATCGAGTTCTTTATCCCCGGAGATGGAGAGAAATACTTGGATTTGAACGATACTTTGCTCCACGTCCGTCTAAAGATCACCAACGCAGATGGAAGCGACCTGGCTAACGACGCTGCCGTCGGGCTGATAAATTACCCGCTGAATACAATGTTTAGTCAATGCGACGTTATTCTGGGGGATAGGTTAATTTCCCAGAGTAGCGCGACTCACGCGTACAGAGCGATGATTGAAACTTTGCTCAACTACTCAGAAGACACGTTAAAGAGCCAATTTAGCGCAGGCCTCTTTTACAAAGATACGGCGGGAGCTATTGACTCGATTGTTATGGTCGACGGTCCAAATTCGGGGATGAACAAGAGAGCCGCTTTCACCGCTAATTCCAGAGAGTTACACCTGATGGGGCCGCTTCACGCAGATATTTTCTTCTGCGAAAGACTCCTCTTGAATTCTGTCGATATGAGGGTTAAACTAACCAGAGCCAGCGACGCCTTCTCTCTCATGGGACCGCGTGATTCAACCTTCCGACTAAAAATTCTGGGGGCTTCGCTATTTATGAAAAAAGTTGCAGTCTCCCCGGCTATCCGACTCGGGCATGCCTCAGCATTAATGAGAGGAAACGCCCTCTATCCTCTTTCGCGTGTGAATGTGAAAACGTACTCTATCCCTGAAAATTCCAGGATATGTACCCAGGAGAATCTCTTTTTGGGAACCATGCCGAAATATGTCGTTTTATGTATGGTCAACCACGAGGCATTCACTGGAAGGAGAAGCATGTCGCCTTTCAACTTTAAGCATATGGATGTGGAATATTTAGCGCTCTGCAAAGACGGCAGACAGGTCCCTGCCAAAGCGTTTCAGCCCCAATTCAACAACGGTATTTCAGTCAGGGAATATTACAACATGTTCACCTCTACAGGTCGTCATTTAAAAGACCTTCCTTTAAGCATCGCTCGTGAGGAATTTAACGAGGGTTATTCCCTGTTTGTCTTTAATCTCAATCCGAGCGAGGACGCAGACGCTCTCTCACCGGTGTGCAACGGTAATTTGAGACTGGAAATGAGATTCAGAGTTCCGCTGCCTCACACGACCACCCTGATCGTGTATGCGTGTTACGACTCAATTTTGGAAATCGACTCAAAAAGGCAGGTCCTGGTGGATTTTTATTAAAACATGAATAACCACGAGATCGAGAGTCTGATGCATCACCTGTTGGGGGACCTATTTTGCGGCGTTTGGGCTTGTGATCAGCTTCCATTACTCAAATGCACGTACAGAAGCCCAGCCTATTTTATCGTCAACACTCATCCTTCACACATGCCTGGTGAACACTGGCTAGCTTTGACTTTGGAAGAGAATGATAGAGCCACCTTTTTCGACTCTTACGGATTTCCTCCGGATTTCGAATGTTATCCCTCAAGCATAGTGACATTTTTGAAAGAGAGATCCTCGAAAATATTGTATCATAATCGTCAACTTCAAGACACTCTATCCGTCGTGTGCGGTCATCATTGTGTTTATTATCTTTGTCATAAAGCCTGCGGGCTATCGATGCATGAAATATTGGCTACCTATGATGACAGTGTTTATAAAAATGATGTCATGGTATTTGATTTTGTGAAAAAATATCAGCGTTGTGTAAAAAATAGGGCCTCGTGCTCGTTTAATCATGGAACGTGTTCTTTACAAATGTTTAAAGATTGTTATACACTGTAACCGGTCTAGAAAAAAAACACGAATAATTTGAAACATTAAAGTTTTCTTTATTACAAATTCATTTCTCCAATTTTTTTATTTCATACAGACTTTTAGGGTGAAAATGTCAACCATGCAGGGGTTTTCTTGACTCTCTTGCTTCGAGCAGGTCCTTTCTCAGGGGTGGGATCCATAAAGTCTATTCCGGGGAATTTAGGAGACAGCACGATTTTTCCTTTTCGTTTTGCAAAAGGTTTAGCTCCGTTCTTCTCCGATACACCTGTTTCTGTCATGCCTCTGTATTGGTTGCGGGCTTGCGGATTACTGACTGAGGACACAGGGATGTTTAGCTCCTTCAGGGCGGTCATGAAATGGTTCCAGCCTACAGGTTCCTGACTCTGTGTTTTCCTCTTAAACGGCAACAGAAGGTTTTTCAGCAAATCGACCAGATGCGAGCCTCCCATCACACGATCCCGATAAACAAATTCGCCTTTGGACGTCCAACTCGGGCCAACTTGCGTTAACCTTTTCAGTATGTATTCAGCGTTTTTGCGATCTCTGTTTGGTAGAGCTTTTAGAACTTCGCTGGCGGTTTCATCCAATTCCATAGGAGAGGGTGTAGAAGCAGTAGAATCAGAGCCAGAGTCCGCGTCACCGTGATTATTGTCCGGGGTAGGATTACGCTGCAAAGTTAAAGTCACTCTGGGTTCCTCCAGCTGACCTTGTTTCATTAGAGTCAGATATCTCTGCAGCAGAGCGTTGTACCTTTTAATTTTTTCATAGGAACTCAGTCCCTGTTCATTCAGTATTTCCCTCATTTTAGAATCCAAATCCTCTTCAGCCGTCTGTCTGACAGAAGGCTCTGACGGAGTGAAATGTTTGAACTGATGCGGAGAGACGAGATACATCTTTTGCGCCGTCCTAAGAGACATTTTCTCATCTCCTGATGAGACCCCCAACCACCTCTCCTATTAAAGGGGCCACAACGCTTAGCAGGGGTAAAATAAACCCGCCGGTTTGATTTTTCAGAGCCAGCTGCTTGTGTTTTAAACCCGTTCTTTTATCCGCGAGCAGTCTGATAATCTTTTTCTGCTTTTGTAGTTTTTTATGTTGAGCGGGAGATACTTTAACGTTACCTTTTAAGATATTCAGAGCTATTTCACACAAGGCTTTAAGAAAATCCGGCGAGCAGTGAGCGAGAATGTCTTTCCGTTTCTGCGCGGTAGCATAATACAGAGCTCTGAAAAGAGGTGCGTTCCGTTTTATGCGCGCCGACATGGTAAATTAATTTACTTGGGTAGATACACAGCCGGCCACTGACCAGGGAGCATTCCAGTTCTCAGTCTGAAACGATCTGGGCAAGTCGGAGTCAGATCGACGATTAAATACCCGTGAGGTTCTCTGGTGGCGTCTTGAAAACTCTCCATAAAGAACGTTTTCTCTGACGGGAACATCTGACGGGCTAATATATTCAGCTGCAGTTTATCTCTGGGGTTCTTAAACAAGACCATATAATTAGTGTTTAAGCTGATGGTGCGGCTGTACTTGCCTTGATGAAACACGTTCTGAGTCAACATCATCACGCTCATATTTTTATGATGTCTGTATTGCGTGAAAATCTTGACCACTTCTGGATGGTCCAAAGCCTGGAAAATTACATCGTCCAATATAACCAAATGATTCTGATCAGGAGGAAACAGATTTTCATCATCAAAAGAATCAGGTAGTCCTTCGATGAATTTAATCTTTTTATTCATTCTCTGCAATTCGGCGTACATGGGCTGAAGAGATGTGTAAATCCATACAATATTTACAGGTACAACATCCATAACATGATTACAATTTTGCAAAACACTTTTAACAAAAAAAGATTTTCCACACCCGCTCGGACCCACTATCAGACATGAAAAAGGGGTTTTGAATCTAGGGTCAAATTCAATCTCTTGTGTTTCACCGGAGAGCGACATTGTTCCCGGTTAACCTTTTTAGTAACCAAAAGGGAGAGTTGTTCCGTCAGGAAAAAGCCTTCTCTTGTCATACACCACACGGAACTTTTTCTGAAATGTGGTATTTTTAAGTTGGAAGTTTCTTTTATCCCTCCTGATGGTATGCTGCGGAGCTTCTAAAACCTCCCCAATAGACCCCTGCAGATGGCCTTCTACCAGGTCTTTCACGCTGTCAAAATTCACCCTCTCACTGCATTCCTGAGTTTGAGTGATGCCTTTACAACGCATCACAACTTTTTTCTGGTTTCTTGTCTGGTAAGCGTAGCTTTTGGGGCCTGTTGAAACAAATTGCTGTATGGTATCACCTCCCAGCTCATCCGTTAAATCCCCCAAATAATTTCCCAGCTCGAGGGAGGTCTGACCCGGTTTAACCACGTAGATCAGGCTGTCTGTGTCAATGTACAAAACGCGCTCCTGAAGCGGTTCGAGACAGGTGAATAGTTTCAACCGTGCGTGTGCCGTGGTGAATGCCGCGATAAACACATTATTTACCTTGTTGGGGGGAGAGATGCATCGCTTGTTGTATTTCCACTGAATCATACACATGTCATCGTTCAGAAAGTGAAAGTAACTCACCGTGTATTTACCTGAAAACAGGAAGTTAAAAAACTCAGCTGAGTCTGTCACAATGGTAGTTTGAGCCAGATCATTTCTCTGCGCAAATTTTCCCCAAAAACTGTTCAAACACAGTTTAGCCACCTGCCTTTTAGCAGGATTCACCTCGATCTTCCGTACATCCAGCTGGATGCCTTGGTTCAGTTTGTAGTCTGCCACATACTTTAACCTGCTCTCCTCATCCGTAGCTTCAGCGGGAAAACCTGAAGCTTCCTGCTTACCCTTGAGAAAAGTGTGGATATACGGTTTAAAGATTGAACTGCTCTGGTTCTCAAAATGCCAAACCTCAGTGATTTCAGCGACGGTGTAACCGAGTTCCAGAGCTTTGTTGAATTCGGGGGTTACCCACACCCCCGTCAACGCTCTCTCTCGGTCAGTGTGGCTGCATGGGCCTGCCTGGTAGTTCATTTCGGCGCAAGCACGGCAGAGAGTAAACACGAGTTTACCGGTAGATGTCTTGTACGGCAAAACGGGAAAAAACAGACCGCAGGGTGGAAACACAGTCGCCCTGATGAACCCGAAATAGCTACATGGATCGTCAAAATCTTTGCAGATGATTTTGGGGTGGCCGAGAGGATAGGGACAGTTTGCGTTCACGTACGGGTACAATGAGGTGAAATCTACATAATGCACCGATTCCTCCTCCGCCGTGTACCGGAGTCTGAGAGCACAAGTACGCCCGCCGTATAAGGCATCACGCGGGGAAAGAGGCTCCGGTGCGTTGGAAGACTGTAGAAACCTTTTGAGACCCGGGTGCGAGTCCTTCATTAGGATCCAGTCGTGTTCCCAAATAACTTCTAATTGCACGCCGTAAACCGATTGCAATAACCTCGCTCTCTCCATGGTAGCAGAATGGAATGTTTCAAAGCAAACCCTCCTGAGAGGACAGATCTGGTCGGGTGGAAAGCAAGTGGGACACCCATGAAAAAAACACCCGTTGAACTCAAACGCGATTTTCATTCCTCGAACCTCCGCGTATCCATCGATGTGATAAGGGCCGATCTTCTTTTCACCTTTATTGAGCGCATGCTGAATGAAAATGCCTCGTTTCTGAGCTACCCATTCTAGCCACTGAATAGACGCGTCCGAAACTGTTTTACATTGTCGTCGGTAATCCACCGGGGAGGGGATCGCGAGAGTGTTAGGAGGGAGGAAATTGGATGTAAAGACATTCATACAGGCTGAGGCAATGGTGATTGACTTTAAAGGATCCACGGTTGTCTCTTTAAAGAACTCTTCTCTGAATTTCACACAAGCCTTGAAAAGAATCTCCACATCATTTTGACAATAATAAAGAGCTTCTTTTTGAAAGTCAAAGGGGTGTTTACAAGCTTCGTTGTACCAAGTGTAAAACCGATCCTGTTCGGCAGGGTTCATGCGATCTACCCCATAGAAGCTGGGGGGAGGAAGCGGACCCACGTAGTTTAAAGTCTTCTCAGATGAGAACAAGTGAGGGAAAAACCCTTTACAGTGATCGTTAAATCCCAATGCTTTTGGCATTTGGCTGAGTTTCATCGTAAGGAATGAAAGACTGTCGATGAATTTCAGGCTGTAGTCCCGCTCGGTAAAACAGAGAACTTTACTTCCTTGCGTTATTAAATGTGGTTTTATACCCAATTCAACCATCACACTCAGAACCAAGTAAGAGTCAAACCCACGACTGTTGTGAGCTAGGAAAGTGAAACCTCTGTAACGAGGATTTCTGAAATGAAGCAGAAAATCCCTGACGCAGTTCACCCCGTAAGAGTACCAAACATCCCCTGCCAAAGTTTTTGTGTAGACAAGGAATGGGATGTGTCTCCCAGTTTGATCTGTAAAAGTTTCAAAATCGTAAAAAACCAGTTTATGTCTGTCAGTGTGGGTTGAATGTAACACTGGTGCTCGTTTAACGTTACATCAACACCGCTAGGGACTTTCTGACGACAGACCGTGCATTTTATTGAACACTCGTGAGGCTTGCTACCCCCACCTGCTGCTACATCATATAGCCTTTTACACAGAGGACAGTATTTAGTCGTTTCGCAGTTACTCACATGCTTTCCGAGGTAAGGTCTCAATCTGGGCTGTTTGTGCCTATCAAGGCAGAATGAATTACGACAGATTCGGTTACAATCTGCGCATTGTACAGAGTTGTACCGCTGCAGAGTACATTTTGGATCGAGACAAACTGAACAATGACCCTCGCAGTTATGCCTGTTGATGTTTTGGAAACCGGTAAAGCAGTAGTTGCAAACGTAGTTAGAACCGGTGAACCCTCGCAGGTTTTTAATGCCGTAATAATGGTTTTTGAACAGAAGCAGAAAAAGCGGATTTGAACGATCGGAAAAGTCAGTCTGGAATTTACGAAGCATTGCATTCTTGCCGTCTTTATAGAAAACCACAATTTTCCTGTTGACAATCTTTTCAAATTTCTGCACATCGCTGAAAGTGACGGGGGTTTGCTCTGTGAGGCCCGCTGTGCGTTGCCAAAGTACAGCTTGCTGCACGGCTTGGGCGTCTGTAAAAGCAGGGTTACATAGATGGGCAAGACTGATTGAAAAACAGAGCTGATCAGAAGGATTGGCGACGATATACAAATGTTGACGTTTTTTACGAATCAGTTCACAGTCCAATGTTTTTTCGGCTTTACGTTTGACACCTCCATGAGGGTTTCTTACAACCTGAACAATCATTTCTAAGTTGTTTGGATCCGGCAATTCCGCGTTTGACTGCGTTAGCTCCTCTAAAAATTCCAGAAATGCAGGCAGAATTGAATCACGTTCATCATTTACCTGAACGATGGCGTGATGAGAAAATCCTTCTCCGCTCAATTCTAGTTGGATAATATCGCTACGAGAGGCAAGGCGAGCAGCTGACTCTGCGAGCTCTGTGAGAATATGATACACTTGTGTGTAAAATTCGGCGGGGTTGGGAGCGTCGCCGGCTCGCGAGGCAATGACGTTGAAAGGACGTCTTATTTCTGTAACGTTGAAACCTTCTCGCTCTCTCTGAGTTTGTTGGGTATGTTCAGAGCTGTTTACAACTCGCTCTCCATGACTAGTGCATGGTTGATTTGCTCGATCGAGTGTGGGGAGGTTGGGTGCGATGAGGCTTGGCTGATGAGGCTGGTTGGGTGAGGGATTTTGCGAAGCAGGATTCAAAGAACCTGAGAGATTATGTTCAACGTTTTCTACAAGACTACCCCCATCTTGCTCATACCGAGCGTTTGTAGAGTTTGGGCTAAATGTTTGAGAGAGAGAAACGTTTAATTGATGGATCGCTTGTTCTAACCTGGACGGTGAATGTGGAGCTACATTGAAAGAACCAGGCACGTGGTGAACAGGAAGCTCATTAACCATTTGTGTGATTTCGTGTAAAGCATTTGTAACTTGCTGTTGAAACTCTAAGGAATTATTTTCAGGCGAGTATGGTTGAGAGACAGAATCGTTTAATCGTTCGAGGGCTCGTTCTACAGACAGTAAGCCTTGAAGATCCAAATCTGGACCCTGAGTTCTGACGGGGGAATTTGGGGTTAGATTGAGAAATTCGGTTGCAGGGTGTACAGGGAGATTACGGAGTTCATTCACCGCTTCAACAATTTCATACAATGCATTTCTCATTTGCTGACTACCCATGTTTACAGAGGTCACGATTTAAAAGGTTAACTCTACTGTAGCGTTGAGGTCTTGGCGGTTTCGTCCAGCAGACACTTGCAGGTTCTCAGAAGTTCAGAGCTTTTCCAGATATGGAACCCTCCTTTGCGACCGGAAAGTGGAATTTTCTGAATACTCTCCACCACTTCTATAATTTGACAAAATAATTATAATTAGGAGAGAATACAACATTGATTTATTATACGAGAAACCAAATTGTAGAAAAATAATAAATATAATAATGATAATTATATTAATAATAATAAGTAATAATGATAATAAAAGAAAACAGTCATTGATTTATTATGATATAATAAAGAAAAGAAGGAGGCTGTTTTTTTTAAAAATTCATTTTATTAAATGAAACATAGTTCTTTGAAAGCTTTGAGATTCAGATTTACCTGTCATAATCTTCCGGGCTTTAATTGTTCTGGATAAGTTTTTGTTGATGGCTTCTTGATACCTCAGGGTGGTAGATTGTAGCTTCACCAAAATGGATAGTTGCCTCTTACGTTTTAAAGTGGGTGTTCCCCGTCTGGCGGTTGGGGCTGCAAAATAAAAAAATAAAAATAAACAATAAATAAAAAATAATAATATATATATATATTTAAATAAGTAAATACAATTAAATAAATGAGTAAAAACAGCATAGAGGTGAAAACTGAAGAGAGACCGAGGAGCAGAGGTGTGATTCGAACACACACACACACACACACACACACACGCATAAGGAATGGTTAACATATCCCTACTTTGTAAAATATCCTCACTGGAAAGGTTAAAAACCTGTGATGGTCCCCACTAAGACGGTGGAACATGCACACATACACACTCACACACACACACACACACACACACACACACGCATAAGGAATGGTTAACATATCCCTACTTTGTAAAATATCCTCACTGGAAAGGTTAAAAACCTGTGATGGTCCCCACTAAGACGGTGGAACACGCACACATATACACACACACACACACACACACACATACAGCGGGAGGGAGGCATAGATATTTTTGAACCGTGCTGAAAACTAGTTTACACTTTAAGACTGTAAATAAAGAAATAATGATTTAATTATTAAATTAATTAATAAAAAAGCTGTATTACTCACTATCTGAGGAGGTTCCAGGGTTTTCTTGACCAGTTTGAGGTGCGTTTAAGGGCTCTACCTTCACTCCTCCAATGCAAAATAAAAAACAATGATAATATATATATATATATATATATAAATAAGTAAATACAATTAAATAAATGAGTAAAAACCAGCATAGAGGTGAAAAGTGAAGAGAGGCCGAGGAGCAGAGGTGTGATTCGAACACACACACACACACACACACACACACACACAGAGGGAGGGAGGCATAGATATTTTTGAACCGTGCTGAAAACTAGTTTACACTTTAAGACTGTAAATAAAGAAATAATGATTTAATTATTAAATTAATTAATAAAAAAAGCTGTATTACTCACTATCTGAGGAGGTTCCAGGGTTTTCTTGACCAGTTTGAGGTGCGTTTAAGGGCTCTACCTTCACCTTCTCTCATCCAAGAGCGAGCGGGCCCGCTTCTGTAAGCAGAGAGAGGCTTTTAAAACAAGGCTAATACAACTCTTACAAAAACCCGAGCGCTTTAAATGCAAACTCACCCTCTGATGGCTGCTCAAGGGAAGCTGCTTGTGAATTGTCACCCTCTTGCTTTGCTGCGAGCGAGCCAAAGACTGAGGATTGTGAATCGATGAAAATTACGTCGCGACCGCCGCGTTCTGCATGCGTCTCACACTGAGGACTGGATTTGGTCTGAGCAGCGGTGCTGGGGAAAAGAGTCCTTTTGCCCGACTTACGAGACAATTTACTCATGGGCTGACTGCGTTTGGGGGTTTGTAGAGCATGAGAAGCTCTCCCGCATTGAGCATCAATGTAACCGTTCCCCTTGAAATCTATAAAAATAAGATGAAGATGGTTAGAACTTTCAATTAGTGTTTTACAAGGATATCATTAAAGTGAATATGAGGCTGGATTACCAAAGTCAGGATTTTGTTCAAAGATAGCGTCAAGATCACTCGCAGTGGGGTCTGAGGAATAATTAGAGATAAAAAAAAAAAAAAAGAGGGAGAGAGAGAGGTAAGCAAGTGCTGTAAGCTGACGTGGTCGGGGATTTCCTACAGCATCAGTGAGGGTTTCCCAGGAGGGAGTTACACACATTACCTAGAGGAGTCCGTGGAAAATAGAAAAACTAAAAAAAAAACATGCATAGATACAATATATAAACAGGAAAGGGTAACTTACGGTATATCACAGGTGGAGGGCGTGTAGACCGGTCATTGACGTTCTGAGCGGTTGTAGCTCGCCGCGAAGAAGGAAGTTGTGACATGTTTCGGAGGAGTCACAGTGCATGCATTCAGTTAGGTGGGAGGGGAAGAGGGCCTTATATATACATTATTGATAATACAGGCATTGTGTTTGTCCGCGTGGTGGGGATTTTAGGATACGTAAAGGCGTGAAATACAACGTCCTGTCGATTTTTTTTTTGTGACAGGGTGTCCGCTATTTATAAATAATAAGCATGACAGCGCGAGGGTTGTAGAGAAAGACACAGTTTTTGTGTTGAGGGGTCAGATGATTGAGAGAAAGCGAGATCTCCCCCCTTGTGTATCCTCCCGCGCGACGCTTCGAACAGGTTGAGTATTATTTTAACTGCTTACTGAACGAGTGAACTTATGACCCTCAAACTGTCAGTGACCTGTAGAGTGTGTGGACTTATTATGTTCTAAGCTGCAGCTGGTAAGCGGTCAGTCACTGAGGTTAAACGCTCACTGTTTATAGGGAGAGCTGAGGGGTTGCATCGCAGGATTCTGGCTGAGCGAGAACCCTGAGCTTTTTATTTACAGATTCCGGATGGGGAAGCTTATGCGTCTAAACGATTATATAGTTTTATTTTTAATCTTTATTTTGAAACTTTAAGTATTCAGAGTCTGACTGCTTTTACGGCTGAAACAAAGACTGATTTCCCCCCACCTTAAAAATTGGATGTGCGTAACCCTGAGCTTTTTATTTACAGATTCCGGATGGGGAAGCTTATGCGTTTAAACGATTTATATAGTTTTATTTTTAATCTTTATTTTGAAACTTTAAGTATTCAGAGTCTGACTGCTTTTACGGCTGAAACAAAGACTGATTTCCCCCCACCTTAAAGATTGGATGTGCCTAACGGAATTAAATCATTCAAAATAACTTTAAATAATCATAATAATACTAATAAAAAGATTGGGTATGTATACCGGAGTTAAATAATTATAAATAACTTTAAATGATTACAATAATACTACTAAAAAAGGTTGGGTATGTATACCAGAGTTAAATAATTATAAATAACTTTAAATGATTACAATAATACTACTAAAAAGGGTTGGGTATGCATAACAGAATTAAATAATTACAATAATATCAATGATAGTAGTAATAATATTATTAATGAGAAAAATTATTAATTAAAAATAAAAATAATACAATTAAAAAAAAGAATAATTAATTAATGTAATAATGATTAAAGTGCGGGTCACGGGAGGGAAGGGGGGGGGATGTCACATGAGGGTCACGAGCAGGGCCAGGTTACGATCATGTGAGTGGGGATACCTAAAGGTCAATTAAAAAATAAGCCCCGCCCACTTTTAATCCATCAAAATCGGATTAAAAAGTGACAGGACATTATATACTATAGTCTCTGACACTGAATGTGATAACCTTAGTGTAGCCTTTAAAACTATCCTAGATTCAATTGGTTTTGCTCAAAATGTGCATAAGCCAACGCACTCTCGGCTCCATACTTTGGACCTTGTGCTGACATATGGCATTGATTGTGAAGAATTAACATTATTCTCTCACAACCCTGTCCTATCTGATCATTTTTTAATAACATTTGAGTTTAATCTAACTGAGTTCTCCACGCCCAAAAGAGGGTTCCATTATAGTAGATCTTTATCGGATAATACTGTATCAAAACTTAAAAAGTCTGTCCCCCTTTTAATATCCTCAGTATTGCAGAAATGCCCTGTAGATGGCAGCAATTCTGTTTCTTCCCATTCAAAAATCGATACCTTTGCTAACAGTGTGACTTCGTCATTGCGTTCTGCATTAGACAATGTAGCTCCCTTGAAAAAGAAGGTGATAATTCACAGGAAGCTGGCTCCCTGGTTTAATTCAGAGCTGCGTTCCTTGAAGCACAATGTTAGGAAATTGGAGAGAAAATGGCGCTCTACACACCAAGAGGAATCCTACTTAATCTGGAGGGACAGTGTATTGTTGTATAACAAGACCCTTCGCAGAGTTAGAGCAGCATATTTTTCATCATTAATTGAAGAGAATAAAGATAATCCTAGATTTCTCTTTAGTACAGTTGCCAAACTTACTCAGAGCTGCAGCTTTGTTGATCCATCCATTCCCTTAGCTCTTAGCAGTAATGATTTAATGGGATTATTCATAAATAAAATTGATGCCATTAAAAATAATATAATTGGCATCCTCCCAAACATGATTACCTCATCCCCAGTAAGTAAGGCAGCATTGGAGGAATCTTTAGAACCTGCACAGTGTTTGAACTGTTTAGAAGCAGTAGAGCTTTCTGAGCTATCTAAAATCTTAGCTTCATCTAAACCTTCTACCTGTATGTTAGACCCAATCCCAACCAAGTTGTTTAAGGAGGTATTCCCTTTGATCAGTGGTCTTATTTTAGACATGATTAATCTATCCTTAGTAAATGGATATGTACCACAGGTTTTTAAAGTAGCTGTTATTAAACCTTTACTTAAGAAACCTTCTCTTGATCAAGATGAGCTAGTAAACTACAGACCTATATCTAATCTTCTTTTCTTATCTAAAATTCTTGAGAAAGTAGTTGCTAATCAACTTTGTGAACATTTACAAAGCAATGACCTACTTGAGGAGTTTCAGTCAGGCTTCAGAGCTCATCATAGCACTGAAACAGCTCTGGTGAAGGTCACTAATGATATTCTCATGGCCTCAGATAATGGACATGTGTCTGTACTTGTCCTGTTAGATCTCAGTGCTGCATTTGATACAGTTGATCACAATATTCTCCTACAAAGACTTGAACATACTGTAGGGATTAAGGGGAAAGCATTAGGCTGGTTTAAATCTTATCTGTCGGACAGATTCCAGTTTGTTCATGTTAATAATAAATCTTCCTCAAAATCTAGGGTCACCTGTGGAGTACCACAGGGTTCAGTCTTTGGACCAATTCTCTTTACTATATATATGCTTCCGATCGGAAAAATTATCAGACACCTTGGGATTAATTTCCACTGTTATGCTGATGGCACTCAGCTATACTTATCCATAAATCCTGATGAATCCAATCAATTACTTCGACTGCAGTCATGTCTTGATGACATCAAAAGCTGGATGACTTTAAATTTCCTGCATCTAAATTCTGACAAGACCAAAGTTGTAATCTTTGGGCCAGAGTCCTCAAAAAATAAACTTCTTAACCAATCACTTAATCTGGATGGCATTAACTCGGCCTCTGGTAATAAAGTAAAAAACCTTGGTGTTATTTTTGACCAAGACGTGTCATTTAAATCCCATATTAAACAGGTTTCCAGAGTTTCCTTTTTTCACCTCCGGAATATCGCCAAAATTAGAAACATTCTGTCTAGGAGTGATGCTGAAAAACTAGTCCATGCATTTGTTACTTCAAGGCTGGACTATTGTAATTCTTTACTATCAGGAAGTCCACAAAATGCAGTTCAAAGCCTTCAGCTGATCCAAAATGCTGCAGCAAGAGTTCTGATGAAAATCAACGAACGGGATCATATTTCTCCAATTTTAGCTTCCCTTCATTGGCTTCCTGTTAAATCAAGAATATAATTTAAAATTCTTCTTCTAACGTATAAAGCCCTTAATAATCAAGCTCCATCATATATCAGAGCTCTGATTACCCCGTATGTTCCTAACAGAGCACTTCGCTCTCAGACTGCAGGTCTGCTGGTGGTTCCTAGAGTCTCTAAAAGTAGAATGGGAGGCAGATCCTTTAGCTATCAGGCTCCTCTCCTGTGGAACCAACTGCCAGTTTTGGTCCGTGAGGCAGACACCCTGTCTACTTTTAAGACTAATCTTAAAACCTTCCTTTTTGACAAAGCTTATAACTAGAGTGGCTCATGTTACTCTGAGCTACCTTTATAGTTTTACTGCTATAGGCTTAGGCTACTGGAGAACATCAGGATCTAATTTTCTCACTCTATAGAGTTCTACTGTTCTTCAGTTATGCATTACGTGTTGTCATTTCTGCTTTAACTTTCTGTTCTCTCTCTTTTATCTTCATAGTAGGTACACCTGGTCTGGCGTTCTGTTAAATGTGACATCATCCAAAGAAGACGGCTCACCCGCTATTACCATCTAATGTAGAACAGATTACTGGATCAATGTGTGCTTCTGTGCTTTTTTGTCTCTCTTGTTGTGTCTCTGCTCTGTCTTCTGTAACCCCCAGTCGGTCGAGGCAGATGACCGTTCATACTGAGCCCGGTTCTGCCGGAGGTTTTACCTTCCCATTAATGGGGAGTTTTTCTTCCCACTGTCGCTTCATGCTTGCTCAGTATGAGGGATTGCAGCAAAGCCATGTACAATGCAGACGACTCTCCCTGTGGCTCTACGCTTCTCCAGGAGTGAATGCTGCTTGTCAGGACTTTGATGCAATCAACTGGTTTCCTTATATAGGAACATTTTTGACCAATCTGTATAATCTGACCCAATCTGTATAATATGATTGAACTTAACTTTGTAAAGTGCCTTGAGATGACATGTTTCATGAATTGGCGCTATATAAATAAAATTTAATTGAATTGAATTGAACTTCACCTCAGGGTTTCTCAAATCGACTGGGAAACGGGGCTGCAGGGGTTCCACTTTACAGTGGAATTGTCTAACGGAATAAGTGGTGAAAGTCAGTCACACTAAGGGGCGGGGTGGCCATGGAGGTTTGGTCGGTCGGTCTGTTTCAGGCCGAAAAGGTCAGTGGTTGAACAGTTTTCTTTTTCTCTTTCTACCCAATAATAAAATGCAGCCGCAGTGATGCGTGGGAGCGAAGCCACCCTCACGGCCGCAGGTGGCACAGTACATCAGACTGTCATGATATTTTGCAAGATAAACGGGGTTCTCGTCATTTAAAAAAGCAATAAAGAAACTGGAGGGAGTTAAAGTAGCAAAGATGCTAGAAAGGAGAAAGAAAAAAGTGGAGTAGAGAAAACGTCTACAGGATGCAGGTGCACGACAGCACACAAAAGTGGCGCCTTTATCACTGAAATCGCGTTTGGTGTGAATGCACCTTTACAGCATCAACTTTGTTTAGTTGAACAATAAAGCAATAAAGCAGTTACTGTGAAATAACATAACTCACTGACATCACAGATGTAGCATACATAAACAAATAGTTATATCGGGGTAGCTGTACTTGTGAATAAACCTTGGAGGCTACACTATTTCACAGTCTAACAGTCACATTTTTGCCACAGACAACATTGCAGGGATGGACCACTCTTGTAGGGGCGTGTCTTTGCTAATCTATATTTATGCTGATGTAACTGACAGTTCGGTGCGCTCACTTCCTCATTTTACCTTTTCCTTCATCGTGATCAATAAGATAGCCCAGTACTGAGGTTGTACCATTTCTCTGGCTTGCTTAGATTAAATGTGTGTTGTGAGAAGTATTGTTTCTGCCTTAAGAGTCGTTTAGACTCTTAAGAAGTAAATGAACACTGCTTCTCCAGGGTAAAGGACTGGGAGGACTGCCAACAGTGGGCAGTAAATCTTTACAGCCTCAACCTTTTTTTATAAGCTGGAGTCCTAAACGAAGGTTAGAGAATGCTCTAGATGTAGGAGACCTGACTCAGGGTCGAGGTTAGAACAGATCATTAGAGTAAAACAGTTAAAAACCGCTATGTCTTCACTGGAGGCTACAATGGACTCAACATGGCCAGTGCACTGAATGTGTTTTACAGGGTGGTGGGACATCTGTGTCATTCTGATGAAGTTGAACTGACATGAGGTGCCCTTGAGAGGCCAGCTGCACAGGCACGCCTGTCACGTGTACACACATAACAGGTCATTTTATTTAATCTAGATGGTTGCATTTGTTTACATTTTATTTCAATAACTGCATAGGTAAACTTAGACTAAGCTGTTTGTCTTCAAATTCAAGAAAAATATTCTTAATATTGCAAAAATAAAATGAAGACATATGTGCTTTTTGCAGCATATTCTGGCATGTGATTATAAAGAGTTTATTATTCAACAGAATATAGCATGTTGTGTTGAGTTTTTTTTTTTTTTTAGGTTTTCTGGGGGGGTTACAATTACAAAAGATAGTATAACAAGACCTTTTATTTTGAGATAGCAAGCCAAAACCTTCCATAAGAATCAAGCTCTGCTAAGAGAAAACCGTAGAGCAAAATCGTAAATCATTAAATCTTTTGGTATGACAAATAATAATTTGCTTTGAGCAACTAACAATTGGCCTAGTTCATGATCTGTTACATTGCAAACACACTACTGGCTACACAGGTTCCTGATCTGATGAAAATCATTTATACTGTCTCACCTGCAAATGTGTATTTGCACATTTCAATCTCTCAAAGACTGTCTGGTTAAGACATCCATGCAAATTTCATAATTCTGCAACTAAATTATTGTATAGTATTATAGGCTGTCTGACTTTTTGACTTGGAAATGAGTCCATTAGCTGCTAAGAACTATATGCACGCTTAAGCCCCTCAAGGCAGCTCAATCAACTTTGTTTAAAAAAAAAATGGAAAGATTATATCTTGTTGTCTGTGTGTTATATGTGTATATGTTATATGTCAGCCAGTATCTTCCCCACCAAAAATATCTTTATGGTAACACATCATGAAAATAAAGTCCCTTGTTTTTTTTATAGGAAATAAGATCCTTGCTGCAAATTGCAAAGTGATGTGTATCCAGGGTCCGAAATTAACACTCGCCAAATGCGAGTAAATTTCCCGTTTGGCGAGTGAATTTCAGAGGGCTAGCTGCCACACGGCGAGTAAATCTTTGTACCGAATAAATTAAAAATAAAATAAAAATAACAAAGCCCATCTGGGCTGCGGATGATCCGTTCACAGAGCTCAGTCTAGACCCGCCTTCTGCGGAGCTGGTTCAGCTTCTTTCACATCTTATTTCTGGGGAGAGCGGCTCCCAGATAAAGCCTTCATTCAAAACCAGTCATGGCTGCACGCTGGATCAGAAAACAGATCTGCTAACCAGATACAGTCTAAAACGCCCATTAGTCTGTTTATAAGTTTCGTTTTTATTAATTCTGCATTTAACTACGTGCGCTCCGAGGGAAGGGAGGAGAGAGGCGCAGTTACAGTGCCTCAGAGCTGTAACTGCGCCTCTCTCCTCCCTTCCCTCGGAGCCAGGTGCTTTTGTCAGCGACCAGCCTTCAAAACGCGAATCACTACGTTTAATGTCCTTCGACTCGTACCAAAATGTCCCAATTAAAATAAATAGGAGAGTCAGTAGCTATGTTTAATGCTGTTTTGTATTTAACGACACAGAGCCAGTGGTGCTTCGGTGGGCTGCTGCCTTGCGCTTGAATTCAGGTGCGCAAAATTACGTTACATGTAATATAGGTGCGGACTTTTTAAGGAACTTGTAAAATCAGGGGCTTCAGCTCAGACCCATTATTCATTCTCTTCCCTCTAAAGGAGTCCTTTACAGTCTTTATTTATGCATTTTCCCCACTGTTTATCCCCCGCGCGTAGCGCACGAGGGTAAAATCCAGCAACTAGATCAGCGTAAAGACGCAGCGTGAACCCCTGCGTGCTTTAAGTGTTGCAGCTGAGAGAAAAATGTTGAACCATACAGGCTTGATGAAACTCTGCCTCATTCACAAATTAGACCAACACGGATAGAATAATGATAATCTGTAGTGTTTTTTATTGCCTGGATGTAAATGTGATAATTCTTATTGTGCCTTTTATAATCAACTACAATATTTTCTTATTAAAGTCAGGAAACAAAGATTTCTCTTCCAGGGTCCAGACAGCCACGCCCCCAACCACGCCCCCGAAAATTAACATAATCTCACTCTTAATTTTTGATAAAAATTGAGGTCTGGTCAGGATTAATATTTTGGCCGGTAAAAAATATGCCTGGCCGGTTGATTTTTACATCTACCGGCCAACTTGGCCGGTGAATCAGGAAGTTAATTTCGGACACTGTGTGTATCTATTCAGGCACAGTTTAGGAGAATTTTATTTATCTGAACAACATACGGAGGAGGATGTCCGATATAGATTGTTAAATACCCAACCTGTCAGCCAACTCCCTCTGAACAGCTCCTGTTGCAGAGAATGTTACATAGTTAGAACTTGAACTGGCAATTCACTATTCCTTCTAACACTGGAGCCAGTTCCACACAGAGCTCCAAGACAATAAACTTGGGCAATCTGGACTGGGTAATAAGCCTCTCATTATGTGACAACAGGTCAGTAGGATTTCTGAAAACATGCTCCCTCAGAATTCTGAACTCTGAATAATTACGGGCACTTTTACACAGGTATTTATCAACATGTGGTTGTCTCCACTTTAGGAGTCATCACACCTGACTTTTTAGGAATTGATCTGCTGATCCAACCCTGTTTTCGCAGCTATTTATGGACATGTGATTATCAAATTTTCATGCATTTCATGTTCCTTAGCTTAGGGATGTGCATTAACATCAAGACGTAACAAAAACAAAAGAATATTTACTTCACAACTAATCGGGGTTGTTTCCATTACTTTTACATTTTTTTCTTTTTTGAGGGTAGGTTACATCATGGTTTTTAGATGTTTGGCCCACGTGCAAATCACACTCAGGAGACCAGAGTACAAAAGTTGAACAAAGTTTATTTAAAGAACTAGGTTCTTCGGCGACGGGAGATGATGGAGACGTCGGGGACCGTAGGATGCAAGTTCTCAACTCTGGGAACGAGAGGGGGAGATTAGTTCAAAGAACAGGTACGAAGGGAATCAATCGGTAAGAGGGCTTACCACAAGGAGCGAAGGGAATCCGCCAGAGGGAAGGATGTGAGTGGGCTCTGCGGGGAGAGACTGCCAGAGGCAGGACGTCAGGGCACAGGCGGAGCAGGTGGCTGCGAGGCGGGGATACCGAGCGGTGGAGGGTGAGCAGGGTCCGACGGGCAACACTCAGGCGGAAAACGTCGCTGGCCGACTGCCAGTGTTGTTTTCATTTAGTTTCTTTTCAATTCAATTAAATCTTATTTATATAGCACCAATTCAAAATACATGTCATCTAAAAGGCACTTTACAAAGTCAAATTGAATCAAATCATACAAAATGGTCAATGGCTAGGCCACAGCCAACGGCCCCAGGGATCCAAAGCCCCAGGGATGCCCCGCCATCCGGCAAGGGCCCTGACCAAGCAAAGCCAGGCCCCGCGAAGGCCCCGCCAGGAGCAAGCCGGCGCCCGACCGAGCACCCAGCCCCGGACACTGAGGACCACCTATGCACCAGTGGGCCAAGACACCAGTCAGTGGAGGGGAGCAGGATGGGGGCAGTACAAACCCAACCTGACAAATAAACAGAAAACCACATACACAGTCACATTCACTCGTTCCCACCCTAGTTCCCCCACATGCAAACACTCCTAAAACAATTTGAAAAATCTAACCACCCATCCTGGCCCAGACCAGACGAGGCACGGGCATACACCCAGAGATAGGGCCAACATGAATCAAATCTACTATAATGAAACCTTAAATTTGGGGGTAGAGAACCCAGTTAAATTGAACTTAAAGGTTATTAAAAATGGTCAGATAGGTTTATGCACATTTTGAGCAAAAGCAATTTAATTTAGGATGGTTTTAAAGGCTACATTAAGGTTATCACATTACATGTCAACATGTATGTAAAAATCCCCCACTATAATAACCTTGTCAGTGTTTAAAAACTAAATCAGATAAGAAGTCTTAGAACTGATCTAAGAACTGAGAGAAAGGGCCTGGTGGACAATACAAAACAACAAACAGAAGAGATTTTATTGCTTTGCAGTTTGGATTAGGGAAAATGAGGGTTAAATGTTCAAAAGAATGTGATGATCCTGGCAATGGGGCTGATCTTGCCCACAATCAGCACACCTGTTCAGACTCCACCCTGTCTGCAATCACCTCTACTAGTTCCATCTGTCTCCACCTGCATATAATCCCCGTGCAGATCAAAAGCCAGTGCCAGATTGTCTCAAGCCACCTGTATGAGCATTCCAGCGTTCTTTCTTCTGCCTGCTGTTACCGAGCCTGCCTGTTCCGATTCTGCCTGTCTGCCTGGAGCCCTGACCCCCCGCCTGCGAGTACTGGAACCTGCCTGACCCCTTTGACTCTCTTACGCCGTTGGATATTGGACCTGGAACTGGACTTGGACACCCATACTGGATTTCCCCTCTGTGGTGCCGCTGGACCATTGGACTGCCTGTTATTGGACCCGGACTGCCTTTTGGATAACGTCACTTGAAAGCCCCGTCCCCAAACGGACCTCCGGACCCGTGCATTTGCCTCTCTGTCGGGTCTCCTGGCTCAGGAACCCCAGCATCAGGTTAGTGATCTAGCCAATCTCACTTTAGCCCAGCGCTTCCTACAGATCACTAACCTGTTGTCTTTGTCCCAGGGGACTACCAGTGCGAGCGTATTCTCGCACTGGTAGTCTCGCACATTCTCTGAACCCATAGTTCAGAGAATGTGGAAATTTAAATAATTAGAGGGAGTTGACTCATTTATACTAACATAGTCCTCTTGCAGCCAGGTGTCTGTGAGACAAAATAAATCAATCTGATTATCAGAAATCAATTCATTAACTAACAGTATTTGGAGGGAGAGACCTTATATTTAATAAACAACATTTACTTTTTTTGGTTCATATTGATTTTTGAGATTCCGAGAAAGACTTCCGTACGGCTTCGAAGCGATTCTGGTCCGCCATCCGGCGTCTCAGGAGGGGGAAGCAGTGCAGCACCAACACTGTTTACAGTGGGGGTGGTGTGCTGCTGACCTCGACTCGGGACGTCGTGCGTCGGTGGGCGGAATACTTCGAAGACCTCCTTAATCCCACCAACACGTCTTCCATTGAGGAAGCAGAGCCTGAGGACTCTGGGTCGGGTTCTCCCATCTCTGGTGCTGAGGTTGCCGAGGTTGTTAAAAAGCTCCTCGGTGGCAAGGCTCCGGGGGTGGATGAGATTCGCCCTGAGTACCTTAAGGCTCTGGATGTTGTGGGACTGTGTTGGTTAACGCGGCTCTGCAACATTGCGTGGACATCGGGGGCAGTTCCCCTGGATTGGCAGACTGGGGTGGTGGTCCCCCTATTTAAAAAGGGGGACCGGAGGGTGTGTTCCAACTACAGAGGAATCACACTCTTAAGCCTCCCTGGTAAGGTCTATTCAGGGGTTCTGGAAAGGAGGGTCCGTCGGATAGTCGAATCTCGGATTCAGGAAGAGCAGTGTGGTTTTCGTCCTGGCCGTGGAACACTGGACCAGCTCTATACCCTCAGCAGGATTCTTGAGGGGGCATGGGAGTTTGCCCAACCAGTCTACATGTGTTTTGTGGATCTGGAGAAGGCATTCGACCGTGTCCCCCGGGGGATCCTGTGGGGGGTACTCCGGGAGTATGGAGTACCGGACCCTTTAATAAGGGCTGTCAGGTCTCTGTACGACCGGTGTCAGAGTCTGGTCCGCATTGCCGGCAGTAAGTCGGACTCGTTTCCGGTGAGAGTTGGACTCCGCCAAGGCTGCCCTTTGTCACCGATTCTGTTCATAACTTTTATGGACAGAATTTCTAGGCGCAGCCAAGGTGTTGAGGGGATCCGCTTTGGTGACCTTAGGATTGCGTCTCTGCTATTCGCGGATGACGTGGTCCTATTGGCTTCATCAGGGCGTGATCTACAGCTCTCACTGGAGCGGTTCGCAGCCGAGTGCGAAGCGGCCAGGATGAAAATCAGTGCCTCCAAATCCGAGACCATGGTCTTGAACCGGAAAAGGGTAGAGTGCCTTCTCCGGGTTGGGGAGGATGTCCTGCCCCTAGTGGAGGAGTTCAAGTATCTTGGGGTCTTGTTCACGAATGAGGGGAAGATGGAGCGGGAGATCGACAGGCGGATTGGTGCAGCGTCTGCTGTGAAGCGGGCGCTGTACCGATCCGTTGTGGTGAAGAGAGAGCTGAGCCAAAAGGCGAAGCTCTCGATTTACCGGTCGATCTACGTTCCTACCCTCATCTATGGTCACGAGCTTTGGGTCGTGACCGAAAGAACGAGATCCCGGATACAAGCGGCTGAAATGAGTTTTCTCCGTAGTGTGTCTGGGCTCTCCCTTAGAGATAGGGTGAGGAGCTCAGTCATCCGGGGAGGACTCAGAGTAGAGCCGCTGCTCCTCCACATCGAGAGGAGCCAGTTGAGGTGGCTCGGGCATCTGGTCAGGATGCCTCCTGGACGCCTCCCTGGAGAGGTGTTCCAGGCACGTCCCACCGGGAGGAGGCCCAGGGGAAGACCCAGGACACGCTGGAGGGACTATGTCTCCCGGCTGGCCTGGGAACGCCTTGGGGTTCCTCCTGAGGAGCTGGCCCAAGTGGCTGGGGAGAGGGACGTCTGGGCCTCCCTACTGAAGCTGCTACCCCCGCGACCCGACCCCGGATAAGCGGAAGACAACGGACGGACGGACGGACGGACGGAGATTCTTATGATATGCTCCTTTTAGATCAGTTTTTAATCTGTTTAGTTTTGGCCACTGGAAAGACTGTCTCAATGGGGTAATGGATGGGTAACAGTACATTAGTTGCAGAGAGGTGTGTTAAACTATGGCTCTACTTCCTGGCCTGTATCCTGGGTTTTCAGCATTTTGGAGAACTAATAAATCCGTCCAGATTCCTAGAAAGAAGAGCTGCACCATCCAAAGTGGGATGGATGCCGTCTCTCTGGATCAGACCAGGTTTTCACCATAAGGTTCGTTAGTTATCAATATAGCCCACGTCGTTTTCAGGACACCACTTAGACAACCAGAAGTTGAATGATGACATGTGGCTAAACATGTTATAACTGGTCAGATCAGGCAGGGGACCAGAAAAAATTATGGAGTCCGACATTGTTGGAGCCTATTAAGAATTAGATTAATTTATCTTTTGCTAAATTATTAATGTTACAGAGCTAAGGTTATGTGAATGGTAGAGCTATTGTTTATTCATTTATTTATTTGTTTTGCTTAGACCCTCCTCCTTGGCAAAGGTGAACTAAAATCAATAAGAGGTTAAAACAGTAGTTTTGCAACATCAATAGTTACCGAGAAAACAGGAGAAAGGTGGTGGAGCAATCAGTTTTGCCTCCACCACCTCCTGAAATACATTCAGTCCCATCTTCCCTCACTGTGGATTCTGCCAAGGAAAACACAACTTAGATGACTGTCTACGTTTTAAAACAGTCACATGACAGTAAATTTGAATATTTGAGAAGTCACGGATATTGCTTTGGTTGCCTACTAAAAGGTAATTTAAGTAAAAATTGTAAGAGGAGACTAATGTGTCAAGTTTGTCGAATGAAACATCCAAGAGTACTCCATATTAAAAGTGCAGTTTCAAAGCAGGACAGTCAAACGGAGATTGAAGAAACTCCCATAAGCAATGCTCTTGTTTCAGCAGGTGATGCGACCGGGGCCGGGAGAGAATGTGCACTTGCCATAGTGCCCATCCAAGTTAAGGTGACAAAAAGGGACAAATATATTCAGACCTATGCTTTCCTCAACCCGGGCAGCACGGAAACATTTGGGAAAGGAAAAGCCTGCAGGAACCCATGAGGTCAGAGGACTAGAGGTGGGAGACTTGGAGGGCTGCACATACACACAGGATAAAATACCTGTCTCAAAAGAAAACATCACACAAGCTGACCTGGAGACGTGGCCTCTATTTTAAGAAAATTGAGGCAGACATTGAACTCCTCATTGGAACTGATGTTCCTCAAGCATTAGAGCCATGGAAAATAAACAGTTGTCAGGTTCAAACACCAAAAACATTCATTTTCAATTCAATTTTCAATTCAATTTTATTTATATAGCGCCAATTCATGAAACATGTCATCTCGAGGCACTTTACAAAGTCAAATCAATCATATTTGCTTTGCAGCAATCCCTCATACTGAGCAAGCATGAAGCGACAGTGGAAAGAAAAACTCCTCATTAACGGGAAGGAAAAACTTCCAGCAGACCCGGGCTCAGTATGAACGGTCATCTGCCTCGACCGACTGGGGGTTACAGAAGACAGAGCAGAGACACAACAAGACAGACAGAAAAGCACAGAAGCACACATTGATCCAGTAATCTGTTCTACATTAGATGGTAATAGTGGTGATCTGTCTTCCCTGGATGATGTCACAGTTAACAGAACGTCAGACAAGGTGTACCTACTATGAAGAAAAAAGAGAGAGAACAAAAAGTTAAAAGCTGAAATGACAAGTCATTTCAATGTAATACAATGCAAAACTGGAGAACAGTAGAAATCAGTAGAGTGAGAAAAATAGGCCCTGATGTCCTCCAGTAGCCTAAGCCTAGAGTAGCATAACTATAGAGGTAGCTCAGGGTAACATGAGCCACTCTAACTATAAGCTTTGTCAAAAAGGTTGTCAACGTTTTAAGATTGTCTTTCTCTTTTAACAAACAAAAGAGAAAGACAGCAGTCAATTATAAATCTTGCAAGGAGAACGCCAGGAAATTTGCTCAGTGACATATCTTCTACCTGTTCTGAAACACATCCCTGTCACCTCTTACTTTTATTATTTTCTAAGGAGTGTAGGGGAGGCATACAGCAATGTGACCTTCAACATCATAAACTAGCAGTTCAGTTACACAGAACAATTGAGCATTCAGTTCTCAAGGAAAGGAGTTGCACAGAAGACTATGTGCAATTCCTCATAGTTGCAGATAGTGCTGCAAAAACAACTTCATATCATGAGACTTTTTCTCTTCACAAAACCTTACTCTGTCACATAGGAGAGAAAGATTAGTCATCTGAAAGACACTTTAATATCTGAATAAACACAAACCTTAAAACCTTTTTAATAGTAATGAGTAAATATGTGATAAATACGATGAATATGGAAAATAAAATAAAACAGAATAGTAAAAATAATTCTATCAGTCATGATAATGGAGCGTATGCAGTAGAAACGGTACTTGGATGGGTGGTAACTGGACCACTTGGTGTTGATAGTATCACAGAATATGCTGGGCCAATTGCAGTGTCCAGTAACAGAATTTCTCTTACTGAATTGAAGGATCTGCTCAGACAATATAACCAGGATTTCTCTGAGAACATGTATGAAGAGAAAAATGAGATGTCTGTTGAGGATAAGTGTTTTATGGAGATTGCTTCTGACTCATTGTATTTTAAAGATAGACACTACCACCTACCACTTCCTTTCAGAAACAAAGACAAAGTTATGCCTGATAACTATAAAATGGTCAAGGAACGCACACTGCACCTTGTGAAAAAATTTAAGAAGGATAAGTTGTATACAGAAGAATACACATCCTTCATGGAGGACATTTTGAAAAAGGGCTATGTGGAAAAGGTTCCATTTGAGCAGCTTTGCAGGGAGGATGGACATGTCTGGTACATTGCGCATCATGGTCTTTAAACAGAGGCTCTGTTTAAACAGAGGAGGAGGCCTTAGGTTCCAACTCTCAAAAACGTACAATACAGCTATAGGATTAATTCCGGCCAATCATCACCTCGATTCTCACCCTCATATGGGTGATCAAAACATCGTTCCTTTAAGCCAGGCTAATAACAACCCTAACGACTCCTCGTTACAGAGGAGTGGACCAGTTTCGGTTCAATCTGCTGGCTTAATGGCTTTAACGACCGCCCATTACTAAGGGGTGGACCTGTTTCGGTTGAATTTGCATGTTATCTAAGCCATTGCAAGGCCTTTGTTTGGGCAGTAGTATAAAGCTTGGTACTCCACATTACTCCAGACTTGAATTGAGAAAGCTTCCTGGAGAGGAAGTGAAACGTCTTCAACTGCGGAAAACAAGTCCAGTTGCTTTGTTTTTTACTTTTTTTGGAATGACCATGACCTGGATGACTGAGAATCTTCACCACCTTACAGAGCTAAGGTTATGTGAAAGAAAGAAAAAAGTTATGTGAGTCGAAAATCTCCTCCTGAAACTACTCTGGCAATTTTTGGGAACTTATTATACTGCAAGAGTAACCTCAAAATGTCAGGGTGCGGTATGAGTGTTCCTGCTCTGAGTTTTTTCCACAGGTGGTGGTGGTGTCTGAGGGGGCGTGCCTCACACCTGCGGCTCATCAGTGGCAGATTCCTTTGGCTTCTTAAGCAGCGCACAGACAGACGGAAGATGCCAGAGCCTTAAACCAGTCGTGGTATGACGTGGCCTCTGACTAAGCATTTTAAAAACATGACAGAAATAGGCTCTGGCCACCTAAGCCCAGCAGATGCGTTCGGGCGGCAGCTAGCCGCACAACAGGAACAAATGCAGTCTCTTGGTTTAGCCATTAACTCCACTCACGACCAGCTTCAGTTGGTAGCTTAGCCAGCTAAACAACTCCCTGACTTCCGTGTTGTCACAACTCGTCAATCAAGCTCCCGTCACCCCGCCTCCTGCCGATCAGAATGCAGAGGTCTGCAATCTGTCTCCGCCTCTCGAAGGTACATCACCGTGCCCTGAGAGATTCTACGGCGAAAGCGTAGATTGTGGTGGTTTCTTATTCCAATGCAAACTAGTGTTTAATAGTTCACCTCAGCTTTATTCCTCCCATCAGATTAAGATTTCGTATGTTCTCCGGCTTCTGTCAGGTAGGGCTCTTAGATGGGCCGAGGCCCGATTTCCCGACAGTCAGTCTTTTGGTTGTTCTTTTTCACAATTTATCACAGAGTTTAGGACTGTTTTTTCAGCAGAATCTTTTTCAGTTCAACAGTCCTGTAATCTACTAGCTTTAAGACAACGGGGTCGCCGTGTTTCCGATTTTTCAGTCGAGTTTCGTACTTTGGCCGCCTCCGCAGAGTGGCCGGATAAGCCGTTAAAGGCAGTCTTCTTTTCGGCACTTGATGAGGAATTAAGAGACGAATTAGCCCGCGTGGAGGAACCTAATTCCTTCGAGGATTTGGTCGCTTTAGCCGTCCGCCTGAGCTGTAATCGGGGCCGTTCAGACAGGACCATGCGACCCTCAATTAAGAGAGGGTCGCAACGACAGGTTGAGGCTTCACCGCCGCCTCCAGAACCTATGCAGCTGGGTCAGGTTCACTTAACTTCTGAGGAACGCCGACTTCGCTTCTCGGGAAATTTGTGCCTTTATTGTGGAAGGGCATTTCGTTAAAGAGTGTCCCACTCGACCAAAAGAGCAGGTCCACCGCCTGTGATGGGGGGGGGGGGGGTCGGCGGACGTGACTAGGACAACTCCCCACAAAGTTAACCGTGAACAGTTTTCTTTTTTTGTGTTTCCTCTTAAGCGCTCTCCGGTGTTATTAGGTTGGGCGTGGTTAACAGCCCATAATCCACAGATCAATTGGGCTGAATCCCGGCTAGAATCATGGTCTCCTGCTTGTCACTCGCGGTGTTTGCAATCTGCTCGTCCGGTTTCTCGTCATCCTTCCTCCACACCTCCTTTAGAGGATAAAATAGATCTTTCACAGATTCCTCAAGTTTATCATGATCTACGGTTAGTATTGAGTAAGAGTCAGGCTAGTTCACTCCCACCTCATCGACCTTATGATTGTGCAATAGACTTGTTACCCAGAGCTCCCCTGCCGACTAGTCGCCTCTATAATATCTCGAGGTCTGAACGTCAAGCACTCGAAGAATACATCAGCGAGTCGCTGTCGGCGGGGTTGATTAGACCATCCTCCTCCTCTTTAAGATGGGCATACACTGTACGAGTTTTTCAGTCGTGGTATTTATATACATCTCAAACTGTGCGACGGAACCGCAGGGTTTAAAATTTCACCGCTCACGATCTGTGTACGGCGCGACGCTCGGACGCGACCGGAGTGCTCACACTGTACGTCGTGCCCCCTCTGGAAGAGGGGTGAGAGTTGGGTACCCGCCGGCGCCGGGGGGGAACGGAGGGGAGAGAGGAAAGACGAGATGCCCCGGCGGCCGCGCAGCACGGCAGGCGGCACGGCAGACCTCCAGGCCCGCACGCCCGCGTGAGCGGAGGCGTACGGAAACAGACGGCCAGCGCGTCACGTGGACCGGAATGCTCGTCCATCCTAACCCCCCCGCGAGCCGACGTCCGGGCCCCGCAGGTCCCGGGCCGGGCGGACGTCGCTTCGGGGACGCCCGCTCCCCTCCCCCCCCGGCGGGGACGGAGAGGAGAGGAGGGCGCTGAATTTCAAACATGTTTGATTTTCAACCGACCGTCCGATTCCTGATCAGGAGGTAGTCGTGAGAAGCCAGTCGTCCCTCCTCCCCCCCTCTACGATCAAGCTGAAATTCAGCCCCATTCAAAAAATGCTCACACGACTGAAGAATCGACCCGAATAGGGCAAAAACTCGTACAGTGTAAGCCCGGCTTTAGGTGCCGGCTTCTTTTTCGTAGGAAAGAAGGATGGTTCTCTCAGGCCCTGTATTGATTATCGTGGGTTAAACCAGATAACAATAAAGAATAAATATCCTCTCCTTCTTCTCTCTTCGGCTCTCGAACCAGTTCAAAACGCAACCATATTTAGCAAACTCGATTTGCGCAACGCCTACCACTTAGTGCGAATCAGACAAGGGGATGAGTGGAAGACTGCTTTTAAGACACCATTAGGGCACTTTGAATACTTAGTGATGCCATTTGTTTTGTGTAACGCCCCGGCAGTTTTTCAGGCCCTAGTCAATGACGTCCTAAGGGACTTTCTGAATGTTTTTGTTTTCGTCTATCTTGACGATATTCTTATTTACTCTAGAGACCTCGAACAGCACAAACATCATGTCCGCCTCGTCTTGCAACAACTACTAGAGAATTGCCTTTTCGTAAAGGCCGAAAAGTGTGATTTTCATCAGCCCTTGGTTACTTTTCTTGGTCTTATCTTAGAAGGGGGTCAGGTCAGATCCGACCCCGAGAAGGTGAAGGCCGTGGTTGAATGGCCAGTCCCAGAATCTAGGAAGCAACTTCAGCATTTTCTTGGCTTCACCAATTTCTACCGTAGATTTATTAGAAATTATAGCCAGGTAACTTCACCTTTACACGCCCTTACGTCTACCAAGGTTCCATTCATTTTGGGACCAGAGGCTGAAACAGCTTTTTACCGGCTGAAGTCTCAGTTCTCACAGGCGCCCATTCTTATCCATCCCGACCCCCATAAACAGTTCACTCTTGAGATTGATGCCTCTAATACAGGGGTAGGTGCGGTACTTTGTCAAGTATCTGACTCGGACAATAGACTTCATCCCTGTGCTTTCTTTTCGCGATGCCTTTCCCCAGCCGAGTTTAATCATGATGTGGGTGACCAAGAACTATTAGCCATCAAGTTGGCGCTAGAGGAGTGGCGGCACTGGCTCGAGGGATCTGAGCAGCTCATCATCATATGGACTGACCATAAGAACCTCGCCTACCTACAGTCAGCCCGTCGCCTTAACTCCCGTCAAGGTCATTGTTCTTTTCGAGATTTAATCTCTCTATAACCTTCAGGCCCGGATCCAGGAATGTCAAGCCCGATGCTCTCTCTCGCCAGTTTTCTCCGTACGAGTTAGAGGGGGAGCCCGAGTGGATATTACCCCCCTCCTGCTCTATCGGAGCGATACAGTGGGACTTAGAGGACAGGATCAACCAGGCCCTACGCTTGGACCCCGGCACTGGTCCAGCGGGTCTCAAGTATGTTCCCCAGTCCGTTCGTCCCGAAGTTCTGCAGTGGTGCCATGATTCCAAGTTCTCCGCCCATACAGGGATCTATAGAACTCAGTCTCAGGTTTCTCGACATTTTTGGTGGCCCTCATGGACTAAAAACGTCAGAGACTATGCTTTAGCTTGCCCAGTTTGTGCTCGCAATAAACCTTCGAACCGGCCACCCTCCGGCCTATTGAATCCCCTGCCGATCCCCAAGCGTCCATGGTCCCACATCGCCATAGATTTCGTCACGGGCCTACCCACGTCCCAAGGTACGTCCACCAACTTGACGGTTGTTGACCGTTTCTCCAAGGCCTGTCATCTCATCGCTATCCGGAAACTACCCAACGCCCTTCAGACCGCCCAGCTCCTCATCAGACATGTCTTTAGACTACATGGAATTCCGTCAGAGATACTCTCTGACCGGGGACCTCAGTTCGTCTCTCAGGTCTGGCATCACTTCTGCTCTGCTCTCGGCGCCCGTTATACTCTCACGTCAGGCTACCATCCACAAACCAACGGACTGACAGAACGCATGAATCAACAGTTAGAAACCACTCTGCGCTGTCTCAAATCTTCATCCCCCTCCGAATGGAACAAGTTCTTACCATGGGTGGAATATGCCTTAAATTCCACGTCTCACAGATCAAGCCAACCTTGGACAGTAACTTAAGAAAAGGCATTGTTTTTTTTGTTGTTTTTTTTTAAATAGGCTTTATTAGAATTTATGCTGGGACTATTTCCTGTTAAATGGACACTGAAAAAGGAAGGTAGAAGAGGAAAAAAAGGAGAGAAACAGATGAGACAAAATGCCTAAAATAGATAAAAGCTGAAAAAGACAGGAGAGAAAAGGGAGACAGCAATACAACATCCTCTGAGTCTGCTTCTTCACCTGCAAAGAGATATGAAGAGAACAGCAGAACCAGCCGACAGTATTACAGGTACAAACAACCTATCCATTTTCCGTCACGCTTATCCCTATTGGGGTGACGAGGGGTGCTGGTGCCTATGTCCAGCATTCAATGGGTGAAAGGCGGGGTACACCCTGGACAGGTCGCCAGTCTGTCGCAGGTACAAACAACCAACACCTTTTTATACAGTATTAATTAATATGAAATGTATAAAGTGACAGCTGAAGATACTAGGGGTTTTCTGTATAGAAGTGAATCTGTAAGTACCTGAATCTAAGCACCTGTAGGTGTGAGAGTGCACTTGTTTATGTATCCATGAGAAAAATTACACAGATTGGTCAAAAAGTTTATCAAAGGAAACCCAGTAGATTGCATCAAGTCTTGACAAGCAGCATTCACTCCTAATGAAAGAGCATAGAGCCACAGGGACAGTCGTCTGCATTGTCCATAGCTTTGCAGCAATCTCGCATACTTAGCAAGCATGAAGAGACAGTGGAGAGGAAAACTCCCCTTTAACGGGTAGAAAAACCTCCAGTAGAACCAGGCTCAGTGTAAACGGTCATCTGCCTCGACCAACTGGGTGTTAGAGAAGACAGAGCAGAGACAAAAAACAAGACAAAAAGCACAGAAGCACTCATTGATCCAGGAATCCTTTCTACGTTAAAGCAGATGATCGAAATTGAACTAAACAGCTAAAAAAATAATAATTATACCAGCAATCCAATTTGAGATCGGATTGGAATGAATAGAAAAGAATCGATTATATATCTTTATAATCAATAACCAGCCGTACGGTTATCTGCTGGTTTATGAACAGCTTAAATGGACTGAACTTATATAGCGCTTTTCCAGTCATGCTGAGAAAGCGACTTCACTTTCAGAAACAAGCCCAAAAAACTGCAACCCCACAACAAAATAAGACCAAAGTCGCATGAAATAAGTGGGCTTCGTAACAGTGAGTATTCTATCGAAGTGCGTCATATCACTCCGCCCCTCTGGTCGGTAAACAAATGTTCCGGCAAATTCTACATTATAAAAAAGAAAAACCTACCGAAAAGTCTCGCTCTCATGTCATCTTGATGACACTCTTCTTCTAAATGTTGGCTACAGATGACATTTTTTCTCTCTGGCCAGAAGTTCGATGGCAAGTTGGCAATCCAACAAAAGAGCCCGTGGTGGATCATGAATCGGAAAGGTGTGAAAAATATTTTTTCCCACTATTACCCGATGTATTGGAACATCCAACGGCCATGTACGTGGGCATTGTTGCTTCAATAATAGCTCTTGTGAATTTCAATGGTGAAATCCGAAACAATTGTTGTTGTAGAGCGCAGTGCCTTACCGCGACATTACGTCACAGGATGTGATGTCGGGCAATAATGGCCGCCCCCATACACAGTGATTAAGACGACAATTTATGCTTTTATTTTCTTATTGATTAACGCTAAATTCATTAAATCACCACGAACATATTAGTTTTAAGTATAGCTAATGATCCACTGATTTTTCCTTGTTGACCGGACTTTCGATCGCTTTACCCGATGGGGCGCCATTTTTTTGTTTTGCTTTTCTAGACTTACGCCTGTTCACGTCGTACTTGCTTGCTGAATGCCGTGTGCGTAACTTACGTAAAAAACATGACGTAAGTCGTGCTGCCCAGCTCTAGTGCTGCCTGGAATCGATAAGAGAATCATTAAGCGAGCTGCCAAACGGTGCCATGGAATTGGAACACACGGAACCGGTTCTGAACAGGAACCGGTTTTCGATTCCCATCCCTATCCACAGTGTCTTATATATGATTAAAGTTTTGCTTACTTACCAATTTTATGTAGTAAAATGCACTCAAAAATCTGTTAAAATGTGTAAGTACGACTTTGGTAAGCAACAAAGCCGCTCCGCTTAATGGATATTCGGAGCATTACGGTACACTGTCACTACCGGATCAGACCCCTGAGCAGTCTACAAGACTGCCTGGCTGTAATGTTGAAAATAAGTGCATTTGTGTAAAGGACCCCACATACTCGGGCGAGGTTTGTGTGTTGTCGAGGCGTACTCAAGGTGGAGTCTGCTCGGACTCCACGCATACAGGTACGGGTCACACTATAAGCTTCTCGGAGGCAAGAAGTCTTTACATTGAACTGTCTTATGTGTGACACAGAGCTTGATACAATGAGCTGCTACAAGCAGGAGGTCACAAGGATGCGCAGCATCACAGTCCCTGTTCTCACTGACAGGTGGGAGCCTGCTGGAAAAGAAACGACTCTAGAGGCTAAGCTAGCTAATCACACATTTTTCCATCCGTTACACCACTTCGTCCCACTGGCAGAAAGTGTGGGAATTGTAGGAATTTGCCACAAGAAATGTTGGCAACAGTACCCTCGACTATGAAGGGTAAAATGTCAGCCAAGCTCACAGTATGCGCACAGTGGGAGCCTTTAGGAAGCCCGTGCGCGGAGTACGCCTCAGCAATAATAACCCTAGTAAGTTAATTCAGTCTAAAAGTTACGTTTATTTTGGCCTTATGTTAGAAACAGGGCAGTAGTCCAACTACTGTCCTCCCGACGGAGATGGATAGCTCTCTCTCTCAGGAGAGAGCTGTGTACGTGAAGGGGCGGAGTGATATTACACACTATTTAGTGCGCCTTATAATACAGTGCGCCTTATATGTGGACAAAGATGCAAAAAGACATGTTAGTTCACTGTGCGCCTTATGGTCTGAAAAATACAGTAGTGTTGAGAGGATTGCTCCTGTTAGTATGGAAGAAACAGATGAGCTGTTGAAGCATTAGTTCTAATATAACTGCTTTCTATATCCAAAGAATATAAGTGACCAGTTATATTTTTTATCATTAAAAGTAAGATAGTAAATATATAAAGCCACCAAGTGAAAAGGAATGGGATGAAATATGAAATAAATCTGCATATTTTTAAAATAATAGGTCGTTATCTTAAGTGGGCATGAAACTCCAGGGCTTAAAATGTGTCCCACTCCGGCCCTGACCCCTGTTGTAGTTTATTTTTGCCATTATAATATAAACTCAAACTGAGAATGTAGTGAACATTAAACTTCTGCATTTTCACATAGTTTTTAAGTTTATGTCTCAAACAATGTCAATGTTACTACATATTAAATGTTCTAACTTTAGTAATTTGAGGTCATTTGAGGAATGCCCCATTAGGACCTTATAGACCAAATTTTAATTTTATACAAGGTTCCACCAAAGGCAGAAAATCATATTTAAGATTTTCATAGGGTTGGTATGAACAGAAAATGGTAGGCTGTGAAAGCAGGAAGTGCCTTATTCTGCTTCTACTGCACTCTGGTCCACCTTGATGGCAGAGACACCTCAGCTTGGACAAGTAATGGAGTCACCAACCTCAACACCTGTCTAAAAGGGTGAAAAAACATGAGTCACCCAAGACCCATATGAATGGATGTCTGGTTTGCCAGGTCAACACAGCCACACTGTTGAATGAAAGCTGCAAGCTAGTAAGTAGGACTGTCTCAGTAACGACAGGATCAGAAACCATCATATTCTAGTCCGTCTTAATGAATGAAGTATTATGGAGTATTTGAGTAAGCCCTGCGGGGAAAAGACAAAGGTCAGGGCTCAAACAACACTTTTTTTCCGTGGCTTAGTGGACTTGTTGGATGAGTTAAATGAGGGGCACTGGAAGACTGACACGGTTTTCAAGAACATATCATACACAGAGCAGAATGATGGAGTGCAACCTGGTGGTCATCAGGGGATTTAAAACGGATTAAGTGCTATCAAACTTGTTACTATCCAAGCTGATGAGACCACCGACAGATCAACACAGACACACCTTGCCCTTCTGCTAAGATATATTGATGTGCAACATGCAGTTCAAAAACCTTTTTTTACTCCAGGTGACCTGTCAGAGTCAATGGCCACTATGCTTTTGGAATATCTAAACAGCCTTTTTTCCTCATGATGTTTGGGACGAACTCGTGCACATATTGGTGGTAGTGGATGAGATGTCTCCAGGCTGGAGTACAGCAAAAGAGCTTGGCAAACAGATTTTCTGTAGAGTGAAGCTCTCCAGGCTGGAACCCATGATGGAGTTCATGTGACACCCTGGTCAGAGAACTCATGTTTAGGAACATGAGGTGGGTCCACCTGGACACCCTCTTTGCAGAACCCAGGAACAGGAACACAAGGCAGGTCCACCAGGACACCCATGTTGGAGAACTCAGAAACAGGAGGCCGTTCATCCTCAAACTCCTTGGAGAACTTGGGATCAAGAACAGGAGGCTGCAGTGAACATGATAACTGAACCAGAAGTGTAGATGGTGTTGCAATTGATGATTATAGAGTCAAGAACATAGGTGGGGATGACCGTGATCATGGCGAAGTGAAGCATGGGGAGCATTGCATCACTACTGCCGCGTCGCTGTAATGTTCGTCATGCTAATAACGGCTAGTGTGTTGGTTATTTAGACCAGGAGCTTTTACGACCATTTTATGTCGCTCTCATACATCAATGCATTTAAAATAAACAAAAGATGCTTAGCCTGTCAGGGGGGCGAGTTTAGCCTGGCGGTCCAGCAGGCTAATAATATGCTGGGGGAAACCTCAGCATATTATTAGAAAATGACAGAACTAAGAGTGTAGATGATGAGGGTAATGAAGATGAGCGTGTTCTAGGGCTCTGAGAAGGTGAAAAGTGTGTCTTGGGCTCTCGGGAAGCATGTGGCAGGCTCTTGGGGTCTTAATAAGCTCAAGGCAGACAATTTGGCTCTCAGGCTGGGACAAACTTGCTCTGCGGCTGTAAGACAGACCACTAGAGAGGGCTGGAGAGAAATCAGCTGGACCCTCCAGAACTAAGGCAGTTGTACAGCCATGGGAATGCCATCTGAGATGAGGCTGGTGTAGCGGATGCCAGGAAAGGCACGTCAATCATACCCTTCAGGACAAATGATGAGACATCAGTTGGACTCTCAGAGACAGGAACTGAGGCATTGGGTGGCCCCTCAGATACAGGAGCAGAGGCATTGACTGAACTCTGAGGCAGGAGCTGAGGTGTCAGCCAGAGGCAGGAGCTGAGGTGTAGGAGGTGAGGTGTAGGAGCTCAGATATAGAGCACCTGCCCGTCCAACCCTGCAGAGAAGGAGAGAGAGAGAAAACCCGGCCTGCATCTCGGCCTGGACTATGACACCTAGGCTGGAATTGTGGTCAAAAAAGTCCAAGGCCACATCCAGAATCAGAGAGCCGATGAGGTGTCCAGCAAGGGCAAGGCAAACAGGGAAAATCCAAAAACTTAGTAAAGGTCAAAAACAGGCAGGCAGACAAGGAATGCTCAAAGGCTTACTCACATGATGGCTTTCTGACAATCTGGCAGTGAGTGACTTTGGGAGGCAGGAATAAATAGGCAGAGTCAGGTGAGATGACTTGAACCTAATTAACAGCAGCAGGTGAATTGAATGAGGTAAATTGGCTGGAACTATGGTAGAGGGTACAGACTGAAATAAACATGAATGGAGCTGAATAGAAATAAAAGGGCATAGTCTGACTGAGAACATAAACACAAGACTCCAAGTATAAAAGAATGTAAGAATAAACTAGAAGGCAAAAAGTAAAGAAATGCAGTAATAAGGAAAAACATCTAGCAGATCTAAAACATGAAGAAGTGAACCTTATGGCAAAATCCTGATGGCAAAAGTAATATAATATGGCAAGACCTGTAGAACATAAATGTTTCATGAATCTAAATCAAAACCATAACCAGACACCTCCAAGTTATGTGACAATGAACTGTACCCCATTTCATAAAGCCATTTTAGTGGAAAAGGCATGTCATTTTTTTGGAGGAACCTGTGGATACTAGAGCACAAATACTAGGCTCAAATAGAGGCTAATCAGAACACAATTAAATGTCATATAATTTCCGGATTAATAGATTTCGAGAGTTACCGCTTTTTACCGTAGTCAATAATTTATCTTAATATTCTCAGCCCACATCTCACTCATACAACACAACGAGGGGACATGCCTGTACACATTCTCGGTTATCGCAACAGCAAACAGGTTTAAATCGGAGGGAACCGAACTTTCGTTCAGTTCTTTCTGAAAATGTTTTGACACCTATCCAGGAGTCTTTTCTGGTGTCAATTCTGGTGGTTCGCACTTGGGCAACCTGCAGGTGGTGCACTGCTGTTTTTAAAGGACATGGAGGCCCATCCTCCAAGGTGCATTCTAAGTCAGATGCAAATCAATGACCCACCTGTCACTGTCCTGGGTCAATAGAAGCTATTGCTTGGGACGAGGGGATGCTCTCAGTTCTGAACAATGTTTTCATGCTGTACTTTGTTTTGATGCCAATGGCAGCTGTTTATATGATGTAGGTGACGCAGAACATCTTTCAGACGCAGCTGGATGTTGCACTGTCAAGAATACCTGTGCAAATTCTCAGTTGTCCGAGTCATCACAGCAAACAGGCTTAAATCGGAGGTAACTGGGCTTTTGCTGAATTCTTTGTGAAAACGTTTCGACACCTATCCAGATAAAGACTCCTGGATAGGTGCCGAAACATTTTCAGAAAGAACTGAGTGAAAGTCCGGTTGCCTCCGATTTAAGCCTTCTTGCTGCTGTCAGGTTACTGTAGAGTTTCTTCCCTAGTCACAGACCCACAAGAATAATAGAAGAACCACACAAAATTGCAGATATCAGCAAAAGCAATTATTTATTCAGTATCACAGTTTGAAACTTCAAGCACTAATTTTTTGTTCATATATTTTAGGTCTTCCAGGCATAATTGGCTGCATAGATGCCACTTACATTTCTAAGTGAAATCTCCTTTACGAAATGACGGAGATTATGCGAATAAAGAGGTTTATAGCTTTAATGTAGCCCTAAATACACTTAATTAGTGTCAATGTAGTTGACAGGACAGCTAATTACTGTTTTGTACAGTGAAAATCACATGAGATGGAGCCGACATAATCAGAAATGTGGAAGCTAAGTAACCTGGGCCTGTGCGTTTGGACGGATGGACAGCTCAGTGTGAACAGTCATCTGTCTCAACCAACTGGGGCTTAGGTTATCCTGAGCTATCTCTGTACTTATGATGCTATCGGTTTAGGCTCCTGGAGGACAGTAGATTTATTTCTCTCACTCTGCTGAGTTCTCCTACTTTTCTCCAATTTTGCATTGTTTGTTGTTATTTCAACTTTTAACTTTTGTTCTCTCTGTCTTTTCTCTGTTCATAGTAGGTACATCTGGTCTGGCATTCTATTAGCTGTGACACCATCCAGTGGGGCAGATCATCTGCTATTACCATATAACATAGAAAGGATTCGTGGATCAACGTGTGCTTCTGTGCTTTTTTGTATCTCTGTTGTCTTCCCTAACCCCCAGTCAGTTGAGGCAGATAGCCATTCACCCTGAGCCTGGTTTGCTGGAGATTTTCCTCCCTGTTAAAGGGGAGTTTTCCTCTCCACTGTTGCTTCATGCATGCTCAGTATGAGGGATTGCCACCGACAATGCACACAACCTTCCACTGTTACTCTACACTCTTTCAGGAGGAGTGAATGCTGTTTCTCAAGATGTGATGCAATCTGCTGGGTTTCCTTAGATAGGAAACTTTTGGACCAATCTGTCTGTATGATTTGATTGAATTTGACTTTATAAAGTACCTAAAGATGACATGTGTTGTGAATCGGTGCTATATAAATAAAATTGGATCAAATTGAATTGATCGCAAAAGACACACCTTGCCCTTCTGCTAAGATATATTGATGTGCAACATGCAGTTCAAAAACCTTTTTTTACTCCAGGTGACCTGTCAGAGTCAATGGCCACTATGCTTTTGGAATATCTAAACAGCCTTTTTTCCTCATGATGTTTGGGACGAACTCGTGCACATATTGGTGGTAGTGGATGAGATGTCTCCAGGCTGGAGTACAGCAAAAGAGCTTGGCAAACAGATTTTCTGTAGAGTGAAGCTCTCCAGGCTGGAACCCATGATGGAGTTCATGTGACACCCTGGTCAGAGAACTCATGTTTAGGAACATGAGGTGGGTCCACCTGGACACCCTCTTTGCAGAACCCAGGAACAGGAACACAAGGCAGCTCCACCAGGACACCCATGTTGGAGAACTCAGAAACAGGAGGCCGTTCATCCTCAAACTCCTTGGAGAACTTGGGATCAAGAACAGGAGGCTGCAGTGAACATGATAACTGAACCAGAAGTGTAGATGGTGTTGCAATTGATGATTATAGAGTCAAGAACATAGGTGGGGATGACCGTGATCATGGCGAAGTGAAGCATGGGGAGCATTGCATCACTACTGCCGCGTCGCTGTAATGTTCGTCATGCTAATAACGGCTAGTGTGTTGGTTATTTAGACCAGGAGCTTTTACGACCATTTTATGTCGCTCTCATACATCAATGCATTTAAAATAAACAAAAGATGCTTAGCCTGTCAGGGGGGCGAGTTTAGCCTGGCGGTCCAGCAGGCTAATAATATGCTGGGGGAAACCTCAGCATATTATTAGAAAATGACAGAACTAAGAGTGTAGATGATGAGGGTAATGAAGATGAGCGTGTTCTAGGGCTCTGAGAAGGTGAAAAGTGTGTCTTGGGCTCTCGGGAAGCATGCAGCAGGCTCTTGGGGTCTTAATAAGCTCAAGGCAGACAATTTGGCTCTCAGGCTGGGACAAACTTGCTCTGCGGCTGTAAGACAGACCACTAGAGAGGGCTGGAGAGAAATCAGCTGGACCCTCCAGAACTAAGGCAGTTGTACAGCCATGGGAATGCCATCTGAGATGAGGCTGGTGTAGCGGATGCCAGGAAAGGCACGTCAATCATACCCTTCAGGACAAATGATGAGACATCAGTTGGACTCTCAGAGACAGGAACTGAGGCATTGGGTGGCCCCTCAGAGACAGGAGCAGAGGCATTGACTGAACTCTGAGGCAGGAGCTGAGGTGTCAGCCAGAGGCAGGAGCTGAGGTGTAGGAGGTGAGGTGTAGGAGCTCAGATATAGAGCACCTGCCCGTCCAACCCTGCAGAGAAGGAGAGAGAGAGAAAACCCGGCCTGCATCTCGGCCTGGACTATGACACCTAGGCTGGAATTGTGGTCAAAAAAGTCCAAGGCCACATCCAGAATCAGAGAGCCGATGAGGTGTCCAGCAAGGGCAAGGCAAACAGGGAAAATCCAAAAACTTAGTAAAGGTCAAAAACAGGCAGGCAGACAAGGAATGCTCAAAGGCTTACTCACATGATGGCTTTCTGACAATCTGGCAGTGAGTGACTTTGGGAGGCAGGAATAAATAGGCAGAGTCAGGTGAGATGACTTGAACCTAATTAACAGCAGCAGGTGAATTGAATGAGGTAAATTGGCTGGAACTATGGTAGAGGGTACAGACTGAAATAAACATGAATGGAGCTGAATAGAAATAAAAGGGCATAGTCTGACTGAGAACATAAACACAAGACTCCAAGTATAAAAGAATGTAAGAATAAACTAGAAGGCAAAAAGTAAAGAAATGCAGTAATAAGGAAAAACATCTAGCAGATCTAAAACATGAAGAAGTGAACCTTATGGCAAAATCCTGATGGCAAAAGTAATATAATATGGCAAGACCTGTAGAACATAAATGTTTCATGAATCTAAATCAAAACCATAACCAGACACCTCCAATCTGTCTGTATGATTTGATTGAATTTGACTTTATAAAGTACCTAAAGATGACATGTGTTGTGAATCGGTGCTATATAAATAAAATTGGATAAAATTGAATTGATCGCAAATGACTTTATATGTAAGGAGAATTTTAAATCCAATTCCTGATTTAACAGGGAGCCAATAAGGGTAGCTAAAATAGGAAAAATATGATCTCTCTTTAATTTTCATCAGAATCTTTGCTGTAGCGTTCTGGATATGTTAAAGGCTTTCAACTGTATTTTAGGGATGTCCCGATATCAAAGAATAATAGTCGAGTTCAGCCTCCCTCCTAGACACAATATTTTCTAAATGTGGCAATATTCTGAAGGGGAAAGAAGGAAATCTTGGAAACCTGTTTGATATGAGATTTGTAAATGACATGCCCGGGTGTAAACAACACAAAAGCAAATCACCACATATCCAAACCAGAAGACATGGATGAATAAGGAGGTGTGGCTGCTAAAGGCCCATAAAACTGCCTTTACATCATGAGATGCAAAGGTCCATAAGCACATCCGAAGCAAACCTGAGGAGAGGCATCAAAAAGGCCAAGCACTGCTACAAGCTGAAGACTGAGGGTCACTAATACTTGCAATCAGGGATGGGCAGTATTTCTAATACAAATATTTGAAATACGTATTTCAAATACAAAATACTATTTTGTAATTTTTATTTTATTGAGATGATGAAAATGCCTTTGTATTTTGTATCAAAATACTTCAGTGTTGTGTATTTTTGTATTTTCAAAATACTGTAAAATACTTTCTGTGATGACATCTATCTATAAAGCATGAAATAGTGTCTGTGGCATTTTTGCAGTCAAGTCCCTGTGATACAGCTCTCGGGCCCTAGGGAATTTTGGCACTGTTTCACACTTGCTATGGGCACATTGCTCGATAAACACAAAACGCACGGTGCTGCATATTAGATGGAGTCAGGTATCTTCTACTTTGTGCTTTGTCAGGACCAGTCAAGGAAGTTGTATTAAAGCAAGGTGAGCAACCAAATTTACCTAGTTTATTTAGTTGTTGTAACTCATTTATTCTCAACCATGAATCACTCTTTTTATTGCATGTTCCTGTTCAGTGTAACGTTCAGTGTTCGTAAGGCTAGGCTATTTAACTTTGTAATGTTATTTGCTAACTAACTCTCTGTGTTAGTTTCACTGTTGTTGATTTCACCAGTGAACATTTAAAGAATCACGTTTTTAAAGTTATTGTTATGTTACCCGGTTTCCTTTTGTTTCATGTAATTACTTTGCTTTTTAATCCAAAATTGAGAAATGCTTAATTGGCACCAGAGAAGATTATCCAAGAATAAAAAAAAGTCATCTATGCTGCTCCTGGACTCTGATTGCCCTGTTTAGATGACTGTAGAAAGGGCATTTGAGTTATCTCTGCCAATCATGCAATAGATCTAACATGCTTAGGCTATACTTCTCATTTCAAGCAGTGAGAATAACTAAAATGTTGCTTTTACGGACAAAGATCTTAGCCATTATTCTCAAACTATTTGTATTAAGTCTACACAACTGTAAGTGGAGGAAAAGGCAACCGGCAATGATGAGAACTATTTAAAGTCAACATACAATTTCACTATGGCTATATTTTACTAGATTAAGTTGTGAGTGACCTTTGACCGTTGGGGCCTACATTGTCCCATGAGCCATAACTGCAACCATTATATTGTTCTTTTGTTAGCCTTAAGCCTTGCTCAGTCATTATGCCATAGCACATCACCTCCTGCCGTGTAATGAGCTGCATTGAACACATGAAGAAATCCATATTTCCTGTTATTTTGGTGAAAGTAATGTAAACATAGTGTAATGCCTTACAATTCAAAGACAGTAATATTGTAATGTAACAAATTATGGTTGAATCTGGGCGAGTAGAGGGTAGAACATGAGAACTAGAGCACTTCTTTTGATCCTTAGTTTAGACAAGGTAAGGTTACACAGCACAAGGCTTACAAGTTGAGTTCACAAGATTAGATCGCAACACTTGAGTTTGCAATTTGCCTTTCTTTTTTATGTTTTACAGTATTAATTTAACAACCAGATTTTAGATTTTTTACTTTTTTTGGTATTTACATTGATCAAGGTTGTTCACTGTGGTAGTTATGGTGTTAAATCACTTAAAATGTTAAAATGCTTACCAGTTTAAATGTCTAAATAAATCATCCATTTTAGTCCGTGGGCCAGAATCTGTAGGACGTCTCCTTAAAAGTTTCGTATGAACTGTCGGGGAGCAACTTTCTTCCACTGGGATAAGTTGCTACACATAGTGATCTCAAAACACCAATGTTCCCACGTTTTCACTTGCACATTAATAAGTTATAGCCAATAAAAAATATAAATTTTGCGCTCCGGTCCAAGAGGTCACATGATTCGAGTTTTGCTACTCAGCCAATCAGATCACTGTATTATCAGCTGTGCGAGTTCAACCAGTTCATCATGGCTGCGTCTGTAAGGTGTTGTTTGCATCTGTTTCCAGATGAAGAAAGCCCAATAATAGCATTTTCTTTGTGCCAGTTGGCAGAGATCTTGATGGCGAGGAAAAATAAATAGCCCAGTCCATCCATCCATCCATCCATCCATCCATCCATCCATCTATCCATCCATCCATCCATCCATCCATTTTCTAACACGCTTATCCCCGCTGGGACCGCGAGGGGTCCCTCCAGCTGTCAATGGCCGAGAGGCGGGTACACCTGGACAGGTCGCCAGTCCATCGCAGGGCCGAAATAGTCCAGACATTTGCCCATTTTATTGTGATATCACCTAGACCTGCTGCGCTAGGATAGCACAGGTGTCGTAGTGCCAAATGACTTATCTCCGCCAGAATGGATGGATGGATGGATGGATGGATGGATGGATGGATGGACTGGGCAATTTATTTTTCCTCGCCATCAAGATCTCTGCCAACTGGCACCAGAAAATGCTATTATTGGGCTTTCTTCGTCTGGAAACAGATGCAAACAACACCTTACAGACGCAGCCATGATGAACATTGGTGTTTTGAGATCACTGCTATGTGTAGCAACTGATCCAAGTGCAAGAAAGTTGCCCCCTGACAGGTCATACGAAAAGTCATCCTACAGATTCTGGCCCACGGCCTATTTGGATTGTTTGTCTTTGAGTTATCGTCACTGATTCATAGTGGGCAATCTATTCCACCAATAGAGTAAATAAGTATACTTAAGGAAGGGCTTCTTGAGTTACTGAACATTTCTCAGGGCAGAGGTTTATATTGGGGTGTCTAACATGAGGGGTTAGCATATATTTTTCCAGATAGTGTACAAGTGAAGGGATAGAAGAAAAAGGCGCTTAGAATGAAGTATTTTGTAGTATTTTGAAAATACAAAAATACAGTATTTTATTTTGATACATTTTTTGGCTGCTGTATTTTGTAGTTTATTTTGATACATTTTTAAGGTGGGTATTTTGTATTTTATTTGGAAATACATTTTGATGTATTTGTGCCCATCCCTGCTTGCAACCAACAGCAAGTGCACGTGGCAAGGCATCCAGGCCATCACTGACAAAATCTGCAACCCCACCTCCAAAAGCCACAGACACAAACATCTCTTTCCTAGGCTGCTGGCCTAGATGGCATCCCTAGACGCATGTTCAGGGCATATGTGGAGCAGCTCACCTGGATCTTCATGGACATTTTCAACCTGTCCCTTACCCAAGAAGCTGTCCCAACATGCTTTAAAACTACATCCATTGTAGCAGTGGTGAAACACTACAACCCAATGTGCCTCAGTGACTAAGCCCTGTAACACTCACACCCATCATCATAAAGTGCTTTCAGTGAGTCCCTCAAGTGAACCAGTTTCTGGCACACCTGAGGGACTCCCTGCCACTCAGATTGGACCAACACTAGTTTGCCTACCACAGCAGTAGGAACATAGATGATGCCATTTCCACAGCACTACACCCTGTGCTAACACACCTCCTTCTGCAACCAGATCCCAGACTTTCTGACTGACAGACTGTGTGTTGAGTTCTTACTTCTATTCCCTCTTCACCCACGACTAAAGACATGTGCATGGATCCAACTCTATGCACGGTTCACAGATGACACCACAGTGATTGGTCTCATTATAAACAACAATGAGAAAGCCTACAGGGTAGAGGTACAGCACCATGCCACATGGTGCACGGACAATAACCTGTTCCTTAACATCAGCAAAATCAAGGATCTCATTGTGGACCTCAGGAACAAGAGAAGATGCACTCATGATCCCATCCAAATCAACGGAATGGCCGTCGAGGGAGTCTCCAGCTTTATGTTTCTAGAGACCCACATCTCAAAGGAGTGGTCCTGGACTATCACCACCTCCAGCCTGGTAAAGAAGGCTCATCAGCACCTCTTCTTCCTGAACATTTAGTATATGGATGGAGCTTACATTTTAAATCTGTAGTCATGCTCACATATTAAAGTACATTAACCCATCCTACTTTCAAATAGTCACCCATTCATACCTGTTCACACACCCAGCCCAAGGTAGGGCACCTGGGTTCAATATCTTGCCCAGGAACACTTTGGAACACATGGATGGGGAAAGCTGTTTGTCCAATCATTTTTACTAAAGTTTAGCTAGTTTAAACTCAGTCAGATTGGGGGAGAGCTGCTGTGAACATGGATTATTAAGTCTTGCCACAAATTCTCTGTCCAATTTAGGTCTGGACTTTGACTGGTCATTGTAACAAATTCTTATGCTTAGATTTGAGTATCCAACTAAAATCCTCAAGGGCTGGCATCTTACATGTCGCTGCTGTGTTCCTGCTACAACACAACAGATTCAAACGGCTAAATTAGCTCTTCTGCTTGCAGAAGCCTGGTGACAAGCTATTTGATTGATTCATCTCTGCTGAACATAGGAAAATGTGAAACATGCAGGAATCCGGGCTTTGAGGGCTGACTATACACAATTGATCTACACTATTCCATTAGATCAATGGTTCTATGTCGGGTTTTTATTTTAGGAATGTCCTGTATTTAGCTATATCCATCTTCCTATCAACTCTGAGCAGCATCTCTATTGTGCTGAATAATAGCATTCCCATAGCACAAGCTGCCACAAACGTCTTTTACCCTGGCTATGTTGTTTCAGGGTGATGTGCACAATATTCTTTCTGCCACACAGCTGTTTGTGTTGTTGTGCCTCACAGCTATGAGAAATATGAACATAAAATGGAAAACACACAGTTGCAGCCCTGTGTGTCAGATTGTAACCTAACACCTTTCAGGGCAGCCCTCAAACGGAGGAGTGTCACACCTGAGACCCCTCCTGTCTCTAACAAAAGCTTTTTTCATAAGGCAAACTTTGAAGCAGATCAATCTCGTCTCCCCTCTCTGTTTCTCTGGGTCTGTTTCTCGCCTGCACTCTGGGTCCCTGAGCAAGACCCTTAACCCCAGATTGCTCCCCGGGCGCCGCACATGGCAGCCCACTGCTCCCCTAGGGTGATGGGTTAAAAGCAGAGAACAAATTTCGTTGTAATGTATGTTTCAATGACAATAAAGATGATATTACTATTACTATTATTATTATTCTGTCTCACTCACTCAAACACACACACACACACACACACACACACACACACACACACACACGCACGCACACACACACACACACATAAAATACCTGAACTGGCAGAGAGAACCTGTGCCTTATTTTATATTAGTTTTGGTTGAGATGGGATCCAGATATTTATCCTGGTGGACTATCCATAAGAAATATTCAAGACATTCTTGCATAATACAATGATTGAACCATTATTTGTATTTTTTAAATGTATGCTTTTATTTATAATGATTTATTTATGTTTTATTCTTTACCTTTTATTGCAGATTAAGTGTTAATGTCAAAAAACAAAACATGGGACAGAGATTACAAGCCACACCTTCAGGAAGTGTTTTCCTCTTCCAGGCCTTTCTAGACTGGTAGAAAAACAGTGTTCTGATTAAATCTGAGCTGTGCAGAGCAGAGTAAGGCAGGCAAAATTGAGTAGGGTGCATGGAAATGGGGGTTAACGGGCCACAAAAATATGGCATGTATTTTGGGGTTTTGTTTTGAAGTTACTCATGGAGAAAACTCATTTCGGCCGCTTGTATCCGGGATCTCGTTCTTTCGGTCACGACCCAAGCTCATGGCCATAGATGAGGGTAGGAACGTAGATCGACCGGTAAATCGAGAGCTTCGCCTTTTGGCTCAGCTCTCTCTTCACCACAACGGATCGGTACAGTGCGCGCTTCACAGCAGACGCCGCACCAATCCGCCTGTCGATCTCCCGCTCCATCTTCCCCTCATTCGTGAACAAGACCCCAAGATACTTGAACTCCTCCACTAGGGGCAGCACATCCTCCCCAACCCGGAGAAGGCACTCTACCCTTTTCCGGTTCAAGACCATGGTCTCGGATTTGGAGGCACTGATTTTCATCCCGGACTGGTTGGGCAAACTCTCATGTCCCCTCCAGGATCCTGCTGAGGATGTAGAGCTGATCCAGTGTTCCACGGCCAGGACGAAAACCACACTGCTCTTCCTGAATCCGAGATTCGACTATCCGACGGACCCTCCTTTCCAGAACCCCTGAATAGACCTTACCAGGGAGGCTTAAGAGTGATTCCTCTGTAGTTGGAACACACCCTCCGGTCCCCCTTTTTAAATAGAGGGACCACCACCCCAGTCTGCCAATCCAGGGGAACTGCCCCAGATGTCCACGCGATGCTGCAGAGCCGCGTTAACCAACGCAGCCCCACAACATCCAGAGCCTTAAGGTACTCAGGGCAAATCTCATCCACCCCCGGGGCCTTGCCACCGAGGAGCTTTTTAACCACCTCGGCGACCTCAGCACCAGAGATGGGAGAACCCGACCCAGAGTCCCCAGGCTCTGCTTCCGCAATGGAAGACGTGTTGGTGGGATTAAGGAGGTCTTCGAAGTATTCCGCCCACCGATGCACGACGTCCCGTGTCGAGGTCAGCAGCACACCACCCCCACTGTAAACAGTGTTGGTACTGCACTGCTTCCCCCTCCCGAGATGCCGGATGGTGGACCAGAATCGCTTCGAAGCCGTATGGAAGTCTTTCTCCATGGCCTCTCCGAACTCTTCCCACGCCTGAGTTTTTGCCTCGGCGGGCGGCTCGGCTGGTCGCCGAGGCAAAAACTCGGGCGTGGGAAGAGTTCGGAGAGACTTAGACTGCCGGTAAACATCAGCTGCTTCCGGAGTCCCACAGGCCAATAAAGCCCGGTAGGACTCCTTCTTCAGCTTGACGGCTTCCCTCACCGCTGGTGTCCACCAGCTTTGAGGGTTGCCGCCGCGACATGCACCGACAATCTTGCGGCCACAGCTCAGACCAGCCGCCTCAACAATAGAGGCGTGGAACATGGTCCACTCAGACTCAATGTCCCCCGCCTCCCTCGGGACGTGTTCAAAGCTCTTCCAGAGGTGGGAGTTAAAGCTCCGTCTAGTGGGGGACTCTGCCAGGTGTTCCCAGCAAACCCTCACAGTACGTTTGGGCCTACCAGGTCTGACCGGCTTCCTCCCCCACCATCGGAGCCAACTCACCACCAGATAGTGGTCGGTGGAGAGCTCCGCCCCTCTCTTCACCCGAGTGTCCAAGACATGCGGCCGCAGGTCAGATGAAACGACAACAAAGTCGATCATCGAACTGCGGCCTAGGGTGTCCTGGTGCCAAGAGCACATGTGGACATGTGGCTTGAACATGGTGTTTGTGATGGACAATCCGTGACGAGCACAGAAGTCCATGAGTTTTCTCCGTAGTGTGTCTAGGCTCTCCCTTAGAGATAGGGTGAGGAACTCAGTCATCCGGGGAGGACTCAGAGTAGAGCCGCTGTTCCTCCACGTCGAGAGGAGCCAGTTGAGGTGGCTCGGGCATCTGGTCAGGATGCCTCCCGGACGCCTCCCTGGTGAGGTATTCCGGGCACGTCCCACCGGGAGGAGGCCCAGGGAAAGACCCAGGACACGCTGGAGGGACCATGTCTCCCGGCTGGCCTGGGAACGCCTTGGGATTCCCCCGGAGGAGCTGGCCCAAGTGGCTGGGGAAAGGGACGTCTGGGCCTCCCTACTGAAGCTGCTACCCCCGCGACCCGACCCCGGATAAGCAGTTGTTTTCTTCTTGCATAGTGGCCAGAAGACTGGCCATCATGTTCGACTTGAACAGGTGCCCCTGGAAATGAGCAAGCCAAATGCCTCCATCTCCTGCATCATACTAAGCATTGCAGTGCTGAAGATGGCACTTGAAGCAGAGGCTCCCAAAACGAAGGGGATCAAAACTGTCCGGGATACCATGCTGAAAAGCTTACAGAAAAGATTTGAAAATGCTGAGAAGACCAAATGTTTGGTGCTGGCAACACTCCTGGATCCTCGGTACAAGGGTCAAGCCTTAGCACTAGGCACTCTAAGCAATGCCAAAGAATGGATAAAAGAACAGGCCGAGAAACTGACCGAGGGTGAGAAAAGGACCTCCTTGGAAGATGAAGGCCCAGATCTAAAACATGTAAAGGTGGAGGAAGAAGAGGAGGAATCTGGTCCACTGGCCTGCTTCAACAAACGTATGCAAACTTTTTGGGGGCTCATGTTCAAACCTCTGAAGGGATTGATTAAGAGCAGCAAATCTCTCAGCAACTGGACCAGTACTTACAGGAGCCGTTGATTGACAGACAGACCGGTCAACCACTGCAATGGTGGAAACAAAATATATCACGTCTCCACCTTCTGGCACCACTGGCAAGATAGTTCCTCTCTCCACCTCCCTCCTCTGTTCCCAGTGAGAGATTCAGTGAGACTGGCCAGATTTATGACAAAAGAAGCAGGCTCACTGGAGAAAAAAATGCTGAGCATCTCTGTTTCCCGCATTACAACCTGCTGCTCCTAAACTGGGACTACTAAGACCTTTTAGTGAGGCGTTGCTGGGATAAATAAAACAACTCAGGTTCAGATGTTCACATTTCTTCGTGTTAATTTATTTTTTGTTTTATTACTATGTACAAATTTTGTCAAGTCTGTTGCACTACAATGGTGTGGTGTAAAAATAAAAATAAAAATAAAAAAGCCCACTACTGTTCTTTGTTATACTGCTGTTTACAAAGTTCTGAGACACTACGCCTTATGCTGTTACAAGTGCTAAGTGTTAAGATTGTTTTTATTGCTATCTATCTAAATGTTATACATTGTTTGTTAAACCCTGTTAATATGTGTTATTTTCTTAATAAATGTTTATTTTTGTCTAAATTGGTACTTGTGTAACATTTGTTATCATTGTGTCATTTTATCATGTAAATGGAAGAAGAAATATCAATATCGGCTTTAAGAATCGACCCAAATAAATCAGCCCCATGTATCGGTTTGCCTGATGTCAAAATAATCCGTATCGGTATCAGCCTTAAAAAACCTGTATCAGTCAATCTCTAGTCTGAACAGGTCACCTCTGAAAACAGCTGTAGTCATGAATCTATGAGACTTTGCAAAACAAATAAACCAAACAAACTGAATCAAAAATACTTGATGTTTCTTTAAAATAGTTATGGAAAACATACACATAATTTAAAAAAAATAATTGGCGTTATCCCAGGCTAGCGTTTGTGTTAATTGTGGACACATTCTGGTCTGGAGTGCTGCAAACTGTATTAGCTAATGCAGCCTAGCAAGTGAGGCTGATATAGACGTTAGGCCGACGGCACACTTTTACTTTAACTCTAAAGAACTGATATTAAGAAGAGTGGTGTTTGTTACTTTATTTAAAAAAACATAAGAGAAAAGCTTATAAAGAATCTTAAAACAAACTTACCACAACTGTCTGAGAACAGCAAATGTTAAACTCAGGCCAGCTCTACTGTGATTGGCCGAGTTTGTTGCCCCGACAACACTCCTCTCCTCAGCCGGTGAAAAAAGATTTTACACACATCTTCAAATCGATTTAGCATGTGTGTGGATTTTTGTACAAGTAATTATTTAGTTGTACAAGTAAAAACAATTTGCTGTACAATTTTCCCATCATAATTTACAGGTGTTTAACTCCAGAATACATGTGCAGATATTATGAAACATTTTTACCTTCATAAAAACCTCTTAAATACCATGTTCTTCTAAAAATGCCATTAGTTGCTTGTAAACCACCTTTTCAAGAATTTTAGAGATAAAAGGCAGTTTGGAAATAGCCCTGTAGTTCTCAAAAGTATCAAAAGACCAGGTTTCTTAAGAAAAGGGTGAATTACAGCACCAGAGGACAGGCTACTATTTATAATTGCATGTAGAACTGATGCAATAGTGAGGAAAACCTCTTTAAATGATCTAGGGAGGAGAGCGTCATGAGGAGAACCTGAGGGCTTCATGTGAGCAACAATTAGGCCGTGGGCCAGAATCTGTACGGTGACTTTTCGTATGAACTGTCAGGGGGCAACTTTCTTCCACCGGGAAAAGTTGCTACACATAGCAGTGAACTCAAAACACCAATGTTCCCACGTTTTCACTTGCACATTAATAAGTTATAGCCGATAAAAAATCTAAACTGTGGCGCTCCGGTCCAAGAGGTCACGTGATACGATTTTTGCTGCTCTGCCAATCAGAGCGCTGTATTGTCAGCTGTGCGCGTTCACCACGTCATCATGGCTGCGCCCGTAAGATGTTTGTATGCATTTGTTTCCAGACGAAGAAAGCCCAATAATAGCATTTCCTGGCGTCAGCTGGCAGAGATCTTGATGGCAAGAAAAAAGAAATAGCCCAGACCATCCATCATTCGTTTTCTAACACGCTTATCCCCGCTGGATTCGCGAGGTGCCGGTGTCTATCTCCAGCTGTCAATGGGCGAGATGCTCGTTGTGCTAAACGAGTTATCCCCTTCGGTATTTGTAGAATTTCAATAAAACTTTTAACCTCCAGCTTTGTGAAGTCTAAATATTTTAAACATCACATTCTAATAAAATGAAATAGTTTTTTTTTTTAATTCCTAATAGGCTACATTGTTCTATTTTTAAAAGAGACATATCTCGTTTTCTTAAGGTTAATATCTCTATATGTTCTTGGTTGAATTAAAATCTTACTAAATCTGATCATTTTGGCTGTACCAGTGTTCATTTGATCACACGTGAAATCCGCTCTATATGATCCATTCATGCGGGTCAAAAGAAAAGAAAAAGAAAAAAGACAAACCAGTAGACAGCTGTAATGGACTCAGGAAGGTGGATTTTTGGTTTAAGCAGACAGACATGCGACAATCTAATAACATAAAGCTAATATTTTCGTGACACATGTGGAAATGACCACAGAGCCGTTTACTTTCTCATAACGTGTTATATTGAGTGATCAATCGAGTTTTAACCGACATAGCAATCCTTTATGATAGCACTAACAAGTGTTACATTTTCAGTTTTTTCACACTAACTGAACGATAATGTAACGCCACCATTGCTGTATTTCGTTAAGAAAAGTAAAACATCTTCATTTTCACTCCTAATAGGTTGGAAATTAGGCGGAGTTGACTGGATTCTTTCTTCCAGCTGAATGCGCTCCCGACGAAGGGGATGCAAATTCTGGCGGGGATAAGTGATAAGACGTTTGGCACAAAGACACCTGTGCTATCCTAGCGCAGCAGGTCTTGGTGATATCACAGTAAATTTGGCAAAAGACTGGGCTATTTCTGCCCTGCGATGGACTGGCGACCTGTCCAGGTTATACAACGCCTCTCGCCCATTGACAGCTGGAGATGGGCACCGGCACCTCGCGAACGCAGGGATAAGCGTGTTAGAAAACGAATGATGGATGGTCTGGGCGATTTATATTTCCTTGCCATCAAGATCTCTGCCAGCTGGCGCCAGAAAATGCTATTATTGGGCTTTCTTCGTCTGGAAACAAATGCATACAAACATCTTACGAGCGCAGCCATGATGACGTGGTGAGTGCGCACAGCTGACAATACAGCGCTCTGATTGGCTGAGCAGCAAAAATCGTATCACGTGACCTCATGGACCGGAGCGCCACAGTTTAGATTTTTTATCGGCTATAACTTATTAATGTGCAAGTGAAAACGTGGGAACATTGGTGTTTTGAGATCACTGCTATGTGTAGCAACTTATCCCGGTGGAAGAAAGTTGCCCCCTGACAGTTCATACGAAACTTCTTAAGGAAGCGTCCTACAGATTCTGGCCCACGGACTAAATCTCCTGTAAAGACAGCAGAGAAACTGGCTCAAACTTGTCGAAGACAGCAGAGCAGAGAGCAGGGGTAGATCAGTCAGAAACAGAAAGGGGGATCTGGGCTTTCAGAGATGTTACTTTTTTCACAAAGAGAGATCTTCACAAGCTTCCTGGGAGAGCTCAACACATACCATCTATGGAGCATGGAGAAGCAGCTCAATAGTTTTAAATAAAACAAGAGCTTTGTGGCAATTTGCCTGAATGATAACAAAAAAGTATTTTCTCCTAGCATCCCTGACAGTTTTCTGAGAAGACTTGAAGTTTATCCTTCTTCCTCTAACGCTCAGCTCTCTTGCACTCTCTTCTGACAGAGTTGTTTCATTCAACCAGGGTTCAGATTTGGCTTTTACGTGCCTGATCTCAAAAGGGGCCACAGAATCTAAAACTTTTCGACAGGTTGAGGAGAACCATGAACTGAGTTTTTCACAGCTTCCATGGGGATTCAGGAGAGCTGCAGTCCTGACTAAAAACATCTGAAAACTGACCAGCATTGGAAGAGTTAAAAACAGAGCTCTCAACTCTCACACAATGACCATGTGACACACGCATTTCCCTGTCTTCACACGCACACATGGTATTACTCACGCATAAAAATAACAATGGGTCATACGGGCTGCGGATGATCCGTTCACAGCTCGGTCCATCCAGAGCTCAATCTAAACCCCGCCTTCTATGGAGCTGTCTCAGCTACTTTCGCAGCTTGTGGCCATCAGTAATTCCTGTTGCAGTTCCTATTAACAGAGCAGCAGGAAGAGCGATCAGAGTTATAAATAATTTTGGTCTTAACCAGTGGTGAAAGTAAGCCTGGTACTGCGTACGCAGGAGGCAAGAGGGGAGAGCAGCTGCCAGATAAAGCCTCCATTCAGTTTAATGTCCATCTGCCCGTAGCAAAATGTCCCATTTAAAATCAATAGGAGAGTTAGTAGTTTCATGCTATTTTGTTTAACGTCACAGAACCAGTGGTTGTGCATCGCCTTGCACTTGAATTCAGGTGCAAATTATGTTACATGTAATTTAGGTGCGCACCTTCAAGGTGCACTTGTAACATCAGGGGCTTCAGCTCAGACCTGTCATTCCTCCTCTTCCCTCCAAAGGAGTCCTTAATAGTCTTTATTTATGCATTTTCCCATTGTTTATTGCTCGCGCACGAATGGGGGAACAAATCCGCCCATCTCACCGCCTCAAACCGGTGTTATTAAGTATAAATTATGCTGGTCCCAGACGTTACCAAAAAATAGTGGGGGGTTTTCTACAGTCACTTAGGAACCAATGAGGCGCAGAGCTTGAAAAGCAGCACTTATACTGATAGAATCTCAATTAATCAATCAATCAATCAAATATTATTTGTCAATTACAATTTGCATTGCAATCGAAAAATCAGCTCCAGTACAACCGTCCATCACATACACTTAAACAAACAAACATTTTGGGGGGAACGATTGACTGAGGCCTTGCGTTGCCAAGGAACGCAGCCAGTCGGCCGCTGCTAGTCAGCGCAGCCGTGAGGCGCATTCCTCCAAACAGCCCGGACCCCGCCTAAATGGAGTTTACAGGCGCTGCCTTGAAATCTGAAGTAAGATTAAAAACAAGGAGATAGTGGAGGGAGAAATAAAAAAAAAAATATTATCATAATGTAAAAACATTACAGTATGAGAAATCCTACGTAAAAAAACCTCATTGCATAAAGGCACAAATATAACGAATACAACCGTACACATAAGCAGAAGGAGAACATTTTGAGATTGATCGTGTGTAAGTCCATGAGTGAAATGTGAGTCAGTGGTATTTGAATGTTGTGTGGGAATCTGTATGCAGGGATGGGCACAAATAGATCAAAATGTATTTCCAAATAAAATACAAAATACCCACCTTAAAAATGTATCAAAATAAACTACAAAATACAGCAGCCAAAAATGTATCAAAATAAAATACTGTATTTTTGTATTTTCAAAATACTACAAAATACTTCATTCTAAGCACCTTTTTCTTCTATCCCTTCACTTGTACATTATCTGGAATAACATATGCTGACCCCTCATGTTAGACACCCCAATACAAACCTCTGCCCTGAGAAATGTTCAGTAACTCAAGAAGCCCTTCCTTAAGTATATTTATTTACTCTATTGGTGGAATAGATTGCCCACTATGAATCAGTGACAATAAGTCAAAGACAAACAATCCAAATAGGCCGTGGGCCAGAATCTGTAGGGTGACTTTTCGTATGAACTGTCAGGGGGCAACTTTCTTCCACCGGGATAAGTTGCTACACATAGCAGTGATCTCAAAACACCAATGTTCCCACGTTTTCACTTGCACATTAATAAGTTTAAGCCGATAAAAAAATTTAAAGTGTAGCGATCCGGTCCAAGAGGTCACGTGATTCGAGTTTTGCTGCTCAGCCAATCAGATCGCTGTATCGGCAGCTGTGCGAGTTCAACCAGTTCATCATGGCTGCGTCTGTAAGGTGTTGTTTGCATCTGTTTCCAGACGAAGAAAGCCCAACAATAGCATTTTCTGGTGCCAGTCGGCAGAGATCTTGATGGCAAGGAAAAATAAATAGCCCAGTCCATACATCCATTTATTTTCCTACATGCTTATCCCTGCTGGGTTCGCGAGGTGCTGGTGCTGATCTCTTTTTTTTTTTTTTTTTTTTTTCCTCTGGTGCTGATCTCTAGCTGTCAATGGGCGAGACGCGGGGTATAAACTGGACAGGTCGCCAGTCCATCGCAGGGCAGAAATAGCCCAGACTTTTGCCCAATTTACTGTGATATCACCAAGACCTGCTGCACAGTTGTCGTGCCAAACGACTTATCCCCGCCAGAATTTGTATCCCCTGCGTCGGGAGCGCATTCAGCTGGAAGAATGAATCCAGTCAACTCCGCCTCATTTCCAACCTATTAGGCGTGGAAATTAAGATGTTTTACTTTTCTTAAAGAAATATAGCAATGGTGTCATTACATTATCGTCCAGTTAGTGGGTTAAAACTGAAAATGTAACACTTGTTAGTGCGATCGTAAGGGATTGCTATGTTGGTTAAAACTCGATTGATCACTCAATATAACACGTTCTGAGAAACTAAACGGCTCTGTGGTCATTTCCACATGTGTCACGAAAATATTAGCTTTATGTTATTTGTTGCATGTCTGTCAGCTGAAACCACAAATCCACCTTCCTGAGTCCATCACAGCTGTCTGCTGGTTCATCTTTTTTCTTTTTCTTTTTTGGTAGCTAAACCTGCATGAATAGATCATATAAAGCAGATTTCACGTGTGATCAAATGAACACTGAATAAAGGTACAGCCAAAATTATCAGATCTAATAAGATTTTAATTCAACCAAGAACCATATAGAGATATTAACCATATTAAGAAAACAAGATATGTCGCTTTTAAAAATATTTTAAAAAAAATAAGAGTTTAAAAAATCTATTTAATTTTATTATAATGTGATCTTTAAAAATATTTAGACTTCCCAACTCTGGAGGTTAAAAGTTTTATTGATTTCAAGCACTCTCCTGATGCAGGGGATACAAATTCTGGCGGGGATAAGTCGTTTGACACAACACCTGTCGCCTGTGCTATCCTAGCGCAGCAGGTCTTGGTGATACCACAGTATATTGGGCAAAAGTATGGGCTATTTCTTTCCTGCGATGGACTGGCGACCTGTCCAGGTTGTACCCCGCCTCTCTCCCATTGACAGTTGGAGATAGACACCGGCACCCCTCGCGATCCCAGCGGGGATAAGCGTGTTAGAAAATGGATGGATGGATGGATGGATGGATGGATGTATGGACTGGGCTATTTCTTTTTCCTCGCCATCAAGATCTCTGCCAACTGGCACCAGAAAATGCTATTATTGGGCTTTCTTCGTCTGGAAACAGATGCAAACAACATCTTACGGACGCAGCCATGATGAACTGGTTGAACTCGCACAGCTGAAAATACAGCGATCTGATTGGTTGAGCAGCAAAACTCGAATCATGTGACCTCTTGGACCAGAGCGCAAAATTTATATTTTTTATCGGCTACAACTTATTAAAGGGGAAGTCCGGTCAACAAGGAAAAATCAGGGTATCATTAGCTATAACTAAAACTAATACATTTGTGGTTATTTAATGAACTTATCTTTAATCAATAAGAAAATAAAAACATAAATTGTCGTCTGAATCACTGTGTATGGGGGCTGACATGACTGCCCAAATATGGGCAGTAAGGGGCGTTTGACATCACATCCTGCGACGTGGAAGAGCGGAAGCGGCGACAGTATTTCTCTCCGCTTTCCATGCAAAGTCAATAGGAGCCGTTCTACACAGCTGCGATCATCAATAATTATTTCGGATTTCCAGAGGACTTCACCGCTGACATTCCCAAGAGCTATTGCTGAAGCAACAATGCCCACGTGCATGGCCATCGGATGTTCCAACACAACTGGTAAAAGAGGAAAAAACATTGCTTATTTCAACATAGTCACTTCAGCGATCTCTCCTCCGCTGTGTGTTTGTGTGTGTGTGTGTGTGTGTGTGTGTGTGTGTGTGTGTGTGTGTGTGTGTGTGTGTGTGTGTGTGTGTGTGTGTGTGTGTGTGTGTGTGTGTGTGTGTGTGTGTGCGCGCGCTCAGCTGCAGCGCCGGTGCAAAGCCGTGCTCAGCCCAGCATGTGCTGGAATGCTCTTATATTTTAATACTTGACCAAGATGGATTCCTCCACATAAACATGATTAAATGAGAATTATTATTAATTAAAAAAACTTATAATTTTTTGCACAGTATGTAGTAGTTTTATATTTAAAGTACTTTCAGCTGTTTGAATTCTGATTTTGACCGGACTTCTCCTTTAATGTGCAAGCGAAATTGTGGGAACATTGGTGTTTTGAGATCACTGCTATGTGTAGCAACTGATCCAAGTGCAAGAAAGTTGCCCCCTGACAGTTCATACGAAACTTCTTAAGGAGACGTCCTACAGATTCTGGCCCACGGACTAAAATGGATGATTTATTTAGACATTTATACTGGTAAGCATTTTAACATTTTAAGTGATTTAATTCAATTCAATTTTATTTATTTATATAGCACCAATTTAACATCATAACCACCACAGTGCACAACCTTGATCAATGTAAATACCAAAAAAAGTTAAAAATAAAAATCTGGTTGTTACATTAATACTGTAAAACAAAAAAAGAAAGGTAAATTGCAAACTCAAGTGTTGTGATCTAAGCTTGTGAACTCAACTTGTAAGCCTTGTGCTGTGTAACCTTACCTTGTCTAAACTGTGGATCAAAAGAAGTGCTCTAGTTCTCATGTTCTACCCTCTACTTGCCCAGATTCAACCATAATTTGTTACATTACAATATTACTGTCTTTGAATTGTAAGGCATTACACTACGTTTACATTACTTTCACCAAAATAACAGGAAATATGGATTTCTTCGTGTGTTCAATGCAGCTCATTACACGGCAGGAGGTGATGTGGTATGACATAATAACTGAGCTAGGCTTAAGGCTAACAAAAGAACAATATAATGGTTGCAGTTATGGCTCATGGGACAATGTAGGCCCCAACGGCCAAAGGTCATTCACAACTTAATCTAGTAAAATATTGCCATAGTGAAATTGTATGTTGACTTTAAATAGTTCTCATCATTGCTGATTGCCTTTTCTTCCACTTACAGTTGTGTAGACTTAATGCAAATAGTTTGAGAATAATGGCTAAGATCTTTGTCCATAAAAGCAACATTTTAGTTATTCTCACTGCTTGAAATGAGAAGTATAGCCTAAGCATGTTAGATCTGTTGCATGAATGGCAGAGATAACTCAAATTCCCTTTCTACAGTCATCTAAATAGGGCAATCAAATTCCAGGACCAGCATAGATGACTTTTTTTAATTCTTGGATAATCTTCTCTGGTGCCAATTAAGCATTTCTCAATTTTGGATTAAAAAGCAAAGTAACTTCAGTTACTGAGAATTGTACCAAGTAAAATGTTACTGAAATTGTATTGGTAATGCCTTATATTACTGCATTACTGCAAAAAGTAAAGTAAAAGTAAAAAGTAATTAAATTACTTCTTAACTGCATTACTCCCAACACTGATATTGTGTAGGCTACATACAGTCAACAGTAGAACATTATTTAGGTACATTTCTAAGAAAAAGTAAATTAAAACGGCCAACACTAGTATGAGCCAAAACTAGCCTACTACAAGTGGCGGAGAAGGTCACCTGTGGTGCTGCAGCAGCACACATATTGACAATGAGATACAAAAGTCCTATGTAGGCTAAAGGCTAATTACATGAAACAAAAGGAAACCGTGTAACATAACAATAACTTTAAAAACGTGATTCTTTGAATCTTCACTGGTGAAATCAACAACAGTGACACTAACACAGAGAGTTAGTTAGCAGCTAACATTCAAAAGTTAAATAGCCTAGCCTTAAGAACACTGAACGTTACACTGAACAGGAACATGCAATAAAAAGAGTGATTAGTGGTTGAGAATAAATGAGTTACGGAAATAAACTAGGTAAATTTGGTTGCTCACCTTGCTTTGAAACAACTTCCTTGACTGGTCCTGACAAAGCACCAAGTAGAAGATACCTGACTCAATCTAATATTCAGCACCGTGCGTTTTGTGTTGATCGAGCAATGTGCCCATAGCAAGTGTGAAACAGTGCCAAAATTCCCTAGTGGCCGAGAGTGGTATCACAGGGACTTGACTGCAAAGGTGCCACAGACACTATTTCATGCTTTATAGATAGTTAGATGTCATCACAGACTGTCTCACAGAAAGTATTTTACAGTATTTTGAAAATACAAAAATACACAACACTGAAGTATTTTGATACAAAATACAACGGCATTTTCATCATCTCAATAAAATACAAATTACAAAATAGTATTTTGTATTTGAAATACGTATTTCAAATACTTGTATTAGAAATACTGCCCATCCCTGTCTGTATGTCCATGAAGGCCGTTCCTCCGGCAGGCAAGTGCCCTTGATGGAAAGTCTCTCACTTCACAGCCAGCTGTACGCCCCCACAGATGTCTTGCAGGGGAGGGGGGGGGGGTAAGCAGGGGGGGAGTAGTTCTGTGCGATTTCGCCATAACAACGCAGGGGAGAATTTAGGTTAAAGGGAGTCTGATTTAATACACAATTTGTTTTGAGAACAAGCTGACACTTTTCCTTCAGCTTTAAAAGTTTTTTCATCACTGGCTCCTGTTATGATATATTTTTCGAGGATGAACCCGGACACAGCACGCACACACAGAGCAAGTTCTTAGGAGTGAGTTTTATTGAATGGTGTGGAAGATGGATGATGATGGGACCAGAGTCTTACAACAGACGGAGGTGCAGGGTGCAGAAGTTGGCCGGCAGGAGGCGAGTGGAGAGACTGACCCGGAGGAACTCTGGAGCCGAAGACTTGAGACCGGAGCGTCAGAGCTGATGACTTGAGACCAGAGCGTCAGAGCCGATGACTTGAGACCAGAGCGTCAGAGCCGATGACTTGAGACCAGAGCGTCAGAGCTTGAGACCGGAGCGTCAGAGCCGATGACTTGAGACCAGAGCGTCAGAGCCGATGACTTGAGACCAGAGCGTCAGAGCCGATGACTTGAGACCGGAGCGTCAGAGCTTGAGACCGGAGCGTCAGAGCCGATGACTTGAGACCAGAGCGTCAGAGCCGATGACTTGAGACCAGAGCGTCAGAGCTTGAAACCGGAGCGTCAGAGCCGATGACTTGAAACCAGAGCGTCCGAGCCGATGACCGGAGCGTCAGAGCTTGAGACCGGAGCGTCAGAGCTTGAGACCGGAGCGTCAGAGCTGTGGACCTGAGAGCAGATCTTCTGAGCCGAATACTGGAGAGCAGAACATCTGAGACGAGCACTGGAGAGAACAAAGCTGACGGAAAAAGTCTAAAGGCTGACTGTAACAAAAACCAGGTTGAAAGGAGTCTTACGGCTGACGGTAACAAAAACGGAGCTGACAAGAATACTGGCAGAGACTGAGCGGGAGTGAACGCTATGGACCGGCGACGAGAACAGAATGAGGTGAGTCTTATAAAGAGGTGAACACAGGTGGCAACAGATCAGGGGTAATTGCTGCCTGACAGGTGACGGGAATGAAAACTAATTAGTGTCCAGAGGAGTGACTAAAGCTGAGCAAGGGAGAGCTAAGTGAACTACAAACTAACAAAGAAGCCAGACAAAACTTAAACCATGACAGCTCCAGGGTCCAATTTTCCAAATTAGAGGGCTCTTTTTCGCATATTCACATCCAGATGTTATCCGGTCACGTTATCCGGTCATGTTCCAGGGGGGAGACAGTTATCCCATCTCGCCTCTCCCAACCACCGCCGTTAGCTTCTCCAGCCTGATGTTCTGTCCATTCATCGCTTTTGTGATTGCGTCGTATCCCGCTGGTAGTCTGATAAAAGCCGAATTCGCCACCAGCAGTCGTTGAAGTTGTTGATACATCAGAAATCCCCCACATTCAATCAGAAGAAATCCTAGAATCATAAATCTATATATATACGTCTTCTGCGTCCTCCACGGAAATCATTGAGAGGCACACCGTGGACCACCTATTCCACCGATCCACGGAGTATCCCGCAAAAAAAGGTTCCATCGGGACAGGAATGCTCCCCGTTCCTTTGCTTTCCAGTTGAAAGAAGTTGATCAATGGCATTTAGAGACCAGCTGACGAGATCCATAATTTCCTTAGCTTCTGTTTTCCGAGCTTTTCGGTTGCTGTGAAGAAATTGCAAAAAGACACAGAATCTGGGATTGCAATGTATAAAAAGCTCTATATTTCCTATAGGATTCTGCCATTAAGACTATTAGTGGGCTAAAAGCTCCAACCACAAACAAAATCTGCTCGGACAACAACTTCAAACTTAAACCTTCAGCTTGCGTAATCATGGACTAGAGCGTACTGCACCATAGAGGAGATATATTGTCTTGTCAGGGCGGAGACTGAGACGAGAAACCTGTCGCTGTGAAAGGTAACAAAAAATGTTATAAACTGTAACGGGCTAGAAGTTTATGGAGCTGAAAAGAGGAAAAAAAACGCAGCTGGATCATGCGTAAAGACGCAGCATGAACCCATGTGTGCTTCAAGTGTAGCAGCTGAGGGGAAATGTTGGCCCATATAGGCTTGAGGAAAATCAGCCTCAGTCACAAATGAGGTTATAGACTTACATTAATAAACTTAACAATAGATTAATGGTAATTGGGGGTATTTTCATTGCCTGGATGGGAATATGATAATTCATATTGTGCCTTTTATAATCAACTGTAATATTTTCTTGTTAAAGTCAAGAAAAAAGATTGTATTTGTAACGTTCCTGGCACTAATTCTTCTGAGGGTAAGGTTGTTGATTACTACCCCGATTTATCCAAAGTTCCTTCCTGCTACCATGATCTTAAGGAGGTTTTTAACAAGGCCAAGGCCACGGGTCTCCCTCCTCATCGTCCCTTTGACTGCGCAATCGACCTATTACCCGGAACCGTCCCACCCAGAGGTCGTCTTTATTCATTATCACCGCCCGAGTCCCAAGCCATGCAGGACTACATAAATGAGTCCCTAAGAGCCGGCATCATTCGCCCCTCCTCATCTCCTGCGGGGGCGGGGGGGTTTTTTGTCGGGAAGAAGGATGGCTCCCTTCGACCTTGCATTGATTATAGGGGGCTCAATAACATTTCGGTTAAGAACCGATACCCTATCCCATTAATGAACACCGCGTTTGACCAAGTCCAAGCAGCAAAGGTGTTCACTAAGCTGGACCTACGCAATGCCTATCATTTGGTCCGCATAAAGGAAGGAGATGAGTGGAAGACCGCTTTTAACACACCAACCGGCCATTATGAATATTTGGTGATGCCTTTTGGCCTAACCAATGCCCCAGCAGTTTTCCAGAATCTAGTCAATGATGTTCTCAGGGATATGATAGGCCGCTTCGTTTTTGTTTACCTGGATGATATCCTCATTTATTCTGAAATTATTCATAAAAAACATGTCCGCTCAGTTCTTCTCCGGCTCCTCCAGAACCAGCTTTATGTAAAAGCTGGTTCGTGTGAGTTTCATTCATCATCAACCTCCGTCCTCGGTTTTGTTCTGTCCCCTGGTCAGATTTCCATGGACCCAGCCAAGGTCCGGGCCGTCACTAAGTGGCCCACTCCTGTAGATCGTAAGCAGCTCCAGAGGTTCCTGGGGTTCGCTAATTTCTACAGGAGGTTCATTCGAAACTTCAGCCAGGTTGCTTCCCCACATCACGCACTCACGTCAAGCAAGACAAGGTTTGCTTGGAACGAGCAGGCTGACCAGGCCTTCAAGCGCCTAAAGAGTCTCTTCACCTCTGCCCCTATTCTCGTTTCTCCTGATCCAGAGAGGCAGTTTATAGTGGAGGTTGATGCTTCTAGCTCTGGGGTTGGAGCGGTCCTCAGCCAAGAGTCCACTGACGGCCGTATTCATCCTTGTGCTTTTTTTCTAGAAAGCTGTCTAAGGCTGAGCAGAATTATGATGTGGGCAATCGTGAACTTTTGGCCGTTAAGTTAGCTCTCGAGGAGTGGAGGCACTGGCTCGAGGGTTCCAAGCTCCCGTTTTTGGTCTGGACTGACCACCGCAATCTAGAATACTTAAAGACTGCCAAGAGGCTCAATCCTAGACAGGCCAGGTGGGCGTTGTTTTTTGGCCGTTTTGATTTCACCCTCTCCTACAGACCCGGATCCAAGAATGGCAAACCCGATGCTCTGTCCAGGGTGTTCGAGACTTCTGAAGAGGACCTCGACCAAGAATGGGGGTTCATCTTGCCCGACACAGTAAGGTGTGCTGTCTCCCGCCTCGGGCTTGAGAGAGAGGTAAGGGAGTCTCTTGGGTCTGTTCAGGTACCCAAGGCCTGCCCCAAGGACAGACTATTTGTTCCCCATCACCTCAGGCCTAAAGTCATCGATTTCTGCCACAGCTCCCGCTTATATGGTCATCCCGGCATCAGTAAGACCCTTAGGCTCATTCGCTCCCAGTTTTGGTGGCCCTCCTTAACCACAGACGTCAGTCAGTTTGTCTCCGCCTGCTCTCCCTGCAACCAGGCTAAGGCTTCCCGTCGCCCCCCTGCAGGTCTGCTCCGTCCCCTGCCTGTCCCTTCCCGGCCTTGGTCCAGCCTTTCGATGGACTTTGTTACTGGCCTCCCACCCTCTGACGGCTACACTGTTATCCTCACTATTGTAGACCGCTTTTCAAAAATGGTCCATTTGGTTCCTTTATCTAAGCTCCCCTCAGCCAAGGAGATGGGGTTGATCCTAGCCAAGGAGGTATTCAGACTGCATGGTCTGCCCTCCGATATTGTTTCAGACAGGGGTCCACAATTTGTGGCCCGTTATTGGCAGGAGTTCTGCGCCATGCTTGGCATCTCTGTAAACCTCTCCTCCGGCATCCACCCTCAAACAGATGGCCAATCAGAGAGAATGAATCAGGAGGTTGAGACTAAGATTCGCCTCTTCTGTCAATCTGACCCCTCTAAGTGGGCTCGAGATTTACCCTGGGTGGAGCACGCTATTAATGCCACACCCTCCTGCTCCACTGGTCTCTCCCCATTCTACGTGGTTTATGGTTTCCAGCCACCAGTGTTCGCCACTGAAGAGGTGAAGTCCAGGGTCCCGTCTGCCCGTCTCTCAGCCATAAGGTGCCAACGCGCCTGGAGGAAGGCCAAGAAGGCCATTCTCGCTGCCTCCAGTAATCAGGCCCGTGCAACCAACCGTCGGCGGAGTCCTGCCCCACAGTACCAGGTTGGAGACAGGGTTTGGCTGTCCACCAGAGACCTTCCCCTGAAGGTCGACAGTAAAAAGCTGGCACCCCGGTATATCGGGCCTTTCACCATCACCAAAGTGGTGAATCCTGTGGCGGTTCGCCTCCGTTTGCCTCCGGCCATGAAGGTCCATCCCACGTTTCATGTTTCCCGGGTCAAGCCGGTCAAGACCTCTAGCATGCTTCCCGCCCCCACGCCCCTACCTCCCACCCGGCTTGTTGATGGCTCTCCCGCCTTCACTGTTAAGAAGATCCTGAAGTCTCGTATATGGGGTCGGGGCACCCAGTACCTCATCGATTGGGAGGGTTACGGGCCTGAAGAACGCCAGTGGGTTCCCTCCCGCCACATTTTGGACAAGTCTCTTATTAGGAACTTCCACAGGGCCCATCCGGACCAGCCCAGGGCGCCTGGAATTCGCCCTTGAGGGGGGGGCTCTGTAACGTTGCTGGCACTGGGGCTGCTAATTGCTGTCACCTGTTCTGGCTCCACCCCACCAGCATAAAGGTTCCGTCCCTCTCAGCCTCCAGTGCCAGAACATCTCGAGCCATCTCGGTGAGAACTTCCAGCCATTCTAAATAACCTGTCTGTCCGTCTGAAGCCCGACCTGTCTTTGCCCTGTTTTTGAGCCAGCCCTGCCCCATCTTGGATTTTGCCTGCCCGCCTGAGTTCTGCCTGTCAGCCTCTGGATCTTGGACTGCCCACCCGTGTTCTGACCAAACCAGCCTGTGAGTACCGGAGATTGCCTGTCCCTTAAACTGTCTCTTCTTCTGGATTCTGACCTGGACCTGGAACCTCCTTTTGGATTCACCCTCGGAAACCTCTGCCTGATCAATTGACCTCCCGCTATCGGACCCGGACTGCACTAGGACAAACGGCCTTGGATTATCCAGCACGGACTCTGCCGATCTCAGGGACCAGAAGTAGCCCTGGCAAGCCCGCCCTCAACCAGGTTAGTGATCTAGCTTCAAGTCCACAGTTCTGTCTGGCTCTGCTGATCACTAACCTGTCGTCTCACTTTCAGGAGCTGCCAGCCGGTGAGCGTGAGCCGCACGCAGCAAGAGCCGTGCAAACCTTTCCTTTTAAAAAACAACATCAAAGCGTCACTGACCTGTTTTCGGGTTGTCTTTTGGGTCCATCCAAATTCATAACAGTATTATTTTGAACTTCTGCTTGCAAAAACAACCATTGTTGCGCTGACCTGCCAGCACTTTGCCTGAAAGACAATGATTAGGGCATAAATGACACCTGGGAGAGCAGCTGTGCTCATCAGCAGGTATGTGTGAGAGACACACTGCAAACTGACTGCAGAGAAGCAAGGACCCACTGACAAACATTGAAGGGACAGCCGGTAAGATGAAAAGTATTATAAAAATGTAAAAAGATACTTAATATAATGAGATGTTTAGTTGGGTATGATTGGGGAGCAGATAGGAAAGCTATAAGATTAGTTTATATATTTATGTTACCTTGAGCTACCTCAATAGTTATGCTGCTATAGGCTTAGGCTACTGGAGGACATCAGGGCCTATTTCTCTCACTCTACTGATTTCTACTGTTCTCCAGTCTACTGTTCTCCAGTTTTGCATTGTATTACATTGAAATGACTGTTGTCATTGCAGCTTTTAACTTTTTGTTCTCTCTTTTTTCTTTATAGTAGGTACACCTGGTCTGATGTTCTGTTAACTGTGACATCATCCAGGGAAGACAGATCACCACTATTACCATCTAATGTAGAACAGATTACTGGATCAATGTGTGCTTCTGTGCTTTTTTGTCTGTCTTGTTGTGTCTCTGTTCTGTCTTCTGTAACCCCCAGTCGGTCGAGGCAGATGACCGTTCATACTGAGCCCGGTTCTGCTGGAGGTTTTTCCTTCCTGCTAATGGGTGGTTTTTCTTTCCACTGTCGCTTCATGCTTGCTCAGTATGAGGGATTGCTGCAAAGCCATGGACAATGCAGACGACTCTCCCTGTGGCTCTACGCTTCTCCAGGAGTGAATGCTGCTTGTCGGGACTTTGATGCAATCAACTGGTTCCCTTACATAGGAATTTTTTTGACCAATCAGTATAATCTGATTGATTTTGACTTTGTAAAGTGCCTTGAGATGACATGTTTCATGAATTGGTGCTATATAAAAAAATTGAATTGAATTGAATTGAATTGAATTGGAAGTATAGTGTATGGATCAGCATCGGAGACAGTACTTAAAAAATTGGATACCATACAAAATCAAGCATTGCGTTTGGTAACGGAAGCAATAAGGACAACTTCAACATCAGCTTTACAGGAGGAGGTGGGTGAAATGCCGTTAGCATTGAGAAGGATACAACTGTCATTAAATTACTGGGTTCATTTGCAAGGACACAATTAAAGCCACCCTACACAGGTAACTTTACATTCCTGCAGTGAAAAAGAAAGAGTGGATAATAAGTCATTTGGTTGGACAATTATTCAGAAAGCAACAGAATTAGGATTAAATCATTTAAACATTAGTCCAACAGTACCATTATCAATAACACCACCATGGATTTTACCTGAAATAATAGTAGATTGAACAATATTGGAAAAGAAAAAAAGAGATAAAATGTATATATGTAATTCTATAATAGTGGAGGAATATATATAGAACAGTTTTATAATTATGTAAAAATTTATACGGATGCAACAAAAAATCAACATTGATCAGTTTACAAAGAAATCCTTCAGAAAGTCGTCCAGATATCTTATTAGAAATTCAGCAAATATTATATCATATTCAGATGATGATGTTAACAGTAGTGTTTCTTTGGGTTCCCACACATATAGGAGTGAAAGGTAATGAAATGGCTGATAAGAAAGCTAAAGAGTCGATAAACAAAAGTAAAAGTGATATAAGAATTGACATGAGTAAATCAGAGGTTAAAAGTACTATTAAAAGAAAGATTCAAGAAAAATGGCAAAAACAGTGGGAACAAGATATAAAAGGAAGATGGTTTTACAGAATACAAAGGAAGGTAGGGGAAGTTCGAGGGAAAATTGGGAGGAACAGAATACAGGAAAGGATAATAACAACACTACGGTTGGGACATACAGGACTTAATTCAACGTTACAGTTAATGGGAAAACATGAAACAGGAGGTTGCAATGTATGTGGGGAATTTGAAACGATAGAACATGTTATGTATAACTGTAGGAAATATCAAAGACAAAGAACACAGATGATAAGGAGTCTTGAAAAGGAAAAAGAGCAGTATTGTCTAATAAATATTTTAAGGAAAAACACTTACGATTCAGGTTATAGAATTATGTTTCATTATTTATTGGTAACAGGTTTAGCAAAAAGAATATAGTTGTTTTTTTGTTGTTGTTTTTTTAGCATGTTCGTCCTGATCCACACTCCTTACTGGTTGGTGGCGGTAATGAACTCTAGAAGAAGAAGAAGAAGAAAAGTGTTATTTAAGATTACTGCTGCTGTTCAAGTGCTTAATGTGTAATGGTTGCTGTGTGTGGGATCCTGCTTACATGGTTTGTGCACCTGGACTGTGAAGGTGGCTGCAGTTAGTTAAAACAAACATGCATTTCACATTGTAAATAATAAGCTTGGGGAAATGTGTGATGTGGGTATGTTTGGGCATAGTGCAATATGATGGTGAATGGGCCAGTGGGATTTTAGGTTAGTTGGTATATAAAAGTACAAGAAATTTTATAAAGCTCTGCTAATGGACATGGGAATTAGATCGGTTTAATTGTTGTTTATGGTATTAAGGAATTTGTGTGTTGTAAATATTGGGCGTGTATTAATTGTAATATTCGTTTTTCAAAGGTTTTTACCTGACTGGTGTTCAAACACTGTTGACTGAGAAGAAAAGAATCAAACAAAATAAAGAATGGGAAAAAGATTCAACTGTTCGGTCTGAGTAATTCCAGCTACACTCCTGTTGACGTGGGTCCACCCCTTCAAGTGTGGGGTGCATTTGCAAAAGCACTTGACAGTAAAAACCATCTGGAGAATTGCTGGTTCTAAGAGCCACGTCTCAGCTACAATCTAAGAGCCACGTCTCAGCTACAAGCTAAGAGCCACGTCTCATCTACAAGCTAAGAGCCACGTCTCATCTACAAGCTAAGAGCCACGTTTCCTCTACAAGCTAAGAGCCACGTCTCATCTACAAGCTAAGAGCCACGTCTCATCTACAAGCTAAGAGCCACGTCTCAGCTACAAGCTCCCAGCTCAAAGCCCAAGCTCCCAGCTCAAAGCCCAAACTCCAGTAAGGAAATGGCCCATTCTAAGGGCCTACAGCAGCTCAAGACTAGCAGGACTACTGCTAAAAGGCAGTTTTCTCGGCCGGCCAACACAATAACTAGAGCATGTAGAAACATGTCAAGAACTCACTTCGCTCGCTCAATGCGAACGGCTGCAGCAAAATACTGGGAGCACACCCACAATAGCAATCACAGGGGCACAGGTCAGCCGTGTCAGGTCACCCTGGCCTCCACCTCAGGTACCAGTCATGAGTTTCTGGAGTGGTGGAGGTGGGACGGCATTGGTGCTGCCTGTGAGCCCAAGTGTGGGGGTGCCGATGTGGAAAATGCCAGCCTGGAGGAAAGGAGATGACCCTCATTGAGGAGCGAGAACTGGAGCTGGTGAGGAGTGGTTTGTCTTATTCAACAGGAGACTACCACTGTGATGAGGCCCATTGGCATGCCAAATATCCTTGGTCTGAGGATGCTGCAACATTGCCCAATAATCGGAGAGCCGTAGAGGCAACATTTTTGAGGACTGAGCGGCAGTTGTCAAAGGAGCCAGACTGGAAAGTGGCCTATAGAGCCCAGGTCCATGATATGGTAGAGCGGGGAGCTGCCATTAGGCTGTCAAGAGAGATGGTGGAGAGCTGAACTGGTCCTGTATGATACATTAGTGATCTTATTACACCTAATCCTCACTCAGTCACAACCCCTGTGCGGCTTGTTTGGAATAGCAGCCAAAAATTCAAAGGTAGAAGTCTAAATGATCTTCTCATCAAAGGCCCTGATGTGCTGAACAATATATGTGCTGTCCTCTTAAGGTTCAGCTAAGGTGTCTTTGCCGCTCTAGGAGACATCAAAAAAGATTATAATTCTGTCTGGCTTGAGGACAGAATTATGCAATCAACTGGTTCCCGGACACTCTGGAGTCCGTCCAGAGATGCACCTTAACCGTTTTCTCTGGACGGACTCCGGAGCCGATGATATTGGTGAATATGCAATAACAAGGGTCAACATTGGTGACAAACCTGCTGGCTGCATCGCTCAAGTTGCTATGCGAGAGACTGCAAGGTTGCCAAAGTTTTCTCACCTTGTGGAGGAGTAGCGTGTGCTGGAAGAAGACACGTATGTAGATGACATACTCATCTCTTGCAATGATCAGGATCAGCTAAAGCGTATAACAGCCAACATCGAGCAGATCCTAAAGGCAGGCGGATTTCATCTGAAACCTTGGGTCTCTACTCTGGCCAAAGTGGGAGGGGCCCAGAAGGCCCGAAGAGAGCTGGTGCTGCAATCTTTGTGTCATGATATTTTTCTGGGATGAACCCGGACACAGCACGCACACACAGAGCTAGTTCTTAGGAGTGAGTTTATTGAATAGTGTGGAAGATGGATAACGATGGAACCCAGAGTCTTACAACAGTTGGAGGTGTAGGGTGCAGAAGCTGGCCGGCAGGAGGCGTGTTGAGAGACTGACCAGGAGGAACTCTGGAGCTGAAAACTTGAGACCAGGATGGAGCATCTGAGCCGAGGACTAGAGACCAGAACATCTGAGCCGAGGACTTGAGACCAGAACATCAGAGCCGAGGACTTGAGACCAGAACATCAGAGCCGAGGACTTGAGACCAGAACATCAGAGCCGAGGACTTGAGACCAGAACATCAGAGCCGAGGACTTGAGACCAGAACATCAGAGCCGAGGACTTGAGACCAGAACATCAGAGCCGAGGACTGGAGACCAGAACATCAGAGCCGGGGTCAACCTCGCAGAGCAGTCTAAATTAAAAAACTGGGGAACCAAAGGGCCTAAAGAACACAGAGGACCAAAGGGCCTAAAGAACACAGAGGACCAAAGGGCCTAAAGAACACAGAGGACCAAAGGGACTAAAGAACACAGAGGACCAAAGGGACTAAAGAACACAGAGGACCAAAGGGACTAAAGAACACAGAGGACCAAAGGGACTAAAGAACATAGAGGAACCAAAGGGGCTAGAGAACATGGAGGTACCGAAGGGGCTAAAGAACACGGAAGAACCAAAGGGGCTAGAGAACAAGCGAATGGAAACACCAGGGAGACAAGACAGGCGCGCGCCAACGCTGGGACTCAACAGACGTACGAATACGCTGGAGCACAACTAGCGTGCGTAACGCCAAAGGAAAGGAACGGGCGTACCTAATGCCAGAGGGAAGGAACGGGCGTACCTAACGCCGGAGGGAAGGAAGGGGCGTACTTAACGCCAGAAGGAAGGAATGGGCATACCTAATGCCAGAGGGAAGGAACAGGTGCACTTAACGCCAGAGGGAAGGAATGGGTGTACCTAACGCCAGAGGGAAGGAACGGGCGTACCTAACGCCAGAGGGAAGGAACGGGCGTACCTAACGCCAGAGGGAAGGAACGGGCGTACCTAACGCCAGAGGGAAGGAACGGGCGCACGACAGCGCCAAAGGGAAGGAACGGGCGCACCACAGCGCCAAAGGGAAGGAACGGGCGCACCACAGCGCCAGAGGGGAAGAATAGGCGTACCCACGCCAGAGGGAAGGAATGGGCGCACAACAGCACCAGAGGGAAGGAACGGGCGCACGACAGCGCCAAAGTGCAAGAACAGGTGTACGACAACGCCAGGGGGAAGAACAGGCGCACGACAACGCCAGAGGGAAGAACAGGCGCACGACAACACCAGAGGGAAGAACAGGCGCACTGAAAAGACCAGGGCTCAACAACACACGCTGGAGCACAACTGGCGTACAGAAACGCCAGGGGAACCCACCGGGGCGTGAGGGGAACGCCGGGGCTTGGGGAAGAGAACGCCGGGGCATGGGGGAAACGCCGGAGCGCGAGAAAAGAGAACGCCGGGGCGTGAGGGAAACGCCGGGACGCGAGGAAAGAGAACGCCAGGGAGTGAGGGAAACACCGGGACGCGAGGGAAGAGAACATCTAAAACGCCAGGGAAACAAGAACAGAGGGCGTACTAACACGCCAGGGAACCGAGAACAGAGAGCATCTAAACACGCCAGGGAACCGAGAACAGAGGGCGTCTAAATACGCCGGGAAACCGAGAACAGAGGGCGTCTAAACACGCCGGGGAACCGAGAACAGAGGGCATCTAAACACGCCGGGGAACTGAGAACAGAGGGCGTCTAAACGCGCTGGGGAACCGAGAACAGAGGGCGTCCAAACACGCCGGGGAACCGAGAACAGAGGGCGTCCTAACACGCCGGGAAACCAAGAAAAACCTAAACACCAGGAACTAGAGGGTGGGCTAGGCAGCAACAGGCCAGGCCCACCAGAGGACTCAGCCGGCGACATGGGAGCGTCGGAGGGCTCTGGCGGCCATTAAACACCGGGGAAAACAGGGAACAGGGGAACAGAAGAGAGACACCAGGGGAAGTCAAAACAAAATAAAAACTACAGAAGGCTAGAGGGGACTAGACTAACCTAAACAGGGCAAACTAAAACAAAAAAAACAGGAGAAGTAAAGCGTAGGGACCTTGAAGTGCGTAGGGACCCTTAAGAGCGCTGGAACCCATCCAGCGCAGGAACCCAGATGGCGCAGGAACCCACACCCAAAGACATTAAGGGGATTAAACAAACCAAACTAAGAAAAACTAATACAGAACTAAGACCAGAACTACTGGGCTAGGACAGGGACTACAAGGCTAAGACAAGGACTACAAGGCTAAGACAAGGACTACAGGGTGAAGACAGGGACTACAGGGGCTAGGATAGGAACTACAGAGTCTAAAGCTGGAACTACAGGTCTAAAACTGAAAAATCAAAACAAACTGGAAAACTAGGAAGGGAACCAAACGCTAAAGCAAAACTATGAAACAAAGCAAAACAGGGAGACGAGGGCAGGTACGGCTAAGCTAATGAAAAACTAGATAACTAAAGCTAGAAATAAGAACACAAAGCAAAACAGGAAGTCTAAGGTAAAAACTGGAACTCAAAGCAAAACTCGGAAGACTAAAAGCTAACCTAGAACCATAGAACCGAGCTGGAAAAACAAAAGCTAAATAAAAACTCAAATACTCTAAAGAAAAAAAAACCCTAAATAACTCTAAAACACCAAAAATCCTAAGTAAACCAAAACTAAGGTTGAGCGTAAGCAAATGAACAGAAGGCAGAAACCATTCTTCTAAAACAGTAAAATATACAAAAAGCAAGACTAGAAACTAAAGCAGAACTAGAACCAGTGTTGTAGTCAAGTCACTATGCCTCGAGTCCGAGTCCAGGTTCGAGTCTCCAGTGTTCAAGTCCGAGTCAAGTCCAAGTCATTAAAAAAAAAATCTGAGTCGAGTCCGAGTCGAGTCCACTACTCATCCGAGTCGAGTCCGAGTCGAGTCCACTACTCATCCGAGTCAAGTCCAAGTCGAGTCACTATTGATCCAAGTCGAGTCCTTATTGATCAAGTCGAGTCCAAGTTCCGCACTAAAGTAAGCATAGCCTACATGTTTTTAAAGTAAAAAAAAAATCCACATAGCTGCGGTGTCGCAGCTCATAGGCACATCCTAAAGGCGCCCGCTATGGACTTTTATATATAATTTACCTTCTGAACTCACTCTAGTGGTGCTCATCATGACTACACTCCTGTCCTCTTAACTCACAGAAATGCAAAACTTAAATGTGCTTTATTTGAACTGCACATAACCGTCTGTCATAAATAGCCTATGTACAAAAAGACTGGCAGCACCAATGTTAAGCATATATGTCGTTCAACAATGTTAAACACTCACAGAAATGCAAAACTATAGGGCCTACCCTGCAAATTCTGGTCGACTGTTTATATAATAATAATAATAATAATAATAATAATAATAATAATAATAATAATAATAATAATAATAATAATAAATAATAATAGAAACCTTGGTGCTGGGCCAAGGAACAGGCCTAACAATATATGTCAAAGAAGTCTGCCTCACCAGTATTTGCTTCCAATTAGCTTTTACTTATTTTGTTAACTTCAAAAAACATAACATACAAAACTATTCTCTATAACTCTATAACTCGCAAGCATAATCATGTTACACAGACATGTTGCATTTCAAGAACATTAGGTCCGACACCATGCTACTACCCAACCTTGCCCGATGAGGCCTCATTAAAATGCCGCCTTGACTGAATACTCTTTCAATGGGCGCACTGGAGGCAGGGATGGAGAACACCTTTGTTGCAATCTGAAAGACGGCAGGGAATTTGGATTTGTTTTGTTGCCAAAACTTGAGGCATGAGATTGAGGTAACGTTCTCCTCTGCTATCAAGTGGAGGTATGCAGTCAGTTGAGCCTGCACAGAAGGCTTCTCGGCAGAAGGGAGAGTCTTCCTGTAGTGGGAGAACAGTCTTGGCTGCTTTTCAGGAGGAGACTCTGTCACTGTTGCATCACTTTCCTCTGGTCCGGTGTCTGCATCTGTTGGTGGCACTTGGTCGTCCCCCTCTGACTTTATGTACTCTGAAATGAAAAAGGCAGAACACTTTTTACAAGTATGTTACTGAATAGATCTAAAAATATCATGGGCTTCATTGTAACACCTTAAGTTATAATTAAAAAATGGCTGTTGTGAACTGCTAACAAAAAAACAATCTCACTTTTGATCTCATTCTTCAAATGTTCTTTGCTGAGACAGTCCAGTTGCACATCATGTTCCAGCCACTGGAAACCGAAAGCAGGGTCTAGTACAGATGCTACAAAGAAAGCATTTGTGAAAGGAAACTTTGTAGGGCATGTTCCCTGGGAGGGCTCACATCCTGGCATCTCAACTGCTTGGAATATCTCGACTATCTAGTTTTCAAGGACTTCTCTAGAGCTTTCACTAGGGGTCCACAGAACTTGACTTTTCCTTTTTTTTCTTGCAGGTGAGTGCACAGACTGAGAATACAGGGCACAATTACACTGACAGTCACTATTTTCTCACCCTGAGTGAGGTTGGTGGCCTCTAAAAATGGATCAAGAATTTCTGTCAACTCTTTAAGATGACCATACTCCCATGGCGACAAGAGGAGGTTTTGGTGGCCCTCTGAATCCAACACATTAGACAGCATTTGGCTATCTAATTGCACATAACCCTTGACCTGTTTTAGAGTAGAGTTCCAACGTATTGCGTTTGCTGAGGGGATGTTGATGACATCTCCAAACCACGCTTCGAAGCAGTCTTTGAACGTGGTGCTTGTGTGGAGGAGGGTGGCTGTGCGGGACACCTTTCCCAGGGTGCTTGAGAGCCCACACGCCTCTTTCAGGCCGTCCTTTATCACAAGCTGCAGTGAATGAGTGAAGCAAGACAGTCTTTGCATCTTACAGTTGTCATCTAATGTATCATTCACTAGCTGCTGATCTTCTGGGGTCAGGTCTTCCCAGATGCCATCCTCCTCCTCACATGTGATGGGATCTTCAACTTCAGCATCACAGGGATCCTCTCGGGGAAAGCTGGTCTGGAAGGCTTTCCTCATGTTTGATGCATTATCTGTTATTACAAACATTATCTTGCCTTTAATCGGGTACTCCTCAACACAGGATTCAAACAGCATGGCAATGTTTTCGCCTGAGTGTTTCCCATGCACTCGCTCACAGGCGAGAAGATAGGATTGAAGGCCAATTTAATGGGTTGTTTCATCTGTTGTCACTGTGTGAGCGGTCACCCCAAGAAATGACCTCATCTTCCTGTCACTCCATACAGGCCCGTCGCTAGAAGGCAAGCAAACCAAGCAATTGCTTGGGGCCCCGAGCTGACCAGGGGCCCCAAGACAACGACTGGTTAAGAATAAAATGCAACGACAAACTGTGAGCGCCGCTTTGATAGTCAATGCAGTAAAGTACAACGACACTGTTACTGGCAATACCGGAATCCCCCTCAAGGGGGCCCCTCTCAGTAGTCGCTGACAGCAGCCAGCCAGATTTGTGATCTCTGCTGCGGGAAAATATAAACGCTCTCCAGTCATAATGAAGCGGAGTTATGCGTCCAAAAAAAGAAAGAGAAAGGAAGAGGATGACAAGAAGAAACAAGATAGTGGTAAGTGATAAATTACACTGGATAAAATAGCTCTACTTGTCTTGTACAAATGGTGTAATGTCGCAGCAGGAAGGCTAGCTTAGCAAAAAATGTTTATTATGTTAACTACCTGCCTGACGGCCCATGCTTCTTGACTGGATTTGTACAGTAATTTAAGCATTGCTTTGTGTCTACTCCTGACTCTCCCTGTGTCAGTGGCCTCTGGTGAGAGGAGCTTTTCAGCTTTGAAGCTGATAAAAAATTACATGAGGTCCACTATGGACCAAGAAAGGCTCACAGGACTGGCACTTATGTCAATTGAGCGTGATGTTCGCCGGTCTTTGGACATGGAGGACATTGTGGTTGCCTTTGCTGAAGCCAAGGCTCGCAAACAGCAGTTTTAGATAATTTGCACATGATGGCCTGAAAGGTTAATCTCTAGTGTGTGTGTGTGTGTGTGTGTGTGCTTGTATTTATGTTGGATTTTTAAATTACTATTACAACTTGCACTTTTTATAGTTTGAACAATGCATCCTTTTTCTGCATAAGAGGGCAGTGTTTTATTTTCTCACTTTGTGAGAACTGAAAAATGTTAATGTGAGTGTGTGGATGTGTGTGTGTGTGTGTGTTTAAGTATGTTGGGTTTAGTTATTGTACACTTTTTAAAATTTATATTGGATTTTATGGTGTTCAAATGTTCAAAATGTTCAATAATGCACAGTATATATATGTAACAGCCCTATTTCCACTGTCAACATTTTTTATTTATATAGTGTGGGTGAACCTAAACTGTATGGCTATGCTGTGGTTCCTGTAGGCTTTGCGTGCCGGGGGGGGGGGGGCTCCATGTCCATTTTGCTTGGGGCCCCCAAATTCCTTGAAACGGCCCTGACTCCATATGTCTGTAGCAGAGCCATAGAGCTAAAAAGAGTCGCGACACTCCCATTGGACTCCGTTGTACGCTGTTTGCCGCCCACTTCCGGGGTATGCAGCCTCGCATAGTTCCAAAAAGCCATTCTATGGCGTCGGACATCATTCACTTCCATTGCTGACTCTCGAGTAACTTCTGAGGTAAATTGATTAAATAGCTACCTGTTTTGAATTGTCAACTGTCTATATTGTATCATAGGCCATTTATGATGCATATTCTGATCTTTTGTTGTATGTACACAGCGTAATTATATATATATTTTTTTATCTTGGTAGACGACCGATTGCCTGCTAGTTTGTTAGCTTGACTTGCCTTCTGTGAAGGTAACGTTATATCCAGGGGTAAATTGATTAAATAGCTACCTATTTTGAACTGTCAACTGTCTATATTTTATCAGAGGTCCTTTATGATGCATATACTGATCTTTATTTGTATGTACACAGCGTAATTATATATATATTTTATCTTGGTAGACCACCGATTGCCTGCTAGTTTTGTTAGCACTAACGTTATATCCAGGCGTAAGTTGATTAAATAGCTACCTCTTTTGAATTATCAACTCTGTATATTATATAAATAGGCCCTTTATGGTGCATATACTGATCTTTTGTTGTATGTACACAGCGTAATTATATATATATATATATATATATATATATATATATATATATATATATATATATTTTTTTTATTATTATTTTTTTTTTTATCTTGGTAGACGACCGATTGCCTGCTAGTTTGTTAGCTTGACTTTGCCCTCTGTAAAGGTAGCACTAACGTTATATCCAGGCGTAAGTTGATTAAATAGCTACCTCTTTTGAATTGTCAACTCTGTATATTATATAAATAGGCCCTTTATGGTGCATATGCTTATATTTATTTGTATGTGCACAGTGCAATTTATAAATATATTCTTAACTTGGTAGACAACAGATTTTCAGTCATTGCCTGCTACTTTTATCTCGATTTTGCCAGCTGTGAAGAAGGTATCGCTACACCAGAAATTACACAGTTCATTAGTAAATCTCTGACATCTTTTATTAAGTAAGTTATTGATGTTAGATTACTAGGATCATCAAGGTTGACTAAGACGTTTTTTTTTAGGTTGTATCTGCTGAACCTGGCGGTGTTAGCCAGTCAGCTGAGTACTGTGTATCTGATGCTAGTAGAAATAAGGTTTGTTTAATCACACCCTTGAAAGGGCTGTTTAGTTGTATTGCATGTAGGAATACAAATTATTCCACACAAAAAATTATCATAAGCCATAATAAGCTTTAAAATGTTTATTATTCAGACAGTAGTGTGACTAATTTGTTCCCCAAACATGGCAACCAGTAAGGTGTTCGGCAGTGGCCTAGATGGTATGACCTTAGGTGAGGAGGTCTGCTGTGTGGAAATCGCCTTCTTGGTCTGACTCTTGCTGCCAAGGTACCCCTTATTACGACTGTTTGCCTTCCTCTCAGCTCCGATGCACGTTGAGTGAATCCTTAACCTCAGCCTGATATATGTTGAAAGGATTTTTTATTTCAGCTCATGGCATGAGGGAAGGTTGCTGTCCAGACTCATGGCCTCTCTTTCCAGCTGTTCCACTACGTTGGAGGATTCCATAAGGGAATCACTCGTCTTGGAACGGAAGAGCTGCTCCACGTGCTGCAGGAGAGTGAACAGCTCATCGGATGGCCGGTATAATGCACCCCTTTTAAATTCCTTTAACTGTAGTAAAACAGCTTTCTCACTTGTTGTGTTGGTTACTTTTTCAACCAGTGCACATTGGCATTCCTCACAGAGCGAGAAGCTGATGACCCTCTTCGCTACGTATCCTGCCAGGTGGTAGAGGACACAAGACTCGGTCTTTGTGAGGTCAGGTGGTGATGGGTCTACCAGCTGCTCCACTCTCACAACCTCAGAAGCACTGCAGTTGCTGTTCTTGTTGTCCAAGAAGTCCGCCAAGTGGTCTGATGCATCATCCAGGTAACTGCCAGTATGCGATGTCGAGAGGAACTGCCCTACAGTGACAGCCCGTAGTGCATAGTGGAACTCCACAGGTGTCGGGACTGAGTTCCTCTGACGTATGCAAGAAAAAGTATTTTTGTAGGCAGTCCTGAGTGAACCGGCTTGTTAGGACAAATTTGTGCCCCTGTCTCAACAGATCTTCCTGGATCTCCAGGATCGTTGTTGTGGCCATCATCAGTCCTGTCTGGACTGGTTTCCAGCTGCCCTGGGGACCGATCTTCAGGCCCTGAAAAAGATGGATCGAGTCACAGAGGAAGCTGATGGCCTTTTTTTGTTGATATTATTTATGCTTGTTCCCATTTTTTTGTTCCACATTGTTAATTTTTATCTTATGCCAGCTTATACCTTTATTATTAATGTTGTCCTTCCCTTCAGCCCTGATGCACTCTGAAGCCTGATGTATGTGGAGGATTTTTTTTTTTAATGTATTTATAATATTCCTCCCTGTTCCTTCACTTTGTTCTTGTTTTTCCAGTTAGATACACACATTTACACACATCTTGTTGTCTCACTCAGTATTTTTTATTAAATTAATATTTTATTCATTCATCCAAGCTTAATGAGTTGTTATTCTTTAATATATTTGATTCTTTGTGCATGGCTTAGTATTAAAATTATCATTGTTGTGTGACCAACTCCTGCCTCATCAGAAAAAGTGGGTGTAAATGCTGAATGGACTGTTCTTCCTCAAAAAAGCAAAAAGCAACAATGGAGTCCAATGGGAGTGTTGCCTGTCACTGTTCTCTATCACTCTCTGCAGCTAACCTTACTCTTACTCTGTGCATTAACCCAGAGACGTAGAGAAAAATCTTAATAGCTCTGCACTTACCTATAGACCCAAACATATAAGCATAATGCTTTTGATAATATGTGAATGGCTTAATCTTAAAATTATATTCTTAGTCTTAACATGATCATGTTTCACGTTGTGGTCTGGGGCTGACCACTTATCAGAAGTGAGCTAGCTGCTAGGCGAATGCTGAATGGACCACGGCAGACCTAACGCTACCACCAAGGTAAGCTAATGGCTGAATGGGAATTTATAAGCAAAATCACGGTAATCAATAATACAGCCCAGTCGCCATAAAATGAAAATCATGAGACATCTGTCATCACATGAATGATATGGAAAAGAAAAGTTAAGTTAGAGCCGTTCTAGCCTGTTCTCCTGTCCATACGAACATGAACATAAGCTTTTCCCTCCAAAAAATGTAGAACGTATCTAAGTAATATACAGCTTTTTGTTGTCACCCTGCCTCTCAAAATGGAAAAATGACATTAACAAATATGTAATCATGCAATAACAGCTGAAAAAGTAGTAGGGTGTATGTTTATATATGTATTTACCGTTAAATAACGCAATCGCTGCTGTCTGTCCCATAGAAGAACATGACAGCCAGCGTATGTTTTGGAACTATAGCGGTCTACATGAACCACGTGACTGCCCTGGCGGTGACATCAAAGAGTGTCGCAACTCTTTTCAATCTCTATGGCGCTGGTCTGTAGTTACAAAGACACTGGAAACTTCTGCCAGCCGGCTCTTAATTAGCGCCTTTTTGGCTTTCACCATGCCTGGAAGGGTCACAGAGGTAACACTGGACCTTGCTACTGGCATATACAGAGGGTCAATGACATGAAGAAAGTGCCTGAAGTCCTGATTGTCAACGATGGAGAGGGGCAAGCCACAGTTAATTATTAGGTCTTTGACAAGGGCATCACTTATAGCCTTTTGACGTGGATGTTTCAGGTCGTAGGTCAGGGGTGTCAAACATACGGCCCGCGGGCCGGTTCCGGCCCGCCAAACAGTTTAGTCCGGCCCGGTGGCTAAATGCATTGTCATTATTCAAAAAAAAGTGTCCTGTCTGGCACTGTGGCAATAAGGATTGTTGTCTCAATGCCAAAAAGAGCTCATCAGATTTGACTTTCACAAGTGGAGCAGTACTGCTTTTGCCATAGTGCTCCGCTTGATTTATGAATGAGAATAGTTTTGTTATGATTCATGTGGGGTATAGCTCAAATGATATGGACACTACAATGGGAAAGTAGGGGATGAAAGGAAGAGAATGATAAAACAATTATTAAAAAAAACATGTACTTCGTTTAATTGAAAATCTGCAGTTCCTATATTGTCCACGAGGGGCACTGTGTTTTAATCAGCAGATGGTAGCACTGAGCTTCAGATGTGGAAAATTGATTTTAAATCATTTCTTAATTTTTATCTGTTTGATGTATTTTGTCATGCAGGACAGTGTTTTTAAGTTCCAAAAAATGTGAATAAATGTTTTTCAACATTGTACAATCACTGTGATCAGTTCTTATGCATAATGCACTTAAGTAAATGTTTAACTGAGTAAAAGTATTGTTGAAATTGCACATACTTTTCTTAAAAACGCTGAGGTTATTCATAATATATTGTGTAAAAGTGAAATTAATTTAATATAAAAATCAACAAGTCCACTTTTATTAGTTCTATTTAATCTTGCAATGAGTTTACTCGTGTGGCCCTCTTGAGATCAGATTAAGCTGTATGCGGCCCCTAAACCAAAATGAGTTTGACACCCCTGTCGTAGGTCTTCTGCTGTCCAAAGAATGATTTAATGGTGGATGAGGTAGCAGGTTGTGACACAGTGGGGGAAGTCTGGTATTCTTGGAACCTATATGGGGAGATAGGATAAACATTTGGCTCCTGATGCCAAACAGCTTTAAAATTTCCTATCAACAAGAATATTATAGGCCTATTATTAATGTATTTATTTGCCCACGTTAGTAATATGTTGCTCAGCTGGACAATGGGGAAAATGTGACAAGAGCTCAATTTAGGATTTAGGCTTTGACCAACAGACAAAGCCTAAATCTACATCGCCTCAACAAACAAATCCGTTTGTTGAGGCGATGTAGCTTCTACATCGCCTCAACAAACGGCTTTGGCCTCAACCCTATTCTTTTGAATTAGAACTACTTCTCTGCTGACCGTTTTACCACCTCGTCGTCCATTATTCCTTCACTTAACTAGCACATCAAAATCGGTGATATGGCGATGTAATTCTTTTTCCCACTAACTTGTATGACGGTAAAAGCAAAGATAGAGCGCTACGCTCCAAGATCTTTGGTAATGTTAGTAGATCTGCTAACGTTAACTTAACGCAACGTGCCACTTTTAATAAAGTTAGAATATACAGTCACAATAAGCATTTTCTCGTTTTTTGTTCTGTTAATTTAATGTATTTGTAAGTATTATATCTACAAAATACAGAAATATAAAGAAAAAATAAAACAGAAACCATCTAATGAAGGACTGTTAGCATTATAATAACCTACTGGACTCCTTGCTAAGCACACTGTGTTGAAAAAAACAGACGCTAAAGTTATCCCACCTTAACGTGAACTTCTATGCTCCTTGAATGCACCCTCAAAATAGCCAATACAAATAACGGAATAATATGCTATAAGGCTATAACACTGTAATATTATGAATCTACCATACCATGCACATACTGTAGACATCAGCAGGCACTAGTAAAATCCTATTGATGGGCAAACTCTCTACTGTAGGTGGCGGCATTAGCTAGCCAACCATCATAGCAGTTAACGTTAACTTAACGTAGCATGTCACTTACTTTTCTGGATGCAGTCTTGACAGATGTCGAGGTAGTCCCCAATGTCTCCTCAATTGTTTTGTTGCATATGGAGCATTTTGCACTCCATTTTCTGCCAATGCAGGTGAAATCCTTAAACCCGAAACGGACAATCTTCGGGGCACTCATCTCTCCTCCAGGCATGACGCAGTGAAAATGCCGTTCCGCGAGCGAGCTATTTTTAGAACGTGATGTCATATTACGTGGTACGCGCCGCGGTAGGGCAAACTTGCGTTGTCCTCCGCACCTTCGCTGTAAAAGAGCTGTACGTTACCCTTGGTTTTACTCGGTAAAACAACTGCTTTTTCCAAGTCTAAGACGTCTCCTAAGCATGGTTTTTAAACATTGTTGTTATGGAACGTGCAACAGCGACTCGAGGTACGCTGATAGGCAGCATATGAAGGATGTTAAAGCCGCAAGCGGCGTCGATCGGCCCTCGCAGCCAAGCGCGCTCCGGCCTATCGGCCACCGCTGCGGTGCCGGCCGGCCGGCCGGCCGGCGGGGTTCGCGCACCGCCGTGGCTCCAGCCGGCCGCCGGTGGCCGCCCGCCACCGCAGATGCTGTCACGCATTTTCCTCGCCCGTCCACCGGGCAATTCACACAAACGCGTTCGGCAGCGTTCCCTCGTGACTCACAAAAAATCTGGTGCAGATGCAGCGAGGAGATACAGCCGTTGGATAATGATAATGCATTCGGCCACCGGACCGGACTAAATTGTTCGGCGGGCCGGACAATTTATACCGATTCCTGGACGGTGACTACAAACAGAAAAAAACGGCCGATGATGCCATGAACGCCGAGCAGGAGAAAAACATCGACTTACCTTTCTATCAACCCGGCCCGTTTTCCAGGCTTTCTAAAACCTTGACACTCAAGCCATCGTTTGAGCTGAACGTTGGTATGTTGTTCCACAGTTCTACCAGTAAAATGGGCACCTGGACATCCTCTTGTGAAAGTTTAACAGCGGAAAAGTCGGTCATATCGTTGTATCTGTTGCATGTGTAATGGCTGGTTGCTACGTGCGCTCTCACACTGTTTGTGCACCTTAGCGGCAAGGGGCGTTGCTCATGAGATGGTGACGTCACGTGCGCAGTTGCGCCATTTAGATATTAAAATCATACACCAAATAATATTCTAATGACATATTAAAATTATAGCCTAATGATATAAAAAAAAGTCGAGTCTTTTTCTCAATTTCCGAGTCAGAATGATCTGAATGTAGGAGTCCGAGTCCAAGTTCGAGTCATCAGTGCTCAAGTCCAAGTCAAGTCACGAGTCTCTAAATTTAGCTAATGACTCGGACTCGAGTTCGAGTCTCGGACTCGAGTACTACAACACTGACTAGAACACAACAAAACCAAACCTAAAAAACTCTAAGAAATCTAAGGAGCACTGAAATACTGTAAAACTAAGGAATGTTAAGTAACTCAAACAAAAACAGAAACCAGAAGGCACTGGGCAGCAAAGTCTTAATATGCTGGGCAGCGACGACTAAAAGCGCCGTCCTTAAGAGCTGGGCAGCGTCAGAGGCGGGTCTCGCGGAGAGCGATCCCGTGGAACAGAGTCATAGGCAGGGCGTCGCAGCACAGCGACCCAGGCGAGACGAACCGGAGGCGAGGCGTCGCCGCACGGCGACCCAGGCGAGATGAACCGTAGGCGTGGCTGATCCTACCAGCTTCTGCACCAGGCTTTGTGCGTGCTCGGGTTCATCCCTTGGCCGGTCCATAATGTCATGATATTTTTCTGGGATGAACCCGGACACAGCACGCACACACAGAGCTAGTTGTTAGGAGTGAGTTTATTGAATAGTGTGGAAGATGGATGACGATGGAACCCAGAGTCTTACAACAGACGGAGGTGTAGGGTGCAGAAGCTGGCCGGCAGGAGGCGTGTTGAGAGACTGACCAGGAGGAACTCTGGAGCCAAAGAATTGAGACCAGGATGGAGCATCTGAGCCGAGGACTAGAGACCAGAACATCTGAGCCGAGGACTTGAGACCAGAACATCAGAGCCGAGGACTTGAGACCAGAACATCAGAGCCGAGGACTTGAGACCAGAACATCAGAGCCGAGGACTTGAGACCAAAACAGCAGAGCCGAGGACTTGAGACCAGAACATCAGAGCCGAGGACTTGAGACCAGAACATCAGAGCCGAGGACTGGAGACCAGAACATCAGAGCCGTGGACTTGAGACCAGAACATCAGAGCCGGGGACTTGAGACCAGAACATCAGAGCCAGGGACTTGAGACCAGAACGGCTCACCAGGAGTTGAGAACAGGAGTAGGAACTTGAGAGCAGAACGGAACCCAGGAGTCGTGAACAGGAGTTGAGAACTTGAGTTGGAACAGAGCTGAGCTGGGTCTTAGGCAGTGACTTGAACAAAAACAAAGTTGGAGAAAAGACTTCTGGCTGACTGGAACAAAAAACTGAGCTGACACAGAATACTGGCAGAAACTGAGCAGGAGTGAGCACTATGGACCGGCAACGAGAACAGAAAGAAGTGAGTATATATGGAGGTGAACACAGGTGGAGACAGATCAGTGATGATTGCAGCCTGACAGGTGGAACCAATCAGGCTGTGCAGGGAAGAGAAAGAGGAAGGGAGGTTCAGCATGCAGCCTACAAGCTGCATCCTGACACTTTGTCCTCCCAAATTAGCTGTCGTACGAAGACCATAAAGCACTTGGGATGGGCTACACCCCAGAAGAGGATGAGCTCCATCTTATGGTCTCAGTAAACTTCTCTAAAAAACGGAAGAATATGAGGTTGGGAGAGAACTTATTAAAAGAGGAGGTGAGACAACGGGCACCAAATCCACTTACCCGAAGAGAGCTTCTTAGCCAGGTTTCTGGGCTGTATGACCCACTTGGGCTTGCAACTCCTGTTAAGCAGCAAGGGGCAATTCTGTTTAGGAAAGCTTTCCAAGAAGCAAAGAGTAAAGGCGAGCAAGCAGAAGACACATGGGACACAGCGTTGTCTGATGGACTTTGAGAGGATGCCATTTGCTTGCTGTAGGATTATGCTGAGCTGGGCAAACTGAGATTCCCCAGAGCACTGACACCCCCAGAAGCAGAGGCTGAACCTTGGGGCATTACATTCTCAAATGGCAGTGAGCACTCTTATGGAGCAGTTTTATTTCTAAGATGGAGTTGCCGCGGAGAGGTGGTTGTACGACTGGTCGAGTCCAAGGCCAAGTTGACTCCGCAAACCATAAAGGAGATGCTGTCAAGGCCGAGATTTGTGGAGCAATCTATGCTGCCCGCTTAAGGAAGTATTTCCAGGATAACTGCAAGGTTCCTGTGCAGAGGTGGTACCACCTGGTGGATAGCCAGACTGTCTTGGGCGCTGTCCACTGGGAAAGTTACGGGTACCGGACCTTTTTCGCAAACAGGATTGGAGAAATCCAGAGCAGTACCAGTGCCCAGGATTGGTGGTGGGTCCCAGGGTCACTTAATATAGCAGACATCACCTCAAGAGGTGCTGGGCCTGAGAAGAAGGCCTTTGTAGCTGCACTCACATGAGCCTGGGCAAAAAGGGAAGGAGATCCAAAGTTAAGTCCAGTCAAAGTGGGAGGCAATGCAAACATCTGGTGTCCCTACAAAGCTAGAGCATGATGACGCTTTCCGAGACCTATGCCTTGCAGCCCAGGAAGGAGTGGTCTTTCCTAGTTCTGTCATGGACCGGCTGGTCGTGTATAAGGATGAAGCCAGTGGACTATTGGTGTGTGGAGGGCGAATTCAACACTTCAAAAAAGATCAAGTCAGCATCCCACTCTTACCTCCCGATTTCTGGCTGGGAGTTCTCCTGGCACGACAAAGTCATCAAGAGGGGCATGAAGGAGCCGCGGGAACATTGCTAAGGATGAGAAAGAAGGCTTGGATTGTGCAAGGGAGGAGACTTGCACAGAAAATTGTCAATAAGTGCATTGTCTGCAGGAAGGCGAGAGCGCAAGTGTGTCAGCAAGTAATGGGGGACCTACCTACTGAAAGGATGAGGCCTGCTGCACCTTTTCAGTTTACAACAGTTGACATGTTTGGACCCTACTTGGTGAAGGATGACGTTAAAAGAAGAGTGACTATGAAGGCTTGGGGAGTCGTCTTTAGCTGCATGGCAAGCAGAGCTCTTCACATTGAGTTGGTCAGCTGCATGTCCACTGAAAGTTTCCTCATGGCCTATCGAAGGTTCACTGCGATTAGAGGGCATCCCCAGAAAGTGTGGTCAGATCCTGGCACCAACTTTGTTGGGGCAAATTCGGTGCTTAAAGACCTCTTACGAGTTCCTTCAGGCAAAAAATGCAGCAGGACTGGAGGAGTATGCAGCTAAGAATGGCACAGGGTGGGCTTGGAAGGTGTTTCCTGCAGATTCTCCGCATCGTAATGGAGCTGCTAAAGCAACTGTGCACATTGCAAAGAAGGCCCTTCAGAGCCTGGGAAAAGCTGTCGACCTGAGCTTTAGTTAGTTTCTCACTGTTCTACAATTAGTGGCTAATCTGGCAAATGAGCATCCCATTGATGCGAAGGTTCAGAGTCAAGAAGATTGCATCCAGTATGTGATACCAAATTCTCTACTGATGGGACGGGCATCTCAATTTGGAGACTTCAGGACCTTCACTTTTGAGAGTTATCCCTATATAAGACTTAAAGTCACGACACAAGTCGGCAAGTTCTGGAGATCTTGGTGCCAGCTCGCTGGCCCAAATCTGTTCATCAGGAGCAAGTGGCACACTGTGGCAAGGAATGTTGCTGTCGGGGACATCGTGTGGTTGTGTGACCAGAATGCTCTGCGAGGTCAGTTTCAGCTTGGAAGAGTTGTTGCTGCGCTACCTGATCACAAGGGTGTCGTAAGGGATGTTGATGTTCTGGTTGCCACAAGACACTGTGTGCCCGCTCTGCTGTCTCAACCAACAATCCGAGGCTCAGTGCCACAGGACCAAAGGAGGAGGTACAGTGCTTCACAGGGATGTCAGGCGCCTTGTTGTTCTGCTTCCTGTGGAGGAGCAACTTGGTGAGCTTGGACAGATGTGAGGTTGTGCGGCCTTCACTGCGGAAGCGCAAGAAGCTCGAGTGGGAGGTGTTGCGCTGACCTGCCAGCAATATGCCTGAAACCCAATGATTAGGGCATAAATGACACCTGGGAGAGCAGCTGTGCTCTTCAGCAGGTATGTGTGAGAGACACATTGCAAACTGACTGCAGAGAAGCAGGGACCCACTGACAAACACTGAAGGGACAGCCGGTAAGAAGAAAAGTGTCATTTAAGATTACTGCTGCTGTTCAAGTGCTTAATGTGTAATGGTTGCTGTGTGTGGGATCCTGCTTACATGGTTTGTGCACCTGGACTGTGAAGATGGCTGCAGTGAGTTAAAACAAACATGCATGTAAATAATAAGCTTGGGGAAATGTGTGATGTGGGTATGTTTGCGGATAGTGCAATATGATGGTGAATGGGCCAGTGGGATTTTAGGTTAGTTGGTATTTAAAAGTACAAGAAATTTTATAAAGCTCTGCTAATGGACATGGGAATTAGATCGGTTTAATTGTTGTTTATGGTATTAAGGAATTTGTGTGTTGTAAATATTGGACGTGTATTAATTGTAATATTCGTTTTTCAAAGGTTTTTACCTGACTGGTGTTCAAGCACTGTTGACTGAGAAGAAAAGAATCAACCAAATTAAAATAGAATGCAGATCCACAAAAACAACTGACTTACTGCCTAAAAAAAGAACACTAAACACTGGTTTCTTATAACTGACTCCCAAGGGACGGGTAAAGAGAGAAGAGGAAGAGGCCACACATGGAGCCTTGAGGTACTCTGCATGAGTGGTACTCTAATAAAATAAAATAAAAAAGCAGTTCTCCAATAAATGAATGAAACAGCTCTTTCATTCATTTATTTATTTATGCAGGGAATATTTTGTATTATATGGACACTGAAAGAAGAAGGTAGTAGAGAAAAAAAAGAGAAAAGGTGAAAGGAAAAGAGGAGAGAAAAGGGAGAGAACGATACATCCTCAGTCTGATCTTCACCTGCAAATAGAGGTCAGTTCTCCATTCATAAAAAAAGGACTGTAATAATACCAGCAAGAACTTAAAACTACTTTATTACCTTTTTTCAGTGATTATTTGTACATTTGGGGTCTGTTTCAGACGAAATGATGCATAGATCCACCGAAAAGCATACCAAATAAGCCCTGAATTTCACCAGCAGACTGCTTCGTGACAATGATAATCATGACAATGGGTCGGTCTCTTTGTTGCATCACCACAACTTTCCCCCTGACCTGTCTTCTGTATTCCTTGGTCTTTGGGATGCTTTTTGTTTATTACTTCCCTAACAAACCCCTGAGAACAGAAATGGCATGTTTTCTTAGCTTATTTCTATATCAAAACATTTCGAGCCCAATGAATCGAGTACCTTTCGCCCTTCACTTACAGTATATTCTGCTTAAAATCCCAATATGAAGCAAAACAATTATGAATCTGTATGAAACAAGTGAGAACAGAATTTGTTGGTTGTTTTGTTTCTAAGTCATTTGATTATTTTTTCAGTGCATTTCATGAGCAAGGGGTTGAGATTCTGTTAACCATGCCGCTGATCAACCTCACTGGTTCCCAGATCAATACTGTTGTGGTTTAGGCAAAAACAGGCAAAACAAAAAAAAATTGAAATTGATTAAATTGAATTGAATTTAATTGTTGTCTTATTATGTGATGTGGTCTCTGTGTCTTTTTGTCCCTCACAGCGTAGAGAACATTTGATTCCAGTGCCCTCGAGTTAGCCTAAGTGTATGTGTGTGGGTTTAGTGAGTTAGTCCTCCTCTTGATAATCGTTTTAACATATACTTGACAAGTGAATGATGGAAGTTGAGAGTAGCAGTGGGTAGGAGAGCCAACACGTGTCCCCCACTGTAAGAGGTCGGTCAACTTATCAAAGCCATTCTCTGAGCTTACTTACTGCTCATGCTCTCCAGCACTGATACTGCATATAGCACCTACACACACACACACACACACACACACACACACACACACACACACACACACACACACACATATGGCACTGAGACTGTGCCCTTAACAAACAAAAACTTCAGACTTCAGCACAGTATCAGGACAGAGTAGCAGACCAGAACAGCACACATCAATAATCAGATAACAAGGAGACCACACCACTCTGAACATACAGCAAAGAAAAGAGGCCCCAACAACAGAACCTGAGGTCAGAGTCCAGTGAATGAGTCTTTAGTGTATGGTACATTTCCTGCACACACTATCCGGACCATACAGGATCTCGAACTTCAGCACTCTGACCAAGTTAGCTACTTATTACTGATATTAGTTTACCAGTCCTTCTGAACAACATTATATGATGTTGTGCAATAATAGATTGATTTGGCTTTGAATAACTATGAATAAATGAGAAATTATTATTAAAGTTGGTAATTTTAATCAAATTAACAATTCAGGGAAGCGTCGGAATATCAAGAATTAATAGTCAAACAGCTCTAAGTTACTGTCACTTGTTGTTTTATGATTACCTACCTGATGATGTGTGGCATTACAGAACAATTGATGGAGTAAATTTGCCCACTGGTATTTTCAAACGGCAAACACAACACACAGTCCCACAGAATAAATACAAATTCTCTCCAAAACACAAGAATGTATTAACAGAAAACTTTGAACTTGCAGTTAAAATACTACAGTCAACAAGCTCTTTTACCATGCAAGTAAATCTCAACTAAACTACTATGTAACAATTAAAAGAATAAGGAAAACTAATACGGAAATAAATTGTAAAAAGGAGCAAATATATCATGATTCTGCCATGCATATAGATAGATAGATAGATAGATAGATAGATAGATAGATAGATAGATAGATAGATAGATAGATAGATAGATAGATAGATAGATAGATAGATAGATAGATAGATAGATGCTCTTCTTCTCTGTGCCTCACATCCTCATGCAGAGGATATGAGGCATTGTCCAAGATGGCCCTGTCATGTTGCAGCTTTGCCTTCGGCACCATGGACATATTCTTGGCACTCTCCACCTTCCTTACACCCCAGTTCTCCACTCCACCTTCTCATCAGTTTCACTTGCCGTCACTAATCAAGCCCGGACTCATTCCACCTGTCATCACTCCTACTTAAACCTCCCTCAGTCAGCTCTTCCTTGTCGGTTCGTCTGCTCATTACTGCTCACATCTGCTCTTCTGCTCATGGTCGTCATCCCTACCTCGTTCATGCCTCGTCTCACGTCTGCCTGCCTGCACTCCCTGCGTTGGTTCCTGATCTTCACTCACGTCTGTCTAATCCAGCTCCACGGCGTCTCCAGCTCCTGCTATCACCTCCTCCTGCTACTCCAGCGCTCCAAGTATTCTCTCCGCCGTGCTGCTGGTTCTCCTGCTACTCCAGCGCTCCAAGTATTCTCTCTGCCGTGCTGCTGGTTCTCCTCCCACTACTCTAGCGCTCCAGGTATTCACTCCTCCTTGCTGCTGGTTCTGCTGCAACCCCAGCGCTCCAAGTATTCTCTCTGCCTCGCTGCTGGTTCCACCTCTTCCCAAGTGCCAACCTACCTGCTCCTGCCATCTCCATCGTCCAGCTCTGGTCCAGTACTGACTGTTGGTTTCTTCCTGCACTATCCATCTCCTTCAATAAAACTCACAAACTAAGCTCTGTGTGTGGTTGTGTTCGGGTTCGGTAAACAAAGCATGACAGAACGAACCGACCAAATGAACCCGACACCCACACAGAGCCCATGACAGAGAACAAGCCAATCTACCTCCATCAAGCTGGCCTCTTGATGGAGGTAGATTGGGACTTTTGGGCAGGGATCCCTCAACCTCCCGACACACCTCCACCCAGACCACCGTCCATTCGCCTGTTCGCCTCGCCCGCAGCACCTGCCGACCCCAGCTCGGCGCTTCCTGAATCCTGTAGCTCGGCGCTCTCTATTGCCAGTGGTCTGCCGTCTTTTGGGGTTGGTAGTCCTATAGTCAGTGGCCCGGCACCATCCTTAGTCAGTAGCCGTCAGTAGCCGCCACTGGCCGCATCTAGCTCTGCCTCGTTGGTGTCGCCCTCCGCGACGGCTGCATCTGACTCTGCCTTGTTGGGGTCGTCCTCCGAGTCGCCCGAATCTGACTCTGCTTCATCGGGGTCGCCCTCCGTGACGCCCGCATCTAGCTCTGCCTTGTCGGGGTCGCCCTCCGCGACGCCCGCATCTAACTCTGCCATGCCATCAGCTACCGTCCCAAACCTTCCTCCATTTGCCCCGTCGGGGTAGATTTTTGTTTAAGACTCTAGCCCCCCATCCAGTGCCTCCCTCCACCCACCCTGGGTGGGTCGTTTTTTGTTTTTGTTTTGTTTTGTTAGGTACTCTAGCCCTCCATACAGTGCCTCCCTCTGCCCACCCTGGGTGGGTCGTTTTTTTTGTTGGATTCTTTTCTTTGTTTTGTTGGCCGTTTGGAAGCCGGCCTTAGGGGGGGGTGATATCATGTTGCAGCTTTGCTTCTGCACCAGGGACATACTGTATTCTTGGCACTCTCCATCTTCCTTACACCCCAGTTCTCCACTCCACCTTCTCATCAGTTTCACCTGCCATCACTAATCAAGCCCGGACTCATTCCACCTGTCATCACTCCTACTTAAACCTCCCTCAGTCAGCTCTTCCTTGTCGGTTCGTCTGCTCATTACTGCTCACGTCTGCTCTTCTGCTCATGGTCGTTATCCCTACCTCGTTAATGCCCCGTCTCACGTCTGCCTGCCTACACTCCCTGCATTGGTTCCTGGTCCTCACTCACGTCTGTCTAATCCAGCTCCACGGCGTCTCCAGCTCCTGCTATCACCTCCTCCTGCTACTCCGGCGCTCCAAGTATTCTCTTTGCCGTGCTGCTGATTCTCCTGCTACTCCAGCACTCCAAGTATTCTCTCTGCCTCGCTGCTGCTTCCACCTCTTCCCCAGTGCCAACCTACCTGCTCCTGCCATCAACATCCAGCTCCGGTTCAGTACTGACTGTTGGTTTCTTCCTGCACTATCCATCTCCTTCAATAAAACTCACAAACTAAGCTCTGTGTGTGGTTGTGTTCGGGTTCGGTAAACAAAGTTTGACAGGCCCTGAATGTGGACAGAGTTCTCTCCTCTGCCGCCTCCTCCACAGGAGCCAGCTTCAGTGCAACTACTAAACTGGCCTTTCTGGTGATCCTGTTCAGTCGGGAGATGTTCTTCTTATTACTGCTGCACCAACACACAAGAGCCCAACATTTGGAGAAAGTACAGACTGAACTGGGTCTTCCTATAGAGATGGTCTGTGTTGATGGTCCAGTCCAGCTAGTGGTCCAACACTACTACTTGTAGAATGGCATCATATTCACGCTGCTCTCCTGTGTAGTATACCGGCAGTGTATGGCAAAGTTAATGTCAGCCAGTAAGAGTCCCTAAAAGCAATGGTGACGAATGGCATTAGGCAAGGCATGTTTGTTTCTTGAGCACTTTCCAGTAACAAGACGATTCAAAATGATGTACATGAACAAAAAAAAACAGGGTAGCAAATTTTAAAGAGTCTGTCCCCCTGTATAATTTCCTTGGTATCAGCAATGAGGGCAGCAATTCTATTTCTTCCTTTTCACAAATAAACTGTTGTGGATATTGCTGCTTCTTCATTTTGTTTTGAATTAGACAACGTAGCCCTCTAGAAGAAGAAGAAAATTATTTATAGGAGGCTGACTCCTTAGTTTAGTGCTGCATACCTTGAAGCACAAAGTTAGGAAGTTGGAGACAAAATGGGGCTCTGCACTTCAAGAGGAATCCTACCTAATCTGGAAAAATAATCTGATGTTTTATAAAAAAGACCCTTTGAAAAATTAGTGCAGTTTATTTCCCATCATTATTAGAGAAGGATGAGAATAATCCTAGGTTACTATATAGCACAGTTGCCAACCCTACAGAGTCATAGCTCCCTTTATCCATCCATTTCCTCAGCTCTCAGCAGTAATGACTTTGATCCATAATAAATAATGCTCAATGCTCTTTTGGGGAGCATACACTGAGTTTTAGTGGACCCTGGTAAATTTTGCTGCTGCTACTCACCGGCAACTTTGAATTTTGCAGATTATTGAATTTGGCAGTCTCCTCGCTCTTTACCCCCATTCCAACAACACTGCGCCTTCACCCAGATGTCGCTCCTTTAGCATGCCAAAGACATATTCATCATGGTTCTTGCTGACAGAAAAAAAAAACGCCCCCGCAGGAGATGAGGAGGGGCGAATGATGCCGGCTCTTAGGGACTCATTTATTTAGTCCTGCATGGCTTGGGACTCGGGCGGTGATAATGAATAAAGACGACCTCTGGGTGGGATGGTTCCGTCAAAGGGACGATGAGGAGGGAGGCTCGTGGCCTTGGCCTTGTTAAAAACCTCCTTCAGATCATGGTAGCAGGAAGGAACTTTGGATAAATCGGGGTAGTAATCAACATCCTTACCCTCAGAAGAATTAGGTGGCTGAGCAGAGAACAGACACGATTCAGAACAGGAGCCCGCCCAGCCCGTAACTTCCACCCGCCGCCAGTCAATCTGAGGATTGTGTCTTCTGAGCCATGTCGCGCCCAAAATAACTGGGACCTGCGGGGAGTCAATAATCATAAAAACCAGCTTCTCTCTATGATTACCCCCCATAGTCAGTTCCACAGGTTCTGAGATGAGGCGAGAGTGGTTCAGTTCGTGGCCGTCCAGGGCAAGCACACTGCGGGGGAGGAGCCATGAAGAAGAGGGATGTTCAGTCTCCTGGCCAACGCCTCATCCATGAATTCAGTGTCAGCACCAGAATCGATGAAAATGGAGACCCTGTGGGACTTAGAAGGAGTAGTTAGAGTGGCCGGAAGTAACCGGTCATAGGGGACAGCGAGTCTGGTGTAGCTCAGTAGGGACCGCCTACTCCCTACTGAGCTTGATCTTTTACCGGACAAGACCGGGCTCGGTGACCCGCTCCTCCACAGTAGAGGCAGAGGCCCAGCTGTTGCCTGCGCTGGTGCTCCTCCTTAGACAACCCTGCCTTTCCAATCTGCATCGGTTCCGGTTCAGGTAGTTTAGGAGGAGCAGGTGATGAAACAGAGGAAGCAGCAGAAAGACGAGGGTGAGTAGTGGAGATTGAGCGACGCTCCCTCCGTCGCTCCAAGAGACGGAGATCCATCCGCGTGACCAGCTCCTCGAGCTGTTTTAAAGACTTGGGATACTCCCGGGTGGCTATTCATCCTTTATCTTGTCATTAAGACCATGAATAAAAACATCCATATGGGCAAACTCATTCCATAAACTTTCTGCCGCCAGCAAAAATACGTGAATCATTTTGCCACTCGGAGGTCCCCCACAATCTGGCTTTACCGGTCAACAGGGAAATTACATAGGCCACCTTAGACCGTTCAGAAGGAAAGGAGGATGGTTGCAGCTCGAAGTGAATTTCACACTGTGTCAGAAATGCCCGGCATTGTTCTGGATCGCCACTAAAAGAGCCTGGCGGGGTGAGACGCGGCTCAGGAAAAGACGACGTAACCGGAAGTGACGGGCAGCTCGGAGGAGCTGTTTGCGGAAGTGGAGGCGACGGGTTAATCGGGTTGCGGAGATGATTGAGGATCTCCGAAACACCGGCTTCTAATTATGAAATTGATTTTTCCACTCCCGCGCGCCACTGAGCCTCGGGTGAAGGATCCATATTTCTTTTGGCCAGAACGTACTGTTCTGAATTTGGATGGACCCAAAAGACAACCCGAAAACAGGTCAGTGACGCTTTGATGTTTTATTAAAGGGAAAGGTTTGCACGGCTCTTGCTGCGTGCGGCTCACGCTCACCGGCTGGCAGCTCCTGAAGGTGAGACGACAGGTGAGTGATCAGCAGAGCCAGACAGAACTGTGGATTTGAAGATCGATCACTAACCTGGTTGAGGGTGAGCTTGTCAGGGCTACTTCTGGTCCCTGAGATCGGCAGAGTCCGTGCTGGATAATCCAAGGCCGTTTGTCCTAGGGCAGTCCGGGTCCGATAGCGGGAGGTCAATAGATCAGGCAGAGGTTTCCGAGGGCGAATCCAAAAGGAGGTTCCAGGTCCAGGTCCAGGTCAGAATCCAGAAGAAGAGACAGTTTAAGGGACAGGCAATCTCCGGTACTCACAGGCTGGTTTGGTCAGAACACGGGTGGGCAGTCCAAGATCCAGAGGCTGACAGGCAGAACTCAGGCGGGCAGGCAAAATCCAAGATGGGGCAGAGCTGGCTCAAAAACAGGGCAAAGACAGGTCGGGCTTCAGACGGACAGACAGGTTATTTAGAATGGCTGGAAGTTCTCACCGAGATGGCTCGAGACGTTCTGGCACTGGAGGCTGAGAGGGACGGAACCTTTATGCTGGTGGGGTGGAGCCAGAACAGGTGACAGCAATTAGCAGCCCCAGTGCCAGGAACGTTACATAAAAGAGAGAACAGGTAACAAAAATAGAGCAGAGGAAAAAGAGAGTAAAAGATAACATCATCAAAGTCTGCTTCTACACCTGCAAAGAGGGATATAAAGAGACAAAACCAACCAAAAAAGTATCACAGGTACAAAAAGCCAACACCTTTGATAACTTCACTGAAAAATATGCAGTATTGTTTGATACAATATGTATTTAGTGATAGCCAAAGCTAATTATAGGGTTTATCTGTATAGAAGTGTACCTTTAAGCACCTGGATCCAATCACCTGTGGGTGTTTGTGAGAGTGTGCTTGTATGATGCATTAAATTGGCTTGTGGTAATAAAGTAAAAAAAACAACTTGTTATTTTTGACCAGGACATGTCATTTGAATCCCATATTAAACACATTTCGATGGTTTCTTTTTTTCACCTCCGGAATATTGCCAAAATTAGAAATATTCTGTCCAGGGGTGATGCTGAAAAACTAGTCCGTGCATTTGTTACTTCAAGGCTGGACTATTGTAATTCTTTACTACCAGGAAGTCCACAAAATACATTTCAAAGCCTTCAGCTGATCCAAAATGCTGCAACAAGAGTTCTGATAAAAATTAACAAGAGATCATATTTCTCCTATTTTAGCTTCGCTTCATTGGCTTCCTGTTAAATCTATAATTTAAAATTATTCATCCCACATATAAAGCTCTTAAAAATCAAGCTCCATCATACATCACAGATCTGATTGCTCCGTATATTCCTAACAGACCACTTTGCTCTCAGACTGCAGGTTTACTGGTGGTTCCTAAAGTCTCTAAAATTAGAGTGAGAGGCAGATCTGCAGGCTCCCATTCTGTGGAACCAACTACCAGTTTTAGTACATGAGGCAGGCAACCTGTCTACTTTTAAGACAATGTTTAAGACTTTCCTTTTCAACAAAGCTTATAGTAAGAGTGGCTTAGATTCTCCCTGTGGCTCTACGCTTCTCCAGGAGTGAATGCTGCTTGTCGGGACTTTAATGCAATCAATTGGGTTCCCTTATATAGGAAGTCTTACTTTGACCAATCTGTATAATCTGACCCAATCTGTATAATATGATTGAATTTGACTTTGTAAAGTGCCCTGAGATGACATGCTCCATGAATTGGCACTATATAAATAAAATTGAATTGAATTGAATTATCCTGAGCTATCTCTTTAGTTCTGCTGCTATGGGCTTAGGCTGCTGGAGGACACTTTATGTTCTCTCTGTCTTTTTCCTCTTCATAGTAGGTCTACCATCCGGGAGGCAGATCATCTGCCATTAGCCCATTAGCCTATAACATCGAAAGGATTCCTGGATCAATGTGTGCTTTTGTGCTTTTTTAGGTCTCTGCCCTGTGTTCTCTAACCCCCAGTCGTCATGGCATATGACTGTTCACACTGAGCCTGGTTCTGCTGGAGGTTGTCCTCTCCACCACCAAGCCATCAACAATGCAGATGACTCTCCACTGTGGCTACAAGCTCATTCTGTAGGAGTGAATGCTGCATGTCAAGAGTCGATGCAACCTGCTGGGTTTTCTTAGATACTTTTTGACCAATCTGTGCCTTTTCAACAGAACTCTTGCTGCAACATTTTGGACCAGCTAAAGACTTTGAACTGCATTTTGTGGACTTCCTGATAGTAAAGAATCACAATAGTCCAGCCTTGAAGTAACAAATGCATGGACTAGTTTTTCAGCATCATCCCTGGACAGAATATTTCTAATTTTGGCAATATTCCGGAGGTCAAAAAAGGAAACCCTGAATACCTGTTTAATATGGGATTTAAATGACATGTCTTGGTCATAAATAACACCAAGATTTTGTGCTTAATTACCAGAGGCCAAGTTAATGCCATCCAGATTAAGTGACTGATTAAGGTGTTTATTTTTTGAGGACTCCAAAGATTACAACTTCTGGCTTGTCAGAATTTAAATGCAGGAAATTTAAAGTCATCTTGCTTTTGATGTCATCAAGACATGCCTGTAGTTGAAGTAATTGATTGGATTCATCAGGATTTATGAATAAATATAGCTTAGTGTCATCAGCATAACAGTGGAAATTAATCCCATGCTGTCTGATAATTTTGCCAATTGGAAGCATATATATAGTAAAGAGAATTGGTCCAAGGACTGAACCGTGTGGTACTCCACAAGTGACCCTAGAGTTTGAAGAAGATTTATTATTAACATGAACAAACTGGAATCTGTCCGATAGATAAAATGTAAACCAGCCTAATGTTTTCCCTACAGTATGTTCAAGTCTTTCTAGGAGAATATTGTGATCAACTGTATCAAATGCAGCACTGAGATCTAACAGGACAAGTACATACACAAGTCCGTTATCTGAGGCCATGAGAATATCATTAGTGACCTTCACCAGAGCTGTTTCAATGCTATGATTTGCTCTGAAACCTGATTGAACACTCTTAGTGGTTATTTATGTTCTTAATCCTGTCTTAGTAGTAGTTCTGTTTTTTTATCATGTGCTCTGTTAGTTTCTGCTTTATTTTCTATCTTAGGTTTGGTCCTTATGTTATTCTGGTTCTGTATTTACCTTGTTTAGATTCTGTTCCCTTCCACTGGTCCTGTCAGCTCCCTCAGTCACTCCCCCGTCCTTGATGTCTTCCACCTGTTCTGATTAATTAGTTGTTCACTCTGCTCACCTGTTCCTCTGTGTCATGGTTTTCAGATGACGAGCCCACATGCAGATACGATCGGGAAGCAAAGCACAGTTTTAAGATGTTTATTTAGGAAACAGGTCGATCGACGGACGGGACTACAGGCAACTTCGGCAGGGTCAGAACGTCACGGCTGGAGAGACTGCAAAGAGAAGGAGAGTAAGTGACTCTGAAAGGTGGACCAGGAGAATTACTAGAAGCTGCGCTGCTTACCATAAAGCTGGGCGGACCTAACCAGGGAGAAGTAGCGCAGAGGGAACTCTGTGATCCTACTCTGTTGGTGTTAGGCGGCTAGTGGCAGAGGGCGGCAGATGTTACTGGTGAGGGATCCAGAGCGAGCCTCCTCGGCAGTGGGTGACAGATGGATTGACCAGAGTGAGAGAAGAACCAGCAGAATCCGGGAGGGGGAATCTCAGGCCCCACTGGGTAACATCCAGGAAGTATGAGGGGAGAGCCAGAGCAAAATCTGAGCAGGAGGATTCTGCAGTTCTGTTTCTTCGGACAAGACGTCAAGACAGGTGAGTGCATCCAAGCACCAAAAACTGTGACAAAAACAGGGAGATCCAAAATTAGTCAAAGTTCAAAAGACGAAAAATCTCACAAGCAGGTTTTCAGGAGTTGGGTCAGAGGCCACGTCGTACCACGAGTGGTTAAGGCTCTGGCGTCTTCCATCTGTCAGCGCTCAGCTTAAGAAGCCAGAGGAAGCCGCCTGCAACAAGCTGCAGGTGTGGGCCACGCCCCCTCAGCCAACTAGGCACACCTGAGGAGTAGAGTTAGAGCAGAACAGCACAGAGAACCCTGACACTACCCCCCCCCCTCAACGGCCGCCTCCTGGCGGCCCAGACGAAGAGGTGCTGGGCTGAGTAGACCAAAAGTCTAAAATCAAATCTTTGTCCGAGATAGCTGCTGCAGAGACCCATGAGCGTTCCCCAGAGCTGCGACCCTCCCAATCGACGAGGTATTGGTGACCCCTACCTCGTCGACGGGCGTCCACAACCCTGAGGACACGAGGGTTCTGACTGTCCTGGGAGGGTGGAGGGGGTCCGGAAGGAGGGCACAAGTTGCTGTCCAAAACGGGCTTGATCTGGGAGACATGGAAGGTGGGGTGTACTCGGGAGTGAGGGGGCAAACGTAGACGGACGGTGGTCGGGTTAATAACTGTGACGATCTCATAGGGCCCAGTGAACCGGGGAGCAAGCTTCTTAGTGGACGGGTTGGATAAGACGTCTCTGGAAGATAACCAAACTTTCTGACCAGGGCGATATTGGGGAGCTGGTCTGCGGTGCTGGTCGGCGAACCTCTTGCTCCGCTCTGCGGTGCGAGTGAGTGCAATGATTGTGGTTCTCCAGATGTCCTGACAGCGAGCAATGTAATCGTTAACGGAGGTGAAGGGAATCCTGAGTTCATCCGTGGGTAGGAGTGGAGGTTGATATCCTAAAGCTACTTCAAAGGGTGAACGCCCGGTGGCTGAAGTGATGTGAGAGTTGAGGGCATATTCTACCCAGGGCAAAAACTTATTCCAGTCTGAAGGTGAAGATGACGTGAGGCAGCGGAGGGTGGTCTCTAGTTGTTGGTTCATTCGTTCAGTTTGGCCATTGGTCTGAGGATGGTATCCGGAGGTGAGTGTGTAACGGGCACCCAGAGCAGAGCAACAGTGCCGCCAGACCTGGGAGATGAACTGAGGACCCCGGTCAGAGAGGATGTCAACTGGGATGCCGTGGAGTTTGAAAACATGCTTTATGAGGAGCTGGGCCGTCTGGAGGGCGTTGGGTAACTTACGGATGGGGATGAGATGACTTGACTTTGAGAACCGGTCCACAACTGTCAAAATAGTTGACATACCCTGGGACAAAGGAAGGCCTGTAACGAAATCAATAGCGATGTGGGACCATGGACGTTTGGGGATGGGGAGAGGATTTAACAAACCGGAAGGTGGCTGAGTAGAGGACTTATTCTGGGCGCAGACGGGACAGGCTAGGACATACTCTCTCACATCCTTGGTCCATGATGGCCACCAGAAGTGCCGGGACACCTGAGACTGGGTTCTATAAATACCCGGATGGGCGGAAAACTTAGCATCATGACACCAGCGTAGAACCTCAGGGCGAACAGACTGGGGGACGTACATAAGTCCAGCTGGACCTGTACCTGGGTCCGGGTCTAATAGTTGGGCCTGGTTGATCCTGTCCTCCAGGTCCCAATGCAGGGCTCCAACAGTACATGTGGGGGGAAGAATGTGTTCCGTTGGAGCTGTTTACGTGACTCAGGGACAGGCCACTCCATTACTGCCCTTATCTTTTCCGGGTCTGACTTCACTTGTCAGCCTTCTAAAACTAAACCAAGAAAAGAAACAGAGGTCTGGTGAAAATCACATTTCTCAGCCTTAACGAATAAACGATTCTCTAAGAGTCGCTGGAGAACAAGACGGACATGTTGTTTGTGCTGTTCTAAATCACGAGAGTAAATAAGGATGTCGTCCAGATAGACGAAAACAAAAACGTTCAAAAAATCCCGAAGGACATCATTAACCAGTGCCTGAAACACTGCCGGGGCATTGCACAAACCAAAAGGCATAACTAGGTACTCGAAGTGACCTAGCGGGGTCTTAAAAGCCGTCTTCCACTCGTCCCCCTGTCTCACCCGAACCAGATGATAAGCGTTGCGCAGATCGAGTTTAGTCAAGATTGTGGCGTTCTGGACTGGTTCAAGCGCTGAAGATAACAGCGGAAGTGGTATTTGTTTTTAACAGTTATCTGGTTGTGCCCTCGATAGTCGATACAGGGTCGAAGGGACCCGTCTTTCTTGCCGACAAAAAAGAAACCAGCGCCTAATGGGGAGGATGAAGGGCGGATCAACCCTGTAGCAAGAGACTCCCCTATATATTTCTCGAGCGCTTGACGTTCTGACCTCGAAATATTGTAAAGCCGACTGACAGGTAGTGGAGCCCCAGGCAACAAATCAATGGCGCAATCATAAGTCCAATGAGGAGGAAGTGAACAAGCCTGAGTCTTGCTAAATACCATTCGTAGGTCGTGGTAATCCTCCGGGACGCGAGAGAGGTCAACAACATCCTCTGATTCAGACAAGGCGGTCGGAGAGAACCCTTGTCGGAATCCCAACACAGAGAACCCTGACACTCTGCCTATTTATACCTGCCTCAGTTCTCTGCTCCCGGCCAGAGCGTCACATCTCGTCTCATTTCCCCATGTTTTCATATCTCATCTCCCTGTGGTAAGAGCTCTCCAGCATTTTTTGCATTCTTTGTATCTGACCTGTTTGCTTTTTTGAGTCTGCCCAGTTCCTGCTAGTTTTATGCTTGGATGTTCTGCTCTGTACCCAGCCTGGATTGTTTTTTGCCTGCCGGATCCACCACCTCATCACTTCAAATAAATCCTGTTAATCTCTACCTAAGTGTATGGCTGAATACTGGGTCCATATTCTAAATCATTACAGTCTTTCCAGATTAGGTAGGAATCCTCTTGGTGTGTAGAGCACCATTTTCTCTCCAATTTCCTAACATTGTGCTTCAAGGAACGCAGCTCTGAATTAAACCAGGGAGCCAGCTTCCTGTGAATAATCACCTTCTTTTTTAAGGGAATAATCACCCTCTTTTTTAAGGGAGCTACTTTGTCTAATGGAGAACGCAATGAGGAAGTCACACAATTAACAAAGACATTTATTTGTGAATGGGAAGAAACAAAATTGCTGCTATCTGCAGAGCATTTCTGCAATTCTGAAGACTCTTTGAAGTTTGATACAGCATTATCTGATAAAGATCTACTATAATGCAACCCTCTTCTGGGGAGAACTCAGTTAGATTAAACTCAAATGTTATCAAAAAATGATCAGATAGGACATGGTTGTGAGGAAATACTGTTAATTCTTCACCATCAATGCCATATGTCAGCACAAGGTCTAAAGTATGAAGCCAAGAGTGCATCGGTTTAACACAATTGAATCTAGGATAGTTTTAAAGGCTATACTAAGGTTATCACATTCTGTGTCAACATGAATGTTGACAGAATTATGCTTTTTTTTCTTTTGCATATACATAGTTTCTTAGCTTAGCTTCTTTTTATCTTCATTTTGCTTAGTATTTTAGTTAAGTTTCACTAATCTAGATTTGTTGATTGAAATATAGTGTTAAATCAGATAAACAGCATTATATAGTTATGTTCTCTGGATGTTCATTTTACTTCTGTGAATAAATTCTTGAACTTGAAGAGAAGTTGTCACTCCTTATTCTATGTGTGTGCAGAGTTTGCTGTTGAAAGATCGCTAGTGCTTGAATCATCCCTTTCCACTATTGTCCTGATATCAGCTCCCGGGCTGATATTTACCAGACAATACCTAACAGACAGAGAGTTATTTATCAAACATTAAGTAACTTTTAAACAACGTATAATTGCACAACAAAGTGTAACAGCCTATTTGGGCATTTTAATAAGCAATTTTGCAATAAATGACACTATGTTGTATTAAGCCGGATAAAAAACATGCTTGTACAAAAAATATTTTTATTTTTTAAGCACTTTTCAGAATTGGAATGAAAACATCCTGGTGCCATAAAATGTTAAACTTTGGCCAATAATGGATAAATCGCTAATCATAACGCCCTGATGTTTATGCAATATGTAAACAAATGTGTAAATAAATACCTGTCATGGTATTATGCATATACATATAAATTAATACTAATTTTACATTTAAAGTCACAAGTTTTATTGTTAATTTTTTCACTCTCACACACAACTAATACTGAGCTTTCACACTAACAACAATAATTTATTTGTATATTTTTGCATGCTGTTTATAGCCATGTTCATACACACACATTTTTTTAAGCCTGGGAAAAGGTTTTAAATTTCCACAATCTTACACTCTGCTTGCAACTGAGGGCAGGAGCTTAATATCTTTGAAAGAGAGCGGTTTAGCACAGCTTGCATGTGCTGAAATTGTGACTCCAAGGTACTTCATTTGGCAATGTGATTCAGCCTTAAGGCCCGTTTACACTACACTTTTTTAATCGAGCCGAGACCAGTCCGAGCTCGGTAACCGAGATAACTCTTGTGTGTAAACGGTCAGCAGACTGAACCGGACCACGCTAAACATAACCGGACCGCGCTAACTGCAGACCAGCTCCTGAGTAGGTCTCGGCCTGTTTTTTTTTTCTGGCCCGGTTTTCTGATAAAGAGCGCATGAGCAGACCGCGTCATCCCCTTACAGTCAGCTGACTGTCCGCGGGTTTTCCGGCGTGTCTGGCTGCACGTCCCGATTCACACTCCATTCAGATAAATTTCAGACATTCATAATAATACTAGCTTCCTTACCGTGCCACACGGTTTCCAGAGATGATTCTGCTTAGCAGTGTGATGAACCTCAGTGTCTGTTGTTGTTTCCTGCGTCTGTAAATCCTTATTAGACGTTTGTTTGTCTTATCCACGTCCCAAAAGCCGACTATGTCTAACCATAACATCCTGAATGTTACGGGTGCCACCATTTTGATTTGCTCGGTCCCGCCTTCAATTCCAGAGAGCGGTAGTACAACCAAGGGAGCAACCAAGGAACCGAGATAACCGAGATAACTCTTGTGTGTAAACGGCCGTCTTATCTCGGTTAACTGATCCAAGCTCGTCACTGGTCTCGGCATGGCTCGGTTTTTAGGTGTAGTGTAAACGGGCCATTAGTTTGTCAAATACAAAGACAACAAATTGTTAGGCTCAGAACGGGTGGACCCAGTATTCAAGGCAGACAAACAGTTTAGGTTTAACAGTTTATTTAGATCAGACACGGAGCGGGAGGCGTCAGCGTCTACAGCGGGAGCCTCTGCAGGGGGAGACAACAGGTTAGTGACCACGCTTATCTGAAAGTGTTTGCGCACAAACGTGTCGGTCACTAACCTGGTCTTGATGTCCAGTTCAGACCCAGAAGCAGAGGTAGATCCCAGTTGGCGGGTTGCTAACCCGGTGCAGCGGTTGCCGCTCAGAACGTCCCTGAAGCAGATGTAACGGTGATCGGAGGACAGGCAGGAGGTCAGAACCGTAAGGACAATCGTGATCAGGAGGATGAACCAGAAGCAGATGTCAGGGACGAGATCCAAGGTCAGAGCCAGGTGGTCAGATGTCAGCTGAGGCACCAGAGGGAGATCCAGGACGAAGTCGGGACACAGATCCAGGTTCGGTACACGGTCAGGCTGATGGGCAAGACGAGGTCAGGCAGGCTCGGTGGTCAGGTAGCAGTTCCAAATCGATACACAAGCAGGCAGGGAACAGGCAGGCTATGAGGACGGAAGGCAAAACAGGTCAGGATCAGGAAATCAGAAACAAAGAACGCTGGAATAGATCTCACCACTGGCTTGAAATAAACTGGCACTGCTGTCTTGTCAAAGAGCTGGTTATATACTAGTGGAAGCAGGTGGAACAGATCTTAGGTGATGAGGAATGGGCGGAGCTAAACAGGTGTTGTGGAATGAGAAACTAGACCAGACAGCAGTGCCGAAATCATGACAGAACCCCCCCCCCCCCTTAAGGGCGGATTCCAGACGCCCTTTTGGACTGGTCAGGGTGGTCCTTATGCTTGGTCTCCACCTCCTGGTTAGCCCTCTCTGTCTGCCCATCAGTCTGGGGGTGGAATCCCGACGACAAACTGACAGAGATCCCCAGCATGGCACAGAACTCCCTCCAATACTGCGCCACAAAGTGGGGACCCCTATCGGACACAATGTGGAATGTGAAATAAACTGGCACTGCTGTGTTGTCAAAGAGCTGGTTATATACTAGTGGAAGCAGGTGGAACAGATCTTAGGTGATGAGGAATGGGCGGAGCTAAACAGGTGTTGTGGAATGAGAAACTAGACCAGACAGCAGTGCCGAAATCATGACACAAATTAATAAGCATTAAAGTACAGCTTATGGGTTGGGTTTCCGCAATGTTATCAGCATGTAAAAACTCATCTTCAGAACCAATGTCTGCTCAAAATGGTGATCTGCACCGCGTAATCTACTTTAAGCAGTTATCACCGGTTATTGCAACCGTAAACTGCAAAAATTACAGGCAACATTGCTCTCTCTGCCTTTATTCCCGTCAGCTTCTATGTCAACCTAAAGGAGTATGCGCTTCAGCACATGATGAGGCAGAGGGATTTTTCAGCTAGTTATACTCAAAGTGTCTGTAGTACAAGCAGGTCTCTTACTAACCCATGTTTATCGTCACTTATTTTAGAAGCCCAAATAAGTGATTTCACTTTCAGAAACAAGCTAAAAAAAACGCGACCCGCGACTCATTAAATGCACAAGCGACTTTAAAAAAAAGTCGCATGAGATAAGCAGACTTGGCAACAGTGAGCACGTGTCTGTTTAGCTACAGTCTATAGCATCTTGGAACTACGGAAAGGGCACTACGGAAAGGGTAAAAAAAATAAAAAATAAAATAAAATAACAATAAATAAATATATATATATATATATATATATATATATATATATATATATATATATATATATATATATATATATATATATATATATATATGAAATAACTGGGCTACTTTTAAGACTTCTGGGGCCAAAGAGTCACCTGTCCCATGTGCTGTTCCTGTAGGTGGAACAGCACAAGGTAGGCAGATACTTGCTGCCTGGTTTAAAAAAACAGCTGTCCGTTAACACCTCTAGGTGGAGCCAGCCTCCCCAGGATGCCCGACAGGTTCTTCGTCATTCAGCGACTGTCCCTGTAGTAGTAGTGCTGGGAATTAGATGGGATTTTTGCTGAGCTCTGAAAAGAGCTGTTTGTGGTTTAAAAGAGGACTTGCAGTTAAAGGAAGAGCTTTTTGGTTGAAGCTCTACCAAAGCTTCTGGTGCCCCCTTGTGTTGGGATGTTGCTCTTCTCACTGTCAGTGAGCCGGTTTTGGTGCTGTGGTGGGACATGGAAGCTTCCATGTCCCACCAAGTCTTCATAGAAGAGTGTGAGTTGCTCTGGAATAGATCTGAAAAGAGCTGTTTGTACTCCTAAAAAGGGCTGTTGTAGTTCTGTGAGGAACCTTTTGAGCTCTAGAGGGCTTCTGGAGCCCCCTAGTGTGAAGAATGCAGTGTCCTACAAAGTCTTCAGCAGAGGGTGTGAATTGGCCAGTGTTTGTAAAATGAGAGAAAGCCTGAGTAAATCTGCGGATCCGATGCAGCACATCTGCATATAGAAAGCTGAAGTGACGTTTTTCGTTTATTATTATTTTGCTTCAGGCATGGTTCGTGGTTTGTAAATGGTAATATTATATTTTGGTTTGACATACTCCATTCAACCCCTCGCGACCCCACAAGGGATAGATGTGTTAGAAAATGGATGGTTGGATGGACACTCCACTCATAGGGTCCTTAATATTAATGTTGTCACTCTTCAGTTTCTCCTGGACTTCCTCAGAGAAAAACCTTCGCATTTCTCCTCGCCCTTGGCCAACCACTGAAAAGCAGTGTGTTCATGTCAAAACTCTACTAGAGTCCAATCAGTTTGGCCCTGGTTCTGAGCAGGGCCTGAAAAATCTGGCCTTAGAAAAACTGTTGCTGCAACTCTTGCAAGCAGGTGGTGCCGAGTAGAGCTCGGCCAAACCGAACCAGTGGAAAAGGACCTAGATTCTCGGTGGGGCTCAGGTCAGGCCAGTATTCTAGCCAATCAAGCACAGGAACACCATGGTCATTAAATCAGCTTTTGGCACCTTTAGCGGTGTGGGCTTATACCACAGTATCAGTCTTGCTGGAAAATGAAAACATGAAGAGGGAAGAATGAAGTGCCCTATAATATTCTGGTAAATGGCTGTCTTGAGTATGGATTTCAGAAAACCCAGTCGACCAGACATGTCATATGACATGTCATCCCCAAAACTGTGGAAACTTCACACTGGCCTTCAAGCAACATGAACTCGGTGCCTCTCCACTCCAGACTGTGGGACCTTGATTTCCAAATGAAATAAAAACTTTCATGTTTGTACAGTGAGGAACAGTCCGGGGGTCTAATTTATGAAACATTTACGTAGAATCTATACTAAAAGTGTACATACGGCAAAAATCCAAAAATGGCATATAGCAAAAAAAAAAATTCGGATCTGTGAAATCATGTGCACGCACACAATTTCACTTTATAGATCACAGCTGAAACCAAATGTTTGTGTACCAGGTTCCGCCTCATGTTAGTATTTAAATGAGCCAGCTGATAACCACGGAGAAAAAGCAAAGAAACTGTATAAAAAATTTCACAGAGAAAAGTTTATTAAATGTGTAAATTGGAGATAAGAGCATATGTTGTCCACATTCAAAGAACTTGTTAAAAAGTGAATTTGATTGTAGGTTCAAACGCCATGTGAAAGCCTCACGAAGACTATGCGCTCAGATCGACATTCTGAGGAGGAATGAACCCCCCCCCCCCCCCCCCCAAGTTTTTTTTAAAATAGATCACAACTTTTGCATGGAAAGTGACGTATGCAAGTTTCAGGCTCCATTTTGTTTGTATGCAAATTTAAGAATAAGGTCCCAGACCTTTTTCTCCTATGCCCAGATGCTTTGCCTGGTTCAGGAGCACCTAACACAAAGAATATGAAACTCATCTTTCATGTCCTGGATCTCTTTGTGTGTGGTGGCTCTTGAGGTTCTGTCTCCAGCTGCAGTCCAAGCTCCCCCTAACTCTTGAAATGCTCCACAATCCTCTGTGCAGTGATTACCTGTTGCTTATGGTCCATGTTTTTACTAAACCTTTTCCTTCCACTTAACTTTTCATTAATATGCTTGGATAAAGCATTCTATGACCAGCCAGCTTCCTTTAGAATGGCCACCTGTAGCTTACCGCAGGTCGCTTGTGATGGGAGTGACAGTCTACTGGAGCATTTCCTCATTATTGTGTCGGTCATAAACTAATCCTTCTCGATTCAAAATATTTGTTTTTGTGTTATGTAACATAACTTGATGAGAAACAGATTTTTGGATTAATTGAAAGATAATTAGAAATGATATTGTTTCCCGAACAGGCAGGAAAAATAAGAAACTGGGTCATTCAATCTGGACAAACAACTTTATTTCTGGTAATGCATCTATACACTGTACATTCAGTCACTGAAGTATATAAGCATGGCTATTTTCAAACATAATTTCATATAGTCCTTTCCTTTACAACAAAGTCCGAGTTGTTGGTGAAGGGAACGGTTCTGTTTGAGGAAGGGAAAAGGTGTCAAAACAAGGGGCAAAAAGGGACATAGATGAATAAGCCAAGCTTCTTTTCATACTATATATGTGGCATTAATACATGATCAAGTTTGCCTCTTACATAAAAATATTTCTAGAACTGTATATAGTATCAGCAGCAGCACAGGGCTAAAAACAATACATGAAGGTGAAGGAGGAGGACAATCTGATAAGTGGCAAAGTCATGTGGGCCGGCTATATGGTGCTGAATAGTTGCTTAAAATCTAGATGAAGAGGGGGAAAAGTTAATTCAATATAAACTATGTAATAAGAAATAGAGAAGAGAGAAAACAGGATAAAATGTTTATGAAGAGAATATTCTCTGTATCAACGGTTCCTGAAACATTTTCTTTAAACACAAACTTCAAAAAACAACAGAAAAGGAAAGCAAACAGCTGCTTTAAGAAAAGATATGTTTTTGAAAACAGAAACACCATGTACATTTATACAATATCGTAAATGCAAAACAGATATTTACATGTTTAAATTTGTATTCAAATCTTCCCACTGCCTAGTATTTGGCCTATTAATATGGACTATTATTGCTGCTTTGCTGCCCATTGCTTAGAAAAATTATTTTCCTTTAGAAAACAAGACATCATTACATCGCTTTTGGGGGGGTTTGCAAGTGAGAGCAAAAATCCGAATGTTAGCGCCTCCCCTCTGTAGTAGAAAACCAGAACACAGAGGACAAGCCTGAAGTGTAAAAACTACTAGAAAAATGTACCAATTTAGGTCTGCTGAAGTGGGAGGCAACATCAGGGAACCTCTATTGTTGGATATGAAAAGAGCCGTTTCAACAAAACGCCCTCTCTACAACCCAGGACACATCTGCCTCCAGTTACAGCAGCAAACCAAACTGTTAAAGTCGTTACGTACAAACAACTGTAACAATTTACCAAGTAAGCAGCTTTTTTAGGATCTTTTATAAAATCATCTCTGAGTGTGCATATCAATGATTTAGAAATGAAGTAATTTTAAGCTTCTTAGCATTGTTTGACTGCATTTCAGGAAATGCTGATTAAAAAGCTGCAGAGCACAGAAGGGCCGCTGCATTTTAAAGGGGCCTAGTCACATCACAACTTTACAAATTTATACTCTAGTAGTTCTCTCTGGTTGCATACAAAGATTATCTGATTAAATTATTGCGCCCTGTTGTCCCATTATATTTGATGTCTTTTTTACACTTTTTTGCTCCATTTGTTTGTAAAACAAGCGCTTTTCTTTTGTATATTTACCATAACAAGACCACGTGACAGAAAGTATGATATTCCAAATGCGCGCAGTGATTAAACAAGAAACAATGGAGCTGAGCAAGTCAGCAACAGCCAGCAGAGGTGTGAAAAGAAAGCGATTAAGAAAGTCTAACCCTGTAGATCGGTTTAGTTTCTGTATCATCTGACGTGACACTGGCTGTCAATTAATCTTGGAGGCTCGTCAGTAACTGATCAATCAGTAATTTGTCCAAAAATAAAATGGCCCTTGCCTCCAGAAGCTGCATGCCCTTTCCTTCCAGCAACATTCCAGGACTTACATTACAAACGCATTGCAATCAGAGGGATTTCGTTAAAGAAAAATCAGTAAAAATGGTTAAACATTGTCAGTGGGGAAAGTACAATTCACACATGCGTTTTCCTGAACATTTAGAGGGTGTTTATTCCTTTCCCAAAACCTAGAAAGATTCTAGGAAAATGTTAAAGACGGATATGACGCCAAATGGCCTCACGAGAAGCTGACCATAGCAGTGATCGACGGGGAACTACCACGTTTGTCTGTACAAAGGTAACTACATTTTTGTTCATAAACATTGTATTATGCTTAATGGTTAAATTAAAGGCTAAAGGTAATTTAACCATTAAGGTAAACACTAGTTCTACTGTGTTTTATGAGTTTTGTATTCTTGTATATAGCAACTTCTGGTTGCATAAATTGAGTCTTTCACAGGATTTTGCACAAAGCGTTTAATAGGTATAGACACATGACTAGGCCCCTTTAAACCTGCAAATGGGAACTTGATGACAGCGCCACCATCAGGTTTCTAACTCTGGAAACCTTCCGCCCATGTTTAGGCACTTGAGGATGTCCAGCATTTCACTGATTTTTGTTTTCCTCTTTTAGTATTTTTTTGTAAGTGTGAACTTAATTTAAAAATAGCATTTGGCTTCTACTTAATACCAATGGGTTTTCCTGCGAAATAAGACAAGTTGCTTTATATTGCATAACACAATAAAACCTTTACATGTACAGTATCAGTGCCCAACAAGTGACTATATGAATGGCAAACCTTTTCATTTCTCATGCATAAACAAAATATGAGACTAGTATTGAAAATAAAAAGTGAACATAACAGACAGGCATTAAAAGCATCCCCACATAAAAAAAACATTGACAACATTACTTTTGTTCGTGCTCCTGTAACAGTTCAGCCCGCAGGAATATGAGCCGCTCAAAACTTCCTGAAAAGTCCCAACTGCTGGACATCTTTCCTTTGTGTTTATTTACAATACTCTGCTGTTGGAAAGCAGAGCAGATTCTCAATTTATCAGTGTGTATTCAACAAAATGCTCACTTTATTCTGTGGCCACTGTTGTGGAAAACGTATGACAATAGTAGGAGGAAAAACCATTTTAACAGGATTTTTGTTCTGACAAAAGTGCAATTCATTACTGTAAAGTACAAAACAAGAAGAATCCATTTTTATTTACATACCTTAATTTAATAAACAGACAATTTGTGGTTATTGACAAGAGCATCTGTCCAGGCCACTGACAGTTCCTAGATAATGAAGCCAGTTTGGAGTAAAAACATGCCATTAATTGTTCAAACGTTACAAGAACACAAGGCCTCGCTTACGTTGGAGAAAAACAATGAAAAAAATCAGATGAAAGCTATGGCAAACAGCATGGATGTGTTTGAGACTGACCTTCCAACACAAGTGCTCAGTAAAAACAGAAAAGGTGCCTTTAACTGTTCCTTAATCAAACATTGGATTCGGAGCCAGAGATCCATGTACGTGAAGGCAAAAGTCACAAAAGCGACCTCTTGAAAAAAAAAAAAATGGTGAAATTAGCTTCGTATGCAAAAAAATTTGTTCATCTTAATCATTTCTATTTTCCCATTCCAGCTGCATGAAACAGATTTTTACAAAGCTCTGTGAAGTCTCTTAAGTAGCTTACAATGTCTCTACAAGCCTCTGCCTGCTAAAGCCAGGAGACGATGGTGGAAGCTTTTTATTTTTGGAGAATCTGGCCCTGTCCTCTCGGCTGATCCGTGGTAACACCTCTCTGCAGCTGTAATGTAATATAACAGCCTTAAAGCAGTTATTAGTGCGTAATGAGAGTCTCGTCTCATTTCCTGGTCAGGCGCAGATGCATTCTGTGAACTCCATCTCCTCGTCTGTCGTTCACTGTGATCCGGTTTGCAGAGTGTGAAAGGTTTGAGACAGTCAGTGCTTGATTTAGAAATGTGTCCCTGTGGCTGCTTCTGGGTCAAAGGAAATCACTCCCTGCACTCCTCATGAGTCTGGATGAGAAAACACCTCTAATGGGAAGTTTTTCTATTTATTCTGGACGTTTAGGGGCAGGTGTTAGTGACAGTGGTGCCATGTGGGAAGCCTAGAGCTCCTGGGTGTGTTTTATGTCCTGAAGCAAACAGGCTGTGTCAGGCCGAATGAGAGCAATGAGGGGGAATGACTGAGGGCCGAGGCTGGTCTCTGGGTTACTTATTAGGCAGTGCCTCTTTGCTGCTGGATTTGGGCCAGAGCTGCTGTTGTAGCTCCTTTACCACCCTCTCCAGGTGCTCCCTGGCCTCCCGCTCCTGAAGCAGGTCGGCTCTGAGTTGCTCACGGTCGGCCTCGGCATGCTGCAGCTTCATCTGAAGGTCCTCAATCTGGAAAACAAAAGGAGGACATTCGGTTGTATTTGAATAAATTTAAAGCAAACAGCTTTGTTCTGTCTTCAAGCACAGAGTAGACACACAATGTTTCTGGGGCAGGTTCAGATTCGGATTCTGTATTTCAAATGGCCAGAGCATAATAATGAGCATTAATGTGTAAATATGTAAGATTGTGGCCATGACTCATTTCCAACTTTAGTTATTTGTTCAGTTAGTTATTTTAAAGGGATACTATGCAACATTTTTCAGTTAATTAATGTGTTCCATACCGTTTTGGATGATTAAATGAGTAATTTCAGGTTGAACAAAGGTTTTCTTGGCCGCCCTGGTGGTCTGTGGGGGAAATACCGCACTTGCAATTGCAGGAGCCCTCGGCCCGCACCGACAGGCTCAGAATCTCGTGCAAGATCGCGAGAGTCGGTCTTGCTTTACGGTGAGAACTGCTACACGCCCCCAGTGAAAGGCATGTTTGTTGCTAGCGCAGTGGCGATATCTGTGCAGTTATCATGGCGGAACCGGCGATAAAACAGCGAAAGCCCATGTCGGAGCAGGCAAGAAAGAGGAAAAGGGCTGTGGACAGAAAGAGGAGTCGTACACGGGTGAACATCGGGCAAGCTTTTTCCCGAATGGCGAGAGCTAAAAGAAAAAGAAGGCATGCAAGGCTGACGCGGACCTCGCGTTTCTGCTGATGCGATTGTAAGTAACAGGGTTTATACAGGAATGAGTAACCCTAATTTAATGCTTTTTAATGCTCTTTTAATGCCTGTAGAAATATTTTTAATGCCATCAACAAGTACCCATATATATATATATATATATATATATATATATATATATATATATATATATATATATATATATATATATACACATATATATAAAACTTGTTGATGGCTGTGTTCAGACACCAGAGCACCTCCGTTATGCAGTGTGGCATTGGCTCCAAATGTTGTTCGCAGACCGTCTGATTTCCTGATGTTAGTGGCGGTAGAGCTTGCTCCAGCTGCTGCTGTGCTGTTTGCGGTAGCTAATGCGGACGTGACTGCGTTGGTTGCAGAAAAGTAACTTGACATTATTAGCTGTTGTCTGCTCCTTGCAGCTGATCTGTGTCTGTCTGCAGTGGTGTAGTGGTCCCTGGAGAAGTGGGTATACTCTCAATGTTTGCCCTTTTAGACGCAGCTCAGAAAAATGCCGTTTTAGAAACAATGACATGTAACACTGCTCTATTTAGTTTACCCAAAAATCCATCACTAGGGTTTACTCATTTTAGCCTAAAACATTTAGATTAAATATTTCCTTGAGCTACTACGTGAGGCGTGAAAGTACTATTGTCTCTTTTTTTTAAAGATTTTATCCAGCTTCTGGCTGGTAATGTAAAATTTTCTTTGGTTTATATTGAAGGAATTCCTACACTACATCCAGAATCAACATTTCATTACTTTACTGTAGGTTTTTTAATATAGACCTAGATGATAAGGCATAAGTCCTAAATTGAATGAAAATCTATAGAAAGAGATAAAGTTAATGATGAGGAGAACATCCAAACTCAAATCACTTTGTCTTTGCAAATCATGAATTGTCAAATATACCAGTTGAAACACCCAAAGAACTGTTGATCCTGTTGATTTAGACACCCTGACAATGAATGTTTAGCCCCTCGATTTTAAAATGGACGGTGATTTTAAACTTGACAGTCAAAAAGGGACCTCAGTTAAATCACTTTTATCATGCAAGGAACAAAGCAAAGGTAAAACCTATTCTTTCAAGGCAGAAACATGGAAACACTCTAAGCCTTCATTTCATCATGGCTGGATTTGTGTAATTCTCTTTATCTCTAAATCGGTCAGTCCTCACTCAAATGTCTGCAGCTGGTTCAAACGCTGCTGCACACCTTTTAATGGAAAAACATAAAATAAAGCATATTACCCGATCCTGGCCTCCCTTCACTGGTTGCCTGTTTATCTTAGAGTTCAGTTTAAAGAACTTCTGTTTGTTTTTAAGGATTTGAACAGCTTACTATTATTATTGTTGTTGTTTTAAACTGTTGAGTCTTTAGCCAAGTCATTTTATTAGATGTTATTTTGTTTTACCTCCTGATAAAGTGCTCTTTAAATAATGATGACAATGATGATGATTATGATCACAAGAAACTTTTGCATCATCACCCAGAAGCTGGAAAGAAAAGAGACAAAAAGATTTTTTTAACCTCACTTAGTAACTCAAGGAATTATTTTAAACTAAATATTTTAGGCAAAAATATTAAACTGTTTATTGATTGTTTTTTTTTCCTTCAATCCCACCATTATGTTTAGTAATTTCTGCCAAAAGCTGCAGCATTTTCATTTAATCCATCTGAATGTAGTATTTGCAAGCCCTACTCTGATTGGATGGAAAGAAAGCTGTCTGTGATTGGCTGGTGAGGTGGACAGTTTTTGAAGTCGCCAGTGCACACAGTCGAGCGACCGGAGAAACCACAGACATTATATATTGTGTCCATGGGAAAAATAGCCGAGCGAGCGCACAGCTGGTATTGACCGTGGAAGTAGCAGGTCACGGCAAATAAATAACCGAGCGCGAGCGAGCATAGTGGATTGAGAAGAGTTTATCAGAGTTGAGCGCGCGCGTGATGTTTAAATGCTGAATACCTGTCTCACTGCGCGCTCAAACAAAAGACACAAATATCGCTCCAGAAGTGGGTATACGCAATGCTGACTGGAAAATAAACGGGTATACGCCGCATACCCGCGTACACCCTGGACTACACTGTCCGACTTCATGTGAGACCGTGAAGCATTGACACTCTGTACAGCTTTTTTTTTAAAAACACGGCAAAATCCTTCCTCATCCTTACCGTTGACAGACTGCAGCCATGTCCCGAATTCCTCGTTTTCCATCCACTTTTGTTGAAATTTGCATTTTCCCAAATCTTTCTCCGCCTCGAGCTTCTTTTCCGAACATAACGGCTTTACGATCAACCGGAAGCAGAACCGCGCACAACGTGGAATCAGTTATATCTGATAATATATCTGACGAAACTGTTTTTATGGCCGTATTTTTTTAGAAAAAAAAAATAATGCCACCAATGATCACATTTAATGACTTTTAATGCTAATTAAGGCCTTAATTTTAAAAAATGTCATTTAATGACTTTTAATGCCCCGCGGAAACCCTGAGTAACATTGTAGGGTTTCCCTCACGCTACCCGCCTCCCAACGTTCCAAAAAAAAAAAAAAAAACTAACTCGATATGCGCGCAAAGCTTGTCTCCCCCCCGCTCCGCTCCGCCGGTTATCGGCGTAAAGCTTTTCTCTCTCCCCCCCCCCCCCCCCCCCCCCCCCCCCTCCCGCTCCGCCGGTCGTCCGGTAAGCAAATTCCTATGGGAAACACTGCATTGGAATGGTTTCTCTCTCTCTGTGTGCATGTTCATACTTTCACTGTGTTAGTCATTGTTTGTACTGCCGTTTTTTCGACTTTTGTATTCGTTGCGTTCGCCTGTCTGCTAAGCTCAAAACAACCGCGCCTGGCTTGACGGAGAAACCAGGAGAACAGCTGAGCATATTTACGACAGTGCACTTTTACTTTCGCCCTCTGGGGGGAGCCTCGCTGGAAAATCAACCCCGGTTGCATAGTATACCTTTAACTACAACAATTCATGTTCATGTTCTCAATCTAATTTGATACTCAAATAGTTCTGATATTTTAAATGAGTAATTTTGTGTGAGTTCTGATAAAACGGGTGCCCATATTTCTCCATTTTGAAACAGCCTCGCTCGGTTGGAGGCTACCACTAGTAAAACTATTTTCACTTCACATAAATCAACAGCTACATTAAACCAAAAAGTAACATTACTGTTATTTTGAACCATTCTGAGCTTTGACTCCTTTCATTTTCATTTGCTCAGGTTCTGTGGCACCTAAACAAAGAACTAGCACCATCAACTGCTTTATTAGCTACATTAGCTGTGAAACCAACAATCAGAGGAACACTTGACAAACTTCTGTGCTAAGCTAATGCAACACTAAAATCCTGATAGCAGAAAGTTAAAAGTTGTTGATTGACCTTTGACCTGTTTTACCCACAAACTATAACTAGCCATTGCTATAGTTGGGTTTTCTTCATTATATGTAGTGTGTGCATCATTATCTCTCAGGCTCAAGTGTTCGACATATTGAGACTTTTAGCCATCCTAACCTGATTTTTATTTTGCATGTCTTCACTTGGCTCACGTTACTACATTTCCTGGATGACATTACACAAAGTAGAGATAGGACATCTCACAGCTCAGTGTAAACTGAAGAGAACAGTTCCGCCCACATCATTACCACAGGCTTATTGAATCCTAACAGTGGTAAATAAAAGAAGAACTATTCCTAAGTAGTAAACCTTGGCTGCTGAAGTTGCATCCCTTCTAATATTTTCTTGCAACAATGATCAGAAATACATTTTTAACTGTAACACAGATCAAAGATGGAGAGTTTGTGTCTCATTTTCCGCCAAAATATCTCCCTGTTCTAACTTTCTAATCCTGTTCCTTTTCCTGGCTGCGCTTAAAGCTTCTTCATCTCTGAGACAGCTGCCATCTCTGCAGGCAGGACACAAACACAGCTGGAGAACACAGCCTCCGTCTTGTTTTGTCTAATGCTGCCTTAGGGAAGCTGACGTCTCTTCCTGTTTCCTCTCCAAGGAGGAGCGATCTAACTCTGCGTTCAGGGCTACACCCATTTATTTCTGACTGGGAGGAAGAGGACACTTTTTTTCTTGCCTCCCTCCTGCCCTGAAGTGAGACAATAAAACTGCCATTTACAGCATGTTTAGGCAACTTCAGCTATTAAACAATTGTGTTTGGGTTTAAGGTATTAAAATATTTCCAATCATCCTAAAACATTTGGAACTGAGAATGTCAGCGAACTCTGACTGACCTGTGCAGAATATTTAGCACGAAGACGGCCGGCCTCGCAGCCTTTATCGCAAACTCGCAGCTGCCGCGCCTGCTCCAGCTCCCTCTTCAGACGGGTCCGCGACTCGTTTGCCTCTTTCATCTTCTTCTCGCTCTCGGCTCGCAGGCGCTCGATTTCCTTCCTCAGGCTGCGCTTCGCCTCGGTCGCCTCGCGGAGCTTCTCTTTCTTCGCCACCCGCAAAAATTCCAACTCCTGTAAAAGAGAGAGAGTAACAGACTAGCAACTCTCAAGGTGTAAGTGTATTTGACAGATTATTGCATGTGCAACTGAAGCTCTGCAACCCCCATTGCAAATCAGGTTTATTATTAACATTCCAAATTCTTAATTTGTTTAACATAAACAAATTACCCAAACAATTTTAAATGTTAAAAAAAACAATGTTACATGGAGTTTATTTAAATTCTCATAATAATTAACCCTCTGGAATATAAATGTTTTTAACAGCATATGGTTGCAAATCAGGTGTGGGCTCAGGCTCACCTGAAGCCACAGATCAAGGGCTTCATTGTTTGGTTTAGATGTGCTTGAGCTAGACCACCTGAATACTCTGACTCGAGTGTTTCATTTTATGTTAGTGGAAATAATTTTCCAAAAAGTTGCAAAAATTGTCATTGCTTTTGACAAGAAGGGTAAAGTATAAAAACAGAAAGTAAGATCCTTGGATGTTGCAAGAGATACGGCTGGGAGGAAAGTTTAAAGTTAGGGGAATGGTGGCGACACCACCTGGTGGCAGAAAGAGACACCAGACTTGCTGGGAGCAGTTTCCCTAGTAGGTCACATGCTAGGTTCTGAAGGGTTCCATTCCCGAACTTCCACATCTACAAAACCACTGACCCAAAAAGAAAAGTCAGCTGGGTTACAACAATAAGCCAAAGGGGTTATGGGATTCTGTTCTGTGGACTGATTAATCAAACTGAAACTTTTCAGGTCCATGGATCCTATGGAGGACCAACTCTGACATATTTAGAAATAAATCCATAAATAAATAAATGCTCAATAAATAAATAAGCATACAATTAAATGCACAATAAATACACAAATAAATGATTGTAAGCAGTAATTAAATTATGCAAAGAGACATAAATCTCTTTTAATTAGCTTCTTTATTTATTCACCTTTGTCCGTAAGGGGACAACCTCTGCCTATTGGTTGGTTAGCATCAGACTGAATAGCTGAATCTACAGGCTAGATTTCTTTTGAGAATCCAGGAGTCAATAAAAGTGGCTTTTTTAACCACTTGTAATTTTGGCTATGTTAGGATATTTAAATAGTTCTTGTTTTATTGGTTTGTTGCAAATTGCTACTAGATTGGACATTTTGCCAATAACTATAATTTTTAATCATTTTGACTGCAATCCTTGTGGATTTCTCTTGTCAAGCTTTGTTTCTGAGCTACAGCCAACTGACGGAGGGATGTTACTTTAAGCTAAGTCAGGGGTTAGGGCGATGTGTGGGCTGACGAAAGCTTCCTTCCTTGAATCCCTGACAGAGTGTGAAGGTGTTGTTGTAACACACCCATCTCTTCTCATGGGAATCTAGAAGCCGGGACAAAAACATCTGTCATCGGGACTTTGTTGGCTCTTATAAGAAAAGACTGAGAAGGAACAAGCCCCATCACACCCTTCACAGGAATAAATGTCTCCTCTGTTCAGGACCTGAAATCCACAGTGAGGGATTTGAACTAAAATGTGCTCCTAATTAGGTGTGGAGCTGCTGTGACACAAACTGAAAGTGGAATGGGGTCAGTTGCGTCGCTCCCCCACACAGACACAATTCATCTGCATTTTCTTTTTCTCAGACCAAGACTAAAACTGGAAGTCTGACCTAACCTCCTGTGGCAGTCTCCACCTCTGTTGCTGACACTTGTTAAATTCATGAACTGAGTGGACTGAGAAAAACTTGAATGCACATATACTTTTACTAATGGTTTCTCATTGTGTTAGCTATGACACATCATTTCACTGGTCCAGGAATGGATGTCTTCTTTGGTGACCTGATTACTTTTTACAGCAAAACAATATTCTTGTTCAAGTGTATTTCAAATATTCAAATGAATACAGAAAGCATCCCATGACAGGGTCTACACACACAGGACCTTGCGCAAGTATTCATACCTCTTTAACTTGTCCACGTTACAATTATCTTGTATTTTAGATAAGACCAAACTTGAAGTTTCAAGGCAAAATGACATGTGGAGGAAAACTAACATGGAATTTCATCCTGAAGCTGGTCGGGATTATTCCAGATGGATGGAACTTAATCTTGGAAAAAAAACTGTTAGACGCAGCACAAAGGGTTCATCTTTCATCAAACAAAACTTCAACTATACTTAAGAAGACTGCAAAAGAAATTGCGAAGCACCACCCTTTACAGATTTGTCAGGAAATCCATTGCAATTTGCCCTCCACTTAACAAATATGTGCTACTTCATGTTGCTCTGTCACACAGAAACCCCATAAAACACAGAGGTTTGTTGTTATGAATAAGTAAGGTTTAAGGGGTGTGAATACTTTTGAAAGCCACTGTACTTCCTGTATGTGTAAATAGTAGGAGCTAAACTCCACCTGCTGAAGGCTGCGTTTGGCCTGAATAGCTGATCCCAACTTCTCCTCCTGTTTCACTCTCATCTTAACGATCTCATGCAGAAACCTCTCCTTTGACTCTTTTGAATCCAGTCCACTGTCCAGCGCCTGCCTAAGGCTCTCCAGCTCTGACTCCAGTCCCAGCTCAGATGGTGCCACTGCCACAGCAGGGGCTGCAACAGCCCCAGCCATCGAGGCTGAACATTCGGCCGATGACACGGTGCAGACTGGCCCTTGGGCGCCTGGTGAGCTCATGTCCTTGGCCGAGCTGCTGGATGAGGTGAAGGACGGCGATGAGAGGGAGGACATGGATGAAGTGACTGTTACGAAAAAGATCAGAAACATGTAAAATGGCTGCAGCACTCTGAAACAAGTCAATGAACAAAGACAGGATGGAGCTCTTTACTTACAATCATCACGGCTCTCCACTTCAATCTCCACCTCAGAATCTTTGTCGTCCTGCAGCGGTGGCTTGCAGGCAGCGGCAGGCGGGGGACAAGGGCCCTCTGGTGCCAGGGCTTGCAATTCCTCTGTTGCTCTTCTCTTCCGAGGTCTGAAGTTGGGGTTAGCGCCCTCATCTGAGAGTTCAACACCACTGGGGTGGGAAGGGTTGGTCACAGATGGGGACATGGGCCCCACCTTCCCCAAAGGGAGTGGTGTAAGGGCCACGTTGGGGGCCACAGCATTCTCAAGGCTTTTGTAGTTGTAGAAGCTGAAGGACAATGACACAGATGATTTTTAAGTCTTGTAACGTTCAAACCTCTGGTTCTTTATTCTAATTCAAAAACAACCCATGATGGGGTGTGGGGTCATCTCGATCTGGCCCTCTTTCAGTGGTTCCCTGAGAAAATGGCTTTGACTACAAATAGCCTTTTGGTAGAACAAATCTTGGTACACAAACACTGAAAAAAACATGTGCCGCCTTTTCTCCTACTAGAAGAGAAACCGGGCCAGATCGGCTGTGATGTGGTGCAGCGCCGTGCCGAGTGGGTGCCCGTAGTATGACTGTGTGTCAAATGTGTGTGAATGGTAGAGTGTGGGAGGCTGTGGTAGATTCAGACTTGACCCATGTGACACCAGCCCACCCAGACAAGTGAAAAGGCATTGTTTGCAGGCGATTCAAACCACATCATATACTGTTTTAAAAGCTTTACTTGGAATTTTGGACATTTTTTCTGTACTGACTGAATATAAGGGGCTAAGATAATCTTATTCTAAATAATTGCATAAGGTATCAGATATATTTCTTAAAGAACTATGTGTGATGAGGGAATTGCCATGACAATAAGGATCTACCTAAATACCAAAGCAGATTATAACAGCATTAGGTGCAGTTGGAGATGGTTAGGTGTCCATTTTTGGACCTGCTGGTCCTGGCCTGAGCTGGACTCACCTGTCTCTCAGCAGAGCCAGAGGATGGGGGGAAAGTTCTTTATCACCAGCAGAGATGTGAGGAGACCATGGTCTGAAAGCTGAGGGTCTCTGTCTGGGCTGAATGCAGTTAATCCCCTGAGAAGTACAAAACGAGTCTCACTTTAAACCAGAAGAAACATTCTAAAATCATGCTGCTGCATCTCACAACAGGTTACTGTAAAGAGAAGGACTTCATTTGGAAGGATTATGGTTTGTAAAAGTTTCAAACTGGATGCGGATCATGATGTATGCAGATATAACATGCAATCATTTAACTTCCTTCTGAGGAGATTTCCAAATTCGGTTTATATAAATCCTACAAATCTAAAACAAAGTGCTTCTCACATCTAAAGGTTTTGAGACAGAAACCTGACTTTGTCCTCAAACTCAGTAAATCACTATCATCCTATTCCTCTTGACCTTGGCCAAACCAACCTTATTAGAGGCAGATAAGGACTGTAGCCAGTTGTGCTGCTTCTCTTTGTCGCCAAGAGGGGACCTCGATGGGATGTCTTCAACTTTGGACTTTTTCAGAGGGATGCCATCGGATGCCTAAAAGAAAAGCAGGAAGTTTAAGTAAAGAGCTTAAAATATATGTCTATGGATTTCACTTGATTTCTCTGGGTGTTATGTTTTCTTATGGAAAGCTTAATACAGACTAATAATTTCTGGAGCCTTTTCTTTCAGGACTTCATATGATCCCAGTGAGGTATGGTAGCATAATGTCTGGTGAGTGGCTTGTTTAGTTCTTGAACATGAAGGGGTTAGGGATAAGCTAAACACTTTATATGTAACCTTAAAGATGAAGAAATCCTCTGTTTTATTCACAGGTACAGTTCATGTCTTGGAGAAGGAGATGAAGAAGGAAGTGCTGATGCAACAGCTCTTCCATTAAGAGTATAAAACTGGCTCTTTGCACCTGAAAGGGGTATATTGCCCTTTGCAGTGTAGACACAAGCATTGAGAAGACCATATATGAGCACAACATATTGTGAACCCATCGAACAGCCTTCCACAGAATTACTGCAAACAGGAACTGGTTTGCTTTGGCACATTAATCTACATTTATCTGTCCTTTGGGATGTGAATGTGTCACAGGTTACACTGCAAGCTAAACATCGGCACACTAAATCTCGATGAAGGGAAAATGCACCCATGAGTGTCAGACAGACCAATAATCAGGCCTGTGTGTACTGTTAGGGGGGATGCCAGGTGGGCTGTCTGCTAGTTGCAACCACCAGAGTGTTTAAATTTAGATGTGTTGTTGACTCTGAGTGGATCTTTCTATTTATGGAGAACTTCACACACACACGACCCAGGCTCTGCGTCACGGCACGGGATTCAGAGCAGCTAAGGTGTGTTTGCATACAGGCAGCCAAGAGAGAAGGCAAGAGGTGACTGGGGCAGTGTGAGCGTGTGTCTGTGTGTGTGCGTGTGTCACACACCAATACTCCCATATAGGCAGACAAGCACGGCTTTGTCACTATGACCTCAGCTTCTCCCAGCTGTGGCTGTCACTAGCTGCCGCATAGACACACACACACTGAGTTGCTGCAAAAGCTGAACAGAAAGTGCTCACTCTCTGAAATAATAACCAAATATTTATCGCCATTTTTTTCTTAAAATGAGCTGAGTCTGACTTGTGGAATGTCAAATTTATTTACATGGCACCTGAGGCCTGGGTGATAAACCGAAAATTTACGACAATGACCGACGTCCTTTTGGCCATGTCTATATTTTCGGTAATTAAATTACATTTCCCTCTGGGACAAATAAAGTATTTTTGGATTGAATGTAAAAAGATGTTTGTCTTTTTTTGGCTGTGTATAGGTAGGCTATGCTCATGTCCCTTTAAGATGCTGCGCTACCTGTACAGCCTGTAGTCACGTCACTCAACTACATCCAGTCTGTAACAAGAAGTGAGAGATAGTAAGGTTGAGAAAATGGAGGAAATTTCAAATGTTGAAGCAGCGGGGGTAGAGCTGGTTAAGGAGGAAGGGGAGCAGCTTTTAAATACGTTGTAGCCACATCCGGTCCAGTCACACGATGGAGCCGTTCGTTATTCTGACTTTACATTACATCAGTGACAAATGGAAACTGTGCACCAAAGTGCTCGAGACGGCATATTTTCCAGTCGATACGTACTACTGACAACGGCACAAACATAGTTAAAGCTGCCAAGCTCAACAGATGGATGCAAGTGCGGTGTTTTGGGTGCAGGCTATACCTGGCAGTCAGTAACTGTGCACATCTTAATGGAATTATGTTTGTATAATGTAGACCACATGTACGGCCGCTCCATAGGGGTTATTATATCGTTTTATTTTTAACCTATATATAACATATACAGATTGAACCAAAATATATGATTAAAAATGTAGGAATTGTAGCTATTTTTATAAAAGCGCTCCTCATTTCAGGAGCTTAAAAGTAATTGGACAAATAAACATAACCCTGAGTAAAATGTTATTTTTCAATATTTTGTTGAGAATCCTTTGCAGGCAATGACTGCCTGAAGTCTGGAACCAATGGACATCACCAAACGCTGGGTTTCCTCCTTTGTGATGCTTTGCAGGCCTTTACTGCAGCTGTCTTCAGTTTTTGCTTGTTTGTGGGTCTTTCTGCCTTAAGTGTTGTCTTGAGCAAATGAAATGCATGCTCCATTGGGTTGAGATCAGGTGATTGACTTTGCCATTTCAGAATATTCCACTTCTTTGCTTTAAAAAAAACTCTTGGGTTGCTCTTGCATTATGTCTTGGATCATTGTCCATCTGTACTGAGAAGCACCGTCCATTCAACTTTGCTGCATTTGGCTGAATCTGAGCAGAAAATATATCCCTATACACTTCCGAATTCATCCGGCTGCTTCTGTCTTTTGACACATCATCAACAAACACAAGTGACCCAGTGACATTGGAAGCCATGCATGCCCATGCCATCACACTGCCTCCACCATGTTTTACAGAAGATGTGGTATGTTTTGGATCATGGGTTGTTCCAATTATTCTCCAAACTTTCTTCTTCTCATCATTCTGGTACAGGTTTGACATTAGTCTCGTCTGTCCAAAGAATGCTGTTCCAGAACTGGGCTGGCTTCTTTAGGTGTTTTTGGCAAAGTCAATTCTGGCCTTTCTGTTTTTTAGGCTGATTAATGGTTTCTGAATCCTTTGTATTTACTCTCATGAAGTCTTCTTTTTATGGTAGACTTAGATACTGATACACCTACTTCCTGGAGTGTGTTCTTTACTTAAGTGGATGTTGTGAAGGGTTTCTTCACCATGGAAAGGATTCTGCGATCATCCACCACTGTTATCTTCTGTGGACGTCCAAGCCTTTTTGAGTTCACAGGCTGACCAGTGCACTCTTCTTTTCTCAGAATGTACCAAACTGTTGATTTGACCTCTCCTAACATTTCAGCTATCTCTCTGATGGATTTCTTCTTTTTTTCTGCCTCAGGATGGTCTGTTTCACCTCCACTGAGAGCTCCTTTGACCGCATGTTGTATGTTCACAGCAACAGCTTCCAAATGCAAACGCCACACCTGGATTGAACTCCAGACCTTTTAACCGCTTAATTGATGACAGGTTAACGAGGGAAGAGCCCATGCAGCCTTGTTATTTATTTTGCAGTCTTCTGTGTCAATTGTCCAATTACGTTTGATCCCTTGAAAAAGAGCTGGCTATGTATTTCCTAAACCCTAATTCCTAAACCCTTGCTCCAATTTAGATGTGAATACTCTCAAATTGATTATATAGTTGTATCCACAATATGTTTTCATAAACAGCTAAAATAACAAAACTTGTGTCACTGTCCAAATATTTCTGGGCCTAACTGTATGTAAAATACCAGGTTATGTCTCCTTTAAAGGTATATAACATCATTATATGCTTAAAAAAGACCAAAGACCATTTGATCATGATAAAATAAGGTTATAAACATGCTGATCATGATATATATATATATATATACTTATATATATCATGATCATGTTTTGATGGTCCTTTTTGTTGATAAAAATAGCCCTGCTCCAGAAGCGATTAACATATATAAACAGACGTGGCGGCATCTAGCAACTACATTGCAGAACTATCATAATGTCGGTTTGCTTAATTAATAAATCAAAATTAAATAACGCTAGACCGAGCCTGACCCCCAGAAATGCCTTGCAGTAAAGCGGCAGTTCGCCATGATTGAAGACCAACCGTTATCAACTAAATAAACCGATGTAACAACAACTTTAAGAGCCTCATATCAGAACATTTACTCACGTCAGTCATTGTTGCAGTCACATCTGAGCCTCTGCAGGTTTAACGACCGCTTCAGTAAACACCAACGGTCATACTGTATTCCCAGCGACATTCCAGTCTTTTCCCTCTTCGAATCATATATTATTTTGTGTTTTTTCTCTAGATCTTGGAACATTCTTCACTGTTTCGCCTGAAGATGCTAATAACCGTTGCCACTTCCTTCTTTTAACCCCTGCTGCGCATGTGCAGTACGTACTTCTGTTAAAATCATAAATAAACACGAAAGGCTTTATTTACTAACAAATTCAGCAAAAACAAAGAATAAACCCCCCAAATAATAACGAATACGCCAGCAGGAGGTGATAATATTTCATAAAAACTTTGTATGCAACCAGAGCGAGCTACTGATGCATACATTTAAAAAAGTCAAATAACGTGGCAATGCATCTTTAATAATAAAAGTGTCATGCACTGCACGTCTGTGGACGTTAGTGGTGAGACGTGTAAAGCTGCAATACAACATTCTTTGGTAAAATCAAAAACAGAGCTTTGCGGCTATGTGTTATGATCGTGAATCAGGCAAACCCAGTATTCAAACCCAACAAGTGAGGTTAAGGCAAAAAACAGGATTTTAATAATGAAAACAGGAACAGGCGGGCTCAATAGTCAAAAGGGCAGTCCAAAATCCGGTACACAAAAAGCAGTCCAAAATAGGCAGAGGTACAGACAGGGCAAAGCAAGCTCGGATAACCATAGGACAGAAACTAGTCGGTAAACCGGTAAATCAGTCAGACAGGGCAGGAAAAACAGATCAGGGAACAGGCTGGCTCAGAATCAAAAAGGCTCTCGGGTTATCGTCAACAGGTCAATCAGAATAAAGAATGCTGGAACTAAACTCACCGTGGCTCGTTAAATGATCTGGCAGATAGCAGAGGTTTGTGGCAGGACTATATAGGGGAGTGAGCAGGTGAACAGGAGTGAAGGCTAATTATAAGTGAGCAGGTGGATCTAATCAAGGCAAGAAAGCTGACAGATTGCTGAGGGGAGACCGAACAGAGCTGATAAAGTGACAGGTGGAAAACAGGTAACCTAAACAGAAAAACATGTCTAAATCAAAACCAAACAAGACCCCAAAATCAGAAACTTAACTAATAAATCTGATAACATAAACCAAGACAAAACCCAAATCGTGACAGAACCCCCTCCTCAAGGCCGGATTCCAGACGGCCTCAGAAACAAAACAGACTAGCTCGGGTGGGTGGAGGGAGGTACAGGATGGAGGGCTAGAATCAAATAAATGTCCAAATAAAAACTCAAACAAAACAAGACGAGTCAAGTTCTCAGGCGGGCGTCCAGGAGGACGGCCCCGACGAGTCAGGTTCTCAGGCGGTCGTCCAGGAGGACGGCCCCGACGAGTCAGGTTCTCAGGCGGTCGTCCAGGAGGACGGCCCCGACGAGTCAGGTTCTCAGGCGGTCGTCCAGGAGGACGGCCCCGACGAGTCAGGTTCTCAGGCGGTCGTCCAGGAGGACGGCCCCGACGAGTCAGGTTCTCAGGCGGTCGTCCAGGAGGACGGCCCCGACGAGTCAGGTTGTCCGGCGGACGTCCCGAAGGACGGCCTCGGTGTGTCAGGTTGTTCGGCGGACGTCCCGAAGGACGGCCTCGGCGTGTCAGGTTCTCCGGCGGACGTCCCGAAGGACGGTCTCGGCGTGTCAGGTTCTCCGGCGGACGTCCTAGGCGTGTCAGGTTCTCCGGCGGACGTCCTAGGCGTGTCAGGTTCTCCGGCGGACGTCCTAGGCGTGTCAGGTTCTCCGGCGGACGTCCTAGGCGTGTCAGGTTCTCCGGCGGACGACCTCTGTGAGACAGGTAATCCGGCGGGTGTCCTGAAGGACGGCCCCGGTTAGCAACGATGTCCGGCGGCCGGTGGCGGAGCAGGTCTCTCATAGACCGGCGGCGGAGCAGGTCTCTCATAGGCCGGCGGCCGAGCAGCAACCTCGGGGACCGTCGGTAGAACCGGACCCTCAGGAACCGACGTCTGGAGAGAGAAAGAACAGAACCTGCCGCCGGACTAAAGGCTGGAGACAACGCCGGACTAAGAGCTAGAAGAGAGGCCTGGTTAAAGAGTTCAGGAGGCGTCTGGCTACAGAGTTCAGGTTCAGTCGGCCCCTGGCTACTGGCTTCAGGTTCAGTCGGCCCCTGGCTACTGGCTTCAGGTTCAGTCGGCCCCTGGCTACTGGCTTCAGGTTCAGACGGCCCCTGGCTACAGGCTACAGGTTCAGACGGGGCCTGGCTACAGGCTACAGGTTCAGACGGGACCTGGCTACAGGCTACAGGTTCAGACAGGGCCTGGCTACAGGCTACAGGTTCAGACGGGGCCTGGCTACAGGCTACAGGTTCAGACGGGACCTGGCTACAGGCTACAGGTTCAGACGGGGCCTGGCTACAGGCTACAGGTTCAGACGGGGCCTGGCTACAGGCTACAGGTTCAGACGGGGCCTGGCTACAGGCTACAGGTTCAGACGGGGCCTGGCTACAGGCTTCAGGTTCAGACGGGGCCTGGCTACAGGCTTCAGGTTCAGACGGGGCCTGGCTACAGGCTTCCGGTTCAGGAGACCCCGGGCTACAGGCTTCAGGTTCAGGAGGCCCCGGACCACAGACTTCAGATGCTCCCAGACCCTTTAACACCCAGAACCTCATCAATAACCCTTCCAGAACCTCCGACAAAGACAGTTTGGTCAGCCACTTGGGAAATTGGCTGTCAAGCCAAAGATGAGGGGGTAAGAGCTTCCGAAGAGGTCCAGGGGCCTCTAAGTCTCCATGGGGCTCTGGGTGCTTGTCTTCTCGGCGAGGCCCCCGACGGAGCTTGTCGTTCGGGCGAGGACCACGACGCCGCTTGTCGTCTGGGCGAGGGCCACGGCGCCGCTTGTCGTCTGGGCGAGGGCCACGGCGCCGCTTGTCGTCTGGGCGAGGGCCACGGCGCCGCTTGTCGTCTGGGCGAGGACCACGGCGCCCAGTGTCCCGATGAGCCCCCGAGTTGCGGCCTGAAAGAGGGCTCGTCTGAACCCCCTCATCGTGGCCCTGTGGTAGACCCTCCTGGGTTCCCACGTCGCACACTGGCGGCGGACCCTCCTGGGTTCCCACGTCGCAGACTGGCGGCGGACCCTCCTGGGTTCCCACGTCGCAGACTGGCGGCGGACCCTCCTGGGTTCCCACGTCGCAGACTGGCGGCGGACCCTCCTGGGTTCCCACGTCGCAGACTGGCGGCGGACCCTCCTGGGTTCCCACGTCGCAGACTGGCGGCGGACCCTCCTGGGTTCCCACGTCGCAGACTGACGGCGGACCCTCCTGGGTTCCCACGTCGCGGGCCGGCGGCGGACCCCCCTGGGTTGCAGCGTCTCGGGCCGGCTGCGGACCCTCCTGGGTTGCAGCGTCTCGGGCCGGCTGCGGACCCTCCTGGGTTGCAGCGTCTCGGGCCGGCTGCGGACCCTCCGGGGTTGCAGCGTCTCGGGCCGGCTGCGGAGCCTCCGGGGTTGCAGCGTCTCGGGCCGGCTGCGGAGCCTCCGGGGTTGCAGCGTCTTGGGCCGGCTGCGGAGCCTCCGGGGTTGCAGCGTCTTGGGCCGGCTGCGGACCCTCCGGGGTTGCAGCGTCTTGGGCCGGCTGCGCAGACAGTGCTGCCTTATAGCTGCCGGAGGCCGGCACTGGAGCTGAGGTAGGAGGCGGGTCCTCTGGGACAGGTGCAGGTGCCGGGGCGTCGGCTGGACCCTTGGGGACAGGATTGAGTCCACTATAGAACCCTTGGAGAGCCGCTCTATAGTGCCCCTCGACCTCCTTTAATTTTGCCTCCAGCTCCTCTGAATACTGGCAGAAAAGAGCCTCCCTAAGGTCTTTAATAATAGGGGCAAAAGCTCTTAACTGGTCCTCCAGAGCCAGATCCTCAGCATCACGGGCGCCAACAGGAGGCGCTGTGGGCTGCTCAGCTCTGGGAAGCACCGGACTCCGATCCACTGGGCAGGAAGTGGCAACGGACGGGCGCGGTACTGACTCGCCTGTCGGCCGAACAGAACGGGTGAAGGAGCGACCCACAGGTTTCCGTCCCCTCCTCCGACGGCGGGACGGCAGGACTTGCTGGAGGTTTGATCCTGTCGGTAGAGCCGGGATCGGTGGAGCCCACAGCGTTCCCTGCATCTCCTCCTCTGGAGGGAGAGAGAAAAAAAGATCCGGACGAAGATCCCGCACCACCTCCGCTTCGACCTCCATAAACAAAGTTGGTTCTGGATAAAACCCATGGGCAGAGCCGACAGCGGTGTCGCTGGGTGAGTGATCCCTTCTATTCTGAGTTGAATCTGAATTTGTGACAAAGAGCCCTCCCAATCGTAAACTCGGAGCAGGCAGCGGGTTACTGCTGCTGCGGCTGCTGGAGAGATGGCGTCTGGGACCGATACCAGGGGGACAGAACGCCAATCTGGAACCCTCCCAAGCCATAGCGTGTGGAGGGGAAAAAAAAAAAAAACCTCTAAAAACTTGTTGGGCGATAGGTTTTAGTTGGCCAGATCATTCTGTTAAGATCGTGAATCAGGCAAACCCAGTATTCAAACCCAACAAGTGAGGTTAAGGCAAAAAACAGGATTTTAATAATGAAAACAGGAACAGGCGGGCTCAATAGTCAAAAGGGCAGTCCAAAATCCGGTACACAAAAAGCAGTCCAAAATAGGCAGAGGTACAGACAGGGCAAAGCAAGCTCGGATAACCATAGGACAGAAACTAGTCGGTAAACCGGTAAATCAGTCAGACAGGGCAGGAAAAACAGATCAGGGAACAGGCTGGCTCAGAATCAAAAAGGCTCTCGGGTTATCGTCAACAGGTCAATCAGAATAAAGAATGCTGGAACTAAACTCACCGTGGCTCGTTAAATGATCTGGCAGATAGCAGAGGTTTGTGGCAGGACTATATAGGGGAGTGAGCAGGTGAACAGGAGTGAAGGCTAATTATAAGTGAGCAGGTGGATCTAATCAAGGCAAGAAAGCTGACAGATTGCTGAGGGGAGACCGAACAGAGCTGATAAAGTGACAGGTGGAAAACAGGTAACCTAAACAGAAAAACATGTCTAAATCAAAACCAAACAAGACCCCAAAATCAGAAACTTAACTAATAAATCTGATAACATAAACCAAGACAAAACCCAAATCGTGACACTATGATTGAGGGTAAATTGCGATGAGACACTCAGAGGCCACAGTTAAAATTCCAGAAACGTCAATTTTAAAAGCAACGCAGATCAGGCTAGACCAAGCTGTGCACACCTCTACCCTGAGGGGCGCTGTGCTCCACTTAAGCTTTGCTCAGCTAACTCCAACTGTTATATTGTGGTGAGAAATACAAATCAGTGGTTTAAGACAACGCTGTTGATGCCTCAACTGTTGACTACAATTTGCCACTTAAGAAAGAAACATTGAGCTATTTGGAAATATTTGTCACAAAATCATAGACTGTCAGTGGGAAAACTAGAGGAGGGCCACCTATCACTTTAATTCAGGTAGCACTGTTTAAAAGCTTGCTTGTAGCTGTCAAGCATGTCTGTAAAGCAGCAAAATGTGGTGTAAAACTCTGTGAGACTTTTATAGTGAAGTGTTTACTGATGAAAAATCTCATACTAGCCAATGATCTCCCCTTAGAATTTGGTATGAAAATGTTCTGCTATAGCAGAAGGCAGCTCAGTGGGGCTGCCTACTGTTGGGGAGAGGGACTACATGAAGTCTAGTAACTCTCAAGGTAAAAATGGCTTTTTGTGGCTAAAATGAAGGTCAGTGCGTTAGAAGATTAGGGCTGAAACGATTAATCGACATAATCGACAAAGTCCAGTGTGAAAAAAACATTGACTCAAAATTTTATGTGTCGAAGCATAATTTTCAAAATGTAAAAACATTGCTGTGTCTCTCAATATTTCACTCTCGGTAGTTACCCGGTGGGCAACTTTTGTTGCTTTCGCTTGGCACTACAGCCATTAATATGGATGAGCCGTGAGGTCCCCCATCAAATGATGATATTTTCTATGCTGTTTTCTTGTCTGTAATATAGGAAGAATCCAGTTGTATTTTTTCTTTTGTAGAGTAGACATAAAAGCAAGATTTCAATCAATTCCAGCAAAATCTTTGGACTCTTCATCCTTGCCAGTCACTGCTTTGAAAAAAATAAAACCCCCTCTAATTTCATAACCAATCAAATTTCTGGGAAACAAGCAAACCAACAGCGTGAACTGAAATACCGGCATTTCTTTCACATCGTGTGTGTTGGGCTTCACCGTGGTGGCGATGAAAACCATTAGTAGCTGTCTTTTCTCATTCCCCTTGTGTCGAGCCCATAAGGGGCAGATTGTTTCGGATCTACTGCTGCACTGACTGGAAGTTGAATACAGTTGTAATTCAGTCAGATAGCAAATGGTTATTGTTTATCTTATTTCAGTGTTTCATTTATCACTGAGATTAATTGTTGAGATTAATGTGAAGCTACATAACGGGATAGTTTTATTTAACTTGAATATCTAACTGGAGCGATGGAGACTATATTTGGGAGTGAATAACTGGCTTGTCTTGTTTAATGTTGATGTCTGGAATATTGGCTTAGTAAAGAGAACAAGCCTGAAATGTTGATATGCCCCCTTTTTATTTTAGTTTTAAATCTTTGTAAACAATAAGGAATGTTAAAAGCTTGAGGGCAAAAGATTTAGTTTTTTTGATTTTTTGTTTTGGTTCTGCTGGAGGTTTTCCTCCCTGTTAAAGGGGAGTTTTCTTCTCCATTGTCGCTTCATGCATGCTCAGTATGAGGGATTGTTGCAAAGCCATGGACCATGCAGACGACTGTCCACTGTGGCTCTACGCCCTTTCATGAGGAGTGAATGCTGCTTGTTAGGACTTGATGCAATCTACTGGGTTTCCTTAGATAGGAAATTTTTGACCAATCTCTATGATTTGATTGAATTTGACTTTGTAAAGTGCCTTGAGATGACATGTGTTGTGAATTGGCACTATATAAATAAAATTGAATTGAATTAAAATTTTAAATACATTTGGATCTTTATTTGACATTTTAAAAACAGAAATAACATAAAAATAAAGTCAGTTAAATTTAAAATTAATATTTTATGGATGATAAATAAAGGATATTGGCAACAATAAATGGACATTCAAAGGTGTATGGACTAGAACAAGCGGGTCAAATTCTTTTTATAAGCAACTGAAGTGACGATGGAGATCATACAAAAAGAACTGCAATTAGTTGACTGAAAAATAATCAATATATTAGTTGACTATAAAAAAAATTGTGAGTTGCAGCCCAATTAAAGTTGGTTGGTTAATGGGTTCTGGGTAGCTTGCCAATAGTTTTATAATCTTGTGATAAATATGTTGTCTTGATGTTCATCCTGAAAGTTATCTAAAGACAATAAAAACTGTTTTATTACATTGGTCTGAATATCAGGTCAGGAATCTCTCTTTTGCGGCTCTTATGTTCTTGTTTTTCATTCCGATACACAATCATGATGCTGTGGTTCACAAGAATGGGCCCAAGATAGCGCTCAGCACACAAAGCGTCATCCTCTGGGTGTCAACAGGTGGCCGTTTGGTACGGGGTTATATACTACTCCCACCTGATCGTGTTGGCACTGTGGCCTGCTTTGCCACTTTTCAGTGTAATCAGAGCCGCTGACGCAGGGAAGCGGTATGGCTAGACGGGCAAGGATTCCCAACATGACAGCTGTTCTCGTTCCACTAGAACCCAGGGGGCTCAGCTCCATGCCTTTCATTAACTTTCCATTACAGCAGCAGAGTCCTTCCACAGCTGAGAGAAATTTCTCGTCAATTAGTACAACTTGAGAAGCTTTATGGTGCAGAAATATCTGTTTCTTGGGGTTTACGACAGAACTTAAAACATCTGATTCTCATTTAAGAAGTCTCTATGATAAACAAATTGCAAGATTCCAATGAAACAATTCAGAATCTGAATCATTTTTAACTGACAAGTAGCAGCCAGTTTGTTCAGCTTATTTATATAATGTTTGTGGAAAAGTACTGCATTAGATTGATTAGTTACAGTCTTATACCAAGAGATTTTGTTTAGAAACCGAAACAGAGAACAATAGCCTGTAAACCCACCGTGTTGGAGTACTGGATGGAGAGCTATATAACGAGTGAGGCTGAGAGAATGGATGACGGTTTGTGGGTTATCTAGAGATGAGGAGATTTGTCCTAGATTTGACAGTAGCATAGCAGGGCTACAGGCAAGTGGCTAGCCCAGAGACTCTCTCTCTCTCTCTCTCTCTCTCTCTCTCTCTCTCTCTCTCTCTCTCTCTCTCTCTCTCTCTCTCTCTCTCTCTCTCTCTCTCTCTCTCTCTCTCTCTCTCTCTGTCACATACACACACACACACACTGTCTTTGCCTCTGTGCCACGTGTCGGTCCTTGTCTCGTGGACTACTGGTTGTCATTCATGCGGCTCTCCAGCATGATGAGATCCAGTATAGCTCTTGGAAGAAGCTGAGCAGCTGAGCCTGTGTACATTGTACATTGTGAATGTGCAGTTGAATGACAATAAAATCTGTCTAAGTTTAACTGGGGCTCAGCAAAGGGGGTGGGGTCCAAGGAAGAGAGACAATTCTGCATGTTTCAGGAGCGAGAGTTAAGAGGCCAGTTTTTATTTAACACAGGAACAGCAGAGATGGTTCTTAGGGGCGTAAGGTTTGGTTTTAGGGAACTAGGTGAAAATAACCAAGAAATGGAGATAGTCACTCTAATTTGAATCCCCTATAATGATCCCATTATAGGAGTAGATGTTATTCTGTTGTGTCAAACATATCAGATATGAATCTCAGGCTGAGTGACATAAAATGTGAGTAATCTTCAGAGCTGCACCATTAAGATCCTGACTAAAAAACCTTTATTGGTTTGCTGATGAACCTCTGACCACCAGGAAGCTGCTGCACATGCTAAAAATGTAATCATGCACATACACCCCTGCTCTTTCTGATCCATCGATGCTCGTGCAGCATAGACAGGATGTCACACCTCTGAGATAAGGCTTAGTGATTAGTCGTGGTGTGTTAGACGTGCTCACACAACACCGTCTGCTGCAACACCTCACACTAAGAACACCACACCTTGTACTATCAGCGCACCGTCACAAGCATGCTTCAGTTATGACATCTGTATTTCATTAGACATGAGGCATTGCTTTATCTCCAGAGCAGGAGAGTTGAATGGGCTGAATGTTGGATAACTGTCTGAGGAGGTTCAGATGTTTCAGATGTCTCTCTTGAAAACAGAGATTTTTTTACTACATCCTGAGTAATCAAAACAGTAGATGTATTCTTTGAGACCTTTGTTGTTTAAACCGTAAGTGTTTTAACAGAGCTTAGTGTGGCTACATACTTTCATTTGGAAAACAGAATATTGCCAAATAAACACAACATTTCATCTTTAAGTTCCCAATCCCATTAAAGAAATTTAAAATTATTTTTGGCCCATTATGACAACAGTTGCTTACAAAGAGTTAAAATTAAGCCTGTACAAGGCTGCATCTACCACTCTCCTTCCAGTGTATACATACTGAGTAAGAATGTGTCTTCTTTAAGCTTGATATCATTTATGTGAGCTCAGATTACTGAAACCTGTTGATTTTATTTTCTAACTCAATCACAGTAAGTCATGTCTGCTGCAATGGTATTTTGTTCGTAAAGCAGGCTGAAGATGTTGGTTTCATGCCAAACCTTCAGTTTGATGCAAAGGAATTCTCTAATGTGTTGAATACATTACTTCCTCAATGTAAATAAGACCTTAAATGTTCTAAATTTATTCAACTTATTATTTGTTTATCATCTGTTTATTTTGTGTATTTAATCTGTTTTCAAGATCCGGGTTGATGCGAGACATAGCAGAAGAAGCCAGCAGTGAAGTTCTGCAGCTTATGTGTGTCAGAAGCTAATTTACAGCCCCTTTCTGCGCACATGGCAGTCAGGAATAGACACTCACAAAGCGTTAAGTCATGGGACAAAATTGGTCAGAGTGTCAGGCACATCTCAGCTGCTGCAGAGGGCCCTGTGCACATCTCCAGTCTGGGTGTGTATGTCTGTTACAGTGGCTTGGGGGTGGGGGGCAGAGACAGGATGGGTGGAGTGTTCTCTCATAAGGACTGTCTGAACCCTTCAAAAATCCGGCTTCTTACAGTTTGTGTGTCTGCTGTTCCACTAAGACAAGAGACTGTTTTTTTTGTTTTTTTTAAATACAGTCTCTAGGTAGTTCTGACCCAACTGAAATCCTTCTGGCTACTATAAATTGGCCTGTTTCTAGTCAATATAACTAGAACACTGACAGGTGTATTTTTCACGAGGGAACACATCAAGACGTGAGGTTTAGACAAAAGAATTTGGGGAAGTGAAATTCCTAAATGAAACAGACTATACTATACTTTCAATGTGCTGACCTTTCAGCTTTAAATACCATGCTTTCTAATTCATTCTTGCACAACCTCCAGACCTGCTGTTGCATAATTCAACTTAATTTGTTTTTGATTTTCTTTTGTTGTGCTTTGGCTGCTAAATTTGTCAATTGTGAGAACTGTGTGACTCTCAGGAAAGCAAAACAAATCATTAAAACAAGGGAGAGATTTGGCCGTAGAACTGCTTGTACAATCAAGTGTTTCCAAAAAGTGATAAAAAGGACAGCAATTTTTTGTGCGGATAATCAAAAATCTAACATGTAAATGACGAGGAACATCGGAAGTGACACAAAAATTACAAATCCCAATTACAACCTTGTTATGAAAAACACTTGTATATCTGTAGTGCAATATTTACGTAAAAAGACAAATTAGGCCACAATCCAAAAGCGATTTGTGATTTCACAGCTTGCAGAGCCACAAAGTATTTATTTTGTGTCAGACCTTATCATCCTCTTGCAATATGCTGGAGAAAGTTTGACATTTGCACGCATTCTCTGATGACTCCGCCATAGTAGGTCTCCTCACAAACAAGGACGACTTGGGAGTACAGACCAGCTTTTTAGACTGGTGCCAGTAGAACCATCTCAGGTTAAATGCAGAGAAAACAAAGGAGCTGGTGGTGGACTTTCAGAAGCGCTCACCCACCTCATTGATACTGGTTAACATCCCTGGAGCTGATGTTGAGATAGTGGACTCTTATGCCCCTTTTCCACTAGTATCAACTCAGAACAGTTCATTACGGATCGGGTCACTTTTCAGCTTTTCCATTTGTAACAGTTATGTGGAACCATTACTATGTTCTTGCCTGCGGTTCCAACTGTCCTGAGTCACACTAAAAAACGCAACCTTAAGACTGTCTGTCACTGACTGGTAAGGGGGCAGTGTCACTAGTCACCGTTAAATCATTTACACTGGGATTATTGTGTATGAGCGCTATTGTTAATGCAAGCTAGCATTATATTCACATGTCCTCTAGCTCAGGGGTTTTCGGCCCTGGTCCGTTTTAGATGTAACTCTGCTCCAGCACACTGGAATCAAATAATTGCATTACATCCTAAGCAGCCATCAAGGGCTGCAGAGCACTGTTAATCACCCATTTATTTAAGTCAGGTGTGCGGAGGCAGGGAAACACCTAAAAACATGCAGACAGTAACTATGTTTACATGCACAAAATATCATGATCAGATCAAAATGTATTCAGATTAAATAACCAGATTGTAATGTTTATATGAGCACACAATCAATTAATCCGATCATAATGTGCGTGTATATGCACCTGGCTTTATTCAAAATAGAACCACTCTGACAGGCACAGTTATCAAATTCCCTTAAAAAAACACAGAAGAAGAACTTCCGTCTTTGCAGAACAACAGAAAAATGGTAAACAAAGCATTATTATACGAGTTCGTTTGTCTTCCAAGTGCCCAGGCTGGACCTGAACCAGATTCTAATTACGGTTCAACGTTACTGAGTAAGCAACACTTTTGAGCTCTTTTATTTTTTCGAATAGCCCCAACAGTTTTGCTTCCTGACATATTTTCGGCACTCAGCACAGTTTCATTCCGACTGAGCTTAATCCGATCACAATATTGTGATTGGCTTGTTTACATGACGCATGTTTATTCAGATCTGTTTTGTTGGTCTATCGGACTGTGGGGATGCCTTGCTATTAAAGATCCCGCCCACATTGAAATGCCTGTCAATTGCAATGCAAAATGAATCAAACAGTTGAACTGACCCGACCCATTCTGACCTGAATAGATTAGGTACTAATGGAAAAGTGGCATTATAAGTACCTGGGTGTTCACATGACAAATAAACACTGATGCTCTATAGAAGAAGGGTCAGAGCAGTAGGCCAAGGTCTTTTAGACTGCAGGGGGCGCTCCTAAAGACCTTCTTTGACTCTGTGGTGGCATGAGCCATCTTCTATGGTCTGTTGGAGCAGCAGCTTAACTGTAGCTGAGAGGAAGCGGCTGGATAAACTCATTAGGAGGACCAGCTCTGTCCTGGGATGCTCCCTGGATCCTGTGTAGGTGGTGGGAGACAGAAAGACTATAAGAAAAATAATATAGCTGATGGACAATGTCTCCCACCCCATGAATGGAGCTGTTGCAGAGCTGGAGAGCTCTTTCAGTGACAGACTGCTGCATCCCAGATGCTCTAAGGAGCGCTTCCACAGGTACTTCCTCTCAGCTGCTGTTAGACTTTATAATCTCTGCTGCTCACAACAGACTTAATAAGTGTTTACAACTTACTAGTGGTTGCACGGGTTCTGATCTGATTATAAACCATAGTCTCTCAGATGCTAATGTCCATTTGTACACATTTTTTTGCTACCCTGGGTGTTGCTTGTACAATCATGCATATTGCATAGCTTTCTCACATCGTTGTGTAAATTAGTTGCTGTATTTTCTCTGTTTAACTTGAATATTTCATTTTTATGTGAATATGCCATATTATCAAATAATTATGCAGTAGTCTGGTTTTATTTTTACTTTTATTTTTTGCCCTTCTGATAAGCTTATTCTCTGTTGCTTTGGAACTAAGTTTAGATTAGATTAGCTTGTTTTTTTCACGACTATAAATTGTGTGCAACTATGTGTTTTGCCACTGCCACGCCTGAATTTCCCCATTGTGGGACAATAAAGGAATTTCTTATCTTATTTATTTCTGCACAACTCTCTGTAGGTTCTGCTGCAGCATTTCATGCCAATTGTGGTCTGGACTTTGATTGGGCTATATAGTAATACTGTTATTCTTTGTTTTTCCTAACCTTTCTGTTGGAGATTTTATTTGGATCCTTATCCTGCTCATGGTGGATTTACTGACAGCAATGTGTCTAGGTCCTCCTGCTGTGTCCAGGCCCAAAACGTCATAGTTCCACCACCACTTTTGACAGTTGCTAAAGGTTTCTATGCAAATATGTTAAATGACGTTAATGTCAAGCATCTCCATCCTGGTCTCATCTATCTAAAGGACATATTTCCAAAAGTCTTGTAGTAAATTCGGGTGCACTTTGTGAGAAATGTTGCCATATTCACTGTATTATTATCCTTTCTAAAGAGAGGAAAGTTCTCTTAGCAATGCTTCCTAACAACCTACTGTGTTTTTTCTAACCACTCTTTTGGTAGAACGACCAACTTCAGATTATTTGGAAAAGCTTCAATAAACCTACCCTGATCGATGGGCAGCAACAGCTGCTTCTCTAAAGGTATTGCTGATATCTCTCAATCTTGGCCTTGTGCTAACACACACCTGTAGCTCCAGAGTGGGAAACTTACAAAAGCAACACTACCTGATTATTAGATATTCATTGGATTTGATGAGAGGCACAAATCTGCTACTTATCTTCTTAAATCTTCTGAAATCTAAAGTAATAAATCAGTTAATTTCTGCACCGTTGCTCATTTCTGTTCACTAGATAGTGAAACTGGGTTATGAGTGTTTTTGGCTCCTCTGTGAAGACAATATCTTATGGAACCACAGCAAAATGAAGTCAGTTTGAGGTAAAACCAAACATTGTTTTTTTACAGAAACCTTGTAATGCTGATAATATGAGGGCCACTAAGTCTCAAGAGTTCAGAAGGGGGCTGCCTAGATGACAGACAGCTTTTACTAAATCTCTCTCCTGATACAATCTGTCACGTTTGTCTACCAGGCCAACACCTTCTTTCCTTCTCTACCACTCCCTGCTCCATGTCTGTCTTCCCCCAAACTCTCGCCCACCCTGCTGTTTTCATCTTTCTGAGAGTTTCCTGGGTCACAGATTACAGGATGTCTTCTACAAACAACCAGGAATCCAACTGTAGCATAAAAACAACTATAAAATGTTGGGTAGAATCCTCTAGTTGTGTTATAACCTAGTCTAAAGCCAAAGGCTGAACGGTTTTCTGAAACAGAACACATCATAAGTAAACCAAAAGGGTTTTGGAAGTCATCTACACACATGTGGGCACTGTTTGGTACATTAAACAAATGTTCTCTGTCTTTCGGTTTTTGTTTTGTTGGTTTTACATGCATTCCATTATATTGTGCCTAAATACATAAAATCAGGTTGGCTGTCAAAATGCACATGTTTTATCTCATGTATTAGGAAAACCAAACTAAATGCTCAGATTTTAGCACTTGGTTTGGATAAATCCCTGTTTGGCTAATGATTAAACATAACTCTACTTTGGCTGCTAAATATATGGGATGGGGGGTTAGTGAGACTCTCTGGGGAAAACATCAAAACAGTGTTGATGTTTAGTTGTAGAAGTGGTTGCAGAATCAAACTTCCCTGCAGACTAGGCTGAGATAAAAGGCCAAATAACCTGTTTTCTTTCTTCTTTTGTCTTCAGTCAGTGGGCTGAATGGGGCCCCGCCCTGCCTGTGACCTGACTTTGGCCTCCCTGCATGTCTTTCACAGGGCCCCCTGAGCTGTGAAAAGGGTGGGACCCTTCCTGGAAGCAAAGTGTGAGTTTAGTTCAACCCTAGCCATAAAAAATACCTGCACATGCAGCAGATACAAACAGGTGTCAGACAACTCATTGCTCATCTGTTCATGCAAAAAAAGGCAATAATGCTGAGGTTTGGGCTGAATGTATTAGCTGTTGGCCTTGAAACAAAGAAACAAGAAGCCATAGAACCTAACAGTTCCCTGCTGAGATTTGATAAGTTCTTACTGCACTGCAGCCCTCAGAAGGTGAGCTCAGATTTCTGGCGAGTTCAGCCCTCCACTAGCAGCCTGTTAAAATGTAACATCCTCTCTGCTATAACTCTGCGTGTCTCTGTGCATGCTGATTGACAGCCAAACATAGCAAAAAATATATAAAAAGCAGCTCATTGGGGGAGAGATTCCTCAAATGAGTGTTTGTGTGTTACATGCATCCACAAATTCGTCCAGATTTGGCAAAAAGCTCATTGCATCATCACCTCTTTGGCTGAGGAATCACAAGGAACAGTAAATTGCAAAAACACTTGACATAGTTACAGTTGGGCTGCTGCAGCATTGCGCCGAAAAAAGGATCCTATCCGTGTTATTATTCAAGAGCCTGCAGACTTACTGAGATGCAGTTTTGTGTTTGAGATGAACCGGTTTGCTGACTAGACTTTAAATGACCTCATCTAATATTCTCTTTGATGTGCTGCCGAGTAATTTTTCCTGTGCTCAGCACACAAGTGACTGTATATATTCAATAACTTTGGATTTATTAGGAGCAAGTATTAACTTGTTGAGTAAAGCTGAGAAAAAAAGCGTCTGCCCAGCGAGAATGCAGACACACAACAGATGTTCCGACTCCCGTGTGTATAGTCAGCGGCCCCGATGGTACCTGCCTGTACCATCTCCTCCCATACAACCCGTCAGTAGCTTCTCCAACATTCCCAGGCTACTTGAAAGACATATTCCAGACACAAACAACTTTTACAGACAATCTCTGAACATTTCCCCAGAGGACCGGCCTCATTCTAGAAATCAGACTTTTCTAATCTTGTTGCACAGTTACTATTATTTAGAGTCATTGTTTTTATTTTAGTGCAATGCATTTGCAGTACTGTTTTAACCCCCCACTTCCAAGAAGAGTCCAGAGGGACGCCAGAAGCAAAAAGAGGAGAAGCCTCCAGAACTACTGAAATTGGCTAAAGGTTAAATGCCTCGACAGTACTATGCAGGGGGTCGTCTCCAGCAGTCATTGGGCAACAGGCGGGGTTCCCCCTGGACAAGTTGTCAGTCCATCACAGGTTAAACCAACCCTAAAAATGAAATTCATTGCATTGAATGCGTATGCAGAACATGACAGGAGGACATCCAAAACTTAGCATTAGCAAGGAAATGTTTAATAGGCAACACTATGGTGGCTTAAGAAAAGCATGACCTTAAGTACAACACATCAATAAATGGGTAAGGAAAAGTAGTTGCTATGGTAAACTACTCAATGTCAGGCTTAATTCATCCCTTGGTCTCAAAGAGGTAGCAACATAAAAAAATAATTTCTTTTAACCAGGTATGCTTTTTCAATAACTTTTGTTTTCAGCTTGATCTGGTTTTCAAAACTCATTAGCTGCATCCTGACTGGAGGGTGTTTAACCCGAGGAGCCTGGAAACCAGAAAATAACCACATTACAACAATGATATGCCTGAACAACAGAAACAGTAGGATTCTCGAACAATAAACAACTCTTCTTCTATCTCCATGTATGCTGAGATATAAAGACTGAGAGAAAGAAGAAGGGGGAAAGATTGGGGAGGTTTGGGAAAGGGGTAAGGTCTCCATTTCCTCTCTCCAAATTTGCTTTGGCAACTCTTTCCGTGGGAATAGGGAGAGAGGCGGCTCTCCTTGTTCAGAGCGAAGGAGGGATTGGATGGGTAGAAGTGATGGAAAACTTGAAGACTGAGTGGGAGTGTAAGTAAATACAGCTGGACATTTCAACAGCTCTTCCATCCTGTTCTGGGATGCTGCTTTTATCAAAGATTGAATGCAAACATTAACATGGATGTTATATTAAGTGATATCATTAACATTGGATTCTGCAGAATACAAAGTTTAATTTAGGCCATACTCTAAAGCGTATATAAAGACATATTAAAGTTTTCTGTAATAAACAGAAAGTAACAAATATCCTGTGAATAGCTTAGACAAATGTTTTAGAGCAAGCGGTTTGTTGCTTTAACACTCCTGGTTTTTGTTTTTCAAAAAACATTTTTCTGTTCTATTAATCAATACAGAACTAATATGATACAGTTACAACAGTTACTACTGTTGGTAAAATATTGTCCAACCAACACAATAACAGTTTCAGTTATTTCAGATCAAATGCGTTCCTAAAGTCACCACATCCTCTTACAATCAGGATAATAAAGTAAAGTTGACTTTAAAATATGTTAAACAGCTGTACACAGTGGGGAAATAAAATAAAAATTAAGGACTGATTGCTGAGAAATGGAAATATCTAAATGTGTACCAGTCTGTGCTTAGCGGTAGTAGCACACCCAGAGCAGGATGTTTTGCTGCTTAAAGAGATCACCCAAATCATTAGGGCATGTTTGATATATTGATCCTATGTGCACAGCTCCAGTTGACACGAGTTGTGCAGAGTAGCCCATTTATTACAATTATGTATCCTCTCTACTGCTTCTCCTATCCCCCGTCACAAAATCCCCATCACTGTCCTGGGGAAGGACAGTAAAAGTTCAATGAAGTTGCATATTGCATTCAAGGGGTCCTTCGTGATATTGCACACATATGATGTTGACATAATGATTGTAATTTGAGATAGAATACAACTCTGCTTTATGACCAAATTTTAAATTTAGCTAAATTGCTATTTTTCATCTATGTCAGTAGGAACTCTGCTACAGACTGATGCCAAATGATGCCTCCTCCTTAACCATTTAAAAAATTTAAATACCTATATGAATGTCCATCCTCTCCTCAGTAAAGGTTCCCAGCTCATGTTAGGGGATTTATGGGAACCCTCAGACCACAAGTGAAATGATGATAAATCGATAAATCCGGTATTTTTTTGGGTCTCCCCTAAGGTTTCCTTCTAGTGGGACATGTCACAAAATGTCCAGGGTGAGAAGCAGTTGCTCTATTCCGAGCGTCCCCACATGACAGCGCTCCTCGCCCTATCTCTAAGGCTGAGCCCAGCCACTCTATGGAGGAAGCTCATTTCACCTTCTTCTTTGTATCCAGGAAACGTGTTTTGTTCAATAAATTAGAAATAAAATGTGCTAAATGAACATTAACTGGCATTTAGCCATTTTATCATCCATAGCAGAGATTGCTCATTTCAGGCAGTTTTTTTCACTGTTAGCCACGGAAACACTTGTAGCTTGTTGCAAATGTCTTTAAAACAGAATATACAAGCCAACCTATTAAGTAAATGGTCTTTATATAGATGTAATGTCATAATACTAAATGTGATAACGTTAGTACTTTAGTTTTGGTCCTCCACTCTGTCACCAGACATTGTCTGATATATTCGTGTCGGGGGTTGGATACCTATGCTCTGGACTTTGGTAGATACTTGTGAATGGGTTAAGTTAAATGCCTGATGTTGATGCCAGCTGGCATGTAGGGGGAGCAAACACACACACACACAAGCATGCACACATGCACGCACGCACGCACGCATGCATACACACACACACACACACACACACACACACACACACACACACACACACACACACACACACACACACACACAGAGAGGCAGTTTAATTTCCAAGCATTTAGGTCCCTCAGCCCAGACTGCAGCATAGGCTTAAAATGGGACAATCAAGCAAAGATTGTGTTGCAAGCCAATGAATGCACACAATGGGGCTGAGGACATTAAAACAACTTGTGATGGCGATAATTTTGGTAAATACTGCGATGATGACATGAGTTACAACATGTACCTATTTTCTTTTTCCCTCTCTTTCTCCTCTGTGACCTTTAGCATTTTGAGCAATGCCATCTGTGCCCGAATAGAGCAACTGCTGTTAAAGGACTCTGTCCTACAGGCTAAATATTATATTAGCTTGAAAAAAAGTTTATACTACCTGGAATATATTAGGCAACAATTATTGCAATCCAAACAGTTCTTTGCAATATGAATATTGCACACAGTGATATTTCTATCACGATATATTATGCAGCCTTAACACACATCCCTGTTTACACAATGTTCAAGCTGTGGTGACTTGTGCAGGTATAATTGAGTCACCTTACAGCCCTGCTGTCTTCCTGCAGGATGCTTTCACTCATCAGGGGGATTAGAACAGATTTACGCTCAGGTGGGTGGCGGCAAGAAGACACCATAGGCCAAACAGACAAAGGCAGACTGAGAAACTGTACCCTGCCACTTGTCCGTAGACCAAGATGGAGAACACACAACTGTTTTTGCGGATGTTATTACACCTCATTAGCCCCTTTTACACTAGCCCTACCCCATTCCGCCCGCTCCCCTCCACACCCCCAGGCTCCACTGTTTTCTACACGTGTTGGTATAAATAATAAAAAATAAAGCCCAGGTTCTTGCTCCGCTGATTCGGCTCTTCCTTCCTCCGCTTTCTCCGGTGCTGCCGAGGGAGGAAAGTAGAGCCTTGGTTTGATCACCAGTGGTGCACTCTTCAATAGCAATACTTAATAGTTTTCAGTGTGTGTAAAAGGAGAGAAAGCCTCGCTGAATCCGTGGATCTGATTTTGTTTATTAAATACAGCTCGCCCATCTGCGTATAGAAACCTGAAGTGTCCTTTATCTTATCTTTAGGCGTGGTTCAAAGTTTGTAAATAGTAAGAGTTCACAGTCCACCAACTTAGGTTTAAATGAAAAGTCAGTCTTAGGTAAATGTCTGTTTTCTGTACAGGAAAATGAAAGGGCCCAGTTTGATCATTAGTACCGTACTCAATTAAAATGTTAGTCTTACATAACTGTGGCGAAAAGGTTTATAATTACTTAACTTCAAATGCCGAAGACATCCGGTGATGCCTTTGTTGATGGTGTCACTTCCTCATTCCTCGTTACATTTTATATTAGACAACGTAGCCCCCTTTTGAAAAAAAAAGTAATTATTCATAGGAAGCTGGCTCCCTGGTCTAATTTAGAGCTGCGTTCTTTGAAGCACAACGTTAGGAAATCGGAGAGAAAATGGCGCTCTACACATCTAGAGGAATCCTACGTAATCTGGAAAAACAGTCTACTGTTGTATAACTCGCAGAGTTAGAGCAGCATATTTTTCATAATTAATTGAGGACAATTAAATAATCCTAGGTTTCTCTTTTGTACAGTTGCCAAATTTACAGAGTCAGAGGTCTGTCGATCCATACATTCTCTCAGCTCTCAGTAGTAATGACTTTATGGGATTCTTCATAAGTAAAATTGATTCCATTAAAAATAAAATCATTGTCATCTTCCCAAACATGATTACCTCGTCCTCGGTAAGTGAAGCAGCATTGAAGGAATCTTTAAAACCTGATTGGTGCTTGAACTGTTTCAGGGTTTATACAGGAATGAGTAACTCTAATTTAATGCTTTTTAATGCTCTTGTAATGCTCTTTGTTTTTTGCATTTTCCCATACTCTAGCTCTTTCTCCGCCTCTAGTTTCTTTTCCGAACATTATAAAAACATACGGTTTTACGATCAACCGGAAGCAGTTTAGCGTGTTTGGTTCCCCGCAAACACGCGGAATCAGGTATATCTGATATAATATATCTGACGAAACTGTTTTTATGAACGTATTTTTTTAGAAAAAAAATAAGGCATTTTAAATGCCACCGATAATCACATTTAATGACTTTTAATGCCAATTAAGGCCTTAATTAAAAAATAATAATTTAATGACTTTTAATGATTTTTAATGACCTGCGGAAACCCTGTGTTTAGATGCAATAGAGCGTTCTGAGTTATCTAAAATGTTAGCTTCATCTAAACCTTCAACTTGACCCAATCCCAAACAAGTTATTTAAGGAGGTATTCCCTTTGATTAATGCCCCTATCTTAGACATGATTAATCTACCCTTAGTAAATGGATATGTACCATTAGCTGTTATTAAACCTTTACTTAAGAAATCCTGTCTTAATCAAGATGACTTAATAAATTACAGACCTATATCTAATCCTCTTTTTTTATCTAAAATTCTTGAGAAAGCAGTTCCAGTTCCAGTTTGTTCATGTAAATAATAAATCTTCAAACTCTAGGGTCACTTGTGACACAGGGTTCAGTCCAGCCAATACTCTCTCTCTCTCTCTCTCTCTCTCTCTCTCTCTCTCTCTCTCTCTCTCTATCTATCTATATATATATATATATATATATATATATATATATATATATATATTAGGGCTGGGCAAGTTAACGCGTTAATTTCGCGTTAATTCATTAGACTATTAACGGCGATATTTACTTTAACACGCATTAACGCATGTTGCTCACATGCTTTTATTTTGTGAAGGTCTGTTGCTGCGGTGTAGGGGTTTGAATCAGAACAGTAGGTGGCGATAATGCGCCAATAACCTCGCTGTCAGCCCAGCCTCGGATTCAAAGAGGAAGAAAGGTGCTGGCCGGAAAAAAACAAAGCTGACATGGGAAAGGCGGTGTTTCCCGCAGGAATTTGCTTAGGCGAGGCGGTGAGTTGGCGAACGGAACAAGTTTTGTGCGGAGCGGAGCGGGGTCTGCATCGACGTTGTCGGTGAAGTCGCTTCTAGTTTCAAAGAATCCATGTGTTTTTGCCTGTTTTTCCCTGCCATTCACTATATGCACGCGAGAAAGCAACAACAAAAAACCCTGTGTTGACATCAAATAAACATGCACGCATATCGAGTTAGCAAGCATTTCAGTTTAAAGTTCTTCCAGCAACGAATATGACAGAAACAAGTTAGTTGTAACCACTGCCAAGTTAAACTTTGGTATTGAACATAAAATGGTAATGCTGCTCCCTGCGGTTACCTCAGAAATTGCCTGTTTTTAGTAGATTTTTTCCCCATAAAGAGAATTCCCTGTCAGTGGCAATAACCTTTAATTTATTATTATTGCTATTTTTTGTTTTACATGTTTAAGTTGAGCTTTACACTAAATATGTGTTACTGATAAGTGCTACAAATGTTACAACACTTTTGTTCATATGGCAGCAGAACATTAAAATAAAAGTGCTCTTTACACTACTTTTGAATTCATTCTTGGAGTTTGTAAATACAATGCGATTAATCATGATTAATCAGGCAAATTATGCGATTAATCGCGATTAAATATTTTAATCGTTGCCCAGCCCTAATATATATATATATATATTTGGTAAGGTTATCAGACAGCATGGGATTAATTTCCGCTGTTATGCTGATGTCACCCAGCTATATTTATCCATAAATCCTGACGGATCCTATCAATTACTTTTAAATATTCAGTCCCGGAGTAATGCTGAAAAACTAGTCCATGCATTTTTTACTCCAAGGCTGGACTATTGTAATACTTTACTATGAGGAAATCCACAAAATTCGGTTCAAAGCCTTCAGCTGATTTAAAATGTTGCAGCAAGAGTTAAAACAATTAACAAGAGAGATAAGATTTTTCCAATTTTAGCTGCCCTTCATTGGCTTCCTGTTAAATCAAGAATATAATTTAAAATTCTCCTTCTCAAGTATAAAGCCCTTAATAATCAAGCCCCATTATATATCAGAGATGTGATTATGTTACTAACAGAGCATTTCACTCTCAGACTGCAGCTTTACTGGTGATCCCTAGAATCTCTAAAAGTAGAATGGGAGGCAGATCTTTTAGGTATCAGGCTCCTCTCTTGTTGGATTAACTCTCAGTTTTGGTCCATGAGGCAGACACCCTGTCTACTTTTAAGACTAGGCTTAAAACTTTCCTTTTTGATAAAGCTTGTATAGTGGCTTAGGTTATCCATCTGTCTTCTCTGTCCGAAATATGAACATTTTGGTCCTCCCAACAGGACCCTCAGACAGAGGCTGGTCCATCCTAAGGACAAAACCCCCAAGCCTAAGATGAGTATACACAGTGCAGTGAAGAATGTTCTGATCTTTATATTGGAGAAACCAAACAACCTCTCCCCAAACACATGGCTCAACACAGGAGAGCTACCTCCTCAGGGCTGGACGCAGCCGTCCACTTGCACCTCAAGGATAAAGGACACTCTTTTGAGGACCAAAATGTTCACATTTTGGACAGACAGGACAGATAGTTTGAGAGAGTGGTGAACGAAGCCATTTATGAGAAAAAACAACTTTAAACAGAGGAGGATGGCTCAGGTTTCAACTATCAAAATCTTACAAGACAACAATAGGTCTGATTCCTGCCAAGTCACACACCAATTCACACCTCCACATATGTGACCACAACATATCTCACACAATCACAACAATCTTCACCAACATACTTTTTTGTGATGAATTAAAATCAATAGATTTGTAAACTCATCTGCTGATTACTCCTCCAAGCGGCATACTGTTTTGCCTTGCTGGACACAACATTAAACAAAACCCAGGCTTGTTAAAAAGCCCAGCCCAGGACTTTTTCCCCAAGAAAGTAAAGACTTAGACTTAGACAACTTTATTTGTCATTTTGTATGCACAGAGTGCGTACAGAACGAAATTTCATTTGCATACAGCTTGAAAATTACAGTAAATTACAGGATAAGGAGCAGCAGTGATTTAACAGTAAAACAATTGAAATGTAAACAATGCAGGAGAAAGAGACAGTGTGTGATCACAGTGTACAGGTGAGTATTTTTAGAAACCATTTGCCCAAGCCCAAGGAATCTGAAATTCCCTGTGTAAACTTGTATTGCAGTTGTTTCCATTGTAGTTGTACTCTGCTTGTCCAAACATTCGGGCAACTCGCGTTGTCTCCAGGCAAATGTGACGTCATTCGTGAAAAGCCCCATTCAACAGAAGCCAGCAGTACACTCCCCTGTGAGATGCATCTACTAAGAACAGAACATGGGAAGCATTTCTAGTACGAGTCACTGTCTGAGAGAAGAGTAAAGTGATATATAGTCAGTTTGAGTGAATGTACAAGGATTGATTTTTAGTCATGTTTTTTGCAAGGTAGTTGCTGTCGTTACTAGGCAGTTAGTAAGTATAGTGTTTGTCACACAGGAAGATCATTATTGGAGCGCCATCATCACTGGTTTGTGGGGAAATCACTGCCCAATACAAATGTGATGAATGTTTAAAGGTAAATCCTGAATTAACTCTTTCAAAATGAGACTCCCACGTGACACAACATTACCTTTATGAATCAAGGTTACCCAAAAACACAAAGCAGTGTCAAAGTCAGTGAGGTTTTATCAGCTACCAAGTGCAGCAAATGCTGCTACATGAGGAACAGTAAGATCATTTATTGTGAATAGTTTCTTTTTTTTTGTCACAATTGTATAGTTTCTCAAGTGTTTTTAATTTGTAATTGTTTTTAATGTGTTTATGTTGCATATATAAATTTGCCAATAACTTTACTGAGGTTACATGATACACATAAATAAAGAATTGTTCTATCTAGAAATAGCATTACTTCAACAAACACAGTACATTAACTGCATAAGAGAAGATGGTGGCTCACCAAAACTAGAAAAGAGTGAATGAAACTGAATGAATATGCAAGGGCTCCTATGCAAAGGAGTGGGACACAGCTGGGCCTGGGAGGATCAGATTTGCAGCCAACTTGATACTTTCAACACGGAGGGACTGCATGAATAAAAAGGTTTGTGGGACGTTAATTCCCAGATGGAGTGGTTTACTGTGACTCAGCAGCAGGAAATGAATTGTTTATCACAAGCCTGCAGCGTACGAGACAGTGAAGGTGATGTTAATGGAAGGAGTGAGTCTGGATAGGCAGGGATGCTCAGATGAGCCTCCCTCAGGTGGAGGTCACTCAGCCTGAAAAAATGAATAAATGTGTGTGTGTGTGTGTGTGTGTGTGTGTGTGTGTGTGTGTGTGTGTGTGTGTGTGTGTGTGTGTGTGTGTGTGTGTGTGTGTGTGTGTGTGATTATCCAGCTCAGGCATGAGCGGCTGTGTTTACAGACCGACAGCAGCAAACATCCTAACGGGACATGTATACAGTAGTAATTCTGATTCAGTGGGAAATGTTTTGGGGCTCTGTGCAAAGTGCTGCTCTGACAGGGACAGCAGCCACACTGACAGGAGCTCATGCAAATATCCAGAAGGAAATCCACCACCTTTTCCCAGCAAGTTTATTCTGTGTCATAGATGCTCCTGCCTGTAGTGGGATCTGTTGAGACACGCGAGGCTCAACAGTCAGGGAAGGATCCGGTAAGATTTGACAGAAGGATTAACACCAGTAGAGATCAGAAGTGATGGATAAGTTGTCCAGACCTAATACTTCTCTTTAAAACCAGGGGAGACGGGGGCAACACGTAAGAAAGATTGTTCCTAGGATTGGATAAGTTGGTCTTTGATCTAAATATTTCAACAAGAAAGAAACAAAGCAGCTTATCAGTTTAAGAAACAAAACCATCCTTTACAGAATTTGAGGCCGATAAGATCAGCAAGTTAGAGTCATCCAAATCACCAGGTTCAATCTTAAATGGATAGTTGAGGTGGACATTCCGGATTGTCCTTTCTAAATATTTTATATTTATTCACAACATCTCTTTAAAGATACATGAACTAATGATATGAGTTTCAGAGAAAAGGCTCCTGCTCAGCCAAGCTATTGTCCTAAGATTCGTCCTTTACATAAAACAACTCTGATGGCCAGAGGCTGCACTCTTTTTCTCTCTTTCCAGTCTACGTGCTAAGATGAGGTCAAACTGTCAGCTGTTCCAGGCTCTGAGACTCGACACCAGCACTATCCTAACCAGGCCACAGTCTGAGGGGCTCTGCTCACATTCTAAACCAACGCTCGGCACACTGGGCCCCTCACAAGTAAGACAGCGGTTCACTATATGCTGCATAAAAGGGCAGCTGTTCCTATTGATGACTGTGTTTGCTTTAGCAGTGCATTAAGTGGGTCGAGCGCGGTTGTGCTAATGCATGTGCAGACATTCGGGATCAGAAAAAGCCCCATGTTGAGTCCATCATCTGACACGTAGGAGCAGCCTCTTACAAATTCATGCATGCTGAAAAGTAAGCTGTGATATTCAAGTGTTATGTGGAGAAAAACAACTGTCTCTGCAGAGAAGCCTGCAGGATGCAAAAACTTTCTGACAGAATCTGAGCCTGGAGTGTTTTTAACACCACTTTGCATTTGATGCCATGCCACTAGAAAACAGAGCTGCTTAACATGTTAATTTCAAACAAGTATACCAGACAGGAAGTTAGCGCTGCATTGTGAGAAAAAGAGAAGTGTTTCAGTGAGAGACATTAGGTCATGTTCTCCAAAGGCTAAACGGTGCATCTAGAAGATCTCAAAACAGACAACAGCCATGTTCATGTAATGCTGCAACAGGAAACCACAGCTATTGCCCATTATTAACCAGCAGCCGAGAGTCGGAGCTAACACTTGAAAGACTCAACCCACAGGGGGACATTAAGGAGAGCATAGTGAGCTTTGTGTGTCCATGGATTCATAAAAAGAATTATAGAGAAAGAAAAATATATCTTGGAATGGTCTGAAAGATGCCACACTCCTCCGTTTTCTCCCTGAGGTGAGACTCTGTCAGGACTCATGACACAAGTGCATGAGGTGAGAGAAAACGGCTGCTGAACGCAACGATGCTGCTTCTCAGTGTCTGCAGGGCTCTCAGTCTGCTCAGGGAGCAGCGGCATAATGGTCTGGGTTGTTAGTGAGCACTCCAGTTGCGCTGTGACGGGAATGTTTTCGACAGCTTTCAGACATTTGGCACTAATGATGTTCTGCATGCCCCGTAGCCATCTGGGAGCCTTTTTTTCCCTCCAGTCCTCTTCCAATCAGTCTGTTGAACACTTTTACCAGCAGAGGCACAAACTTCTGGAAACTTGCCAGCTCTGCTGCATGGCTATTGTTTGGGTTAGCAGGGTAAAAACAGAGGTGTGCTAAAAGGAACATAGAGCCTCATTGCTTAGAGGCAAAGTAGAAATAAACTGGGCTGTTCTAGAGCTGCACATGGAATTCAGCCATGGACCAGACTGTAGCAGAGACTGCCGAACTCAAAAATCAGATTAGAATGCATCTTACCAGATCAGGCTGACTACAACACACTTCCACCTGAAAGCTGTTTCTGCGTAAAGACGACTTCCTGGGAGGGCATGTTGCTCCCCAGTCATTCCTCCCCATCCCCGCACACATCCCCCTGCCTGCTCCATCACGTTTCCACATATGTAGGACCTTGGGGGGTGGGGGCGTCGCTGGGGAATAGGGAGGATTTCCCGGCCCTACTGTCTAGTGACGTCCTTGGCCCCAATTTGATTATACATCTTAGACACTTTCAATCATAACATTCTCACAACACACACACATATACTGTATATAGGGCATTAATGCGGCAGGGGGACATCTGGGTGTATGCCTCACAACTGGTGGCTTCCTCTGCCCCCATTCGCAGTTAGACATTGACAGTTCTGGGTAGGGTGCATGGAGAAGGGAGGGGGGTTGCTGGCACCTGCTACATTTTTTGGCCCTCTCAGTTTTAAATGCACTTGAGAACAACATGCAATAACACAACATTTGAGCAGGCGGAGACAGGCTCAGGGTCTTTCTCACAACCTTGTTCTCCAATTGTCATTCGGAGTTCGAGGCCTGGAGGAGGAGCGGGCCACCTGGTAGGGGTCTGGGATGGGGGTAAGCGTTGCGTCCCGGGGTTCACCTGTAGCTGACGCTTTTGCTCTCCTCTGGAATATGGGGGAGAGCAATAGGGTAGGGCTTAGGTATGGAGGGCAGGGTGTGGGGGAGGTAGCACCTCAGGGTTCATGGGGTGGGCTCTGGTTGGCTGGCCCATTTGGTTCATGTTGGCCCCATCTCTGGGTGGATGGGCCCATGGGTCATCTGGGCTGGGATCGGGGTGGGAGGTTAGGACCGGAGTATGGACCGGGTAGGTCGGGTTGTGGTGGTACCCCCGGGTCTGGGGGCTGGATACCCCTCTGGGCTGCCAGTGCCTGGACCTGGAGTTTCTTTAATGAGTAGGAGTGTTTGCATGTGGGGGCACTAGGGTGGGAACGTGTGAATGTGACTGTGTACGTGATCTTCTGTTTGTCTTTTTGTCAGGTTGTGTGTGGACTTCCCCTTCTCATGAGACATCTCAGGTCTCCACTAAGTGTGGAGCCCATCCCCCCATCCTGCTCCCCTCTGTTGGCTGGTGCCTAGACCAGCTGGTGTGTTGGTGATCCTCTGTGTCTGGGGCTGGGTGCTCGGGCGGGCACTGGCTCGCTCCTGGCGGCTGCTTTGCGAGGCCTGGGCTCTGGGGTATGGATCTTTGGCTCCTCACAACCCCTATTGAGCATTTTCCTTATGGATAAACCTTTCATACACAAGTGCACTGTCATAAACACCTACAGGTGATTGGATTCAGGTGGATACAGAAAGCCCCTATTATTGTCTTTGGCTGTCACTTTATACATTTCATATTAAATAATACTGTATATTCTTCAGTGATGGTATCAAGGTGTTGGTTGTTTGTACCTGTAATACTTTATCGTTTGGTTTTGCTGTTCTTTTTATATCTCTCTTTGCAGGTGTAGAAGCAGAGGATGTTATCTTGCATTCTCCCTTTCCTCTACTCCTTTTCTTTCACCTTTTCTCACTTTTAGCATTTTGTCTCATCTGTTTCTCTTCTTTTTTCTTCTTCCCTTTTCTGTGTCCAATGAACATGTAATAGTCTTAGTGTAAAATCTAATAAAGCTTTTTGTATTTATAAATCAAGCGGAGCACTATGGTGAAAGCAGTAAGGCTCCACTTGTGAAAGTAAAATCTGTTGGACTCTCTTTGGCATTACGACAACAATTCTTAATGGTACATTGCAAGACAAGCCACAAAAAAAGAAAGAAAAGATGACTCAGAACCAGTAAACTGTCAACATGTAATCAGAGAAAGCACAGTGATACAAGTTATTTAAAGGGATTTGAGGTCCTCTATTTGGAGCTTTCAACCTCTGCTGAAAGGTTTGCAGCCTTTTGGAAATGTAACGGTTAAAGTAAAGCAAAATACACCAAGACTGCTAATTAGTAACACTAGGTGCATGCCCTGGGATGTTGCATCTTCTAATAAAATAATCTATCAGCTCTCACAGCAGGAAGGCTGGAAAAGAATTTTGAATGCAATTTGGGTATCTTCTTCTATTAAAGTTCTTAAAGAGAATTCAAATTTGGGTAAAGTCGGTATCAATAGGTCAAAGCCATGAACTAAAATGAGATCAGAAACTGACCATATGTTTCTTCTATGACATTTCCTTGGGTGAACCTCTTAGGTTGACAATTATTACTCCAGTGATTTGCCTTTGAAATTGGGTATTGCATGCATGATCCTTGTAGATAAAATTTTTGCGTGTTAACTGCGCAGTTCTATGTTAAAAAGGCCATGTCTGGCCAAAAGCAGTCTCTTTAAATCCAGCCGTAAATTGTCTCTGTGGTGTAGCCTGTGAAAGGTGAAAGCTTCATTAGAGCCATTCAGACAGAGTAGACAGGAGGAACGAATCAATGAACACTGGAGGCTCTCCCAGGGCCCACACAGCAGAGGGGAGGGTTATTGTAAATCAATTGTCAGCCAATTAATTTCTATTGATAGCATCAGAATAATGACATGCTGTAATAAAATGATAAGCATGGCTCTTTAGTTGCGGGCGGGCAGGCGGAGGATGGTTTGGCCAACTGGGCAGCAGGTTAAAGCAACATTCTCTAATGTTACCCCGCTAAGCGTTTGTGCACTCATTCATCTGTATGCATGTCCTCAGGATGAATGTGCTGCTCTGAGAGATGGGCTGTGCATGATAAGATCTCAAATGCTGTATGGTCAGGAGATGTAATCCCAGAGAAAACAGAAGATGGCCAGTGGAGCAGATTAAAATCTTAACAATAAATGTGTCATTGAACCAAAAAAGCTCAGTTTGTCATAAGAATCTGACAAGCTTTTAGCATCTCTATGCATAAAATAAAAACCTGAGTAATTGCATATCACCTAATAAAAAAAGTAGTTGAATCATAAGAAATAAAAAAGTCAAGTTGAAATTTATTTCTATAACACATGGATGCTGGACAGCATTTTATCAGGGAGGGTTTTCATCAGAATGAGATCCTATTTAGTCAGAATATGAGACGTGACAAATATTAGAGCACCTGGTTAATGACTCATTTCCACAGCAGTAATTTAAATATTCCTGACCATATTGATCAGCACAAATAAGCCTTCTTTGTATACTGTGAGGTTGTGTATATTGATTTGCTTAAAGTACTTATTTATTCTGAGATCGACCAACTTGGAAATACATGCATTAGTGACCATATTTTCAAAAAATGTGGCATTAAGATCGTGATTGCGCCGTTAAAGGTTTTTTTAAGGACTTAAAATTGTCCCTCGGCTACCGCTAGGCTGAAAATCCACAACTTGGGTCACGTGGTACGATGACGTAGTTCGTAGGCGGAGCCCAGGCTACACAGAGAGTTCAATGGAGTACACAACGACAAGTTCAGATGGCGATTCACAAAGTGATGCTTTTAACACGAAAGACAGCGCAAGCGTCTGTTACAATTCGGGTAAGTCTGAGAAAAACATTTTAGAATAAACGGAATGGGTTGCTGGTGTATAACTGGAATCGGGGCTTATAATCGCGGTTCTGGCTGACAGTTCGGATGTAAACACGGAAACAACTCGTTTTAGCCTGATTGCCTAGCATCGTTTATGATGGCTAAAATCCGCCAAAACGACACATAAAAGAAAAAGATGTACATTCAGCACAAACCACATTGTCTCAGCATTATGAGTTCCTGGAATTTTACTTAATAATCTGGACGTGAGCGCTCTGAGAGCGGACGCGCATTTATCTGTTGCGCCGTAGCGCTCATATTCTCCGGGGGCGGGGTGGGGCGGCATGGGGGTTCCGATCCGAAAGGGCTGTGGGTCTATCCCCACCACGGCTCAGGGTTCTGCGGGGTAGCAGCGCCGTGCTGAGAGGTAGTGTGGAGAACAGGTCGCTTCACAGCAGGCTGCTGTGACGACAGCCAGATTTCTCCGCTCCCATGCGCGATGAGTGAGGAGGAGAGGAGACATCCAGAGATCTCGATGGGCTCTGATTGAGCGCAGAGAGCTTCTCTCACCCACGGTGTTGTGCGAAATTCAGTTTGTGTTTTTTTAAACGCCAAGATAATCGGTCTTTTTCCAACTTTTGTCACTTAAGCCTGACAAATAAAAGTAAGCCACCAAACAGAGTATTCCAACACGTAGTGTGTATTTATGATTTTCCATTGCTGAAATAAGAGGATGGAAACTGGCTGATAGCAGGGCACACAAATTAAGACTTCCTGAAAAGACGACAGTGTAGACTTCCTGGTAAATCCCGTTGTAATGTAAACAACAGCTGCCGATTAAACTGAATGTTAAATGCAACCTTGACATGATTATATGAGTTGTTTTACAGAGAAACTGATCAGAAGCGCCGTGAAACCCCGCCTCTCTGGCTGCAGTGCGCGCTCCCGACACAGAGGGGAACAGGTTTTCTCAGGGGAAATGAATTTCGCACAACACCGGGACTTTTCGGGTTCGGAAATGCGTGTAAGGAGACATTATCCTTGTTGGTATTTGACCAACCATAAACCACACACTTTTTAGCCATCTTTGATCCGTCAAAAGGCCCGTTTACACTACACTTTTTTAACCGAGCCGAGACCAGTCCGAGCTCGGTAACCGAGATAACTCTTGTGTGTAAACGGTCAGCAGACTGAACTGGACCGCGCTAAACATAACCGGACCGCGCTAACTGCAGACCAGCTCTTGAGTAGGTCTCGGCCTGGTTTTATTTCTGGCCCAGTTTTCTGATAAAGAGCGCATGAGCAGACCGCGTCATCTCCTTACAGTCAGCTGACTGTCAGCGGGTTTTCCGGCAGTCTGGCTGCACGTCCCGATTCACACTCCATTCAGACAAATTTCAGACATTCATAATAATACTAGCTTCCTTACCGTGCCACACAGTTTCCAGAGATGATTCTGCTTAGCAGCGCAATGAACCTCAGCGTCTGTCATTGTTTCCGGCGTCTGTAAATCCTTATTAGACGTTCGTTTGTCTCATCCACTTCCCAAAAAAGCCAACTTTCTCAAGTAAATTCACCAATGGTTGCCTTCTTCCCCTGACTCTCCGCAAATACCGAAATATCACAATATCAAGCATAACTTCCTGAATGTTACGGGCTTCGCGCTGTTTTGTTTTGCTCGGTCCCGCCTTCAATCCCAGAGAGCGGTAGTACCGCAGATCGCCACTAGGGGGCGAGGAGCAACCAAGGAACCGAGATAAGCTTTGTGTCTAAACAGGTCGGCTTGTCTTGGATAACTGATCCAAACTCGGACTGGTCTCGGCATGGCTCGGTTTTTAGGTGTAGTGTAAACGGGGCTTATTTGTGTTTGAGAAAGCGAGTTTGCAAGCAGGAAGTATCTTGTTACCATATCAACAGATCAACGCTTGCCTACGAATTACGTCATCGGTCACCCAACATTTTTTTATGAGCCTTGAGCTAAAAAGCCTTAAAAATCCACTTTTTCATCAAATTTTTTTTTTTCCTCGGGTTATAATATGTGAACTTTCTAACATGTAGCAACTTGTATGATCTCAGAATCAAGAAGTACTTTAAGGTTCACCCCACCAAAACCTTACTGGTCGCTCTTAAATCAAAGTCATAATTAAATTCAACCCAATTATATAAATTCAGGTAATTTATACCATACATATCCACTACATATGGAATCATTTAGAATCAAATTTAGTCTAAATTTAAATACATTTATACTTTTCCAATTCAACGCAATTATAGTCACATTACAATTCAGTTACATACAATTTAATACTATTTATAACTGGTTAGAGAAAATTGTTTACCTATCTAAGGAAGCCTGGCCATTATGATCAATCCGTAATCTCATGCCTTGGTACATTTTCATTCACAAAGCTGTCCTTGGACTGTAACCACCTTACCTATCCTCATACCTGTCACTTAGACAGTCCAGCCACAAACTTTGCTCTCAGGTCTTCCTCTCTTTCACTCGTGAATTAGTATTATCAAAACTTGGGGGGGGGAAAGCCTTTTTGTACTCTGCCCCATCAACATGGACCACTCTACAGCAAGATTTGAAACTATCCACTTTGATTTCTGTGGTGCAATTTACATTTCATTTAAGACGAAAACAAAAATTGTCTTACACAACTTGCTCTTGTTTTTAAGTTATATTTTATTAGCTTATTTGAGTCAAATGTTTTAATATCTTGAATTATTATTGGGTTTGTAAAATGTTATTGTTTTTTGTTGTTTGTTTTATCAAACAGGTTTGTCTTGAAAAGGAGATCTTGGAATTTAATGAATATAGTGGTAAAAATAATGGTTAAATTACTATCATTGCTTTTGTTAAAAAAAGCAGTTTCAATACTGTGGCATCTTTACTAGACCAAAATAAAAAAAATCCAATCTAAATTAACCTAAGTCTAAATTTTTCTAGATTCCAAAAACATGCTGATGTTACTTTGACTTATTTATTGATTATGCATTTAGTCAGTGAGTCAAAAAACAAAATATTAATGGATAAGCTGGTAAAATCGATTTGTGATGTTGCAATTAACAGATAAAGCATATCAATTGAATACTATAAATATATGCCAAATCACTAAATTTATTATGAAGTTCATTTCATTTTTGTCCTTTAGAAAAAGGAAAAAAGCCTAGCACACCAAAGCTATTTTCATTATTTATCCAGACTTTGTCATGCCACAATTCAGAAGATAAAAATGTTCCTGAGATAAATGCGGCTGATGAAGTCGGGGTATCTCAGAGTTCCTGGCATGTCTGCAGTCACAGATTTTGTAAAGTAAACAAATACTGACTTTATTCTAAGTGACAGGAAACTGAGAGCTGACAGCACTTCAGATTGATTAAATGAGCTCACACTAAACACAGTGGTAAACAAGGTGGATAATGAAGCAGGCCAGTGTGGTATAAAGGACATGTCGGTCCTGGTGAAGTCATCCAGAGGACAGCAAAAGGGTGAAGTTGGGGTTGGCTTGTTTTTATGCTCCAACAGGACAGAATAGAGGTGTCTGTTAAAGTTCACCAAGAGGTGAGCAACCAGACCCCTGCCATAAAGAAGTCTGAAGTTTATAACCACTATTTGGGTTTGTTGTTCTGCTGCATTCTGCAGTGTGGGGTTGCAGAGACAAGCAAAGTGACGACACCATAAAAAAAAATAAAGGGAGTTTAGGGAAAAAACTAAGGGGGCTAAATTAGACTGGGGTCATTCAGAGAGCAGGCTGGGGTCAAGCTCTTCAGGGCGGTCCTACAGCTATCATGGTTCTGCTCAGTGTCTGCCTAAATAACATGTGCTCAGGAGGACTTTAGCTCAAAGAGAAGGAATCAGACAAAAAAGATGACACGAAGCTGCTGTTTCCGTGTGTGTGTGTGTGTGTGTGTGTGTGTGTGCGTGCGTGCGTGCGTGCGTGCGTGCGTGCGTGTGTGCGTTTGTGTGTGTGTGTTGCTTGCTGGTATAGCACTTATTTCCTCGCTGGAATCCATCTTAATTAAAATAATTGGTTATGCATTAAGTGTGTGCCCGGGGGGAGACGACTGCAATGCAAACACATTCAGAAGGAAGACGAGGGAAGTGGAGGAGAATGAGCCAGCTTGTTTTTTTTCCCTCCATAAGCCTTAAAGGAAACACTTTTGTAAAATCTCACATAAGGATTTCCCCCCCAAAAAATCCCACAAATCCAAGAACATATCTAAACATTCCTTAACTCAGCATGAATACACATCTTCACAACGAGGCCCCCTTCAGGAACCCTATAATTATCCACCAGCAAAGTGTTATTTACAGGTGATGAAAGATTAATAAGAACCAGTTTGAAGGCTGAGAGCAAAACACATTAATAAACCTTGAAAGGACTTGCAGCTTGTTGTTGTTGCCACAGCAAACTGAAGAAGCCAGAGTGTACATGATGACGCACGTGCGTTTTGTGCAGACTGGGGCTGCTCTGTATGGAGGACCAAACCTGAAATATGTTTTGTCTGTTTAGATGTGGAAAATAATGCGTCTCTGTGTACGCTTTTATTTTGCAAGAGGCCCAACAACCGCCGTAATAATTTGTGCTCCTGCAAACTGAAGTATTCTCTCAGTTAGAAAGTCAATCCAATACTGTAAAGTATCCTGACCAACTGCACTATCTACTGCTAGCTGTACTACTCTACATGTGTTTGTTCATTAGCAAACACATGATTGCAGTTAGCCGATACAGCTAGCTCCTTTCCAAAACCAGGCACTGAGCAGAAACTTCTTACAGGCTTGACCTCGGCCAATAGGCGAGAAGCTGCGGCGGTGAAGCTGTTCCATAGACCGCCCCCTCTGCTTTCACATTGCCTGATGAAAGGCAATGATTAAAAGGATAATAAAAAAATGTAAAAAACAGTTAAAGTTGAAATATATATTTGTAGCTAATCAGTTGCTCAATTATTGAATTAATGTCTCTTTTTGCATTTAATGGTGCAAAATTTTATATTTTTAGCCCCCATTTCACCCTGTGTTTATTTCATTGTGTCATTTATTTGTATTCTTAACTATGGCAGGATTGGTCCAGGATTGGAGCATCTGTCTAAAGGGATTGGAACATCGGAGAGGCTACTGTTCTCATTAATCAAGGTTTGTTTGGTGGATGCGTCAACTGTCGTCCCTCCCTCAGAATCTGCCACACAGGCACATCTGGGCCAGCAGTCATGCCTGCGTGACCAGTAGACGGCTCTGAAGTCACAGCTCATACGTTTCCGAACAACCAAGAATCATCTTAGGTCTGGAAGCATAGTGTCGCTCGCCATCTGACTGGCTCATTTACTAGGATGAATGTGCCAAAAAGTGAACGCCTGCACAAGAAATTTAGGATACTAACGAAAAACAATAAGATCTGAGGTTCAACTGTCAGTTAGGAGAGAAAAATAAAATATAAATTAAATACCCAGGACCATTTCAGCTACAAATAAAGTGAAGTACTGCACAATATATGTAAAGTGCAGGTATGCATAAAGCTCTGTCATCTTCTCTCAAGATGACAGAGCTTCAAGCATCTCAAGATGGTGGATTCTTTGTCATCCACCATCCTCCAGTCTCGTTATTATCCAAGAAATATGTTGAGCAGCAAAACCTAATGCAGGTAATAACAAGTACAACAACTCTGCTCTTATTTAGGTATTCCAACTTGAACACATCAGCTCGTATGATGTGAAAGGACAATATGATCCGTAATGGGGTGTGGGATTTCTGTGCTTATTGTGGAACCGCTGATTTGGACGACACTACAGAAAGTGGAATTTCTCTTCATTCAGACTTTGTCAGATGTTTCACCACTTTGGAGTTTTGTTTGTTTCTAGGGATCCAACGTGATTTACGATTAATTGTCGATTAATGGTTCATTAGATTAAAGTTTGTTCCATACGATTAACTGATAACATCCACTTAGACTTTCTTTCAGTGTTGTAGTATGGCCGCCACCCACAAAAGGGCACTGCAGGTCATTCTAAAGTGGAGCCAGACCGCAGTAGTAAGAAAAAAAAGTCATGGCGGTGGCAACATGATGCGGTCCAAATGGAGTCCAGTGTGGAATTATTTTTCCACTGTTTAATGACGACAAGGATGCAATGCTCTTTATGCGGTACTGTTTTTAAATATAAACACTCAACAAGCTCCTTAAGCTGTAAGCTCCATCAAAACCCACTGATGTGCTCAGAAGGCGAAGATGAGATGACAGAAAAGTGGAGGGCATTATGCAAAAAATGGTAACATTATAGAAAAAGACACAATGCCAAAAACACGGTTGATGATGAAGTATTCCTTTGGCAATATTAGTGTTTCATATATTCAATTTGTTTCTATTCAGTAACCTAATAGGTTCATGTTTTGTTATGTTTTATAAATATGTTCAAGTTTAATAATGGATGCGAAAACCACAATCTTTTGTTTATTCATTCAGTATTTAATACAGGTAGCACAATAAACAGTTCAAATATAATGATGTGCCTCTTTTAAAATTCAGCATATTGTAAAAAAAAAAAAAAAAATTGCTAACTGTGCTTTTCACAGTTAGCAAAGTTAACAATGTCCATACTGGAAGCTGAGAAAAAATATTTGATATGTGGTTAAAGTAAAGCATTAAAAAAGCAGGGATAGGAAATTGGCCACAAAGCTCCCATTGGTGCACCTCTAAACAAAAAGCCAGTAATATCATTGACACTGAATATGAAAGGAGCGCTCCCGTCTCTAGTTAGTCTTAGGGTGACCACCCGTCCCGCGTAGCGCGTGCGCGCACAGCGTTTGAAGCCCAATTCATGCGTCCCGCAAATTGAGACCGTGTCACGCATAATCAATGCTTTCTCAAAAAAAAGTTGGTCGCTCTATCCATCTTATTTTCGAACGCGGAAGTAACTATGGCCACAGCTTCAAACTATTCATGACTGAGAGGATGACATGAAGAAGTGGCCTCATAACGTACGAGGACATTTTTATTTTACAATTTTGTAAACAGCTGCCGATTAAACTGAATGTTACAACCTCGACATGATTATAGGACTTGTTTTACCGAGAAATCAACTAGAAGCGCCGGGAAAACGGCTGCAAAGCGCGCTCCCGACACGGGGGAAACAGATTTTCACGGGGGAACAGCACAACACCGGAGCGCTCTGGTGCTGCAGCTCCAGGAGAAGCCTTCAGTCATGCAGCGGCGATCTTATGGAAGGTAGGCTGATGAATGGTCTGATTCAGAAACATCCTGGCTGTTGGCTCGTTGTGATTAGATTGCTGGTCAGTTAATTTTGTAATGTTTTGGATTAAACTGATGTTATAAGTGGACATCTAAACATTCTGCCCACTTCATGTTTTGGCTTGAAAAGGTTTGAGTCCTAAAGGTGACCCCAATGTCCTAAAAGTGTCCCCAGAACACTGAACAGTTTTTTTTCCCTGCGCCTGCCTTTACCAACATCCAAGTTCACCATCCTTCCTCCCCCTTCTCGTTCTGTGAACCTCTGGAGTCGTGAGTTAAGACTTTTTTACAGTTCCTGTGGTGTAGAGCAACTACAATTCCTGTTAATCCTTTAATTTTAAATTATAATATATTTAAAGTGAATAAATTGTAATGAAAAATAAATAAAATTAAATAGCTAAAGTAAATCGGAATTGGAAGTGCATCTGTTCGTTGAATGTTCAAAGTATTATGAATCTTTATTTAGAAAGAAATACACATTGGTTGGCCTATTCATGAGCATACATCAGCAATTACACATGTTTATGGGAATAGGGCATTATTAATATACCATGTAAGGTAGTATGTGCTAGAAATGTGTAAACCCCTATCAGTGAGTCTGCCCGTGAGGTGGGGCACCGCCGCGCCAAGCAGTGTCCCACTTTGTCCCTCAGAAACATACCCCTTGTCCCCCCTTGGGCTTATTAGCAGGTGGTCACCCTAGTTAGTCTATGTATAGACTGGTCCATCCCTTATGTTTAAGGGCCTTTTGATGAATGAATTGTTCATTTGGTGGGTGGTACGAGGTTTAACAGACCAAGCATTCCTGTGAAAATCAGTTTGACCTTAACAGCTTAAAAAAAAAGAATATTTAACAAAGGGAGAACATTCAGACTTTTATTCGTCCCAAACTAAAGTCCATCCAGTTCTGCTATGTTGCTGGAGCAAGAAGGAAACCCGGTCATGGATGCAGGGACAGTGAACAAAGAAGGAGGCCACTGATGGAGAAGGAGAAGCCGAACAGCACAGACAAGGTTGCTGATAGGAAATCAAAACAGACCCCAGAGTGACAGCTCCTCTGTGACCCATGTCACTAAGCACAAACAGATCCACAGAGCAGGGATCGCTGTGACCTGCCAGAAACAACATCCATGCTGTTGTTGTGTTTTTGGTCAGCATGACATCTGTTTGCCCATGAATTTGGACAGATTTTTTGTGTTTGCGTGCATGTGTGTGTTTGTGTGAAAGTGTGGGAGACTACTAGTGAGTCACCCCGCCTGTTTACAGACTGGCAACACTCGCTGTGAGAAGTGTAAATCTATCTGTGTGTTTGCATGCACCAACGTGCACTCCTGAGCCGCAGTGTGCCAATATGTACTGAATGCATTACTGCTTTACTCTTTACTGTGCCTTCATCTGTGCCAACAAACACACACAGAAAAACAGTGTGTGTGCTGGCAAGGTCTGAGTGTGGGAGTGTTTTCTCTGCAGGTGAGCAACATACCACTAGTTAAGCTGTGGAAAGATGAAGCGATAGCAGACGAGCAGGTACGGGCCTGAGAACGCGGCAACATGAAAAGGAAGGTTTGATGCAGCTGCATATACAACACACCTACAGAAGATTTAATCCAAACATCTGTTTTCACACACACACACACACACACACACACACACACACACACACACAAATATCAAGGAAATGGAAGCAAAGCACTCCCACCAGCTTTTCACTCACTTCAATCTGTTAAATAAAATGCTCCCCATTCATCCACCCTTGACTCATCCAACACTCCTCATCTCTTCTTCACCTTGCACAAGCACATACACACAGACCCACACATGGTCATCTGTGTATTACATACTGAGGACCTTGCATTGACTTCTATTCATCTTAAACCATTTCCATGGCCTAACCCTGACCCTAAACCTAACAGTTACCATGTTTAGCCTAATCTAACCTTAATCCTAACCTACTAAACCTAATTCACATCTCAATTCTAAACCTAAACCTAATTCATAGCCCAAAAAGTGAGGACCAAAAAGAGGCCCTCACTTTACATCAATGTCCTCATTTTGTTGGTAAAACATAAAAAATATGTTCTCATTCAGCTGCAAGTACAAGTACACACTATCAATCACTTGTCAGTGAGTGTTAATGCCCCTCATCTTTCATTCATGAAGAGGAAACGGGATGAGCAGGGGCAGCGGAGTTCATGTTGAAATGTGGACTTAGTGTTAACAGAAGTAAGGGTCGCCGCAGACTTCAGGGAGGGGGGCGGAGGACCTCCGAACCGAGGCCTCCCCATGTCTTACTTCATGTTTTACTGTGCTGATTGGGAATTCATAAGTTTGACACATCTCTTCTTCTCTTTGAAAAGAAGCTAAAAAGTTCCTCCATAAACTGACATGCTTGTAACTGGAAAAGCGTCTTCTGTTTTTACTAGCATGTTTGGTATGTGCACAATTGACGAGCGCCAATAACAAGCTCTTAAGTAAGTGTAATCAAATTCAGCTGATTCTCACACAGTGAACTAGTTAGCAGGCGTACACAGACATGGAGATCGCAACTAGTAACGAATGATCCGGGCCACTATCATGAAGCCATTCTGATACAGTCAGCACATTTTCGTTTGGGTTCTCCCTCACAGATAGTTCCGCTACCTCTGCTGCACACTTTCAGTCTGCCATGGCTCACTCCTTGTGAATCCACACCCTCTAAATTCTTGGACTCAAATTTCCACCCCTGCTTACCCCATCCCTGTATATGTTCCCTCTCTCATTTTTGGATTCCCTCTTCAACTCAGTCTCTGGCATGGCCTGTGTTTTTCACCATAGAAACCGACATAACAGTCCAACAAAGCAAAGCTTGGGCTCTGCAAACAGAGGCCAAATGAAATCCATCATTTAGTCAGCATGTGCAAAAGCAGTTTTTCCTTGTTCCCTCCATCTCTGTGAGGTACTCACACCCAATTTTACAGTGCTTCCAGCTCCACCACAAGGATTTTAAAGGTTGCGGGGAGAGTTTGGGGGTGGCACTCAAAGGTTTCTGTAAACTCTCCTCCAAACGGTGCAGGGGAAGCTTTTAGTCGTGATTAAACCACTTGTTGTGAGATGCAGTAATTATGATGTAAAATGAGGATCTGGCTCTTCACAAAAGCAGACACAAAATCCTTCTGCACTGCTCCAGCCTAATATAAAAACAACTGCAACCTACATGCTTCATCCCTTCCTATGAGGTAATCCCCTAAAATGTCAGATATTTGTTTAAGTTATGTAAACGCTTGGCTCCATCCAAACCCTCCACTGAAGCTGCCAGATGGGACAAATGACGAATCTCAGGAGTTTGACGTTTCCTGGCCATAGAACCAACGAGAAAAACTTCCTTCCAAGATATTCCCTTAACATGAAAACTCTTTAATGAAACCCACACATGTCAGAGTGCTTGGAATCTGTGGAAAACAAAAGGAGATAAAACAGGCACTTATATTTTTGTGGTTTATGGTGCTGTGCAAATGTTTTGTGTTAATCTTTTGAAGTGGTCCTGATCAGTAGTTTTTCAGGCCTTTTGACAGTTCGTCCAAACTTTTAATCAGGCTTCCTCAGACCAATGATAAACTGTTTCAGCTCTATGTCGTTTGATCTTAAATGCTATGCACATGAAAACCGAGCATGCGCTTAACAGTAATGCATGCCCATGACAAACAATGGCCGCATAAACGTGATATGGGCGAGAAATATAGAACTAACGAGTGAAAACGTACATCGCCAAGTGATGTAAACCAACTGTGAGCAAATATGTGACCCAACGAGCTCATTACAGTGGTATTCTCTGAATGGCTATTGTGTTGTGCCCTGTGATCTCAAAGTTATGTTTTTCAGAGAGATACATCGCTTACTACATGCCAACCTTTCTTCCATCATATCTTTGGAGCATATTGCTGTCTTTGTGATATGCCACTGGCAAGGAGTGGTGGGCACACTCGGCCAATATTTTATTTTCGTGCTAATAAGAAAATAGATAATTGCGGAACTAACTTTTTGTTTATCGCATTATCGTTCATGTTAAATTTAGAAAGTATTTGCGGACTGCTTAGCTTCCATTTTATTGGAAGCTAAGCATCCATTTTATTATTTCAATAACTGTAAGTACGATAACATTTACAGCAAGATATTCATCTGCTGTTTACATCACTGTCCTGGCTCTCACTACATATCCACACAGACTTCTCTAAGCAGTAGCAGTCATGGCTCCACAATAAAATATTAATAGCAGTGCTGTTTTCTTCTTACCTTTCCTCTTCTTGTTATAATGCGGTTGGCTCCCACTGCTCAAAAACAGAGATGCCGGTATCCGCATTCTTTTTCTGTAAACAGTGTGCCGCTGTGTGACCCTAACCCAGTGGTCTCAAACTCCATTCCTCGAAGGCCGGTGTCCAGCAACTTTTAGATGTGTCTCTGCTACAACACACCTGACTCCAATATGAGCTCATTAGTAGAGCTCTGCAGAGCTTGAATGCATGCTAGTGAGCTAGTTTAGCATTTGATTCAGGTATGTAGGGCAAAGGACACATCTAAAAATTGCAAGACACTGGCCCTCCAAGGATTTAAGTTTGAGACTACTGCCCTAACCCTTTAATTAGTAGTGTAACTGAGCTTTCTATGTTTGTCACTGGCACTGCATGAGGTGGAAGGAGACTGGACTCAGAGCTGGGCTTTTGGGTTGCTGCATGGCTCAGCCATTTTTTCCAACATTCCTTATAAAACATTTTGTGGCTTACTGCCTGGTTGCCCTCTGGCAATCCTCGAGGGAATTTTAACCAGCATGAATAAAAGGGGAAAAAGTTGTTTCAACACAGCAATGATGAAACCAATTTTTATTTATGCTCTTCAATTGAAAAATAGTGCCCGTTAAATGCATATTATTGATGTTCTAACAATAAGTAACCCAAAAGGTCATGGTTTATGGCAGGTTTGTTAAAGAATGATGACACATGGGAAAAGGGACCTCCAGAAACACTCAGCACTGTGTTCCAGGATACCAGCAGTGTTGCCAGGTCTGCTTATTATCAGCAACTTTGGCCTTGTTCATAATGTTTTTTACAAGGTGGAGGTAAAAGAGCGGGTTGATTGTTTCTCTCACAATAACTGGCAACACTGGAATAGATTTCTGACTCGCAAGCACCATTTTTTTTTAATGCTACAGTCTGGGCACAGAGGGAATAAATAATCTGCTCATAAGCTTCCAATTCAATTCAATTCAATTCAATTTTATTTATATAGCGCCAATTCATGAAAGAGGTCATCTCGAGGCACTTTACAAAGTCAAATCAATCATATTATACAGATTGGTCAAAAATTTCCTATATAAGGGAACCAGTTGATTGCTTCAAAGTCCCGACAAGAAGCATTCACTCCTGGAGAAGCGTAGAGCTACTTTTACAGAATTGTGTAAAAGTTACATCTTAAAAGTAATTTATCCATAACTAAAACAGCTATTCCCTCAAACATGCAGTGCTGCACACGATCGGCATGTGCTATGTCTGTGCGTTTAGCACTTTTACTCTGAAGACATGTAACACAGACTGAGTGACAGCAAGGGTTATTGGTTAGCGACTAGTGCTAACTTCCTCAATTTTTCTTTTTTTATTTATCATCGGTTTAACGTTTGCAAAGCTAATATTTTTGTTCGTGGAATATGAGTTTGTGAAGGTAACGTTTTGGTTAGCTGTGCCCACCACTGCTGACAAGAGCCAAAACACCCACAAGATTATAAGAATTTCTGAGCACAGATGAGGCCTTTTTCAACATTATTAGAGCTCTCTAAACATAAGAATATTGCAATCCCCAGCTGGCTGCAGATGGCCACTTAACCTGAGCTTGGTTCTGCAGATGTTATAATAGGAGTTAGACTGTCTTGTGTTAAATTTAGGATCAGGTAACACTGTGTCATTAAATCTAATCTGTTTCCATGATAGAATAGCAGTGTTGTGAATTTATAGTGTATGTATGTATAACTGGAAATTAATGAGACTCTTTTCGTGTTTTGAACTAGCATTAATAAAATAAACATCATTAAATCTGGACTGAATCACAAAAGCCAACTGTAAATCCTTTAAGATTAACAATGTTCTAAACACTCCATCCATCCATCCATTTCCTAACACGCTTATCCCTTTTGGGGTCGCGAGGGGTGCTGCTGCCTATCTCCAGCTATCAATGGGCGAGAGGCGGAGAGGAGAGGTCGCCAGTCTATCGCAGGGCAACAAAGAGACAAACAGGACAAACAAGCATTCACACACACACTCTCACCTAAGGTGAATTTAGAGAGGCCAATTAACCTAACAGTCATTTTTTTGGACTGTGGGAGGAAGCCGGAGTACCCGGAGAGAACCCATGCATACTCCATGCAGAAAGACGCCAGGCAAGGGTAGGACTTGAACCCAGGACCTTCTTGCTGCATGGCAACGGTGCTACCCACCGCTGACTGCAAAGATGGCACAGCTTATTTATTAATACAGCATGTTCAGCCAAGTATTTGTAACCAGCCCTGTGCTCTCCCTAAATTAGCTCTCTATAACCCCATCCGTAGTTGTGTCATAAGATTTTGCTGATTTGCTATTTGAGCTGTTATAACAGAACAAGCCAGTGTTAACCAGCTTGGGAGCTGATTTGGTGGAAAAAAACTCCCTCAGTGTAAACACTTAAAGAGCTCTCATAAATAATGAGCTGTTCTTCCTAGGAGACGCACAGATTCATCAAGAAGGACATCCTTTATGTATACAGTTACTGTCAGCTGACACTAAGCAGCACCAGGCCCATCGGCCGGCTGCCTGTCAGTGCGGACAATCAGCCCCCGTGCCCTGAGCCAACCCAATGGACCTCTGGGATATGTGGGCTGGGAGAAAGGGAGAACAGAAAGGGAAAGAAAGGGAGGGAGCACTGATGAAGGGTGTGGGAAAAGTCTACATGACACAGAGACAAGAGCCAGGGAGGCAGACTCTGGGAGAGGACGTCACAAAGAGGACGTCAGAGAGCTGTCTCTGTACAATGTCAGCTATCTGTCAGCAACCCATCTTTACCTTAAACTGAAGAGTCACCTTACTGACCCATCTGTCTCTGGCAGTTATAACAATTACTATTTCAGACTATAAAACCTAGATTAAATGCATGAAAACTGCAGTGTAACATTATTTTTACTTTCTATATCAGACACATACTCTGCAGACTGAGCTTTTGTTTCCTGCTGCAAACATCTCTATGTTCATGACTCTTGTTACATAACTGAATTTACAATTTACTATGCCCACCCCCCAACCTCACATCAGGCCGAGGAAAGGAGCTTCACTGTGATAACAACTTATCACAGTGTGTTTTGTGACAATGCTGCGGATCACACTGTCAGGTTTCCTCTGTCCTTTTAAAGGTGAAAAACATAACTTCTTCAAATCAAACACGAAACTTTGGTTGGCTCCTTGTTTGTATAAGAGAGCAAGTTCAGATAAAATTGCTGCGCTGATTTTTCAGCAAAGCCGGTCATGTAAGAATTTTCTTTCCCCTCGGGGTGCTCACCATCAGTCTAGGTGGGAGGTGTTATCAGCACTTGGCCCTCTGTTTCACAAATATCCATGCATTGGACACCTTTAACTAACCTATAAGAACAATATTTCATGTTTGTCTTTGCATTAATGCACTTACATTAGGTTTTACATTTTTGTTTTGAATATTTTTCATAAATTTCAGTAAAGTATAAAGCAAATTGTGAAAACCTAAAAGCAGGCCAGTCAAGTTCTTGTTAAGCAGAGGAAGACATTTTAGATAATTTATTAACTTTCAGCCAGTTCAAGGTCATTACATGAAAACACAATAATATATTTATGATTGGCTGATGGCTGGCTGGGTGGAAGGGGTGGTATGTTAGCAGAAAGACTATCTGCTGCCCTCAGTGGTAGAACATCTATCTTTCTATCAGAAGCTAGGGCAATCAACGTATTGTTTCCAGTTGGAACTGACAGGTCTGGACCTTTTACACTAGTACTAATATTCCCTTAGTGTGCCTCTGTACCCCCCCGCCCCCACTGATAAGTTAAAGAGTGTACAAGATCTACAAAGTCCTCTCTCGGCAAAGCAAGCCAGCTGGAAGCCGACGAGGCGAGCCGGCTGAGGTCTGAGCAAGTCTGAGCATTTTTTAAATCCAGCGATATACCAACAAACCAAGCAAATATTCCAGTTTAAAATATGTAACTTCTTGCCTAAAAACTTTTTAACAGTTACTTTTATGTCGCAGAAAGCGTAATATATTCAACTTTATTCACAGCTTTTCAATCCCCTCCACCATTGCTGTTTCTTGTTAAAAGGTTTTCTTCAACCAGCTTTGGATCATGGGATAGGATTAGTAATGAAGGGTACATCAGACCCATCCTTCAAATCGGGGAACATAAAGGACGTATTCATCGGCTGCATTTGAAGGCGTCTTCGAAGGATTTGTGAATTGGGACATCCTTCGTTGCCGCGCTGTGACATAATCGGCTACAAATACGTCCTTTGAAAGATGTGGCCCACCAATTGAGACAGACCCAATTATTAGAACTAATCAGAGGGAGGTCAGGGTGGTAACAGATCAAGACTAATAGGGGCACTTAAGACAATTAAGGAGGGCAGACATCTTCCCTTACACTGCTGCACCGCAGGTCTGGTGCACTCACTCCAATGTCTGAAACTGAAGGTGTTGTGAGGGATGTGTTTGACTGATACTGTTAGGAGTGTGTAAACCATTAAACCTGAAATTCATCTCCAACTTGAATTATTATTCCATTCAGTTTTCACTTTGCATAAAATGTGACCAAGTAGTGTGTTTTTCCATGAATTATCATTTTTGTTTCAAGTTTTTCATATGTTTTTTGAACTAAAGAATTAGAATCAACTTATTAAATCACTATTTTGATTAAGGATGTGTATGTAAACTCTGGGACAGGACTGACTAAGGCAGGGGTGTCAAACTCATTTTGGTTGAGGGGCCGCATACAGCTTAATCTGATCTCAAGAGGGCCACATGAGTAAACTCATTGCAAGATTAAATAGAACTAATAAATGTGGACTTGTTGATTTTTATATTAAGTTAATTTCACTTTTACACAATATATTATGAATAACCTCAGCGTTTTTAAGAAAAGTATGTGCAATTTCAACAATACTTTTACTCAGTTAAACATTTACTTGTGCATTATGCATAAGAACTGATCACAGGGATTATACAATGTTGAAAAACATTTATTCACATTTTTTGGAACTTAAAAACACTGTCCTGCATGACAAAATACATCAAACAGATAAAAATTAAGAAATGATTTGAATTTTTCCACATCTGAAGCTTAATCTGCTAATTAAAACACAGCGCCCCTCGTGGACAATATAGGGACTGCATATTTTCAATTAAACAAAGTACATGTTTTTTTCAATAATTGTTTTATCATTCTCTTCCTTTTATCTTGTCCACTTGTGAAAGTCAAATCTGATGAGCTCTTTGTGGCATCTTATTGCCACATTGCCAGACAGAACACTGGAGAAAAGAATTTTTTTTTTTTTTTTTTTTTTTTTTTTTTTATAATGATAATGCATTTAGCCACAGGGCCGGACTAAATTGTTCGGCGGGCCGGATCCGGCCCGCGGGCCGTATGTTTGACACCCGTGGACTAAGGCATTATTTCTTCCTGTTCCCTTTTTGAATACCTGGTTTTGTGTTATAGAGTATTTTGTTGGTTATCTTATATTGTTGCGTACGTTTTCTTCTCTTTGTTTTGTTGAAATTTTCAATTTTTTTATTGTTAGAAATAAATAAAAAAGAAACTTTCTGCTTGTGAACACACAAAAATATGGACCTCAGCTCCACTTTACTCAGAATGAATACATTTTAAATATAAATATATAAAAAGGAAACTAAAAATAAGGCTTTTTGTAAATATGTTTTTTTTTTCAATTCAATTTTATTTATATAGCGCCAATTCATGAAACATGTCATCTCAAGGCACTTTACAAAGTTAAGTTCAATCATATTATACATATTGGGTCAGATTATACAGATTGGTCAAAAATGTTCCTATATATGGAAATATGTATATAGTATTTTTTACAAAAGAGGAAGACAGTTTGAATTAGTGCAAATATGCATGATATCAAGCAGTCTTAGTTCCTTTCGCTTATTTTGTGCCACTGACTCTCATTCAAAATCCATCAACTTTAAAACAACTTTATATATGAAACAAAGACCATGTGGACTAAATGTTGCTACCAATATTTGACACTCACGGGCTTGGGTAACCTCAAATTGCATTTGTGGGATGTATTTCTTCTAGAAAAAATGAGATGCTTTAATATAAATGGTGTTCAAGGTGTTAAAACACATTAATATCTGCTATGTGGAGTAAAGATTGAATTATAATGATATTCTTAAACTAAATGGTAAAATATACTGATACATAATACTTCTATGGCAATGTTTAAACAAGTGTTCAAGGAATAGAAATGAGGGACAGAATGAAGGATTTTATTTGAGATCATAATCCATCCATCCATCCATTTTGAATGGTTGCAGGCTCACAGGGGATCTGGTTATCTACAGCAGTCAATAGGGAGGAGCAGGGTACACCCTGAACAGCTCAAAAGTCCATCACAGAAAGAATAATATATTTCCATAAAACTAAATCTTCACTCCGTGTTCTGAATATTGAAATAGAGCCTATATGAACTGTATTGTTCACCCAATCCAGGGCCAAAAACTCTTCCTATCACTGGGTGGTGATGGGATAGGTTTCAGTAAGCAACTCAATACTGGCGAGTTAGCCCACAGTGATCGATTTCATTACATAGATTAGATTTGGAGAGAGCGTTGGGTTGGAGCTGATGTTTCTCTGAATGGGAAGGTTGGCAATCATCAGGCGCCTGGTTGGTCTTTAGGAGTCTGAGTTAAGACAGAAACAGAGATGGGGGGCCGGTGGGTGGTGTGGGGGTAGGGCCTGGCAGTTGTTAGCGTTTCAGACAAGATAAGTACCAGGTTCAGCTATAAACAATGAGCTCATTCTCTGCTTGTGGAGAGTGCAACACCTCTCATTTGTTTTGGAACAAGCAAGTCTTATTCAAGCTCCATGCTAAGGTAACTCACACCGACCAGATAAATAAAACTGCAAAAAGAACTTGACACGACCTTAAAAGTCAATTTTCTCTAGTGAGAAGCATGGAAACATCAGCTCAAACAGAAAATTGACAAATATTACTAGTAATGTAATTGTTCTTTAATGTTATTAGATTCAGAGGTTTATATGTTCAAGATACAAAAAAACTGTTAACAAAATTCACTGTAACCTAAGGCATAGCCATCCATGATACCAAAATGCTCCATCCATCGATCCATCCATTTTCTGACCTGCTTAATCCCTCATGGGGTCGCGGGGTTGCTGGTGCCTATCTCCAGCGTTCACTGGGAGAACATGCAGAAAGACCCAGGGTTGGACTTGAACTCAGGACCTTCTTGCTACAAGGCGACAGTGCTACCACTGTGCCACTGTGCAGCCATCCAAAATGCGGGTATGTCTGAGTTATCAGTCAGTTAAGCAGCTGTTATAATGTCTGCTATCTCCTCATGGATGTTGGCTATTGAAAATTTGTCTTAACCAGGTGTAAATGAGAGGAACTAAAGAGCATTATGTACAAGATAAACCTCTTCCATTGATAAAGTATCTCTGTGGCTTCAGATTATTATTTTTACCTTCAAAGTGTGGATTTTGATGTAAAGTGAGAACTTTCTTTTGTCTTCACTTTTTTTTCTGGGCTATAGGGTTAGGTTTAGGACTAAGGTGTCAATCAGGTTTAAGCTTAGGGTTTTAGGTGTGTACTGGTAATTGTTAAGTTGAGGGTTAGGGTCCGGGTTAGGCCATGAAAAGAGTTGAAAATGAATGGAAGTTAAGGCACTGTCCTCACTAAGTATTTAAAACAAGTGTGTGTGTGTGTGTGTGTGTGTGTGTGTGTGTGTGTGTGTGTGTGTGTGTGTGTGTGTGTGTGTGTGTGTGTTGATGCACATGAGGGTCAAACAGACATGAGGACCAGGTGGCTCAGGGGAGGGTGCTGCCGAGTTGGTGGGTGACAACTGGTGAGTGGTGCCCTTTCACAATCCACGTGCCATCTGGCTCTGTCGGAAGAGAATGCGTCCCGGTGACACAGGAGGCAGCAGAGGGATTTTGGAAGATAATCAGATAATATTTTTAATACTGTGTGAAGTATTTGTGAAAACTTCACCTTTTTGTAAACTATATGTCAGCACTGCAGTCATTAACAGAAACATTGAAGCCTGAACTAATGCAAGCCTGCAAGTGTTTCAGAGTAAAGTGGCAGCACTGGTCCTGCCTCCACTGAGACTCTGTCACACTCTGCCAATCCAATTTGCCAAACCAATTTAAGGACTAGTTAATTGCAACACTGCTCTATTTAACAGTCAAATGAGCTTTGGAAGATGTACTTTGTCTCATGACCTCAGAAAAAATGTCATATGTTAAGTTCGAGTTGGGAACAACCATCCAATGTGTCCACTGTAAGAAAATGTGATTTTCTATCCAATTTCTTGTTTCTCTTTTATTTATGCTTTGCAGTTCCTGCGGAAGCTGTTGAACAAGCAGGCAGAGGAGGGTGGTCAGGATGCAGTCTGCTGGTGGCTACTGTTTATGAGCATCTGCTACACCTGGATTTCTTCTTATAAAAAAGAGAATAAAAAAGGGGGGAGGAGGAAGCAGTGCAGTACCAACACTGTTTACAGTGGGGGTGGTGTGCTGCTGACCTCGACTCGGGACGTCGTGCGTCGGTGGGCGGAATACTTCGAAGACCTCCTTAATCCCACCAACACGTCTTCCATTGAGGAAGCAGAGCCTGAGGACTCTGAGTCGGGTTCTCCCATCTCTGGTGCTGAGGTTGCCGAGGTTGTTAAAAAGCTCCTCGGTGGCAAGGCCCCGGGGGTGGATGAGATTCGCCCTGAGTACCTTAAGGCTCTGGATGTTGTGGGGCTGTGTTGGTTAACGCGGCTCTGCAACATTGCGTGGACATCAGGGGCAGTTCCCCTTGATTGGCAGACTGGGGTGGTGGTCCCCCTATTTAAAAAGGGGGACCGGAGGGTGTGTTCCAACTACAGAGGAATCACACTCTTAAGCCTCCCTGGTAAGGTCTATTCAGGGGTTCTGGAAAGGAGGGTCCGTCGGATAGTCGAATCTCGGATTCAGGAAGAGCAGTGTGGTTTTCGTCCTGGCCGTGGAACACTGGACCAGCTCTTTACCCTCAGCAGGGTTCTTGAGGGGGCATGGGAGTTTGCCCAACCAGTCTACATGTGCTTTGTGGATCTGGAGAAGGCATTCGACCGTGTCCCCCGGGGGATCCTGTGGGGGGTACTCCGGGAGTATGAAGTACCGGACCCTTTAATAAGGGCGGTCAGGTCTCTGTATGACCGGTGTCAGAGTCTGGTCCGCATTGCCGGCAGTAAGTCGGACTCGTTTCCGGTGAGAGTTGGACTCCGCCAAGGTTGCCCTTTGTCACCGATTCTGTTCATAACTTTTATGGACAGAATTTCTAGGCGCAGCCAAGGTGTTGAGGGGATCCGTTTTGGTGGCCTTAGGATTGCGTCTCTGCTATTCGCGGATGACGTGGTCCTATTGGCTTCATCAGGGCGTGATCTACAGCTCTCACTGGAGCGGTTCGCAGCCGAGTGCGAAGCGGCCGGGATGAAAATCAGTGACTCCAAATCCGAGACCATGGTCTTGAACCGGAAAAGGGTAGAGTGCCTTCTCCGGGTTGGGGAGGATGTGCTGCCCCTAGTGGAGGAGTTCAAGTATCTTGGGGTCTTGTTCACGAATGAGGGGAAGATGGAGCGGGAGATCGACAGGCGGATTGGTGCAGCATCTGCTGTGAAGCGGGCGCTGTACCGATCCGTTGTGGTGAAGAGAGAGCTGAGCCAAAAGGCGAAGCTCTCGATTTACCAGTCGATCTACGTTCCTACCCTCATCTATGGTCACGAGCTTTGGGTCGTGACCGAAAGAACGAGATCCCGGATACAAGCGGCTGAAATGAGTTTTCTCCGAAGTGTGTCTGGGCTCTCCCTTAGAGATAGGGTGAGGAGCTCACTCATCCGGGGAGGACTCAGAGTAGAGCCGCTGCTCCTCCACGTCGAGAGGAGCCAGTTGAGGTGGCTCGGGCATCTAGTCAGGATGCCTCCTGGACGCCTCCCTGGAGAGGTGTTCCGGGCACGTCCCACCGGGAGGAGGCCCAGGGGAAGACCCAGGACACGCTGGAGGGACTATGTCTCCCGGCTGGCCTGGGAACGCCTTGGGATTCCTCCTGAGGAGCTGGCCCAAGTGGCTGGGGAGAGGGACGTCTGGGCCTCCCTACTGAAGCTGCTACCCCCGCGACCCGACCCCGGATAAGCGGAAGAAGACGGATGGACGGACGAATAAAAAAGGGGCTTGTAGTCATACTTAAATCTCGAATTTATCCATCTTCCTCCCATCAGAACGAAAAGAGGGGGTGAAAACTCGACAAAGCAATCTCTCCTCCTCTTCATCCTACTTCTTGTTCTTATCTTTCCTTCATCCTGCTGCTTTCTGGACACTTTGCAGCAGCTTCAGTTCCGTTTGATGTAATCATCAATCCAACCTCTCTTTTATCAGAACCAATGCACACAAGCATTGAGCTTCATTTAGAAGGACAACAGTCCTGTTAATGTGATGATAAAGAGAAGGCCTCCTATAGGTCGGTAAAGGTCAGTTTGTAAGATGTGTACAAACAATTCATTATGACTGTTTGCTCCAAACAGTTGTGTCAAATTCTGATTGTAAATTTAATAATACAAGACGGTCCCAGTGCCCTAAATTAATGAGTCCCTAAGGGAGTGCTGAGCAAAAGAGGCTGAGTTCAGAGATCAGACAGACTTAAAGATTACTCTATCTGCATTACAGTTCTCCAGGAGCATCTGATATAAACAAATACATGTGTTTTCTGTATTTAAATAAAATTATTGCCTGAAATTCTGCCTCTCAGAACATACCGGGTCCTTCTGCAATGCAAAGCAGGCCATGTGCTCACCTGCAGAAATCCAAAATTTGCAACTATTCAGCTGTGCTTTACTGTTTACGCAATCAAATCAAGGGAATCTTAAATGAATCTATTCACATGGTGAATGTTAGCAGGAATGCTTTAGCCCCAGTTTTTTCAGGCAGACAGTTAGGCAGGCAGGTGTTTAGGCCTTAAAGGAGAAGTCCGGTCAAAATCAGAATTCAAACTGCTGAAAGTACTTTAAATATAAAATTATTACATACTTTTCAATAAATGATACGTTTTTTTAATTAAGAGTAATTTTCATTTGAATGTGCTTTAGTGTAGGCATCCTTGTTGGTCAAGAACAGCACTGCCACCTCCCAGTTTGTGACGTCACTGTCCGGGATCGGCTGTTGAGCAAGTCCCAATACCCTATCTCTCCCCTTGTAAATACCCGTTTTCATGCCGAAATATTTTTTTTTACCTTTTGAACAAAGATAGACATGGTATTAAGCATTTAAATTTAAAGTAATACTAATTTTACATTTTAGATACATAAAAAGACAACAAATAAGCATTAAAGTACTGTTTATAGGTTGGGTTCTGCAATGTTATCAGGGAGTAAAACTCATCTTTAGAACCAATCTCTGCTCAAAATGGTGATCTGCACCGCCTAATCTACTTTCAGCAGTTATCATCAGTTATTGCAACCGTAAACTGAAGAAAATACGGGCAGAGCGGCTCCTTCTGCCTTTACTCACTCTGCTCCTATGTCAGGATGAGCTCCAGTGCGTTATGAGGCGGAGGGATATTTCAGCGTCACTTAGTTTAGAGCCCAAACAAGCGACTTCACTTTCAGAAACAAGGCCAAAAAACTGCAATCCGCAACTCATGAAATTTACAAGCGACTTTAGAAAAAAGAAGACCAAAGTCGCATAAAATAAGTGGGCTTCACAACAGTGAGCATTCTTTCTAAGTGTGTCATATCACTCCGCCGCTCTGGTCGGGTAACCAAGTGTCCCAGCAAATTCTATATTATAAAAAAGAAAAACCAACCGAAAATTCTCGCTCTCATGTCATCTTGAAAACATTCTTCTTCAAAATGTTGGCTACAGATGACGTGTTTTTTCTCTGGCCAGAAGTTCGATGGCAAATCCTCCCTCTTCAAGTTGGCAATCCAACTACAAACCCGTGGTGGATCATGAATCAGAAAGGTGAAATAACTAATGTTTTTTTCACTTTTACCCGATGTATTGGAATATCCAACTGCCATGCATGTGGGCATTGTTGCTTCCACAATAGCTCTTGCGAATTTCAATGGTGAAGTCCTCTCGAAATACGAAATAATTGTTGTTGATAAGTCATGAGTCAGGCAGGATGAGACACATGTTGGCACATTCGCTATGGGGAAAATACTAAATATTATCTCTGAACCGCAAGGTAAACAGTATGGCTGGGCAATTAATCGGATATTGATCTTGATTACGATTTGGGTTTTCAACTATCATAAAAATCGATATTTGTTCCTTCTTAGTTGACTCTCGTGCTGTTATGTGTTGTAAATCCAGTGCCGCTGCCTGCGTGCCACTATGCTATAGATCCTCCCACAGCACCAACCACTTTCAATTCCTTCAGCGCAAGTTCTAAACACTTCAGGAGGGAGACTGAAAAGCTGAGAAAGGCTAAAGACATCAGGATAATGGCCAGAAAAAGAGGGCCGTTGGTAGAAAAGAGAGATAAAACGACTTTAGTGGTGTGGAAACATTATGGGTACGCGGAGGCAGACGTCGAACATGTAGCAATAGTGTGCAAACCCTATGGTACTGTAGCTGCACCGCAGAGCGGTCTCGACACACGGGGAGGAACGTCACTCCCTCTCCATTCATTTCCTATGGAACTTCTGAGATGAGGCAGTAACCTGCTCTTCTCCAGCCAAGCGACCGAAAAAATTTGTGCGATAGAAAATTTGAGCTATTACACGTGAACGTACACACGCGGGCTTGTGTCGCGAGTTGCGACACAAGAAAGTTGAACAATGTTAAACTTCTGTCGCTGTCACTTGGCACTACAGCCCTATATCTGGATCAGCCATGAAGTACACCATTAAAATGATGATATTCTCTATGCTGATTCCTTGTCTTTCATATAGGGTGAAACCGGGGGTATTTTTCTTTTGTAGAGTAGACATGAAAGCAAGATTTCAGTCAATTCAAACTAAATTTTCTGACTCTTGATCCTTGCCGGTCACGGACTGTTTTGGAAATATCAAAACCCCTCTAATTTCATAACCAATAAAATTTCTGGGAAACAAGCAATTCAACAGGGTGATTTGAAAGGCTGTCGTCATATGTTGGGTCTTCCCTGAGGTGGCGATGAAAGCCATTGGTCGTTGTCGTTTGTCACTCCCGGGAGCGACCAACAACTTTATTTGTCTTTATTTGTCTAATTTTTGTCTAATTTTTTTTCCAAAAATGTTTGAAATTCTAAAGAAAACATTGTTTATGTAAACTTGTGTTGTCAAAGTTTCAATAAACAGTGTACTTACCTGTGGTAGGAACTCAGTAGTACAGAAAACAGATAAAGTAAAACAGCAATCTTCTTTGAGCTGCGTTTACTGCCCATCTTGTTTAGGCTGGTGGAATTTCTTCTACATACTCTCGCGTGAATACTCAATCTCATGAGTCTGGTGGTCCACTGGTCCCTCAGTGGACCACCAGACTCTACGTAGCCAGTGTGTCGGGAGGAAAAAATCTGTATGGAGCGCTTAGGTTTGGACGCAAGGGTTGTGTTTAGGCCTTAAGAGACTGAAAGTAAAGGACAAAATCACAGAGTATTTAAAAAATACTGTACACCTACTAAAAGTAGCATAACAGTAGGGTGATTTATTTATTTTTTTACTTGTGCATGTATATTTGTGCATAACAGCAAGCTATTTCAAAAAATTTAACACATCTGCTGGCCACCCTGGATTGGGTGTGAAATGCGCTCCAGGATTTTCAAACTAGGAAATGGAGTGCTAGCATCGATCGTGGTGCAGCGTAGTGAGAGCACCTAGTGGAGCTCTTCCCCTTTGATCTTTAATTTAAGGAGATAAGGGGGTTGGTTGGAGAGGGTGGATGGTGGAAGTGGACTGAAAATCCTCTGTTGTCCATCACAGGCTTCAGGTTTCCATTTCACTTAATCACCAACATTGAAAGTTGACAGTAAAGGTGATGGAACCCAGCAATAGGGAGAAAAGGCTTGAGGAAGGTGAGGAGGAAGCAGGAAGCTGGGACAGTAAAAGGAGTTTCATGGAGGAGCTAGAGTGGATCCCAATCTAGCTTTTTTGCAACCATTTCCTCTCTTCCACTCATTTCCTGCCTCCTTATCTCTCTCCCTTCTCCTTCTCTCCTTCCCCTCTCCTCTGCTGGAAAAGTCCTTCCTCCTCCTTCCTGCTCACTGAGTGAAAAGTGGAGCTGTGCGCCAGGCGGAGGAAGCAATTAAAAATTAATGGAAGCTGAATGATAGAGAAACCTGCAAGGGTGTGCCGCTTGCTGCACACATACATGTGCAGAGACACCGTTTTTGACAGCGTCCCTGTTAGGCTATCAGCCTGGAACACATAACATGGATCTTTGGCTCATAGCAGTTAAAGGTGAGCCATATACGTATATGTGGGTCTTCTCATGAAAAGAATAAATCTTAGGTATTCCATGATATTTAGTCATCTAAGTGTAGGCCTTTTAATCCATGTCCCTGACTTCTGTTGGACTCAGAGGTTTCTATCAGATCCACCCAGAGTCCCATCAGTCTTCAGTTAAAGGCTTTCTTTGACCAGTTGCACATCGTGCAAAAAACCTTGGAGACATATTCACATGCTTGGCTAAAAGAAGCTTATACTTTTTAAAAAACCCGTTTGTTTGAAAGCATAGAACCTTAGCGATGTTTCTATCTGCCCATTTGTTGAAAAAAAGGAAAAGGTGCTAATCGCCACATTAGCAACTTATTTTCTAACCAAAGTCAGTTCTAGTTTCTTAACCTTGCCAACTGAATGCAGTTCAAATGAGGTGTTTTGGATGTTTGGGCAGCAGCTACATAGGCAGCCTTTAAAACATAATAAGAGTTGATAATAGAATATTTCCCAGGTTGAATGGAAAAAGTTGACGGGCTAGATGGGGCCCAGTAGCCACGAGGTGATGTTGGCTGATCATTGGTCTTCTTTTGTTGTTGTTGTCTAGTGTTGCATCAGACTCCTTCACTGTGATCAATCTGTGTTGGGCTGGTCAGTGTCTCACCAATAGCCTCACTGTAACTGGGTGTCATGATCTTTAGAACGTAGGGTTTGTGTTCAGCTTTATTTTGGCCTTTCATATGCATTTATACTCTGGTTCCCTGTGTGTCCCATCAGCCATTTCTCCCATCCTCAAAGACCACCTTGAGCTCCTCAACTTCCCTCATACCTGGTTCTAACTACCCACCTGCTCAGTAATCATCTCTACAGTTTAAATATCTCTCAGTTAGTCAGCACTTGGGCAGGTCCTCCTGTTACTCACACAGCATGTTTCTTTCCTCTTGTGATGCATTATTCAGGATTACCCCAGAACTTTTGTGTGGATTAGTCTTTGGACTTTCTTTCTTAAATCAAACTGCATTTTCACCTGCCTGCAACCTCCCTGCATCTGGGTCCTGCTCTACACCATTACATGACATAGAGGTACAGTATTTGTGGTGAAACCTAAACAAAAAACAACACATTTAGCATATTTAGTGAAATAGTTTGAACATAAGAAACATTTCTGTCCCATGACCCATCACAAGAGCAATCAGCTGCTTCTACTTTTAGAGAAGCGACAGTCTCAACGCTCACTGATGTGAAACAGAGATTACAACAGCCTCAACTGAACACGTCTTTAGAACATTTGTTCAGTGATTTCTACATCATCATTCTCTTTTTAGCAGCGTTAGAAAAGCTCCCTTCACAGTTACCTCTCCAGATCATTTGCGTTGTTGCATAAAAACGTGACTCATCACTGTGTCTTAGTTTGGACACTAAGTAATGACAAGCAGCTGGCTAGGTTTTATTTCTCAACCGAATCTCCTTTTAAAAGGCTGGCAAGCAGGACGTGACCTCTGACCCTTGTCCCAGACATAACAGCCAAACTGAAAAACTTTGAGGTACACTGACCTGGCAATCAAAGCTCATTTGCATGGAGCAGAGCAGGATGTAGACCCTGCTACGCCACACACATACAGCCCACCATGACCCTTGACCCGGTGGCCGCTGTACCCTCCCCCTCTGACCCAGCTACCCCCCAACCCTTCTACAGATGAGCTCACGGATTCCCCAGAGACTGGACTAGCAGATCTTTTGTTCTGGCAGAAGATCCCTCCATGGACAGAAGGATGTCTGGCTCTTTGTTGGTGCAGGGTGAGTAAAAGGAGTTTTGAAAAAGAGAATTTAAATGTTGGGGAGGAAATGAACTTCAGTGCAGGGGAAATAAAGAAATAAGCAGGAACACATGAAATCTATTTTCCTCCTCTTCAGAGACTGGAGGACTTTAGCTAATCAGCAAAGGGTTAGAATCAGCTCTGGTTCCTGACGGGTACGTCAAAAACAGATTTTGTTCTCATTCATTAAATGCATGAAAACTAATAACTCCTGAAAAATGCACGTCTTTACGTGCATCAGGAAACAGCATGCATTCTGGTGCACTTTCCTGAGTTTAATCAAATTAAATCAAGGTCAGGAACATAAACAAGGACAATCCCGGGATTCCCTCAGTTTCTGTTCAATTCAAAACTGCCGCCCATCCTACAGAATTTGCTGCAGATTTCTGTCTTAGGTGTTAAAGTGAATAGGGAAAAAAATTTAAATCTGAATTGGCAGGTCACAACCCAGAAGATCAGAAATCTGTACCTGTCAGGAAAGGCCAAATTTGTTCTTTATTAAAACTAACCTCCTTCTGCTGACTCAGGCCATCAATGTGACTTGGAGTTAAGATTTCATCGTCTGACTCTAGACTCTGTGGCTGGATGAACTTTCACCCACAATTTAAATGAGCAGACAGATCACCTTCTCTCAACGATAAGATAAGTGGCAGCTGAAATGGAGATTAGTCAAGTGGAACGCATTAGAGAAGAAGAGAGAAACGATGACTGTTGTAAGACTGGGCCTTCTGCAGAGCTCTGTGGCTTTGAAGAACCCGGTGTGATGCAAACTGAAAGTCAGCGGCGGGCACGCTTTGAAAGAAAAAAGCTTGTAAGGCAAAGGGCAGGAGCAGGCGAAGCCTCACTGAGCGCGCTCCGAACGGTTTGTAGTTGCTGCATGTGCTGCTGCAGCTCAGAAGATAGCATAGGCATGTGGTTACACCCAACTCCATCTCACAAAGGCCTGTGGCGGGCGGCCATTTTGGTTAAACCCATGTTGGTCTGCACTTGAGGTTTCACTACCGCACCCTTCCCCTCCCTGCACTGCTGTGCCTTTTCCTCCCGAAACGACCAAACAAATCTCAGTTTACAGCGGCAGATGCTGCCAGAAAGCTACAATAAACCTGGCACATAAGACAAGGAACAGGCGTGAGGCGGGCACATTTCACTGCCACGCCGGTGTAAGTTATCGTCGCGTGAAAGCCCCTACTCCATCTGACGGTGTGTTATGACTGCAGCCATGGAGATTGAAGGGGAGAGAGGGAAGAAGAGCAGAGAGTGACACTCACCTAGAGATGAAGAAACAACCGCAGAGAAACACCACGGAGACATGGAAAAAGGAGAAAAAAAAGAAAAAACTGTTAGTCAAATTAACATCAGCACTGAGTTCCTGCAAACCGACTCCCAATGAAAGACATGGAAGAATAAGTGGTGTCATCAATGAGCTCCTCCTTGTTTGGATTCCGTGCCATGAATGGTAGGCTTTAAACATCTAGACCAGGGGTTTTCAAATTCATTGAATGTGAGCCTCCCCTTGGAATAGGTAAAGATAACCACCCCCCCCCCCCCCCCATGCAGCAAATGCATCTTTCTTTTGTGTTCCTGGAATGCTGTGTTTCAAAAACATCTGATAGCCCAACACATGTTTTTTTATTGTATTTCTTTTAACAAAGTACATTCATAAAAAAGGCCTATTCATAAAATATCCATCCAAATATTTCCATCTTACAGGCTACTTTAACTGAAACATCACGGACAGAGGGCCTATTTTTGTCATTAAAGCATATTCATAAACTATTGTTTTCAACAGCAGACAAACTGAACTAAACACACGCCAATGTCAAACTGAACTCACGTCAACAGGAGACGTCAACTGAAATAATAATATAAAAGATAACCTGAATTTAACAGACGTCAACACATTCCATATTCCGATTTACTTTTTAGGCTAATTATACACAATTTAAACCTATTGCTATTTTAACAACCAAGCATTTTATTATTATTATCTCTTATCTGATGTTTGGCACTTTGTTTTACCTTTTGTTAAAGTGCTCTTTAAATAATGATAACAATGATGATGATTATGATCAGAATAAACTTTTGCATCACCTCCCAGAAGCTGGAAAGAAAAGAGACAAAAACATTTCTCACACCTCACTTAGTAACTCGTAGTAACTCTAATATTTTAGTCTAAATTTTTTAGACTAAATGTTTTAGGCTAAAATATTAAACTTTTTATTTGTTTTACTTTTTTTTCTTCAATCCCACCATTATGTTTAGTCATTTCTGCCAAAGGCTGCAGCATTTTGATTTAATCCATCTGAATGCAGTATTTGCAAGCCATACTCTGATTGGATGGAGAAAAAACCTCTCTGTGATTGGCTGGTGAGGTGGACAGTTTTTGAAGTTGCGAGCGCAGAAACAGCCGAGCGAGCGCACAGCTGGTGTTGAGCGTGGAATGAGCAGGTGAGCGCAAGCAGAGATGGAACTGAGCGTGAGTGGGTTCCATCTCTGTGGGTTGAGAAGATTTTTTCAGAGTTGAGAGCGCGCCAGACCGGTTTTGAACGTTGAGAGTTTATTGGTTCCTGCGTACTCAAACAGAAGGCACAAATATCGCTACATAGTTTCACAGAGCTGAGCGGCAGCGCTGTCTTCTTCCGTCTTCTCGCGCCTCCCCTGTGACTCTTTGGCGCCCCCCAAGGGAGGCGCGCCTCACCTATTGAAAACCACTGATCTAGGGGCCATTTTCAACTGAGTAGGTTCAGGACCCCCAGGAACTTTCATACCAATTTTTTCTCACCCTTTAGAACCGTTCCTGCCAATAGAGAGGGGCCACCTCCTGGTTCATGAAACAGGAAGGTTGGGATTCTTTAAAGCTGCAGGACTAATTGAAGCTCCGTAAACAGCCAACCTAAATATTAGAACAGGCGTTGCGTCTAATCTGGCCCATCCCAGAATGATCATTAACAACATTAGTACATAACAGAGTTGCCTATTCATGTTGACATTAATAGACAGATCTGAGTTGAAATAAATGTGTTTGCATCCACAGATGTTGAGAGTATCAAGTAGCTCTAAAAAGCACATTTAATAGAGGAAAGAACCAAACACCTGAGGGGAATTTTAACTGTTTTGTTATCAACTTGATTTGTTTCAAAGGATACTTTTTCATCTTAAAGCAAGAAGAGAAAGAAATGTTAGAATGGAAACCATTTTTAATCCAAAGGGAATGGGAAAGATACATCTACAAGTTTTTAAAGGAATGCCCCTCCCACTCCCAAATTCACAAATGGCAAAGCTCTGAGTTTTTCTTCTCATTTAAATGAAACTGGAGGTGATCAAAATGAACAGAATGGTATCTGTTGGCTGAAACACAGCCCTTAGTCTATTTTCCTCATGTTGCATTTAAATGAGAAGAAAAACTCAGAGCTTTGCCATTTGTGAAGAAAAGGGAAATTACTCCAACAAGGAATCAAGTACCATAACTTCCATGATTAACCTCTCTCTAGGTTGTTTATTATCAGTTGTTCACCTCAGAGTGGAGGAGGGTTGTGGGATTCCAGACCGCCTAATTAACAGCAGCTCATCATTACGGGCTGAAACCCCACGTCTTCCTGCAGACGGGCAGAGGGGGGAAGGTGTAAGATGCAGCGGATTTGAAGGAAGTGCTGCTGAGGGGGTGGGATCTGACAGCTCAGGGGCTGCTTCCTCCTGTCGTTTCAAGCAAATTCAATGTGAGGTTTGAGCCGCTCATCAGTTTGCTTTTCTGAGCAGCGTTGTAGCAGAAGTACTGGTTGTGGTTTCAGCCTCCTAAACGCCCTTGTTAACTCAGACTCGTACCCACACACAAGTACATACCCACACATTTGTAAGCAGGAGTGATTAATCATGCACACTGAGAACAGGCACCCACACAGATTAGCCACTAACATTTCTGTCCACAGAGCTAAATCTGCAGGACTTGATGTTTTCTGAGCGGAGCCTGTGACCCCCAGAGTTGAGAGCCCAGTTCCTCCTTTGATTGGTCTTTTCTGTCTCACCCAGATCCTGATATCCACCCCACTGCATAAGAAACCACACAGACCCAGAATCCTGTGGGTTAATACCATCGCTGCCTTCACAAGATGAATTGATGAATTAATGAGGGCCATACTTTTCCAGATCTGTTAGTTTTTCACACCCAGCCCTGCTAATTGCTTCTCTCTCTTGTGTCAGGATTCCAGTTGACTAACTTCCCCTCACGTGACGATTCATCTCCACAGCTTGCTTTAATGGCTCAATTTGAAAAGAAATATTCTATTTAAGTGATGCTTTTTGTCTAATTGAAGAGAAAATGCTTCTCTGAGGGGAAAAAAAATGCAGCTGAGTTTTTGAGGTGGAGAAATCCCTCCTCCCTGGGTTTCACTTTCACATGGTGATTAATCACTTAAGAAGATTGTGCCACCCACCCCGGCACTCCCCTTGCCTCCCCAGGCTCTGATGCTCATAACAGGATTGGTCTGGCTAATGTCTCAGCGCTTAACATATTTCAGGCTCGGCTGCAAATGGCACGTTTTCATCTGAAAAGACAAATGGATCACAAAGACAAAAGGCGGATGATAAGTCTTGACTTTCTCTTTTCTTTGAGATGATGAAGACCCCTCCCCCCATCATTTGTTTTGCTACCCTCACCCCCGTAGCTTTTTCTGTGTATTCAGAGCAAGCCAGCGGGGGTTCCCACTTTCTTTGCAACTAAAGGGATTAGCTGTAATTGGGACAAAAGCAGTGTCCTCAACCTACTTTCACCCTGGGCCTCCCTCTTTAGTGGGCAGCTAAATACAGTCAGCTTCTCTGCAGGCATCGGTTCTGACTCGGGGTGGGCTGGCTGGCCAGGATAGCATATGATAAATCTTCTTGGGGTTGAATCACAATCCAAAATCTAAATTACAATTATCCTCCCCACCAATATGCAAATGATGCAGCCTAGAAAATGTCTGTAAGGCCCCTTTGATTTTGAAAGGACTCAAAATAACTACGTGACCTCCTGCTAGTACATTTTTCACAGGGTCATAAAAATCCCATTTTGGCCACTACCACAGGAGGCTGTCTAAGGATTAAGTAAGACCAGGGGTGGCCAATTCATCAATAAGTTTGATGTATAAACTCAACTTGGCCTTTACAGAAATAATCACAGGTGGGTGGAATTTACCCGCATGTGTTGTCCAGAATCCTGAACATTAGCTTAATTGGCGGCTACAGTTAGCGAATAGACGAGAGTTAGTCCATGGTTGCTTGTCCTGTGGATGTCTCTATGATGCCCTGTGATGGACCAGAGACCTGTCTCTGATGGAGCCTAGCTCTCACTCAATGACCACCATTGTATGATACAGTCAGATTCTCTACCTCATACAAAGCCAATTTGTATGACAATGAGTTGTTTATTTATGGAAGCCAGCCGATTGCATTGAACTCTGACTTTGCTGTGCTTATCCATCCCAAACAAGCACTAGGCGAAGGTAGAGAGGAACAACCCCAAGAAGAATCTTCCAGAACAACTAGCAGTGGCACCCAACTGCTAAAAATGTCAAATTATTGGGACTTTTTCCATAATTGTGGTGTTAGATAACCATGTCGGGACAATTTAACCCGTGAAAATATTTTTTTTTTTTAAAAACAGGATAATGTATCTAAATCAACATATTCATGCAGGCTAGACATTGCCATTTTCATGGTAATCCAAAACAGGTTAAAGCAGCAAAATATATAAAACTGCAACCTTCACTGCATTACCAATCACAATTTGTATAGGAGTGCATGGGTGTAATATGTGGTACACTATTCAATTTCATAACAATGGTATGAAAGTGGAGCAGTTGCTAGCACTGTTGCCTTGCACCAAGAAGGTCCTTGGTTCAAATCATCACCTGGGGCGACAGGAGTAAGGGAATTTGACCTACAATTGACAGGTTGCCAGTTCGATCCTCCACTCCGACTGTCGCAGTCGTTGTGTCCTTGGGCAAGACACTTCACACGAATTGCTTTCTGGCAGTGGTCAGAGGGCCGGGTGGCGCCGATGTATGGCAGCCTCACCCCTGTCAGTCTTCCCCAGGGCAGCTGGGACTACTGTGTGAATATGTGTGTTAATGGGTGAATGACTGATTGTAGTGTGAAGCGCTTTGGGGTCGTTGGACTAGTTAAAGCGCAAGTACAAACAAAAGTATACAAAAGTATACAAGGACAAGCCATTTACCATTTCATGGTGTTTGGATGTTCTCCCTGTGCATGTTTGGGTTCTCTCCAGGTACTCTGTCTTGCCAGCAGATGTCAATCTCCACACCTCAGAAGGGTTTCAGTGATAATGTCCTTCTTGTTGGTAAGTTATTTACCCTTCTTCACTTCTGGAGACCTTTAGTCACTGGACATTTCCAGTTGGATGCCATACATGGATAATACGAAATATAAATAGCCCCGTAACAAACAGAAAGTGTATATGAAAACAGACAACCAAAGCAGGAACATGGATATACGTAACAAATAACCTATATGACAAAAGGTGACATCAGGTGTCGTTAAATGTTGTTTCTTGAATGTTAAAAGAGCAAGTGATTATTCTTGGACCAAGCCTTTATATACATCATCACACCAACCGTCTTTGGTCAGGAAGTCAGCCTTCAGTGAAACCCTGACAATGGGTTTTAGACATGACAGTCTGTCAGAGGGTCACCACATTCTTTGCAGCTGGAATAGTCAGAAAACTAGGATTACAGGGCAGGTGTGAAGGAAGAGTCCACACAGACGCTTCCAGTCAAATCCCCTCACTGAGAGAGATACTTCAAACGTTAGCCGTTTTATGCCTCTTCACTGTCGTCAAGGCTTGTTTACAGAGGATAAAAGGAAAACTAGATGTGCAATGAATATTACAGTAACATCCTCTGTGCAACCTTCAGCTTGCACTCTGCTGCAGGGAATCAATGAATGATGAAGGGAGACTTGCCATTTGGCAGCTTACTACATTAGGACTTAAGTCAACTGAGGTGAAAAAGCCGCGATCTCTTTTTTTAGCAGCAGCTGATGAAAGTTGAATCAAGTCAAGCAGCTTTCAAAGGTGAACTTCTGACCTTCTGTTGTGACAAAGAATTAAAGTGAAAGGCCAAACAAAATCCTATATTTCTCCTTCCCTATAGCTTGCCGCCACAACCCCACTGAGCAGTCCAAAAATCAGGCTTACTGATTTTATGACTGCCAGATGGCATTAGTGGGGTTTGGGCTGCCTGTGAACTAACCTCTACCCCAGTAAAACGGTGACCAGTTGACCCTGGTGACATATAAACCTGACGTCCAAGACAACAAGGCTCCAAGCATGTCACTTTGGTCAGGTTGCCAGAGGAGGCCGACTCAGTGACAGAATATTGAAAACAAAATCCATAGCCGCTTATACCTGCTTGAGTTGGTCCTGCTGTTTTAGCTGCCACACTGTGCTTCTAACAGCAGCGATTCACCGAAGTGGAAGTGCACTTTGACAGAAGCTCCAACTTCATCAACTATTCAAAAGTGTTTTGAGACTTGTCTCTCAGGAGTCTTTTCAAGGTGTCAGAGAAGGTTCACGACCCTTTGTGACCTCTCTAAGAAGCAGCCAAAGCCATCTCTTGTGTGAATTTATGTCCTGCCCACTGTAAAAACAGCAAAAAAGAGAAGGGGGGGGGGGGGGGGTAAGTTTGGCCCGTCTAGCCTTTAGAAATGCAGTCTCACTCTGCAAACACTATCTTCAGAAGTGATCAAGGGAGGGACACTTTGAGGCTTTATTGCACCAAATGTCCTCTAATGACAAGGAGCCACAGCCCTTTCTCTGACTCTTCAGTTTTAACAGCCACAGATCCCAGGTCAGCCAGAGGTCACTAAGGGGTCGGGTTGAATAATAGTTCACCGGAATGTTTGGGTGACATCCAAAGCTGCTCACACCTGTCTATCACACATGTCAACAGGATTAAGGATTACAAACAAGAGGCAGGTTTTAAAGCCACAAGAGGAATAAATTGTATTGGGGTGCAATAATAAGTGATCCTAATGATTAAAAAAGACTCTTTCTACCTTAGAAATAGTAGTGACCACCAGAGAGACTGAAACAGTGCTCTTTGGTCTCACTTGTTCTCATTTCCCTCCCTCCTTCTCACATCTGGAAAACAGGATTATTTTTTTCCTTGCCAGTCCCCAAGCACACACACACACACACACACACACACACACACACACACACATATCCTTGTTTTGAATACATACTGAGGACTTTGCCTTGACTTTCATTCCTTTCCAACCCTTTCTATGGCCTGACCCTAAACCTAACACTAAACTCACCCTAACCATTCCCATTACATTCCTAACTCTAACCCACCTTAACCCTGAACCTAACCCCTAGCCCACAAAAGTGAGGACCTTTTTTGGTCCTCACTTTGGTGGCAAAATTCGAAAAATCTGTTCTCACTCAGCTGCAAGTACAAGTACACACACATACTGACGTCATGCTGATTGCTCTGCCTGATGGGAAGCATATGAGCTGAGAGAGGAACATTGAAGGAAGGGGGTGTTGTCCCCAGAAGACAGAAGCTATGTGCCAAAAATCTCCTAAACCTCACATCTTCGATTCTTTCTTCCCCGTCACCATGCAGGGCTGCGATTCCTTTTAAACAACCTGACAACAAGCTCTTCTCTGGGCTCAAGTCTAATCTCTACCTCCAAACCAATTGTTATTTTGTTGGTTTAAATGAACACATCTGTTGCTGTTCATGCAGGCCAAGTTTGAAGCTTATACCAGTCGGTACATCCTGTGGATGGTGGGTGGTGTGGACTGTGCTTTACTCATAGCAATTCCGAAACACAGAAAAGCAGGAATAGCTGGCTTTGTACATGAAACTTCAGTCCCTTCAGTTTTCTCTGTGTTGCAACACAGAGCTAGGCCAGCATCCTCTTCTTGGCTGCAGAAGGATGATCTCTTGCATGGAGACCATCTCATCAAAGAAGTACCAAATTCTGAGCCAAAACACACCCATCTCTGTTTGGATGTTTACCACTATCACCACCACTATCGCTGCTCTTCCAGGAGCCAAAGCGGCCTTTATAAAGGAAGGAAGGACAAAAAAGGGACAAAAACAACCAGATTGTATCTACATTGGTTCTAGGGTGTACAGGTTGTGGCAAAAGTTGCAAATGATTTGTTCCTTAGTTTCTCCATCATAAACCCTTAGTCAGAGGTTATCTATGGGCTGGTTAGTGCTATCAAGGTATCCCAAAGTTAGTATTTAGAAACTGTTGACAGTTTTTAGTATACCCTTGCTATCCTTTAAAATCTTCTTCATGAGACACCAGAGGAAGTTCCAGAGTAGCAGGAGATTTCTGAGGATGCTGGGAGCATTGATTTTGTTGATGTGCACCGCTGGTAAGCTGGCAGAAAGAGGGCCCCTACACTTCCAGCAGAGACAAATTTGACTGCATTGAAATATTCCTGATTGCAGACAGCCATGGTGTGAAAACTAAAGGAGCACCACTAATCCTGGAAAGCTACTAAATTATGGGTGCAATTAATATTTCTGCATACGTCTATGTACCAAAATCAAACAATAAATGTTATAAATAACATTATTAGAATTGTAACAATATTTTACATCAGTGGTTTTCAATAGGTGAGGCGCGCCTCCCCTGGGGGGCGCCAAAGAGTCACAGGGGAGGCGCGAGAAGACAGAGAAGAAGACAAAGAAGACAGCGCTGCCGCTCAACTTCTGTTTGAGCGCGCAGGAACTAATCCAAGCGCACAGTGAGACAACTCTCAATGCTCAAAACCGGTCTGGCGCGTGCTCAACTCTGAAAAACTCTTGTCAAACCAGAGTTCCATCGCGCTCAGTTCCATCTCTGCTCGCGCACGACTGTGCTCGCGCGCACCGGCTCATTCCACCTTCAACACCAGCTGTGCCGTGCGCTCGCGACTTCAAAAACTGCCCACTCCACCAGCCAATCACAAACAGGTTTTTTTCCATCCAGAGTATGGCTTGCAAATACTACATTCAGATGGATTAAATCAAAATCCTGCAGCCTTTGGCAGAAATTACTAAACATAACCGTGGGATTGAAGAAAAAAAAGAAACAAATAAAAAGTTTAATATTTTAGCCCAAAATATTTAGTCTAAAATATTTAGACTAAAATATTAGAGTTACTACGAGTTACTAAGTGAGGTGTGAAAAATGTTTTTGTCTCTTTTCTTTCCAGCTTCTGGGAGATGATGCAAAAAATTATTCTGATCATAAACATCATTGTTGGCATCATTATTTAAAGAGCACTTTAACAAAAGGTAAAACAAAGTGCTAAAAATCAGAAAGACATCAGATAACAGATAACATCTAATAAAATGCTTGTTTGTTAAAATAGCAATAGGTCTAAATTGTGTATGTTGTATACATACCTAAAAAGTAAATCGGAATATCGAATATGTTGACCTCTGTTAAATTCAGGTTTTCTTTTTTATTATTATTATTTCAGTTGACGTCTCCTATTGATGTGAGTTCAGTTTGACATTGGCGTCTGTTTAGTTCAGTTTGTCTGCTGTTGAAAACAATGGTTTATGAATTTGCCCTAATGACAGCTCAATTTTAAAACTAAGCCCTCTGTCCGTGATGCTTCAGTAAAAGTAGCATGTAAAATGGAAATATTTGGATGGATATTTTATGAATAGGCCTTTTTTATGAATGTACTTTGTTAAAAGAAATACAATAAAAAAACATGCATTGGGCTATCAGTTGTTTTTGAAACACAGCATTCCAGGAACACAAAAGAAAGATGCATTTACTGCAGGAACCTGTGTGGGGTAGGTTTGTGGTTGGCGGGGGGGGGGGGGGGGGGGGGCGTGGTTATCTTTACCTATTCCAAGGGGAGGTTCACATTCAATGAATTTGAAAACCCCTGTTTTACATTATGCCTGCGGCAGTATGACTAGGACGGGTATGACGGGGACAACAGTGAAGAATCAGAGACACAAACAGGGATATCTTGAGCTTTTTCAGATGTTTACTGAAAGTTAAAGGTCCATTTTAAGTTATTTCAGAGGTAAATTCTTCTTTCTAATCCTTTTTTTCCCTCTGCTGTGAATGTATTTGCTTTAGTCTGTGTGCATAGTGACACCATACTGGAGGTACCTGCCACCAGGAAGAGGCTGACAGGGCTTAAGGAGTAAGTGGTAAACAAGAACACCCACGCTACTAACAGTGAGAACGAAATAGCAAAAACAAGAAGCCGATTAAAGTGGTGAGCAGAGTTAGGTGGCGCTGGAAAATGAATTGTGAGTTCTTTGCAGTTGGCATATAAACCTTTTCGTGCTGAGGGGCGATTACCTAGTTTGCAGTGCTGGTAATCTGAAAAGCAGCTTGGAGAGTTTTTTAAAGACACAGCAGTGGCAGCCAGTCCTCTCTCCCCACTTACCAGCAAGGGACCTCCAAATGCTGCAAAAAACGACAAACTACAGAATTACAACGCCTACCTTTCTAAAACTCACTTATTCAGCTGGTTAATGTTTGGTGAAGTTACCATTTTTTATACTATTGGTTAAAATTAAGACTGCATGATGTCTGATACTGAAAGAATATCAATTTTCACCCATCCACCTCTCACTGCTTTGTTTTCCATAATCACAATGCTCAGCATCTCATGCACTGAGATCTAAATTTATATCAGATGTGCTCATAAACTGGCGTAAAAGTCCATCTTTCTGTTCAAATATAGCACTGGCAAGCAGTTGGACTACAGAGCACTTGAAATATTAAAGCCGACTAAATATCGCAACCTAGCTGTCCTCAGTAATTGTGATGATTACCCTGAAATTGTGATTTGATATATTACGCAGCTATAGTTAGAATAGTATGATAACCCAGCACCTGAATCCACGGATCTCATACAGCTGGTTTTTAGTTCTTTATGACAGACATAAATGTCAATCAGTTATCAGGGATGTTTATAGAATCGATATATTTCCTCATACAAAGAGGAAAGAATAAGAATAGCCCTCTAACATGTTTTCACCATCATGGAAGCCTGATTCTGTAGTAAAATGGGGGAGCAAATCACCACACACCTTCCCACATTATTAGCCTCTCAGCACCAGAAAAACAAAGATCCCAACAAATAAAAGAAACATATTACTCTGATGTATCTTTGCACCCTGTGTATAAACCCCTAAACTCACAGCCAACCAGACAGTGTGAATTATAGGCCAAGGGACTTCCTAGAGTATAAGAAAGAATAAAATGTAGCAATTATTTCTAAAATGTATCAAATGCAATCAGAATTAACAGAGTCTTTAGTAAATTTGTCAGACTGCAAGGAGTGATCAGTTTTTCGGATTCAGAAAACGGGGGAGCAGAGACACACATTTGCACCTCCATTTTTACAAATTAGGTAGCTTCTGCTCTACGTTGACCTTAAAAATTCCACTGATAACAAAAAACATTTTCTCGAAGAAAGGAGAAATTAATGGGAGGGATAGATTATAAGTCTAACGTGGTTAATTAGGAATGACAGATCTTGGATCATTCCTCACATTAAAGATGGTGGCAGGGTGAGGTTAGAACTGTGGGTTAGGGTTACCTCAACCCTTGGGAGTTTGCAGCTGCGTGTCGGAATTCCTTTCAAAGGACTGTGCCGGATTGTATTTGCCGTTGTGTTTGTTTATAGGACCCATCAGGATTGAGATTACATGGAAGCAGGTAAACAAAAGTATTGTTTAAATCCCTGAGTTTTATCTTCTTGCTCTTCCTGTGGTGTTGATGAGCGGGACTGTCTCTGTATGCGCTGAGAAACTCTACTACCACAAGCACAGCTATGTATTTCCCCCCAAAAGGTGAAACATAAACCCGGGGCGCACACTGTGCTCTGGGGTGGCTAACTCCCAAGATCAGGGAGAGGCTGCTCCTCATAGCAACACAAGAAAAAGCTTCTACAGCTAGGACTGCAATTCAAAGGAAGCAAAAATTAGCAAGTTTTGTGTATGAAAAAAGCATTTTGCTTTGGAAACAAATGTTTCAAATGCAAAGGGATGGTGGCCTGACATTGAGATCAGAGGTGTATAGTTTCACTATCAAGTTTGAACAAGGGGAAATCTGATGCTGCCACTATCGCTTCGCCATTGTGATTTTTTTCTTTCTGTTCAGTCTTCCTTATGTAAACACGCCAATAGAGAGCTCTGCAGCATGAGCAGTGAGGCAGACTGTAATGTGGAGAAGAAAAGTGAACAAGAGAATAGAGCCAACGAGGGATAGATGGATGAAAAAGAGAAGTAAAGAAATAACAGAGATCCTGTGGTCAGGCACGCAATGCTTGGTTAGAATCAGGTCAGGCCCACACAAGGCCTCCCTCGCACATAGACTTCACAAAAAGGATCTATCCAGCATCAGAGAGCACTTGTGCATGCTGGTACTACATTACACTGCGCTAGAGAAAACCACTCAAAGGATCAGTGCAATATTTTTGGGCTCATAAGTGAAGCATTTTGATCCAAGTGTTTGTTTCTCTTCTCAAATAGTTAAATAGACAGTGTTTACTTGATTTAAACCATCTATTATCTATTAAACTTCTATTTGTGCTTGGCAAATTGAAAATTCAGAAAAAGTTATTTTTTCTAATTATGAAATAATGTTTTAATTTTTTGTTTCACTAAAACAACCAACAATTGTTAGCTACTGTGGTTTAGTTCAGGGGCAGCCCACCTATAACAAAGGCCCTGATAAGAATCAGTTTGATCCAATTAAAAAAGGAATTGTTTTTATTATTATTCCAGTATGGGAAGTCTTAAGTGTACAAGATAAGATTCATGTGTTTGTTGTAGAGTTCAGTCTTGAAATTTGATACCACTGATGTAGTAGTGGTACCAGTAATGTTGGATGTCATGTATCCAGCATCATTAGGTGTAGAGCGGTGTGAGCCCGTTACCTACCTGGGTACCATTATCGACTGTAGTGTCATGCTTGTGGTTCCTTAGCCCGTTGGCTAGCTATATCCTCCACTGCAAATGGATGGGAAGCATATGAGCTTGCCAGCAGCAGCTTCATCCATGCTGAGTTTGGATTTGTAATTTATTTGTTTAGCCAGCACAGTCAGATGTACAGTGGTGTTTGGTAGCTAGTTAACTGCATCTTTTATCCAACCCTGTGAGATGAATTGCAGTGCTAGTAATGTTAAGTAGGCTAGGTAATGAATTTAAGTAACAAGGTGAGCTTAGTGTGGTCCTGCCATTGAGTGGTTTCTCCCATAAATATAATGAATCCAGAACATTTTAAACGTACTCAGGGCTAATCCCAGAGGGAAGCATTTAAGGTGGCTTTGGGTGCACCATTAGAATAGCTCCAGCATCTATAAACACACTCCCAGTTCAGTCAAATTTACAATCCGAATTTTGGAAGCTGGAAAAAAGCTTTCTGAGCACAATTCCCCATTTTTGGCAGCATTAATAGTTAAGAACATGACAGGTCAGACCATCAACCATGCAACATATTGTGTAGGCTAAAGAACGGTAGTGAATGTCAGGCTAGACCTCAGTGATACAACATGTTTTATTGCGAAACAGAAAATGTCCATACAGAGAGATAATCCATGTAGGCTAACAGGCAACCATTACTGAAACATTTGTACTAGATGGAGAAGAGACTGCAAACAGAAGTGGAAACTTGATTTGCATTATTTTCTGCTTGTGCTCAGACATCTCTGCACTTTCTACATCAGTCTATTGCTAGTTTTCTGGGTTTTTACAAAGTTCTACAATCTTTAAGGGAATTTAGCAATTATTAAAAATACAGCTCATAAGTTGTTATTAATGTTTATTACGGATTGTATTTTGCTTGTTCAGTTTGTAAAAGCTTGTCAAAAATGTCAAAGAGCTGGGTCTGTATGGACTTCCACTGTTGATCAGCTTGAACATTTCTTATTTTTGAATTCATTAGGTATAAAGCGCCCTGCGACAGACTGGCGACCTGTCCAGGGTGTACCCCGCCTCTCGCCCAGAGAATGCTGAAGATAGGCACCAGCAACCCCCGTGACCCCATGAGGGATAAAGCGGTTCAGAAAATGGATGGATGGATGGATGGATAGGTATAAAGCATTTCAGGGAGTATGCATCCTAGATGAACCATTGATTTTTAAAGACCAAAACCTGTTCCATACAAATCCATCAGTTCTATATAAAGAAACAAAACTATTTTCCTAAACCAACGAGTGAAGCAATGAGAGTATATCAAACATCAGTGAGGTCATGCTCCATGCAGAGACGAAACATAAGGAAAAGTGACATCCTGTGCTTACTTGCAAACTGGACACATACCTGGAGAGTTCTGCAGCCCTGAACCTGTTTGAAAGGTTACATTAGAACCTGTTTGAACCCTGGGAAGTCCAATTGCTTCTCTGTGTGACTCTCCTACATTCCAAGCACAACCACAAGCTAAACCATCTACTGCTAGCACTCCTCCAGCTTGCACCTCTATCTCACCCTGACAGACTGATGACTGGGAACTGGGGTCTCAGCTTACAGGAAACCCAAGCTGGCTGTTAGTGGGCTGGAGGGCAACCTGAGAGGACGAGTGGACCAGACTCAAACATGACAGTAAAAACACTTGATGTAGGCCACACTTTGAGAATGACCTTAATACCCTGTGAATTCAGTGAAGAAACTCCAACCATGTCTCTTTTGTTATATTTGATAAAAACTAAATATTTTAGCCTATTTTTTTGTATTGTGTGTGCTTTTGTACTAGATTATAACTAAACTAATTAGCCATAATCTTCAGTCAGTTGTGGCAGATGACTGTTCACACTGAGCCTGATTCAGGATTGCTGCAAAGTCAACGACACAATGTCAGCGACTGTCCACCGCGGCTCCATGCTCATCCAGGAGTGAATGCTGAAGCTTATGACTAGATGCGATCTGCTGGATTTCCTTAGAAAAACTTTTCACCAATTTAAATAAACAGAACGTGACTGCATTGATAACTGTGATCACCTGGAATGAATCTGTCTGTTTTGATTGGATTGTTTTGTTGATTTTTTTGTCAAGAGACGACATGCACTGTGAATTAGCACAATATAAATAAACAAAATAAAAACTGAAACCTTAATTACCAGGATTTGAACTGAGTTGTATTAAACTAAACTGATTATGTATAAACAGGGTTTCCCTCTCTATATCATAAGCCTGACAGGCACCAGTCTTTACTTGCCCCCCTGGCCAGGCTAAGAGTCATTTGTTTATTTATTTTAAATACCTTTTTTTATTCATCATTAACAGGGACACTAAAGATGGTATATAGTATGGTTGTCAAAATAATCGATGCTTCGACATAATTGATACTAAAACATGCAGCACAGCTTCATGGCGCTATTTAGGTGGTAACTTAAGGAGCTTGTTGAGTGTTTATATTTAAAAACAGAACCACTTAAAGTCCATTTTGCATCCTTGTCATCATTAAACTGTGTAAAATAATCCTACACCGGACTCCATTTGGACTGTTTCATGTTCTTGTTCTGGCAGGTCAGGTGTGCAGCTCCAAGGATGAGACGGGAGTGTCTCTGTGCGCTGCTGTCGGAAGAAGCTATGGGTCTGATATGAATGGGTCAGTTTATATAAATTACTCAAATCTGTATGCTTGAATATTTTATTTTTTAGTATTGATTATATTGAGACATTGATTATTTTGACAACCCTACTATATACCATCATTGGTATCACTGTTACTGATGTATTTCAAATAAACAAACCCTTAGCCTTTGTTTATTTACTAAGCACATGTGTGTGCGCTTATGGTTATAATTATGCGCAAGGGAGCATACCCACTTCTTGCCAAATATCCATAGGAGGCAGGCACCAGCCACCCCGCGACCCTGCAAGAAACAGTGGTTATAGACAATTCTTCAGGAAAGCTTTGTGGGAGTGCAGCTGAAGCATACTGGTTTGTAAACCGCGTTCCTAAAACAGATGTGTAGCAGCAGAGAGGCAGCGAACTGACTTGTTTAGCTTTTGCTGTGCTTTAGACCATGCTGGAAAAGCAAACAACCCCTTCCTTGAAGTTTCCTGAATACAACTCCCCAGAGCTCAGGGAACCTGATTATTTTGGGCTGAAATGTGGTTTAACTGTAACCTGACAACAGCCAGCTGTATGTCGTTCCGCCTAGCTCCACTCACATACATCTGGGACACCGCCGGTAGAGAATGATTTCTCCAACCAAATTTATGGTCTGGCCAATCAGGACGCAGGGCTGGAGTTTCATAGATGTGACGTAGTGGAGACGCGACCATGACGTGAGACTGTTTTGATAGCAATGGCGGCTAGTCGATGCTGCTATTTCTTCCGTGTTGTCCAATCTACCTAATATTGTTTCATTAAAAGAACATCAGAGAACGGCTCTGAAGGCTTTTGTTGGTGGAAACGATGTTTTCGCCCTTCTCTCGACCGGATTTGGCAAGTTTTGTTTTCCGGGACCAGCGGACGTGCCGACGCGGACGCGCCCCGGAGCGGTTAGCGGTTAGCGCTAACTATGTTAGGAGGCCTTTAGTCCTCAACGCGGTCGGCCCGGAATCGACATACAGCTGGCTGTTGTCAGGTTAGTTTAACTGTATGAGGTTGGAGAAATCTAAATATGTCCTTGATAATGAGCAGTAAAATGAGATCTAGATGAACTTGCTAGCACAGACCCGACAGACTTGTGAGTGTAGTTAGCACAACAGCCGCAGCACCTGAGTCTAGCCCGCTGCCAGGAAGCAGTCTTTGCCCACTGCAATTTACTCCAAGAAGATTGCATTTGCTTAGCAACCACATTACAGCTCCAATCACAGCAGCAGCAGCATTTGGGATAATGCGGGGCCAGAGAGCCGTGTGGAGGCGGTGCATTAGCTTCAAAAAGCACACACACTAGTCTGATGCCTGTCTCACTTAATGTTGCTGCTGCTGCTGCTCTCCCAGAGCCTGAGAGGAAGAGGAAGAGGTTTTTTTCCTTAATGCTTCAGCTCTTGACTTGCCCGCTTCTAGTGAGGAAGGGAGTGAAACATTGTCTGGCACCTTGAAAAGGCGCACTAAAGTAAAGCCATTATCGCTGTTCCCCTCCCTCTGTATGCCTCAGAGGTGTCTGACTGTCTGCCTCCGTCTTCCCCATCAGACAGACTAAAATAGATATATCTGCGGTTGCTGCTGTTGCTGCTGGCTGAGCCCTATATGTTGGACCAAAACACTACCACTCTGGGCTTTCCTTACGAGGACATCAGTCCTATTTCTGGAATGAACTGCCGGATGCTGACCTTCAGGCCGAGTCAAATTAACACTTGAAAAGAGACTTTGTACGGCACACCCTGAGCAGTAAACATTAAAGCTACCCACGCTGTTTGTGTAGAGGCATATGATGTAGATGGTGTAAAGGTAACAGTATTCAGGTTGCTGCAGAACCTGACAGACTTATGTGAAGTGACGTGATTTCACTATCACAGTTGGCAGCTAAGGCCTCAAGACAGGGCTCAAAGTTCATTAGCATTACTGCTTTACGGAAAGAGCGAAAAGGAGGAGTTTTACTGAGACAGAGTCACCCATACTCCTTTAAAACTTATCTGCTCTAGAGTGTAGGTACCTAAGAATGTTCTAGGGGTGTAACCCTTTCCCTCACAACATCCACTCCCTGCTTGTACCGTCTAAGGCTAGGGACTCGGGCGGTGTGGATGGAATTCTAAACAATAATAACTGAATTGCCATCTGAATTCCCTGATTGCTCATTCACTATTTTAATTCCAGTCCATATGAAAGAAATCATGCTAATGTTACGGCCCAGTAGCTTCATCAGAACTTAAACAAGTTTGGAGAAAATCTCATTTTTTACATAGGAAATACTAAGTCATTGGTGGAAAAAGGTCACCTTATATTTGAACTTGTGAGTTCACAGTAGACCTTTTATTTGGATAAATATTCAGTATTAAGCCTCACATTCTATACATTAGAAAAATAACTTTTTGCTCCAATTTAGTTTTAACAGACATTCATTCTTTAACAGAATTGAGCTATCCAGCCTTTCTTGTAATGACTTCCACGCTGAAGACTGTTGTTTTAATGTGACTGAGAGGCTATCTTAAACTGTTAGCCGGAGTCAGCTTTAAGAAGAGTACACAGAAAATCTTAGCTGCACATGAGAAGGGAATTTGTTTTAAGTGGGTGTGTGATATTATTGTAAATATTAGTTGGGTTTCTTTGTCTAAAATGGTAATGGTAGAAGGTTTTCAATACAGCCTTTCTTGAAAGGCTGTTAAGGTCATTTTTTCTTTCTTGAAAAGAGCAAAACTGAACTAAGTCTTAAAAGTTAGCTTTTTAAATTGTAACATTTCCATGTGTCTTTGCTAATTTGCACTGTTAAAATCTGCAATGATAACAGCACTGGAAACAGGGCATGTGAAAGGAAGGTTATAATGAAGGACCGCGGAACCGGTAGGGCCGCGGCCCTACCTACTTTTGATGATCAAGCCTCCCCCCCCCCGCGAAAAGCGTGTCTATCCCCCGCCGCAACCAACCCCCCCCCCCCCCCCCCGCGTTTGTCTCTCCCCCCCGCTCGGCCGCGTTTGTCCGCTCGTCCGCGTTTGTCTGTCTCTCCCCCCCCCCCCCCCCCCCGCTCGGCCGGCCGCGTTTGTCTCTCTCCACCCACCCCCCCCCCCCAACCCCCACCCCCCCCCGCTGGCGTCTCCATGCGCCCGACCAACTTGAAATGCGTTCCGCGGTCCATGGTTATAATGATCTGTTGTTTAACATTAGGATCTGCAATAAACATGGCTAACCTGAAGCACCAAATCTATGAACACGTGTGGTTTACCAAGCAGAATGGCCTTTAGTTGCTAATATAGAATTTATTGCACAGCTCTTACAAACATTGGAGTAGTTGTAGAGCAGCCCTGCTTTGGTTTATAAAGGGAAGGAATAACGGGAAGCAAACCATTTGGGGCCCCTTCAGGTCAGATGGGAAACTTCCTTCCTCTGTTTTCTCTGGTTTGTCCACCCGTTATTTTTGAAACCAGCTCCTTTACTTGGACCGGGTGCAAGCATGTCCCGGACCAAGAAGCTGCTGTTGGTTTTGTTTTTAGAAGGTGTTTTTTTTCTGCTGCTCGGGTATATCTATGTGAGGCCAGAACACAGAGAGGCCCCTCGGTTCAGTGCAGGACACTGGACAGCCTCGTAACCGAGCTGACTGGCCAGTACATGCTGGTGTTTTCCACTCCAGGGTCGGACATTTTGTTCTGCTGCTGAACTCTGGGATAAGCTGATCAAGTGAAAGGGAGAGTGAGAGTGAGAGGCTTGACTGTGGAGCCAGATCACATAATTTTCCAGGGGAAAGGAAAGCGGGCTGGAAGTGAGGGAGGAGGATCTGGAAATCTGGTTCCGGTATCCGCATATTGTATGCAGAAGTATTCTGGAGCCAAAACCTGATGGAAGCCAGAATAGAATCACTTGTATTTTATTTATGTTCCTTCTCTAACTCAGCTGAGTTCTCCTACAATTCTCCAATTTGTCACTGTTTGTTGTTATTTCAACTTTTAACTTTATGTTTTCTATGTTTTTTTTCTTCATAGTAGCTACATATGGTCTGGCGTTCTGTTTAGCTGTGAAACCATCCAGTGGGGCAGATCGTCTGGTATTACCCTCTTACAGAAACTATTCCTAGATCAGTGCTTCTGTGTTCTTTTTGTGTCTCTGCTCTGTCTTCTCTAACCCCCAGTCGGTCGGCAGATGACCGTTCACACTGAGCCTGGTTCAGCTGGAGGTTTTCCTCCCTGTTAAAGGGGAGTGTTCCTCTCCACTGTCACTTCATGCATGCTCAGTAAGAGGGATTGCTGCAAAGTCAATGACAATGCAGACGACTGTCCCCTGTAGCTACATGCTCTTTCAGGGGGAGTGAATCCTGCTTGTCAAGACTTGATGCAATCTGCTGGGTTTTCTTAGATAGGAAACTTTTTGACCAATCTGTATAATTTGATTGAATTTGTAAAGTGCCTTCAGATGACATGTATCGTGAATTGGTGCTATATGAATAAAATCGAATTGAATTGCACTTAACTGGGAATACAAATGGAGCCTATTCTGACATGTCATACAGGTCAACTTATAGTTTCCAAGACCAATAGTAAACCCTATTTCACCAAGTTCTTCTTGACCCTAGATTCAGGTAATTTCCTTGGCCTTCACTGTAGATTGAAGCCAAAAGGGAACTGTGCTTCCAATGTTTCCTTTAATCAGTTCTTAGAGATTCCTTTAAGGTATACAGATGTAACATGTTTTTATCAGATGATCCATATACTTTATTTGCATGTGCTACATTCAATTAACCTTTGTTGTCCCTGACAATGCACTATCCGCACTATTTCAGCAAATGCTTGACACTGAATAAGATAAATCCAAGCAAAATGAACCTAGATATTACAATGCATTGAAATGAGTAATTGGTTGGAGACCAGAATCGGCTCAATCTCAGCTTAAACTATAAGTTGTTACTGAGTGAAGATGGCTTAAACATAAAATTGGAGGAATAACAGAGATGGAAGGAGGTATAAAAGGAAATTGCTCTCTTTTATTCCCTTCCAAGTTTAATTAAAGACCTGTCCATTATCGAATATATTGGATATGGAATTATTGGCAACCTTTTGGAATTTCACAGTCAAGGTGGGGGTTTATATTGTATATGGGATATATTTGGAAGCTGGTAGAAGTGGGTATTGCTGGCTCTAGCTAATATAGGGTGCTAAAATGTCAACTTCAAATCCTGTTATCTAAGTGTTAAATTAGTATAACCCTGTGGAATGAGATATAGGATGTCACCTCTGATCCTAATATATAATTAATGTCCACTCACAACAGGAAGATTAATAGGGAAAATTCTGAACACTGGTAATTATAGCTCTGAAAGAGAAATTCAAGTCGGCTAGAGTCAAAATCAGAACTCGCACATCTGCCAAAACATGTCTAGTACCCAGATAACCCTACATCACATAGATCATATGGAAAGGCAGCACACTACAGAAGTCTCACTACTCAATTTGGCAACTATAACAGCATACTTTTGTTCCCACATTTTTAACTTGAGTGTTTTTTGTTTGATCGCTTGAGTTTCATCCAAAAAGACTTTAAGTATGGTTGTGATATTGAGTTCACTGTCTCTTTCTTAAAGTTTTTGCTGTTAAAACAATGTAATACCCAAAGGGTAAAGCACTGTTCCCCTTAAAAATGCTGTAAAGAAAAGAGCAAAAAATATTCACCTTATTCTAATCTGATTAGAATGGATCTAACCCATTTTCTTTTACAGGTTTCTTGTTTTTTTCTTAAAATGGATGACAAAAACACAACCTATTAGAGAGCTTTACTGGAGACAGAAGTATAAGACTACTATATTCATCTAGCCTTGTTCAAAATTGGAAAAAGAGGAAATTATAGCATAGACTAGTGCATGTGTCTGAGACTGTTGCATTAAGACGCTTCTGTCAGCAGGGTGGAGTCCAAACATGAAGCCAGTGTGGTGTCGAAACCAGAAGTGTAAGGGTTGCGGTAGACATTTCAGCTGAAAGCCTGCTGGGTTGTTGCAGCCGACAGCCGACACTGCTTACTCGGGCTGTACCAAGAAAAGGGGAAGTGGGAGGGAATTCAGTGCAGCAAAAGGTCATGTGACAGTGCATAGGTTCAGTTGTGTGTACGGGTATCACATTTGAAATTTGAAGGAAAAAAAGGTCCCAGTGATGGGATAGTGGTTGTTGTCCCCCACATGGGGTCACATGATGAGGAGGGACTTTCATGGGGGAAAACTCTGGTATCAGCAACCTCTCTGACCCAACCTCTGATGAACCGTATAGCAGACCAGAAACAACAGGAACAGACAGTAGACAACATTTGCACAACCAAAGAGATCGTCCCTCACAGAGGTCCATGTTTGTGCAGGGGTCAGATGGAGATACTGAGTCAACACCGCTTTTATTCTGGGCGGCCCAGGAAGGTTTCTGAGTTCAAAAGGTTGAAAAAGGCTCGTTCGGAACAGCAATATTTTGTTCCAGCAAACCACAGTTTGTTCACAACCTAACTTGGATTCTGTCTGAAGACAGGCGTGCAACAAAAATCCAAACAGAAATCTAAAAGAAAGTAAGATTTGCAAAAAAGCAGCTGTTATTTCCTGTTCTCCATCCTCTGCTGTCTTATTCCCAGCCAGGTTGGTTTCTCCTCTGGAGGAATGGAGACTTAATGGACACATTAGCTGCTGGCTTCTCCCACTGCGACGATTAGGTGGCTGTGAGGTCATTCCTTCACTTCTCTTTCCATCCACATCGGGAATTTATCATTTCATTACTGCCATTTAGATGAACGAGGAGGAGACAGCAGTCCTGGATGTAACGCCTGTTCATGGCTGCTATCAATTCCTTGCTATACAAGCAAGAAGATTTCGCAGAGATTGTTGAATTAGCTCCCAGTAGAATATTTCAGCTAGAGAATCATTTGCAACTGCGATTATTCTACGTCAGTGTGCTGGAACAAACTTTTAAATGCTTGCTTGATTCACCATTCTTTATTCCTCTAAGACCAAGCAGGCTATTTTAACCCATCGTTTCTCCTCTCGCTGCCTGAAAACAGAATCCATTCCTGCGTTTGGATGTTACTCTAAATAAGGCCCCTTTTCTGATGCTTACAGCAGGAGTTCACACTGTGTGCATGTGTCTGTCTGTGCATGCAGTGAATGTGCGTCTCTGCTGTGTGTTTGCTCGATGTGAGATGTATTGATCGATGCAGGAAGTGGAATCTGATGTTTCAGAGTGCTTCCTGAGTTAGATAGTTGCGCCACCGATAGTGAAAGCTGTGAGCGGCGGGGTTTTGCCCGGGTGGAGGAAGAGACTCGACACAGGGGAAGTAGCCAGTTTTAGAAAAACAGCAAGAACAAAGAAAAAGGCTTGGAGGAAGAAAAGAAAGAGTCCAGAGACAGACAGAGTTTTGGCTTTGTCCTTGGGCTGAGACCAAACAATGCCTCTCCTTCTTTTTCAAACAGAGCCGACTGCTGCTCCGTGGAAAAAAAAATCAATCCCTATCCTGTGATGCCCTTAAATATAAGATTTGCAATTGTGTGGTTGTCGGTGTGTACTTGTAGCTGAGTGAGAGAAAAAATTCGCATTTTACAAGTATAGTATCACCTTTTCTGGGCTAGGGGTTAGGTGTAGGGCTAAGGTGTCAGTTATGGTTAGGTTAGGGTTAGGGTTATACTGGTAATGGTTAGGTTTACGGTTAGGCCACAGAAAAGGTTGAAAATGAATGGAAGTCAAGGCGCGGTCCTCACTTTGTACTTAAAACAAGGATGTGTGTGTGTGTTCTTATACATGCAGTTGAGTGAGAACAATCTTAGCAGATTTTACTAATAAATTGAGGACTTTGATGTAAAGTGGGGACCTTTTTGGTCCTCACTTTTTTCTGGGTTAGGGTTAGGTTTAGCACTAAGGTTTAGGGTGGGTTTAGGTATATACTGGTAAACGTTATGATTAGGGTGAGTTTAAGTACTGGCTGTTTTAGTAAATTACTTACTAGTTACTAAAACAGTAGGTATCTTTCCTCTTTTTGTGTTCTCAACACAGCAGTAGTGCTACCGAACCAGCAGCACTACTGGTTCGGTAATTGGTACACAACCAGTGTTGTGTTGGGGCAAATAAGCTTCTCCTGCTTTTATTAATCATGTGATTAAAATTTATCATGCTATTAATTGATTTATTGATTATCGCGACAAACCTATTTGGGGGTTATAACACCAAAATTCCAAATCTAAGCCCAATATAATACAAGTAAAATGGTAAATGGCCTGCACTTGTACAGTGTTTTGTTAAGTCCTGAGGACTATAAACGCTTTACACTGCATTCATTCCCATGCTGATGATGGTGAGCTACCTTGTAGGCACAGCTGCTCTGGGGCAGACTGACAGAAGGGAGGCTACCATACAAGTGGCACCACCGGACTCTGACATAATAACAGGTAGTTGGAGCTGGAGTTCGAGCTGGTTACAGGACGAACTTTCTAGCTCCTGCGCCACTGCCCCTAAAACAGAAATAATTAGTATGAAAAGGCATAAAATTATCACATACTTTTCAATAAATGATACGTTTTTTAATTAAGAGTAATTTTCATTTGAATGTGCTTTAGTGGAGGCATCCATGTTGGTCAAGAACAGTACTGGCACCTCCCAGTTTGTGACGTCACTGTCCGGGATCGGCTGTTGAGCAAGTCCCAATGCCCCATCTGTCCCCTTGTAAATAAATACCTGTTTTCATGCTGAAGTATTTTTTTTACCTCTTAAACAAAGATAGACATGGTATTAAGCATTTAAATTTAAAGTAATGCTAATTTTACATTTTAGAGACATAAAAAGACAACAAATAAGCATTAAAGTACTGTTTATAGGTTGGGTTCTGCAATGTTATCAGGGAGTAAAACTTATCTTTAGAACCAATCCCTGCTCAAAATGGTGATCTGCACCGCCTAATCTACTTTCAGCAGTTATCATCAGTTATTGCAACCGTAAACTGCAGAAAATACGGGCAGAGTGGCTTCTTCTGAGTTTACTAACTCTGGTCCTGTCAGGATGAGCTCCAGTGCGTTATGAGGCGGAGGGATATTTCAGCGTCACTTAGTTTAGAGCCCAAACAAACGACTTCACTTTCAGAAACAAGGCCAAAAAACTGCAATCCGCAACTCATGAAATTTACAAGCGACTTTAGAAAAAAGAAGACCAAAGTCGCATAAAATAAGTGGGCTTCACAACAGTGAGCGTTCTTTCCAAGCGTATCATATCACTCCGACACCAAGTGTCCCGGCAAATTCTACATTATAAAAAAGGAAAAACAACCGAAAATTCTCGCTCTCATGTCATCTTGAAAACATTCTTCTTCAAAATGTTGGCTACAGATGACGTGTTTTCTCTCTGGCCAGAAGTTCGATGGCAAATCCTCCCTCTTCAAGTTGGCAATCCAACTACAAACCCGTGGTGGATCATGAATCAGAAAGGTGAAATAACTAATGTTTTTTTCACTTTTACCCGATGTATTGGAATATCCAACTGCCATGCATGTGGGCATTGTCACTTTAACAATAGCTCTCGCGAATTTCAATGAAGTCCTCTCGAAATCCGAAATAATTGTTGTTGATCGCAGCTGTGTACAACAGTTCCTATTTAATTGGCTTGTAAAGCGCAGTGCCTTACCGCAACATAACGTCACAGGACGTGATGTCAGGCGGCCATTATTGCCGAAATATGACAAAAATGTATGCTTTTATTTTCTTATTGATTAACGTTAAATTCATTAAATCACCACGAACGTATTCGTTTTAGGTATAGCTAATGATCCACTGATTTTTCCTTGTTGACCGGACTTATCCTTTAACATATTGATGTTAGAACCTTTTTTTATGTACAGATGCATCTTTTTTATTTTATTATTCAAAAAAGGAATTGGATTATTAGCTTATATGCATTTTTCCAATGTATTTTACTCATAAAATAAGCTTAAGTAATTTTTTGAAAAATCTGCGAAATGTGGCAATTGTTTAAATACATTTACTCGATTAATCATCAGAATAATTTAAATTACCCCATTACTAAAATATTAGTTAGTGACTGCCCTAATGTAGACACATTTTCCCCTGAGTTATTTCTCCTTTACAAGTACCAGATAATCTGCAGACCAAAGGGCGGTTTTTCTGGCATAGACCATCTGCAAAAGGGATTTTTTGAAACCACTAGTATCTTAAAGTGAATATGTAAGTGTGCTGACCAGTTTGGCTTTGATGACATTATATAATGTGTGTGGTTCAACTGCCTTTCTCTGTCACTGCACACTGTGGTGACAACTCGTTAGATTTGAAAATCACAGCCAGTCAATCTAAAACTTCCGTTTTACTGCGGGAAACCGAATATTAAATTAATTCAGGACTTTATCTTTCAGATAACTCCAGAAACACCAGCCTTTTTCCACTCCGTTTCATGTTTTTCCACTCTTATCAGGAAGCCCAAAAAGCTTACTATGTTGTGACTTGTGAGGACAAAACCACCAAGTAGCCAGGTGTGACACCTAGTATGACCCAACCCTTGAGTTGTAATGATCATAAAATACCCAGAGAGATTAGATGATCTTCATCCCTGAGGTTAGACGTTGAGGAGGGAGACAACTTTGCTTCCTAAAACTAGTCCCAAGTGAATACATTACTGCTGGGATAAAACAATGAACACAACCACTCCTCAGTCATAAACGCTCAGAAACACGTCTGCAGTCATCCTTTGCTGTAGTCATGCATGAACAGAGAGCATGCCAAGGTTAAGCCACAGCTTGGACCTATGAGCATGTGTGCATGTTTCTGTGTGTGAAAGGATAATTAAAAGGGGCAGATAGATGAGTCCGGTGAGCAAGCGACTGGTCGCATATGAGAAGTGAGCCGGCATCACTCCACACAGTAAACTGCACAGAAGCTCTGGATGAGCCTGGCAGTGGTTCTGTGAAGCAAGACACTGAGAATACCCTCTTTGTGCTCGCAAGCGGTTGCACACTCCAAACATTACCTTGTCTTAGAGATCTACAATTACAATAATTATAAGAGGAGGGATTCAAGAGCCCTATTGTCTGCTTGGGAGCAGGATGAGTGTGTTGCACGTGAATGAGTGTATGGAGAGAAAGAGGACGCTTGCATAGTCATGCAGGGAGAGATGAGTAGAGCAAAGGTGGGGGTTAAGATGTGAAATCATAAGGGGGGGGGCATGGAGCAGCTGTGGGCATTGTGAGGTTTCCTGGACCTGAGCAGCAGTTTTCTGTGCCAGGAGGAGGGCTGTGCTTTCTGCATCCTGCTTTATTTAACATCTGGATGGACCACAGGGAAGATGAGGTGGATTTGGTTCGAAACTAAAGTTTGCTCTGCCTTCACCAACCCTGAAAATGGGTAACATTGAGCCTTCTGTCCTCAGTAATATTATCCACACCAAAAAGTGTTGTTGTTAGTAATAGGGCTTAGTATTGGTTATTCACTAATTTAAACGAGATCAGATTTTTCAATTTCTGACCAGCTGGTCAACAGTCAGGTTTTAGGGGCTAAATCAGACTAAATCAGACATAAAAAATGTAATCTGAATCAAAGAAATAGGCAGCTTCTTTTTTCAGAAATGCAGGTTTTTATCTTTCAGACAGAAAGTGTCTAATGTCTGGGAAGGCAGTCATTTGTACATACTCAGTTTTCTTCTTCCCAGCCCTATTTGAATTTGAAAAGGTTATAAAGTAAAAATTCAGACTTTTCAAAATGGTGTATGAACCTTAAAAGGCTTACTATATGGTACCTGATGTGGGTAAAATGCCAAGCACCTGGTTGGTATTTTCAGGTTACCAGCTGATTCCGTGTTCCAGCACTAATATCAACGTGTACAATAACACGTGGAAAAGAACTGCTTGAATGTCATATATATAGTAGGCTAATATATCTTTAGAGCAATGTTCTGCATGGAAATAACAATTTAGTCAGTTGGATGTCCTTTCACTGCCATTGACAACCCAAGGCCCTGTGTACATGTGTGTTTGGTTAAAACAAAAATGTTTGGTTGCATTTATACTGTTCGTCTACACCCCAATGCGCCTTTCTCTGAAATGGTACAATTTAAAAAGATCCTTACGGATTAAAAGGATTCAAAAACATCCCAGTCTCTGTTGTAGTGTAAACAGGAGAAACAGAATCTGTCTGTATGGGAAGCCCTGGCACATGTGCAGTATGACTGCAATCAGCAGAAATTAGGTAGGGAGTGTTCGTCTGCATGAGCAAGTTGTTGAGTTTCAAAGAACATTCTGCCTACTAGTGGCATCACAGGGAAATTACACTGTTTTTAACATTTCAACTAGTGTGTTATGCACAAAGATTGCTATTAAAACATTATTGTCATGTATATGCGTAAACAAAAACAGAACAACAATCTTGTTTTAAAGATACCGTATTTTTCCGACTATAAGGTGCACTTAAAATCCTTAAATTTTTTCAAAAATTGATGATGCACCTTAGAATCTGGTGCACTTTATATATGATTAAAGTTGTGCTTACTGACCGATTTTATGTGGTACGATGCTCTCAAAAATCTGTTAAAATGTGTAAGTACGACTTTGGTAAGCAACAAAGCCGCTCCCCTCAATGGATATTCGGAGCATTATGGTACAGTGTGTCACTACCTGATCGGACCCCTGAGCTGTCTACAAGACTGCCTGACTGTAATGTTGAAACTAGAAGTGCATTCATGTAAGGCAGCCCGCGCCCAGAGTACATGCTAGCAACAATAAACCAAGTTAATTCAATATGAAAGCGGTGTTAAGGAGGAAACACACCAGACACATTGCAAAGCCCAGCAAAGGAGCATATGTGAGTCCTATGGTTAGGTTAGCTTTTCATTCTAATCAGTCAATAAATGTACACCAAAAGCATAACGCTAGGCGACTGCTAAATTAGATTGAAGTTCTAATTTCAGACGCGTATACGCTCCTGTTTGGTAGGGATTAACGGGAAAACATCCTGTTCACTTCCGGAAGTATCCCAAAATAAGAGTCGTCGAAAACAAAGCAGCATGGATGATGGAGTTGTGACAAGCTAAAAAGCTAACAAGCTAAAATATGCGATTTCTAATCATATGGTGAAGACACGGACATTTAGGACAAACACTGGACAATCTCTGATTCTTGGCCTGCCAGCTTCAGTTTAATGGCCCTGATATGTTTTTCTCTACTCCAAACCCTTTACTCTAAAGTAAAGTAAATCTTAAATCAAAAAGTACAGCACTTAAAAATCTTTGGCCTGGTTTCAACTTGTATTTGGGGGTATTTAGCACCTATGGTTCAAGTTTAGCTCACATAAACTGATGTGCATAGAGATTACTTCCATGATATAGACCAGTTCACGCGTGACGTCACGAGTTACATCCGTGGTACATCCGGGTCACGCTGGTAAGCAAAAACAGGACTGTTCTCGCCTACCACCGTGACGAAACGGGTGAATTCGAGCATACTGTTGATTGTTTTTGGAATCTAAACAATGCCTACCACTTGTGCTCCCGGTTGCACACAGAGGCATTCCAAATCGTCGGATGTACATTTCTTTGGTTTACCGAAGGACGAAGAAAGAAATGGATAATGGGGTACCGCGCACGTGACGTCACCGCCTCAAGAGCAACGCCCCTTTTGCCGCTTAGGTAGGACAAACCGATAGAGAACGTACGTAGCAACCAGCAACAGAACCAGCGATATGACCGACTTTGCAGCCATTAAACTTTCCCAAAACGATGTCCCAGGCGCACGGTTTACTGGTCGCACTGTCGAAGAACACACCAACCTTCAGCTCAAACGATGGCTTGAGTGTCGAGGGCTTAAAAAGACCGGAAAACGGGCCGAGTCGATCGAACGGTAAGCTTTGTTTTGTTTTTTTCCTGCGCGGCGGTCATGCCGTCGTCGGCCGTTTTTTTGTTTGTAATCACCGTCCAGGGATCGGTATATGTTTAATGTTTGTCTCATTTGAAATGTTTTTGAGTAAGCTATCCTGGTAGCAGGGTATCATGTTAGCGCCTGCTACCATGATAGCCTATATGCTATCATGGTAGCAGGCGCTTCATTATGTCGGCCACCAAAATAATCTTACCTGTTCACTACTTGATGTCGCTGGAATTGGGTCAGGATGTTCTTCGGTTGTGCCCTTTCCTCCGACAAAATCCTTGCTACATATGTAGGCCGACCGCACCGATGGACCAAGCGCACACATTTCTCCTTGGCACTCTTGAATTTCGGTAAAGTAATGAAGAAAACATCCTTCATATGCGGCCGATCAGCGTACCTCGAGTCGCTGTTGCACGTTCCATAGCAACAATGTTTATAAACCATGGTCTTAGATTTTGGAAAAAGCAGTCTTTTAAATGAGTACAACCTAGGTTAACGCACGTCTCTTCCACAGCAAAACAGCGGCGGGTTTGGGAGTTTGTCCTACCGTGTACCACGTGATGTGACGTCATCGTGACGTTACGTTTCTAAAAATAGCTCGCTCGCGGAACCCCATTTCAATGAAAAGGATGCAGGCAGACAATCCCAATCGACTGTGGGAGCCATCATACCATGACAGAATTTGCAGTCTACACTTCATCTCCGGTAAATACAACTTAATTTTGCACTAGTCATTGTTCTACTTAAATAATTATATAAATAAAAGATTACGATATATATTTAAGTCAAGACGTAAACGTTCATTTCGTAATAATATACGTACATGTACAATGTATGCAAACCCTCTGGCATGAGTCTGTGAAAAGGATTAATAAGACAAAAACACCAAAATAATCCTTTGTGAACAATGTTTTTTTTAACCTACTGGTGGCGGGTCTTTCTCTTTGCTGAGGCGCTGTCTGTGTCCGACTCCGCTTTCGTATGTTACACAAACATGTCTGAACATGTCCTGATATGAAATAATTGGAGCGGTCCAGTGATTTCATGCCTTTCATGCTCTCTCGTGTGTACTGGAATATGTCGCCGTACGGAACACTTGGCCAGCATTTCACAGACTCGCTCCATCCATTCAGGCTTTTGCTGTATGAATGTGACAATCGGATACCATCAACTTACTCTTATAACGATCTTGTGATACGTTATCTAAAGAAGAAAAATACGTCGAAAAATCCTTGTGTCCTTTGTTTTCGTCCGCCAGTGTGTTCGCCTTTTGCCTACCAGTCCGGCGCGCTTGCACGAAAAACCGGGATCAAAACAATAACAATGAATTGGTCTATTGACAAAGAAGGCCTCCGTAAGGAGATAGATCTACATGTAAGTTAAGACGGACGGTGAAAATTTCTGAAACCATGTAGTGTGAAACATTTACTTCAGAGAAGATCTTAATAAAGCAAAAAGATGGTTTTCCAATATGTTTCTGTCACCTTTTTCTTTGTTTATCCCAGACAGGAGAAGGCATGACATTTCTAGGAAATTTGACCAAAGGACAGAGGAGGGGGAGGCAAACAATAGGCAGTGGTCCATGACTCAGGCTCTTTGGGAACACTGATCATCCAGCAGTGAAGGGGAGGTAGAGGAGGTTGGGAATCGCCACTATCTGTCCCACAATCTCAGATCCACATCTGATACCCACTACAAAAGGGGTGGACAAAGGCTGGCCAGTAGAACCCTCAATCCCCCCTCCACCAGCACCACCATTATCACTCTACACTCTCACAACAATACCTTAGACTAAACCACTGGGAGCTTCCTTTCCACATGGAAGAGGTCAAGCCCATCCCCCCTTCCTGGAAGAATGGAAAGAGCAGAAAGACGAGCCTGACAAAGAGGTCCATTAAGGACATCAGAAAATACACCTCGAGGACTTCTAAACTCTCCTTTCAAAGCGTATCATTAGAGGTTTTCATCAAGTTAATGCAAAAATATTTTACAAGGAAACGCTAGCACTACTTTACTATGGAGCTCAGGCATACATAATTTATACATGTTTAATAACCGTATTGCAAACCAAAAGCAAACATTGAAGTCACTGTGGGCCAAGATTGACTACTACATTCATTCTTCTCCAGGTTAATATAATATTCCATGTGCTTACTTAGTTTAACTAATTTAGTCAGGTGTTCCTGAATAGTCTATGTATCAGATAGTTCAGACAGATTTATGCTACTTGGCTTAGTTAAAACTTCCTGTTTGATCAAATGTACTACAACAGCTCACCATTTCTGCATTAGGTCTTCATTAAAACTAGATTATTTAGTATTTATTAATTATTTATGAAGGAAGTTAGACAAACTTTTACCAAATGACACTATATGATCAACTGAATGTGACTGTATTGCATTTTAATCACAATCTAATTGGACTATCAGAATCCATCCACATGATAAGATTGTAAAGGTAGGAATCTGATTAATTATAATTATTACGAATATTCATAATCAATAAGGTGGAAGCTGGAGATCAGACATGGGTTTTTAGACACAGAAATGACATACTTCGCTGTTTCCTCCCGCTCACAACATTACCGAATTCAAATTCCATGTTTCCCGTAAGACATAATGACTGGTTAAAATTAGAGGTCGACCAATACATCAGCCGGCCAAAATTTTGGGCTGACGTATATTCGTTTTTTCCCCTGTATCAGTATCGGCCGATACGTGCATGCGTTTGCCGATCCATTAATTCAATTCAATTCAATTCAATTTTATTTATATAGCGCCAAATCATGAAACATGTCATCTCAAGGCACTTTACAAAATCAAGTTCAATCATATTATACAGATTGGGTCAGATTATACAGATTGGTCAAAATGTCCTATATAAGGAAACCAGTTGATTGCATCAAAGTCCCGACAAGCAGCATTCACTCCTGGGGAACCGTAGAGCCACAGGGAGAGTCGTCTGCATTGTACATGGCTTTGCTGCAATCCCTCATACTGAGCAAGCATGAAGCGACAGTGGGAAGAAAAACCACCCATTAACGGGAAAAAAAAACCTCCGGCAGAACCGGGCTCAGTATGAACGGTCATCTGCCTCGACCGACTGGGGTTACAGAAGACAGAGCAGAGACACAACAAGAGAGACAAAAAGCACAGAAGCACACATTGATCTAGTAATCTGTTCTACATTAGATGGTAGTAACGGGTGAGCCGTCTTTAGCGCAATCAACAGCCATGCCTTGAAATCATGTGAAGCGCATACATTCCTGATACCTCCCTGGCAAAGAGTGGCTGGAAATGTTGCACACCAATGACTGCACCTCAGGAGACCCCTCTGTCAAAGTCCTTAAGTCTCCTGACGACATCGGCCTCATCTGGGACAGTGATGAGTCGGCCCACAGACAGGAGGTTGATCAGCTGCCTCTCTGGTGCAGCCAAAGCAACAGGGAACTTAACACACACAAAATTGTGGAGATGATCGTGGACTTGGAGAAATCCATTATTCTCTGTTTCAGTGCTGTGTTCATTTTTACTGATCATATTTTCATATTGAATATACTGTTTACCAAATCCACCTACCTTTTGTACATAACACTGCAAATAATATTCAATTATTCCAGCATTCCTATTCTCTCTACTCATCCCACTGTGAACATGTATGTTTGTATGTGTACTGGCACATGTACATTACTTCCACCTTCGAGATGTACATAATAATAACAATGGAAATAATATTTACTCCTGCATCCTTTGTACTCTGCTCGTTGCATCATTGTCTCAGTTTGCCCACTTGTTTATAGTATGGTCATGTGTATACTGCAGACTATTTGATTTTTATTACTGCATTATTGTGGTATTGTATTATTTTACAAGTAAGCACATTGTGAGCATTGTACAATCCATAGTCAAATTCCTCATATGTGTACAAACACCTCGCAAATAAAGAAGATTCTGATTCTGAATAAGGTTATTCTGCACCAGCAGATAACGGAAGAGAAACAGGAAAAAAGTGTATCTTCATATAGGTCCATTTAAATAAAAATCTGCGCAAAGAATCTTTGCAGTTCCGTCCTTTGAGAAACTGCTACACTTTGAGCTAACTGTCCATCCTATTAGGGAGGATGGCTTTGGAGAAAGCAGCTTTCCCAACTCGTCACTGGACTACTGGTTCCTAACAAGAGGATTTTCCAGTTTGGTGGATGTTCCACGTTATTGGTGCAGCTGACAACACGCATACGAACTCTAATCTTTGCCCTCGTGCATTTATTAAGAGAGCTTGATGCATTGCGGGGGTGGAAAATGGGTGCTGTGTGGACGTCCGAGCACATGGATTTGTCTGGTTGTAGGGCTGTGTGTGAAGGGGGTGGGGCAGCATCCCTGTGGGAGACAGGCAGATGGGGATGGAAATGAGTAGGCAGAGAGCTCATGCTAATCTCCACCTACAGCTAATCCACACACACTAACACACACACGTGACACTGCAAATAACACACTGGATCAGTTCAGATCTGATGTACCCCTTTTATACCAGCTTGGTTTGGCCGGGCTATACTCAACGTTGCCCGCTTGCAAGCATTACAGCACAGCTTTCTGCAGGCCCAGGCCGGGTTTTTCCGGCTCTGCTCAGGAGTAGGGTTGAACAGAGTGGAGTAGTGTGGAGTTTTGACGTGAACACACTGCTTTTCACTGATTGGCCAAGGTCGAGGAGAAAAAAGAAGGTTTTCTCCAAGGAAGTCCAGGGAAAAGTTAAAATCAAGAGTGACAACATTAATTTTAAGGACCACCAAGAATGGAGTGTGTCAAACTGAAATATAATTTACTATTCACAAAACATGAACCACGCCTGAAGGACAAAGGGAAAAAAAAGAATAAAGCACACTTCAGCTCTCAATATGCAGATGGGCGCAATGTAGCCTTTTTGACAACAAAAATCAGATCTGCAGATTTAGCAAAAGCTATTAAGTTTGGTCTCTAAAGAGTATTTGGTTCAAAAATGTATCCACGGCCCCTAATCGAACCACCATGTATGGAAGCTCTGCCACTCCTCTGCAAAAGAACACTCCACCGAATCTGTGCAGAAGAAATATCCAATATCCAACCTATAAAAATAATAATAATAATAATTAAAAAAATGTCTCATACAGAAATATACAAAAGATAGTCTCAGGCTGACGCAGCCTCGGTGTTGGCTGTTTTCAGGCTCTGAGACCACATTTCTCTGCTGTTTTCCCGGCTGTTTACTTTACTGGAACTACTGACAGCTGCACTACTTTTTCTGTCCTAGGATTGAGGGAAATCTTTCAAAATAAGCAAGTAACACAGAAAGGAGGTTTTCAAAGCGAGAGCGACCTCTGTACACACACCAGAAAAGAAAACCAAAAGACCAATGCTTGGCTGCCGTAACAACACAAACTAAATCTGTTCTGATTTTAGACAATGTTTATACTGTTATTTTTTGATTTCATTCAACAATCTGTGTGTATGACATGTGGTGCATCTTAAGAACCGAAAAAAGTGATGATTAATACCCGCTATTACCATCTAATGTAGAACAGATTACTGGATCAATGTGTGCTTCTGTGCCTTTTGTCTCTCTTGTTGTGTCTCTGCTCTGTCTTCTCTAACCCCCAGTCGGTCGAGGCAGATGACCGTTCACACTGAGCCCGGTTCTGCTGGAGGTTTTCCTTCCCGTTAATGAGGAGTTTTTCTTTCCACTGTCGCTTCATGCTTGCTCAGTATGAGGGATTGCTGCAAAGCCATGGACAATGCCGACGACTCTCACTGTGGCTCTACACTTCTCCAGGAGTGAATGCTGCTTGTCGGGACTTTGATGCAATAAACTGGTTCTCTTATATAGGACATTTTTGACCAATCTGTATAATCTGACCCAATCTGTATAATATGATTGAATTTGACTTTGGAAAGTGCCTTGAGATGACATGTTTCATGAATTGGCGCTATATAAATAAAATTGAATTGAATTGAACTTTGTGGTCTCATCTTTAGCCACTAAGCCTTAAAAGTACCTGATTTTATTATTATTATTATGATCAATAATAATAATAATAATAACAATAAAAATAATAGTAATAATAATAATAATAATACATCAAACTTATATAGCATTTTTGGACACTCAAAGATACTTTACAAAGCAATTTTAAAAACACAGCGAAGGCTCAGTTCCCTAAGGTCCGGTGTTTGGTGCGGGTGATTGGTGTGAGGAGGTTGGTGTCTGCAGAACGGAGGGAGCGGGAGGGGCGGTGGGGTTTCAGGAGGTCAGTCAGATATGGAGGGACCATATTTTGATGGGACTTGTAGGCGAGGAGAAGAAGTTTGTACTGGATACAGTATTGGACAGGGAGCCAGTGAAGCTGTTGGAGAACAGGGGTGATGTGATCTCTGGACCGGGTACGGATGAGTAGGCGGGCAGCAGAATTCTGTATGTATTGTAATTTTTGGAGATGAGTGAAGGGAAGACCATTGAGGAGGCTATTGCAGTAGTCGAGTCTGGAGGTGATGAAGGCATGTGTGAGGATTTCAGCTGCAGACTGGGAGAGGGATGTATGGAGGCGGGCGATGTTGCAGATGTGGAAGAAAGATTTTTGTGATATGTGCTTCAAATGACAGGGAATAGTCCAGGATGACGCCGAGGTTACGAAAGGAAGAGGCTCTCACTATTGCCTCACTATTGTGACCGTCAATAGTGAGGCTGAAGTTTCAAACAGGAGGGAGGAGAGATTTTGGACCAGTGATGAGGAGTTCTGTTTTGTTGCTGTTTTGGAAAATTATTGTCCATCCAGGTGTTAATGTCTGAGATGCAGTGGTTGATAGAAGAGAGAATGACCAGGGTGATCGATTTTGTGGATATGTAAATTGAGTGTCATCGGCATAACAGTGAATATGGAGTCCATGATGGTGAATTATCTGTCCAAGGGGTAACATGTAAATAATGAAGAGGAGGGGGCCCAACACTGATAGCTTGAACTTTTTGGTACCACTTTACAAAAAGGCTCCCCTTATAGATAGCTAATAAATAGTTAATAGATATGTTAATTAATCTGTAAACACTTTATAACTCATTGATTAGTGTTTATTATGGATTAATTAAGGGCTGTCAAGAGACAAACCTGACCAGTTTGTGCTTATCAGGTAGTAACTTAGTCTGAAATCTTTAATATAAGCATTTCTAGATCATATAGTTGAACAGATTAGGCTCACTATTTGGGAAAAAGCTGTTCAGTTTTATCTCTTACTTAATTAAGGCATCATAAACACTTATGAGTGAGTCATAAAGTTTTTACAGATTAATTAATAACATATCTATAAACTATTTTTGCCATCTATAAGGAGAGCCTTGTTGTAAAGTTGTTACAACAGGGAGTGCCGTTATTCTCCATCTCTAGCTGTGGCTCTATAGGAGGATGCTCATGCCTTGCGGCAAACTGAATATCGGACAATTCCCCTAGGCGCTGAGCTGTGCGTGTCAGTAGCTGCAGGTCACCTCCAAAGGAGGCCAAAGGTTTGAGAATGGAGCCCAGGAACCCGACTTGTGGCCGTAGCCGGGTTTTTACAGAGCCATGTGTGATTATGAATATTTCAAAACCCCTTTCATTTAATAAACACAGCATACCTCTTCTCCTACAGTAACCTATCATAAATAATGAAAGGCCACAAAAACCTGAGCGCGCTGTTTGCAAGGCAACAGTCAGGAGAAACAGCCTCTTTACCAAGCAACACCTTGAGGAGGTTAAGAATAGTCCTGGCTAACTGAGAGCACTTGTAAGGTCACACTTTATTGCAAAGCTATGAATATTCTGACAGGAATTTCAGGAAGTGGAAGGAAATCTATATTTCCCCACATGCTGCTGCCTCTTTGAGCTGGTGTAACTCACAATAGCAGCTAAACTTACAAGTTACTTACTTACCTATATTTATGTTTCTCTTTTATCTTCTGTTTTTACTTAGAACCTTGCCATGAAATTTTGCCCAAATGTACATTGTGAATGTGCAGTTGAATGACAATAAAGTGTAAGTGTAAGTTAGGAAGCAGTTTCTTTCCTCCATGCTTACTAAATGAAGTGATAGACAAGTGGTAATTGGTTGCTGAGGGCTTGTGTTTCTTCCTTTGCTCCTGTCTCCTCCTCCATTCAAAGACTGACTGACTGCTATCAGTCCCTGGCAGGTGTAGCAATGCTGAGTTCAGTCCTCCCCGGCTGGTCTCAGTAAAGCTCTCGATGGGCAGCTTCATCCATTTATAACACGACGATGCTGGTGATGGATAGAGGGGCGAGTGGCTCTGGGGGAGCCGGGGGCAGGGCGAGCAGCGACATGGGTGGAGGCCAGACAATGGCTGCCAATGAGGGCTCAAACTTTTCTCTTATTTGTCTTCGAACAGAGCTCAGTCACTTGGTAAAAACACAGTGATGTCCCCACATTTTCAGCTCATCCCTAACTTCTTTACAGAATATTTTGATTCCAAGCAGCCAGATTGTCTTGCAAGTTTGCATAGTTTTTCCTTGGATGTTGAATCATCAATGGTCTATAACCATTTTTACCGGAACTCTTTTGGGATTATTCAGCCACCAAACCCTGTCCTATGTATCAATGAGGGCACAAATCCATTTTAATTGGATCTTTTGGCTCTTTGCGTCATGCAGGCACCGTCACTTTTAGGTAAACAATACACCAGAACTTGGAAAATTAAGCTGTTAGGGCTGGCCTGGAATCGGTTTTAAAAAGCAGCCAAATTCCAAATAAAACTGAAAGCCTGGAGAACTATGCAAGGCCCCTTTGTTATGTTACCAGAAACCCCAGTTGCTTGGAGGTTGAATTTTAAAGGAACTTCCTTGAGGATTCTTGTTTGATTAAAAAGGTCTAGAGTCTACTCTAGACAAACCAATTAGGTAAATATGTAAATGCTGTGCATGGCAAGAGAATGAGAGCTGTCAAATCAGCACCCAGTGAAATGCTCAGCGTTAGCTAAAAGCCTCCATGCCTTGCACATGATCGAGCTTCAGCTGGGAAAATCCCTTTCTGTTCTCACAACTTTAAAGGCTTATGAAATAAACAGCTTCTGGCAGGAAGACGTACCTTACAAAAAGAATTGTTTCACTTATTTGATTTTCCACTGCTGCTTCAGTGGCCGCCACTTAGAAGATTTTTTTTTCAAACTAATAAAACAAGCGATGCCGTCTGTGATGTTCTGCCGCTCGTTTTTCCTCTGTTTTTGTGAATGCCGCGGCGCTTTTCCTGTCAGCAGTTGAGGTGGAAAAAAGACTCAAGAGGCGCATCCAGCCCACTTCGCAGACCGTTTCAAGACGCAGTTCCTCTAAGTTTACGTCACCAGGCCTCAAAGTCACTTTTTCTTTCCAGAATGGAAGACAGAAAGAAAGCAAAAGTAATTCTCAAGTGTATTCATTTATGCATTTAAAGAGCTCATTTTTAGCTTAGAGGAAGAGAGATGAAAGAGAGATTAGGAAACAAATCTGCAGCATGTGAGGGGAACGTAGAACCCAAACAGCACTTGGAACCCTCCCAAATGGTGAACACGGCAGCGTTTGCAACCAGTTTCCGAGACGCTACGTTGGTGTTTGAGGTCTTTCTATTCTATGTCAGTATGTCACTGTGGACTCAACGGGGAGGTAGTTTTCCACCACACGACGTAGAGACACTTAAAGGTCATCAATATGGAATCGATATTACTGAGCCTCTATCGTGCATCACACAACGAGGCCCTGAGAGAGAACTCAACTGGATGAAGGATTTGTAGTAAAATTACTAAAAAATGATGAAGTGATTCCTTCAGAGGTCTATCTACAATTCAATTCAATTCAATTTTATTTATATAGCGCCAACTGATGAAACATGTCATCTCAAGGCACTTTACAAAGTCAAGTTCAAACATATTATACAGATTGGTCAAAAAATGTCCTATATACAACCGCATGAAATGACATTTACTCATAATATCACCGTGTTCAATAGGAAGATCAGAAAATGTTAGAGAGCTTGTGTGGTACACCAGCACAATAAAGACATCAGGATGTTTGGTTCTGGCTGATTCTCACTGGTGACGGCAAGACTGCCAGAGCTAATCATGGCTCTTGGTGTTTATTGGAATAGGAGCAATACATCTATACAGAAAGTATTTGGGTGAATGAAATACTGAGAATTGGAGCAATTTAATGTTTGAATACATAAAAAAGAAATTGGATAGGTCTTCTGGACGGGTTCTGCTTTGTTGAAACGTTTCGTCTCTCCATCGAGAGACTTCAGTCTGTAGAGTTGCAGGTAAACTCAGCCTTAGCGGCAGTACCTTTGCATAGTGGATCAACAAGTTCAAGTCCTCACATGCAAAAGAGGACCATCAGAATACCAACCGTTCGTTAGTGCTTTGATGGCCACTTATTGTTCCCAGAGGGCTGAGTCGTGCTCCCAATAACAGCGTTGTAATGCCCCATTTCCACTGCCCTTGTCTCCCCTGCACCACTCCACGCACCCCCAGGCTGAACTAATAAATAAGGCCCAGCTTCTCTCCGCCTGAACAGGACCGCCACGTGGGCTCCACGCCACAGCGGCTGCCCTCTGCGGGGGAGGGAAGGCTGTCGTTGCAGCTGCAGCAGTGGTTGTTCTACCCTCTACCGCACACAAACAACAACGGTTCCATCAGCGGCCACGAAGAACTTCTTGAACAACACACTCTTTAGAGAAAAAATTTAACAGTTTTCTGTGTATCCAGTGAATCCATTGCTTCCCTCTCCATATTGCCGAGTTGTCAAATGGTGTGGAAAAGGGGCATAAGAGGGGGACAACGGGACCAGGAGGCCTCCATCCCTGTTTAACGATGGGCGGTTTCTCTTCCCAAAAATTGCTCCCTTTACTCCTCTCCCAAACCAATGTTCCTCTCTATCCAGGATGAGAACATCTTCATCCCTGAAAGAGTGACCGCTGGCCTGCAGATGAGTGTAAACCGCAGAATCTCGGCCTGTGCTGGCCCGTCCTTTTGGCCCGCGGCTGCTTTATTTTCAAGACCTATAACTGGTCACAGTCCTCCTGGCACTTAACAGCATACACAACATTGCTCTGATTGTTCCGGGGGACCGCATCTTTGGCGTGAACAAGTCTTTAGCCCAATGTGTTTTGAGCTTTGAAATTCACTGGGGAGTTATGCTTAGAAAATAAAAGTCTCAGTTTCTCGGAAACTCCTGCAACGTAGGAGATGACAACTGGTCTGGGGTTCTTCTTTTTACCCGATGGCTGGAGTCCTGTTGGGGTTTCTTGCCTGCTTTGGGGAAAGCCCAGTTGCATTAACCATATTGTGTTGTGTGTGATTTCTCCTTCTCCCTGGCTCCTGAGTTTGTGGGGACGTCTGTGAGTCCTGGCGACTCCTAATTTGTGTTCCAGTGGGTGATGAGAGTCAACCGCAAGTTTTCTGTTTAAAGTTCTCTCCTTTCATGTACTTTTGACACGATGTAAAACTACCACGGAAAGAAAAACAGGTAAATGTCAAACTACTTTACTGTAGATCATTGTTTCCCTACCCTGGACTTCAGGGCCCACAGCTCTTCATCTCTGCTTGAGCACACCTACATTCAAATTACCCCTAAACACGCCATCAAGTACTTCAGTCTCCAGTTACTCACCCAATCATTTCAGTTAGGTGTGTGGCAGCAGGAGACCACCTACAACATGCAGGACTCTGGCCCTTAAGGACCCTGGCTGGGAGCACCCTGCTGTAGATTCACTGTGAAGATGGCTGTTAATCAGAATCTGTCAATTTTCAGCTTCAAGATTGTTGACTGGCGGCTAAGAAAACAAAAAATCCGACACTACATTAAGAGCTAATAGCACCGAGAACAACACTCTACTGTGGATATGGTAACTGTGGAGTGAAGGGTCAAAGTTAGCTTTTTTCAGTGGTGTTAAAAAAGAAATCAGATGAGGCACATATGTAACAAAGGAAACCGGACTTTATCTGACGTGTTGAGACACGGGCCACATCCACACGAAGCTGAACAAGGCCGAATTAAGATATCCGCACAGAAAAGTTTGAGTGTAATGAAGAGACTGCCTGAAGCCCACCAAGCCATAATAGGCATTGTAAAACGTATGCCAGCCCAGTGGGGGCTGTAGGAAGAACAAGAAAAAGAATGGCGACTGCAGAAAAGAAGCTTTTATTTGGACCGACGATGAGATGGAACTTCTCCACCGAGCTACACTTGACTACAAGACCAGGAAAGAACAAACCAGTGGGCTGAAAAGCCTGCAGCACATCTGCAACTATGCAGATCACCACGGTTGTTGTTAGCAAGGCAGTGCATGTGTGTTAAAGGAGGGCCGTGGTCTACATAGGCTCACATGCGCAAACGCTGGTTCTAGACACAGTTGGTTCCGCGGCCGCCTCGTTGTGACGGGACCCCCTAACCAACGAAGAAGCTTGTCGTACACACCCAGACCCAGCTTCGTGTGGATGGGGCCAAAGTTGTGCTTTATTCAGCCTGCGGCACGGCGAGAGAGAGAACAGCGTTCAGCAGATAACAGGAAGGCTGAACAGAACACAGCAGGAAGGCTTTGTTTTATCCTTTTGAGTTTCTAACATCTGGCTGTTGTGGGACATGATGGACTTGGAAGTGCTGGAAGTTTTTTAGTAATATGAGGGTGATGGAAAGGATCTACATCCTCTATAATATGCCCAGACAAAGCGCTGTTTTTGTAACTGCTAATATAAGATGCTGAAAATAGTTTAAAATGTCAATGGCATATCATTTCTTCGTTGTTACTAGAACAATAGTAAAGCCCTGTTTTACAGCAACTGCCCTCTCCTAATATAAAAAAAATGGGATTTTCAGATGATGAGTGGAGAGGGAAAACTCTTTATATTCATTTTAAACATCCCATACCATAAAACTGAGTTCTTTCAAATAAAAAGAGATTTAGACCAGACACACACGCTCTAGTGTAACTCTCTCATAGCACATCTAAATTCTGTCAGATAGGTCCAGAGCAGAAGAACAAACAGAAACCACAGCAGGAAACCTCACTGAGAACTCTTCACCCCCATCCGGTCAGGTCAACATAAAGCTCTGCCGCGGATCTCTGAGAACAATCCCCAAAAGTTAGGTTCCCAGCTGTTGTCCTGTCCTCTGTGCGCACATGGCTGGCAGTCAGCAAGCTTTTTCCAGCACTGCGCCTTGCATATGAAACAGGACATGGCCCTCTATCCCCTGTGGGAGTTCACTTCCTCTGAGCCTCGACCAGCACGGACCCCTCCTCCCTCTTGAAACAAGCGGCCCCTTCAGCTGGAGGCCAGATATCCCGAGCAGCAGCAGCGAGGGGGGGTAGGAACTGCTCTGGAAGCAAAACTGGAAGTTTTAGCGTCTGAATGTTTAAAAGCGTCTCTGCAGCTGTAAATGCATCAACCACAAACAGCACCTATCTGGAGGAGCAAACAGCTCGATGCCGCCGCATACGTCGGCTTCAGTTTCAGCCTGGTTTTCTTTTTACAGCCATGTCCAGGACAAACACATGGTGACAGCCTGCAAGAATGTGCTGGGTGTCAGCAGAATCGCACCACACATGCCGAGCGCAAACTTTGTTTTATTGTTCTTGCTGAATTCCTGAGCCACTTCTGTCCCAAGACACAGCTTCTCACAGCTTCTGACAGACAACGGCTCATTGCATAAGGAGGAATCGAGATTTCCCTTAAAGATTGCAGCAGTAAACGGCAGAGTCACGCTTGGCTGGAAGGGCGTGCACACATCTGAGGCCGGTCGTGGGGTTTTGTGTAACATTGTGTTTAATGCTGAGAGGGAGCGGCAGGTGAGGAATGTAAGCACAGACATCCTAATGAACATGCAACAGTCTTCTCAAAGGAGGCCCGTCTACTGCCAGAACTGAAGGCACCGTCTAAAACATAAACTAAGTCTGCAAAGGGAGGAAAACCACGGCAACGTGCTCAGGCTGCAGTGCATGCCTCCTCTCTCCTCCCGTATCTTCTCCAAACAGGCGGCCTGCGGAGAAATCACTTCATCTTGAGGGCGAATTATAAAGTTAGAAACATGCTAAATCTGCAGCCACAATTCTTATCTAAACATCCTGATGTGGAAAGCCACTGATTACGCGCACCACCCACATGTGCACCAGCCAGAAACCAAAAGCCAGGGCCTGGCAGGGCAGCAGTACGGAGGAGAGCTCCACACCCAGCACAACAAAACTCATTTCAACAAGTCAACACCCCGGCGCATTCTGCTGCTGCGTACAGCAGCGTGCATCCTCTCAGATAAGAGGCAAAGAATGAAAAGCTGATTCCCCCTCGGAACCCAAACGTGGAGGCATAGCTAAGGAGAAAAAGTGCTGTTTTGTTGGGGAGGTTTTTTTTTTTTTTACAAACAAATACTCTGATTCAGACATGCTCACGCCTCAAACTGAAGCTTTCAAAAGAGCGTCTGCAAGGAGGGAAGTGTGGCAATATCACTTCCTGCGTCTGTCTGCATACGAGACTGCTGCTCGCACTTCTGTAACAGCCTCGTTAATATTCACAGAGACGCCCGACCCGGCCCGGCCCGGCCGCTGACCTCACAGCGCCTTTGCTCCCAAGGCGGCAAGATGTGCCGCATCCATGAGCCGCAGCCAGACCGCCGGGCCCGCTGAATGTTGACCAGAGGGGAACCGCAGCCCGCATTTACTCCCTCATTAGTAGTTCCTCTGAAACAGGAGGGGGAAATGAGGAGCGGGATTAAAAAGCAAGACAGAGGAGACTTAAACAAGTTTACCGTTCCCTGCCGGCACTTTTAAAAAACACAAGAGGCTCCCTGAGAGGGGAGGTCTGCGAGGTGTGCCCACTTGAGCCCGGATCCCTACGTGTGGGCCAATAGGCCTGGATTCACCAGGCATTGCAGGACTGCCACTCTTCAGCATTTCAAGGGCTTTCACTGATTCCTCTTTCTTCTGGGAGTGTGACTGAAAAAAGCCCAGGTGGAGGAGAACTGCTGGTAAACACTTTCTGAGCTCCGTCGACAAGAGGACCGCATTCAATCAGACGGGAGGGAAAGTAAGCTAGAAGGTGAAGGGGAGAGGGGCAGCATGTCGGAGGTGGGGATGGGTGGTCCGGTCTGTTTGCTGAATGCTCCCCTTTGTTGCGATCATATTATGTTTCCACCACAATACTTCTAACCCTGCTTCATCAGCTCCATTGATGTGTAACAGTTCATGCAAATGGCCACACTAGCCTTTTTTTTTTTCACTGAGGGGTGGGTGTGGGGGTGGGACCAGTTTTACATCAACCCACCACTCCCTACAAAACTCCTCCTCAGGATTTCAACCAGTCACATCTCACCGTGGCTAACCCTAACCCTAGGCATGCAGAGCCAAAGCATCCAAAGTCTGAAGATAAAATAAGCACCTTCACAGAGAAAAAGACACGATTTCAGCTAAAGACCTGTAGAAAAGGATTAAAAATTTTGCTTCATAGCAGGCAGATAATCATCAGCTCCACATGAGTGGATCTCAAAGTTTTTTCAAGCTGATGGTGTAATCCTGGGAGGAGACAAACCATTCAGATGAACATCTGATTCCACCTTTAATCCCCCCTCCCTCCTCCCATGTTTACGCTCCCCCACTGGGCCATTTGTTTCTAGATGAGACTGTATTTACTGTACAGGCCAATAAAGTGGGCTTTAAGAGGACTTTCACGATCCAAATAATGACTTTATTGCCACCAGAGGAGTATTGTTGTCACTACTGGATGAGGCCCAATTAGCGGCAATATGGCAATGATTGCCAAATACTGAGGGGTTGCTCCAAGTGGGGGGAAGCTGGAGGAGGGAGGGACCTAATAGCCATTAGCAAACATGGATTGGAAAGAATTTAACTTTAGGAACAGGAAACATTTTCTACTGGAAATATTAGAGCCAGAGCGAGGACCCAAAACCATTGCAAGGATTCCTTCCTCTGGGTGGAAATCCAGGAGATAAAGCATGCACGTGAAGCAGAACAATCCCCAGATGGCAGGTCTGCAGGGCTGCGTCTCCAGGAGCAGAGCCTCAGCAGAGGAATGGAACAAGCATCCACAGAACTCACCCTGGATGACGCTTTCCTCTTGTACTTGTTGGCGAAGTCAAATTTCTCTTTGATCTCGTCCAGGAGTTGCTCCAGGCGCGCCTTCTCCTCTTTGCCCATGTAATCCTGACCCAGGAGGATGTACGCCCTCCAGTTGGCCGAGTCAAAGCCCCAGTGGCAAGTCCTGTTCTCCTGCGCCTTGTGGCTGTGCACCACGAACTTGTGGGTCGGGTACAAGAGTCTGCAGTCCATGCACTGGATGCACGCTGCGTTGGGGCTGCTGTACAGCTCCGGCACGAACAAGCCCTTGCACTTGCCGAAGCACTCGTGGTAGATCTTGAAGCTGCGGTCGGTGAGCTGCAGCTCCAGGGAGCCGGTGCCGAGCTCCTTCTTGCAGCGCGGCGGGTATGCGCCTCCGTAGATCAGGGCGTTGCAGAGCCGCTCGGCGTCCGTCTTGGTGATGAGGCCGCAGGACGGCGCGGAGAAGGGCAGGATCCCCATGACTTTGAGGATCTCCAGCTGGTCCGCCGTGCACCGGGAGCAGTAGATGTGCAGCTCGTCGCACACAGAGTTGATCTGCTGCAGGGTGAAGTCCCGCAGCACCGTGTTGAGGATCTGCGGCAGGCACAGGCGCTTCTCCCCCCCGACCACGAAGCACGAGATCGTCTCGCCCTCCAGCACCGTCTCGCACCTCTCCGTGGAGCGGTCGGACGGGATGAACAGCGGGCCTGGCATTACGGGCGGCGGCAGATGCTGCAGGACCGGCTCGGGCTCTTTCCCGTCCTTCTTGAAGAGGAGCTCATGCTGCCACCGCGCAGAGAAAGCCGCCGGTCCGCCCAAGGAGTTTATTGCGCTGAGGTGAAACTGCTTCAGAGTTTGTTGCAGTCCAGGATGAGGCTGGAAGCTCTGCCGACTTACAGTCTCCATGTTTTTCCTCCAACTTTGGAAGCGTAAATCCTTCTCTCTGAACGGGAATCGCGCGTATCAATCCGTTCCCCAACCTGGTAAATCCACGGTGTCCCAGAACTGACTAAACCTGCGAAGAGCTTCATCAAACATCCAGCGTCTGTAGTTTCTAAAGACCCAGCAGAGTTTTCACAGTTCTACTCCTGCTCAGTGAACCTCGGCCAGCCGCTTCCCGTAGCAGGTCGCCGACTGTCCATTTCCAAAAATAGAGAACAGAGATGGCTGTCTTAAACTCCACAGGGGCAGAAAGTTCCGTTCGTCGACTTCCAAACCAAAAGTAGAAGAAACAGAAGCGATGAAAAGCTCGGCAAGAAAAAAATCCTTATTCTAGGTTTCTTTCCGCTGTCGAGGACAACAGAGATCCGCTCAGTCTGCCCCCGCAGTTCACTCTGACTGGATGGAGATGAGAAGTCTGAAGCAGCCCGCCGTGCCCGTCCGCGCGCGCGCGCTCCCTCTCTCCCTGCTCGCGTCTCTGCCTCGCGCTGTCTAGCTCTCTCTCTCACGCCCCCCTCCTCGGTGTTTGTGTGTCTGGCTCAGTTATTGAATCCCAGCCAGGAATGCGAGTGACTCTGCAGGCAGGCCGGGCTCTTCCAGGAACGAGCCGTCACCCCCCCCCCCCCAACACACACACACGCACACACACACACACACACACACACACACACACACACACACACACGCACGCGCACAACGTGCACCGTCCAACGCGCACACGTACGCGGAAAGCCTGTACGGGCTGCTAAACAGATATTGAAGCAAGGAAAGAAGGGAGGAAAGCTAGATGACTGATGGTGATTTCAAGAGATGTGGGGAAAGAAGTTCAAGATCCGAAGTAAAATAAGAGATTTAAAATAGATTTCTGTGTTTTTTTACAACAAATGCAACGTTTTTAAGTGTGAAACTTTGTTTTAAGTAAACGAGGAGACCTTGAACGTGAACCAAACCAAGAATATAACTACCAATCACCAAACACCGCGGACCTATCTGGAGTTAGGCAGCAGCCTGCATGGTTGGCCATTGGCCGTAGAGAATGGATGGATGTTTCACACAGTCACCAGCGCATTATTTGTTTATTCATCACTGATGATTTAACGCATAAAAGCAGAAGATAAAATAAACCACAGCCAGATGTGCAACTCCTGTTTCCTCCTGTCTCACAAGACAACACCCATCCTCTTTTGGTTGTTTTCTCTCTGAGCCAAGTAAGCTTCAACTCTCCTGTTCACTTGCATTCAGGGCCCCTGAGATGGGTAGCCTACATAAATAAACCCAGATTACATTTTTCATCTTAGGTTTCCTGCAGAGTATTATTATAAAGCTGTAAAGCATTGCAGTGATGTTTGTTGAGCATGCAAATGAAAATAGCAGAGCACTGCTTCATAGCAGAGATCTGATATGTATTTCAACAAGGTTTTGTATTATTTCTTTTTATTACAACATTTCTCATGGTAGTTTTGACGTCTGTCTACTGCTTTTTCAAAAGTGCTTTCTTCAGAGTATCACTTAAAGGTGCATAACCATGTTATTTTACATTTTTTAACTTTATACCTCAGTAACTCACTCTGGTTGCATACAAAGTTTTTGTGAAAGATTATCATGTCCGGCATGCATATTAGTTATTATTTGGGGTTTTACATTGTTTTTGCTTAATTTGTTAGTAAATAAAGCCTTTGTGTATATCTATAATAACAATGGAAGTACAACAATGCGCATGTGCAGCAGGGGATAAACCAGTAAGCAGCTAACGGCTATTAGCATCTTCCCAGCAAACTGTGGAAACAATGAAGAAAGGTCCAAGATCCAGTGAAAAAAATGCAAAAATATATAATTCCAAGAGGGAAAAGACTGGAATAGTGCTGGGAATACGGTATGAATGTTGGTGTTCACTGAAGCGGAAGCCAAAACTGCCGAGGCTCAGATGTGACCGCAGAGTTGATTGATGTGCGTAAACGTCCTTATTTATACTGTAATAATAGTAATAGCAATGCACTTCTTAGCCTCTACAGTCTTAAGTACAAAAAACATTATAAAAAGATCAATTGATTGATTGGTTCTTACATTGATGCTATCCCTGTTTCCGTTTATGAACGGGAAATTTATTTCTCTGTATTTTGATATGAGGCTCTTAGAGTTGCTGTTTGGGGTTATTTAATTATTAACAACTGGTCTTTGATCATGCCGAGCTGCTGCTTTACGACGAGGCATTTCAGAGGGGTCAGACTTGGTCCGGCATTATTTCATTTTGATTTATTGGTCGCCATATGGTTTTCTGATAATTCTGCGGTACTGCCGGTAGATGGCGCCTCGTCTGTTTGAATCTGTTCATCGCGCCCCATGAGGTGGTTATTTTTAGGCTTGAAAAATGACGATTAAAAAAGTATCTGGACGGACGCTTGGAGTATATCGCCTTACTTTATTTGTTGGTATTCAATTCAATTCAGTTTTATTTATATAGCGCCAATTCATTAAAACATGTCATCTCAAGGCACTTTCCAAAGTCAAATTCAATCAGATTATACAGATTGGGTCAGATTATACAGATTGGTCAAAAAAATGTCCTATATAAGGGAACCCAGTTGATTGCATCAAAGTCTTGACAAGCAGCATTCACTCCTCCTGAAGAAGCATAGAGCCACAGGGAGAGTTGTCTGCATTGTCCGTGGCTTTGCTGCAATCCCTCATACTGACCAAGCATGAAGCGACAGTGGAAAGAAAAACTCCCCATTAACAGGAAGGAAAAACCTCCAGCAGAACCAGGCTCAGTATGAACGGTCATCTGCCTCGACCGACTGGGGGTTAGAGAAGACAGAGCAGAGACACAACAAACATAGACAAATATTTATATAGACGTATAGACATATAATGTGGCTATAGACCTTTAAAACAGGTCCAGCCCAACATATGGTGAACTTTGCAACTGAAATCTCATTGGTTGAGTTCAACACAGCTTTAAAGTTAACTGAGAAATCTTTTAGAGTTAATCTATGAATTTCACAAACCTTTGTCTGAGCTTAGAATTTTTTTTACACACAGTAGCTCTACATAAATCCATCCATCCATCCATCCATCCATCCATCCATCCATCCATCGTCTTCCGCTTATACGGAGGTCGGGTCGCGGGGGTAGCAGCTTCAGTAGGGAGGCCCAGACGTCCCTCTCCCCAGCAACTTGGGCCAGCTCCTCCGGGGGAATCCCAGGCCAGCCGAGAGACATAGTCCCTCCAGCATGTCCTGGGTCTTCCCCTGGGCCTCCTCCCAGTGGGACGTGCCCGGAACACCTCACCAGGGAGGCGTCCAGGAGGCATTTTAACCAGATGCCCGAGCCACATCAACTGGCTCCTCTCGACGTGGAGGAGCAGCGGCTCTACTCTGAGTCCTCCCCGGATGACTGAGCTCCTCACCCTATCTCTAAGGGAGACCCCAGACACACTGCGGAGAAAACTCATTTCGGCCGCTTGTGTCCGGGCCGCTTGTATCCGGGATCTTGTTCTTTCGGTCACGACCCAAAGCTCATGACCATAGATGAGGGTAGGAATGTAGATCAACCGGTAGATCGAGAGCTTCGCCTTTTGGCTCAGCTCTCTCTTCATCACAATGGACCGGTACAGCGCCCGCTTCACAGCAGACGCCGCACCAATCCGCCTGTCGATCTCCCGCTCCATCTTCCCCTCATTCGTGAACAAGACCCCAAGATACTTAAACTCCTCCACTAGAGGCAGCACATCCTCCCCAACCCGAAGGAGGCACTCTACCCTTTTCCGGCTCAAGACCATGGTCTCAGATTTGGAGGCACTGATTCTCATCCCGGCCCCTTCACACTCGGCTGCGAACCGCTCCAGTGAGAGCTGTAGATCATGCCCTGATGAGGCCAACATAAATCAGCAAGTGAAAACCTTTTTTGCCGTGGTTGCTTTGAACATACCATTAACCTTGGCTCCTTCTCTCAGTGTTCGCTCTCCATATGGAAATCTGTTCACTGGATATGACTGTAATTGTTATGGAAAATAAATACAAAAAAATATATAAAAATAAAATTTTATTAAGGGGCACCTTTTATGAAAGGATATTTGTTTATTGAATATTGTGTAACTGATTTAAATGCACAGGTTCTGTCCTGTTGTTATCTTAATTCATTGTTTTCTCACTAATTAGCTCTAAAACAAGACCTTATAAATGCTGATGCAAATAAAAAAGGAAATAAATTAATAAACGGAAATAAACAAAATCCTATAAACAACAAAACAAGGACTAAATAAAGGCAAGAGGTGATTTAAACTCTGGACATGTGAGCAGTGCTTCCAAGGGCAACCATACAAACACTACCACCTATAGACAGCTTAGAGAGTCATGTTTGTGGACAGGGTACCTGGAGGACCTAGATATATAAACTCCATCCAGAAAGACCCCAGACTGGGATTGGAACCCAAGACCTTCTTGCTGCAAGGCAACAGTGCTACCAACTGTGCAGCTTTGTGTGTTTGTTAGTGTTTTAAATACAAGACAATGTCAACAAAAATGGCTGATCAGTGCTTAGTGTGGTTTTGATTGAGACTTTATTTGACTTTTCTAAGAGGAATTCCTATCTTTCTAAATGTGTAAAGGTTTAGCTCTTTGTATGCTGTTGAGTATTTAATCATGTTTCAGATTAAGCTATTGAAAAAGAAAAACTGTTCACAATCTAAGTTATCAATTGTGTGTTAATGAAAAGCCAAACATAAAGGAATAGTAAAATAAAATCCTGATGTGTAATTTAAACCACAAGAGCTGGGGGTTGGGTCCATGTGTGGAGGGCAAGTTCAACTCCTGGAGAATTCTAGTGGTTTCTGCTCCTTTAGCGCCCCCTGTCCAAATCTAGCTGCAACTGCATCGTGAGATGTAGGCCATGAGTTGAAAGCAGTGCTTAAATGCGTTCTAATAGCTCCTTTCAAACACATATACAACATAATTGGCTTTAAAGAGCAAAGCAAGGAAACATATGCGGGTGCATAATGATAATAACAATTATTATTATTTAAAGAAAAAAAAATAAACCTGGTTAAGTGTTTTTTTAACCAATATTTCAGCTTTTAGTAGCATAAAATGCCTCCACGTGCTGACTAGCCATTGGTTTTATGAGGAAAACTAAAATATTTGCAAATCAAAATCTTCATGCTTTCTATTTTTCTATTATACCTCACAGAATGTCTTTGGGTTTAGGTTTTTGTCTTTGGGTTATCCATCCATCCATATATATATATATATATATATATGGATGGATGGATATATATATATATATATATATATATATATATATATATATATATATATATATATATATATATATATATCCATCCATCCAGACCGATGATCGTCAGGATGCAGAGGTATGCGGCGAAAGAGGCTATTTTACGAATAGCGAAGCAAAAAAGGGTCCTACAATTCAAAGGGATGAATGTAAAGATTGTTCCAGATTTAACCGCGGAAGTGTCGAAGAGAAGAGCGCAATTCAAAGATCTGAGAATGAAACTACATCAAGAAAATACTTTCAAGATCAGAAATCTCTCCGGGTACTCTTCCCTCAGTCCAAAAAACATGACTGTTAGGTTAACTGGTCTCTCTAAATTCTCCTTAGGTGTGAGTGTGTGTGTGAATGGTTGTTTGTCCTGTCTGTCTCTGTGTTGCCCTGCGATAGACTGGCGGACCTGTCCAGGGTGTACCTTGCCCATTGACAGCTGGCCCCACAAGGGACAAGCGTTTCGGAAAATGGATGGATGCTAAAATGCAGTGTGCGGTGTAAAAAACACTACCACTTCTCAAAACCCTGAACCCATCATCCCCCCAGGATGGATGGTTGTGGCAGCTTTACACTGTGGAGATATTTCTTTCTGCAGAAACAGAAAAGCTTGCTAGTGTTTAGGAGAAGATGGATAGAGCTAAATCCAGAACAATCCTGGCAGAAAATGTCATAGTTTTAGGTGCTGGACCAAACTGCAGACAAGAGCTTGGCAGTTGCATGATGAATGGTGAAAATTTAAGAACTAACCAAGGCTTACAATGATGACCAAGATACAGAAATCAGGAACACAGCAAGGATGGCCAGAAAAGGGTTGGTAGATGGAGGACCTATCAATGACTGTGGCAGAGCTGGCGGAAGGGAGGAGCATCAGCTGAACCAAATAAACACAGGTGAACTGAGTAAAGGCAATTCGCCTGAAGGAGAAGGAAGACAATGAACTGGCTGGGGCAGGAGGGTAATAGAATCTAGCAGATAACATGAGAATGGCCAGACACGAGGAAAAAAACCTAACTAAACTTAGAAACAGCAGGATGGAGATAAAGATCTAACAGAACTACTGACATAATAAAGAACAGAAGCTAACTAAAACAGGAACCAAATCTAACAGTTACAAGAATGCACGGAAAACTAAACTTAAGGACAGAAACAAACCAAAAGGTATGAAACATAAACAACGACACGTTCAAAGCCAGTATCATAAGGCCCTCCTCTTCTTACAATTACAAGAAACAAGTATGCTCTATAGATATACATGTTTGTAGAAAAGGTCTGTTTAAAAAAAAATGAAATTGAATTGCTTTTTTATTGAGAGGAATATTTTTATTTGAATAAAAAGTTAGCCAGAGAATAGCTTGTTGAGTTGAACATCAATCTTTGTTACATAAAGTGCAGCTAATAAACAAGGCTATGTAATAAACAGTTTGATTAGTACTTAATTAAATAACAAAATTCCTGAACGTTTCTGGTAATTAAAGCTATATTTGGTAATCCTGTTCAGAAACACTTTTTGTTATACTGGGTAAAATCATCCTTCCATCCTGAAAGTAGTTAATACATTATGTATTCACAAAAGGGGGTTAAAAATCGTTCTCTGTGGGACCTTTGCCGATCAGTCCAAAGGGCATGGATTTGTCAGAGTTTTGTTCCTGCTCTCACCCATAGACATTATATACTCACCCCCAACCCCCTTCCTTTATACCTCAAGTTCCGGGGGAATCGTCTGATCTATTGGTGCCACATGCCAATCATTCTGACGTGCTCATGTATCTGCAGTGTCCCTGCTCGTTCCTTCATAATTTCCAGTTGCTGGCTGCGCATCTGCACTTCTAGTGTTTATGTATCCAGTTAGCTTAGCGGCTAGGTTAGCAGTTAGCTTAACAGTTAGCCATTCATTGTAGCTCCGCTATTCTCACTGTATACTTTGAACATTGACGAGGCGGCCTCTTGTTCTTCCTGTCTCATTCACTTAAGCCCGCCTCACCAGGTTCATAGATTCGGCAGCAAAGGAAGAAAACAATTATCAGAGACAAAACACTCAGAATATACATATATTTATTACAACTGGAATTCCAAGGAGAGACACACACTTACAACTTTATCCTAAAGCGTCATGTAGTAAACCACGGAGTCTGCCCTCCCATGTCGGCTGCACACGCGTGTCTGCTGAACCGTCCTAGCGCACATCTATTCATAGCTCGGCCCCTCATTGTGTACGTGACTGAATGATGTCGGGAGGCTACATACACACTCATTCCTATCTGTGCTTGTGTTCTCACAAACGAAACACATCCGCATTCCAGTGTCAACTAAGGTGCTGGGTTCTTCATACAGTTCACCAGGTGTTTCTAGGAGTCTACCAAGATAAACATTGAAGAACAATACAAAGCTTTTAAACCATAAACCTTCTTGAAGGTTACCCACCATAGAACCTCATTTTACTCTTACTTGCCCTGTATCCCACAAGAAGGTTGGGTGAATTTATAGCTTTGAGTGACCCTGCAGACTCCATTCTATGTAGACTCCAGGCCACAAAGTTAGCAAAGTTAACAATAGTATTTAAAACTTAGGTAACTCTTACTGCTTTAAGAAAAATACATGATTAATACAAAAACTGATTATATATTTCCATAACAACATGGATGAGAGTCGCAAGAAGCAAACCACATTCATGTTTATGAGAAGAAGAGGAAGGCCTCAGTAGAAAGAAACAACACCAGAGTGGATTTGGGAGATTTTCTTCATGTGAACACCCTGAAGAGCAGAAGAGCAAGATAAGATGATTTGCGCATACGCAGTTATTCAAAAAGAGACTTGGCTAAGCTTCCGGAAAAATCGACGACTCTAGCCTTAAGCAATAAACTAATAAACTCTGATCCAACTGATAAACGGAAATTATCTCACTGATCAGTAAAAAACAAACACTAAAGTAGTCATCTTTTTACAAATATTGGGTGCACTTGAAAAATATATACTTCTTCAGAGGATAAAACTGCAAATACTACAGAAATAAAATTAAATAATAAGTATAATATAATAGTAAAATATTGATTGGTGCTTGACAGTCCCCAGGAACACTGTCCTCTTTTTGAGAAGATAATGAAGGAGGCTTGCCAGCTCTGTGAAATTTGGGACAAACTGGCAGTAATAGTTACATAATAGTTAGCTCTTGTAGGTTACTGAGGGGGTTCCACTGTTGTACGTCTCTAATGAGGACTGGATTTGGTCTTATTCCTTCACCACCCACAATGTGGCCAGGAAGAGAACTTCTTTCTGAAGCAGATGACAGTTTGATGGCTTTAACTTTAAACCACGATCTTGGAACCTCTGAAAAACCTGCGGTTCAAAACCTGCAATTCAAAACCTGCGATTCAAACTTTGGTTCACTCCATTGCTGATTACAATGACATCATCCAGGTAGATCAAAAGGGTTTCCCACTGTAGGCCTCTGAGGACTAGCTCCATTGCTCTCTGAAACATATTCGGTGCATTACAGAGTCCAAATGGCATTCGATGTATTCATAAAGGCCCCATTTAGTTATAAATGCCATCTTTTCACAATCTTTGCTATTCACTGCAATTTGGCAGTAGCCCGACTGAAGATTGAGGGTGGAGAATATGGTAGCTCCACCAACAACAGCAAGGCGTTCTTTAGTCTGCTGCAGTGGATAGAAATCCTTAATAGTCAGGCTGTTCAAACAGCGGTAATTGATGGACCACCTCACTCCTCCATCCTTTTTGCGCACAAGAATCACTGGAGAGGCCCACTCAGATGCTGATGGCTTCCAACATGACCTTAAGGTGTGCTTCCTCTTTACCTTGAAATCCGAGAGGAGTCCTTCTCACAGGCTGGCACACAGGCCTAGCTGATCCAGTGTCAATCTTGTGTGTAACAGCAGTCATGTAGCCAAGGTCAGAGTAATTTTTTGCAAAAATGGATTGGTATGTGTGCAGTACTGAATCAACTGCCGTTGTCCCTCACTGTGAGAGCCTCACTTGTAGAAGCAACCAGGCTTCGAAAGTGTTCAGGGATATCAAAGATTGTTGCTACTCTTCCAACCACTAGTGGTGGTGCACTCTTTTCTATATATAGAGTCTCTTTTGGCTCTCGGTGAAGGCAGACGCTTTCTGCTCCTCTCCTCCCATATACTTCCTGCTTATACTCTTGTCTTATGCCGCTTTGTAACTCTTTCAGAGGCTTTTTCTGCAAATCATACGAATTGTGAGCTATGGATCTGGTCAGCTGGTTGTTCAATGCAATTGATCAAATTTTCTCAACAAGAAGATAGGGCAAAAGAGACCTGTTATATCGACAAATTTTGAAAATCTCAGCAGCTGTTCTGGCAATGGAGAAGCTGCTGGGAATGTGTGATGGATTAAATCAAGCTGTGCACACCCAGACTCAGATGCTTTGTAAACAAAACTGCAAGTTTTGGTCTGAACACAATGGTGAATGGACTTGTGTCTGTACTTGTCCTGTTAGATCTCAGTGCTGCATTTGACACAGTTGATCACAATATTCTCCTACAAAGACTTGAGCATACTGTAGGGATTAAGGGGAAAGCATTAGGCTGGTTTAAATCTTATCTGTCGGACAGATTTCAGTTTGTTCATGTTAATAATAAATCTTCCTCAAACTCTAGGGTCACCTCTGGAGTACCACAGGGTTCAGTCCTTGGACCAATTCTCTTTACTATATATATGCTTCCGATTGGCAAAATTGGCAGCATGGGATTAATTTCCACTGTTATGCTGATGACACTCAGCTATATTTATCCATAAATCCTGAAGAATCCAATCAATTACTTCGACTGCAGTCATGTCTTGATGACATCAAAAGCTGGATGACTTTAAATTTCCTGCACTTAAATTCTGAAAAGACAGAAGTTGTAATCTTTGGACCAGAGTCCTCAAAAAATAAACTTCTTAATCAATCACTTAATCTGGATGACATTAACTTGGCCTCTGGTAATAAAGTAAAAAATCTTGGTGTTATTTTCGACCAAGACATGTCATTTAAATCCCATATTAAACAGGTTTCCAGAGTTTCCTTTTTTCACCTCAGGAATATCACCAAAATTAGAAACATTCTGTCCAGGGGTGATCTGAAAAACTAGTCCATGCATTTGTTACTTCAAGGCTGGACTATTGTAATTCTTTACTATCAGGAAGTCCACAAAATGCAGTTCAAAGTCTTCAGCTGATCCAAAATGCTGCAGCAAGAGTTCTGATGAAAATCAAAAATAGGGATCATATTTCTCCAATTTTAGCTTCCCTTCATTGGCTTCCTGTTAAATCAAGTATAGAATTTAAAATTCTCTTTCTCATGTATAAAGCCCTTAATAATCAAGTTCCATCATATATCAGAGCTCTGATTACCCCGTATGTTCCTAACAGAGCACTTCGCTCTCAGACTGCAGCTCTGCTGGTGGTTCCTAGAGTCTCTAAAAGTAGAATGGGAGGCAGATCCTTTAGCTATCAGGCTCCTCTCCTGTGGAACCAACTCCCAGTTTTGGTCTGTGAGGCAGACACCCTGTCTACTTTTAAGACAAATCTTAAAACTTTCCTTTTTGACAAAGCTTATAGTTAGAGTGGCTCATGTTACCCTGAGCTACCTCTATAGTTATGCTGCTATAGGCTTAGGCTACCGGAGGACATCAGGGCCTATTTTTCTCACTCTACTGATTTCTACTGTTCTCCAGTCTACTGTTCTCTAGTTTTGCATTGCATTGCATTGAAATGACTGTTGTCATTTCAGCTTTTAACTTTTTGCTCTCTCTCTTTTTTCTTCATAGTAGGTACACCTGGTCTGACGTTTTGTTAACTGTGACATCATCCAGGGAAGACAGATCACCCACTATTACCATCTAATGTAGAACAGATTACTGGATCAATGTGTGCTTCTGTGCTTTTTTGTCTGTCTTGTTGTGTCTCTGCTCTGTCTTCTCTAACCCCCAGTCGGTCGAGGCAGATGACCGTTCACACTGAGCCTGGTTCTGCTGGAGGTTTTCCTTCCCGTTAATGGGGAATTTTTCTTCCCGCTGTCGCTCCATGCTTGCTCAGTATGAGGGATTGCTGCAAAGCCATGGACAATGCAGACGACTCTCCCTGTAGCTCTACGCTTCTCCAGGAGTGAATGCTGCTTGTCGGGACTTTGAAGCAATCAACTGGTTCCCTTATATAGGACATTTTTGATCAATCTGTATAATATGATTGAATTTGACTTTGTAAAGTGCCTCGAGATGACATGTTTCATGAATTGGCGCTATATAAATAAAATTGAATTGAATTGAATTGAATGGAATAAACTTTGGGGAAGTTTTAAGCTTTATTTACAGCAGAAAGACCACAAATTCGGCTGTTTGGAACTTGCCACTGAGACGTACAAGCAAAGACTTTAAAGGCAGATGGAAAATTTCACAGTCAGCCTGAGACAAAACAATTTCCTGCAATCTGAATTCGGCTCTCCATCTCAAACTTTCCTGGATGTTATGCAAACATGAGGCTCTGCCCCCGCCACCCGCCCTTCCAGGACACCTGTGACCTGGAACAGTGCTCTACTGAATTGTCTGATAAATATAAGACCAATGCAGGAGGAGGGAGGGGCTACTGGACAGTCATGGGCTAACAGTGATGCACACACAAACACACGCACATGAACATGGCAATAAATATACCCCCCTTTTACTCACCACTTCCGCTGTGTTGGATGCGCACAGGAGAACTGGACTGGGATGCCTCACCACCCACCCCACACGTGTTATGCTTTATGATGTTGCTTTTTGTGCTGAGGATTTTTCTTGCATTCTCACACTGTAGAGAAACAGTGCGAGAAATGTACTTTTTACCCCTCATCCATCCTAAAGTATTCTTTTCTCTACTATGCAGCGCCTCAATGGCAGCAAGACTTCAGTCACCTTACCCAAGTTTGTCTATCTCTTGGTGGGCTGTACTGAAACGTAATTTGCCCTACGGTGAACAAAAAAGCAATTCAATCAATTCAATATGTCTAGACTCCATGCTTTGCATTGGTTTACATGGGGGTTCAGGATAGGCTTCTATAAGGTATGCTCCTTTTGGTAGGGCTGTCCTCTTAGTCGAGGGATTGCACACCCTGATTGGCACCCTTCTTTTTATTGTGACAACAACAATTCCAGATGTGACGTTGTCTTTAATATTTACAGGTTCTAGCACAGCTGTAACTTCTGGTCTTGGATTCTCAACTTCATCCCACACAATGCATTCAGATGTAGCTGGTATGATTGTGCTTTCTCCAAGAGTTACTCTAGCCACACAGTAATCTGATCCATTATCTCACACGACCTGGAGGGCACAAGATTGCCTCCAATGAAAAACATGCACTTCCCAACCGATAGACTTGGACCCAATATGAAAGGTGACTTTGAGTCCATGTTTAGCTTTCATGCCATCTCCAACTCACACATTCCGTGGATACGTCCGGTGGAGATCTACAGGTGTCGTGTTTCTCTTTAGCATACCTTGGTACAGCTCTTCTTATATCACAGTGGTTTGAGCACCAGCGTCAGCCACAGCTTGTGTTGGAATACCATTTATGGTCAGGGGAATTTATAAACTCTCACCTCTCTTTTTGGTGCAGCCAATCCGCCTGCCCTGCAATTGGGAGTCTGAGTTAGGGACTCTATCTGACTGTATGCCTGCCATAGTTACATGCAGCCACTGGACTAGGTGGTCTAGCACATTCTTTTCTGAAATGTCCTCTTTCCCACATTTAAAACATGTGCCTATTGGTCCATGATTTGAGCTTGGTGTTTGAGAACACCCTCTGTTGGAGTGCACCTGCTGAAGATTTTGCCTTCCTTCTGATTCTAGGTCTTGGGCTCTCCTGGGCTGTTGAGGTCCTGTGTTCATAGACTGGAGACTCTAAACCTGTAGTAAACAAGAGTCTTCATTTGATCCATTAGTCCAGCAAACTTGTCAGCAGTAACATATTGTGGGATTTGGACCCTGTAACAGTGTCCTCACATACGTCTCCTTCATCAACCCAGGAAATGTGTCTTGCTCTGTTCTTTATTTCAGTTTCACGACACACGGTGGTCTGTTCATGGGCCTCCACAAACTTTTGAGCCTAAACAAGGGAGCCTGGGTCACGATTCATGACTTCATAAGCCACCTTTTGGTTTTGTAAGCCTTTGATGAAAGCATCAGTTGCTTGCTGATCCTGCAGATGGAGATCTGGATATGCAAGTGTGATGAGGCATCTCATCTCCTCTGCAAACTCAGCAGATGTCTCCCTTCCTTGTCTGAGTTCTCCAAGCTTCCTCCTTATTGTAGCGTTGAGTGAGTTGTCTACCAGGAGAACGTAGCTGTCCTTTGTGCATTCTGATAGCGAGCAGGCGTACCGCACTGCAGCTCCTGTTAAACATTCCTCCCGTATTTCCTGGCTTGACGTTCAAACGGTATCAGAAAAGAATCCCACTCCTCATCCATTACCAGCCAACAACCCATCTGACTGCTCAATTGCTTTTCCATGATGTCTTACCACTCCATGACATGCCCTCTGAAATAGTCTCCAACAGAGGTCCTCAGTTAATTTCTCAGGTTTGGCGAGACTTCTGACTAATTCTCTATTCCTCTCTCAGGTTACTCCTTGTTCCAGTCTGGCTATACCTAGAACCCGCCTCGGAAAAGATCTCTCACTCCTCAGACAGTCCAGTCCCAAGACTGGTAGCAGACGACTTGTTGGTATTCAAGTCGTCTGCTACCCCTCCAAATCTGTAGGCGTCCCTGGCTTCGACCACCATCAGGCCTATTCACCCCCCATCATGAAAAAACCAACAAGCCATGAGTCACAACTTTGCTCATGTCCATCAACAGCAACCGCTACCCGCCTCACAGCCTCTGCTTCCTCATTTATCGTCCTGCTCGTAAGTCAACCTGTGCCGCTCCATCTTGCCAACCTGCCAGTTGTCAGTGCTCACCTTTTTCCTTTCACTTCTCCACTGTCCACAACCAGAGCCTTCCCAGCTGGCCAAACCCCAGAACCACATCCACTACCCCTTCTTCCCTACCTTCAATAAACGTTTTACATTACACTGTTGTCTCCAAGTTTGTTGCTTCTGGTTCAAACATGGAAAGCATAAACATGGCAGGTGGAGGGTCACCTTCTAGCAAGACGATCACCCTTAACATACAGCCAGAGGTAAAATGGAATGGTTTAGATCAGTATATTCATGTGTTAGGATCCTCTGGTCAAAGTTCAAATCTACATCAATAAATGCATATGTGGTTTGGTGTTTGGGGATGTATAAGCACTGATGTTTAAAGATGCTCTCCACCCAATCTGACAGACCTTGAGCTCTTTTGCAAAGATGATATGCAAAGCTGATAAAGACAGACCCCTTAAGACTTGAAACTTTGACTGCAACAAAATGTATTTCAACAAAGTTTGAGTTTAGAAGGCACACTTTTCAGATACATTTGGAACAGATTTTGAAACCATGTATATTTGCCTTCCATTAATTAATAATTTGTGTGCATATAATAAAATCTCAAGAAAATATACAGAGGTTTTTGGATGTAATGTGAAAAAATGTGGGGAAGTTCAATATGTGTGTTGCTGCAATTTCCACCTACTCTTCTATTTGCAATCATCTTATTGGTGCTAAAATATAAGTTTCTGTCTGTCATACTTTGTTACCTTGGGTATTCTTTGAAGTTATAGCTAAAGAAACAGATTGAGACTTTATACTACTGGCGATCTAATTAAGTTTGTTATGCATTGATATTCTACAGGTGAATTTCCTTTAACAATTGCTGCAGAGGCACCTTCACCTTCCTGGTCACCATGGCAGCAGGGAACAACACAGTATCACTTACAGTGTGTGATGTAACATTTCTTTCCAGGCACCAATAGGATTTTTCCCAGTGTAGCACTGAAGACCACAACCCTGGCCCACCGCTCTGCTTTTGTGTTTTTACCAATGTTTCAAAATGATTGTGCAATATTGTCAGTTTAGGAATTGCCCCATTTCCATTCTCATGTTATGGTGTAGAAGTTCAAAAAAAGGGAGTTATAGCAACATAAACATTATTAAAATCAGCAGATTTTCCCATATTCTGATTTTCCTTTATTTCTATGATGTTCTCTTTTCCTTTCACTCCAGCTTTCCCTTGTCTTTTTCCATTGCATAATTACAGCCGCTCTCCGTTGGTCCCTCTCCTCTGGCCAAAAGCTTAAAAGACTCAGAAAGTCCCCACAGCATTATGACTTCAACTTTCCACTTTACGTGCGTGCTTGCAGGGGGAACAAAGCGCCATCATAACTGTTAGCATTTTTGCATGATGTAACCTGCTTTGCGTTGCAATGAGAAGTAATCCTTGTGAAAGGCTGACATAATTTTGTTATAGCATTAAAAGTAAGAGTTGTGGATTAAGTGATACTGTACAATCAAACTGTCGAACAGAGAAAGCCGCTTTATCCAGTTGTTTCATGCTTTAAGGCATAACTAAATCACAAATCCTTTCAGTGATTGCATTACCATTGCAAAGTTTAGTTTACATGCTGAGCAACACTGCATTCAGATTTTAAAGGTCTGAGTCCAGTTTCTCTAGCATTCCTTCCATGTTAAGGTTGAGAACACACTGGGACTTTAACATCTAAAGTGCAAAACATCTTTAAAGATATTGCCCACATGCAGATTAATAAAATTGTTGATATAGATAGATCATTAGGACAAAATATAGAAATTTACTGCAACAAGCTGTTCTGCAATAGCTCTCCAAGGCAAATCTGTTGCTGCAAGGTCTTTTACTTTTAAATCAAAATATTACATGATTAGGTCCGTCATCATAAGTTTAAAGGTAGGGCTTTTTGAGCTCCAATCACAACAGTAACTTTCTTTATTTGTGCCAATCAGCCCAAATATTTGGAGGTCTCCTGCTTGGCTGTGGCTGCAATGGCTTCTGAGAACATTGGAAACTTAACAGCACATAAAGAATCTACATCGTCTAGTTCAGCACTGAACAGTCAGTGTAACAATGGTTGAGTAGCATACAATCGGCAGTTTATCCTAGAACTACAGCGCTTTGGGTGGTCAGCATGACTGGAAAAGCGCTATATAAGTTCAGTCCACTTACCATTTACCATTTTACACGTATCCTGTATATCAATGACAATGGACATTACAACCCTGCACACTCTGAGGAGCCTTGGACTGCTATACAAGCGAGATCCAGCGGCCATCGAAGCACCAGGAGCTCCCACCAGCACAGGCCACTCCCGGAGGAGACAAAGGGGGTGTGATAGAAAGCTGAAACGTGTAGCGGGGGAGGAATAACGGCTAAGCTAAAAGCTAATCATTGTAGAATGCTGTTTCATCTATCTTGTTCACCAACGTCTGCACCCTGGAGAAAATAGTGGATTACTTGAAGCACGATTTAACAACAAATCGTTAGATGAGAGACTGCTCTGCCATTATTCTAACTGAAACATAGCTAAACTTCTCCATTCCTGATGACACCATTCGCATGGAGAGGCTAACAAACTTTCAATCGGACAGGAGCTGCGGTCTCAGTGGTAAAACTGGGACCGGGGTGTTTGCATTTATATTAACAACAGCTGATGGAACAATGCCAAGAGGGTCTCAAGCTATTGCTCTCCGGATATTGAGTGTTTGACCATTAAATGTAGACCATCACTGCTGTTTACATCCCTCCTAGTGCAAACATTAAGGAGGCTCTGAGTGTGCTCTACCGCTCCACCAGTGACTTGCCCACAGAACCCATATCTAGAGGGTGTTCTCAATGTTGCTGAGGACTTTAATTAGGCCAGTACTTCTCAAAAAGTGGGGCGGGGGGCGGGTCTGATCCCGGTGAACATGCTTTTTTTTGCCGTACTAGAATAAAGTGACACAATGGAAACATATTTAACAGGAATGAAAAGAAAGGCGGAGAGAGACAGTGATAATAACGACAGTCCCCTAAAACCTAAGATGAGGAAATATGACGAAGCATATGTAGCACTTGTCTTCACTGTGACTGAGGTGGGAAACAAGGAAAGTCTGGTGTGTTTTACTGTGTCTAAAAATGTTGGTAGCGGACAGCTTGAAGCAAAATAAATACATTTTAGGCGTCACTTAAAGACAATAACGCTGATAAGCCGCTTGCGTTTTTCAACGAATATAGCCAACTATCATCCCACTTTGTGAACTACTTCAGTAAACCAGCGAGCACTGTTGGCATCATATAAGGTGGCGTACCAAATTGCTTTGTACAAAAAAAAACAAAAAACACACTAGCAGAGGTGTTCATACTGACTGCAGCATTAGACATTGTTTCTGTCTTGCTGGATGATGCAAATGGGGCAAGAATTAAAACTACCTCTCTGTCCAATGATACTGTCGCCCAACGTGTAAATGACATTGCTACTATCTGGGGTAGTAGCTCGGTTTCACTGTCACGGCAACGAGACACTGGAAGAGCGGATCCAGTCAACTCCGTCTCATTTTTAACCAAATAGACATGGAAGTAGAGAGGTTTTACTTTTGTTAAAAAGTGAAAGAGGTATGCTGACACTTTATTGTTCAGTTAGTGGGTTAAAATAGAAAAAAAAACACAACTGTTCTCCCGTTATTGTTTCAACATACCGGGACTGCCTAATATGAAGAGGATCACATCTGTTTAATCTCCATTCACAGCATTTATGCTCAATATTGCATCTTCTAAAGAAGTAAACGGCTCTGTGGTCGGTTCTAGATTTTTGACGAAAATACAATTTGCTCTGATCCGTCACTCATCTCCAGAAATTCTGTTAGCTGCAACCAAAACTCCACCTTCCTGCATGAATGGATCAAATGAGTCAGATCCCAAATGTACAAATTATCACTGAATAAAGTTAAGACCAGGAGTGAAGGTAGTTTTAAGTTCTAGCCAGTATTATTACTCTCCTTTTTAAGAATGGAATACTGCTTTTTTATTATTTTATTAAAGAGTCCAACTCATGCAGAGTGCCTCAAGGCTCCATTCTTGGCCTCTTCCTCTTCTCTCTTTACCTTGTCCCTCAGAAGTCAGTTATAAGAAACCAATGTTTAGCCTTCTCTTTTAGGCAGAAGACGGTCAGACTTTTATGACACTAAAAAGGAAAATAGTTGCTCTGAAAATAAACTTCTCAAAGGCATTGGAGAAATCATGAATGTCAATAAAGTTAATGTTTGGGCGCATTGATGTCTCTAACCTCAGCGTTGAGTCGTTAAGTCAGTATCTGACACATACTGCTACAGACCTGAGTGTAAGACTTGAGAATAATCTTAACTTTGATGCACAGTTAAAATCTGTGGTCCGGTCCAGCCTTTTAAAACTGAGACAGCTGACAAAAAATTTTAATCTATGCTTTAATGACAACTTGCTTAGATTCCTGCACTGCACTTTACTCTGGGCTAAATTAAAACTCTCGGGGCTTGACTGCAGCTGATCTAAAATGCTGCTGCTCTTCTTTTAACTGGTACCAGAAAATAAGAGCACATTTCTCAAATTTTAGCAGCAATTCATTGGCCAGTGGTTCACATTTGGATTGATTCTAAAATTATTTGATGTGCTTTTAAATATCTTCAAAGCCTGGCTTTCCGGTATGTGTCAGACCTAATTCAAATGCACGCTCCCTCTCGTTTGCTCAGGTCTGCAGATAAGTTTTTAATAATCACCCGAAAAACGAGTGCAAAGAGGTAACTGCACTTTCTATGTGGTTGCACAAAACTCTGGATTCAAGTAACTTTACATATCAGGCAGGCTATTTCATTTCTGGGCTTAATGTTCTCTTAAAACAGATCTTTTTTTGGCCTTTAACCCACTTTGAGATGCTAGCTTTTGAAGTATTTATTGTTTGTTGTTGTGGATCTGCATTTTATTTTACATTTTGCTGGCTTTAACTTTTTATTCTGCTCTCAATTACAAATTTTTAGATTGTATAAATAATATTGAGTGGAGAATATTATTAATTTTAAAAAAGGGGAAATATGGTTGTTTAGCAAACAGAAGTTCTTCAAAAACAACTCAACAACAATCTTTTTTTTCCTGACTTCAATAAGAAAATATTGTAGCTGATTATAAAAGGCACAATCTGAATGATCAGATTCATATCCAGGCATTGAAAACACTACCAATTATCATTAATCTATGGGTTTGTTTATCAATGTAGGTCTATAACCTCATTGGTGAATGAGGCTGAATTTCATCAAGCCTATATGGTCCGACATTTTCCCCTCAGCTGCAACACTTGAAGCACACAGAGGTTCACGCTACGTCTTTACGCATGATCCAGCTGCTGATGTTTTCCTTCTTTTCTTTTCTTTTGCTCCATGCACGTCTAGCCTTTTACAGTTTATAACCATAGTCATCACCTTTCACAGTGACAGGTTTCTCATCTCATTCTCCGTCCTGGCCAGACAAATCTCCTCTATGGCTCAGGGCGCTCTAGTGCGTAATTATGCAAGCCGAAGGCTGTGTTTAAAGTTGTTCTCTGAGCAAGTTTTGTTTGTGGTCCGAGCGGACAGAATGATTACTTTCTGCTTCACTTTTAGCCCACTAATAGTCTTAAAGGCGGAATCCAAAGGAAATATAGTACTTTCTATGCATTGCAACCCCAGATTTGATGAGTATTGGTGCAGTTTTTCAAGCTCTGCGCCTCACTGGTTCTTAAGTGATTGTAGAAAAAACAACAACACTTTTTTTTGTAACGTCTAGTACCAGCATAAAATATACTTAATGATACCAGTTTGAGGCGGTGAGGTGGGTGGATTTTTCCCCCATTGGTGCACTGCATGCAAGGGATAAATAGTGTGAAGAAAATGCATAACTAAAGACTGTATGTAATGCCCAGAAATCAGAGGACCCACAATTCAGCCAGACTAAATCAGCTAACGTTAAGAAAGAGTTTATTAAGACAAAAACTGCTGCAGGTTGAATGTGAATGAAGACTCATGTTGGTGGAGAATGTCGCTGATGAAGCTCAATGTGATCCAGAGATCGATCAGAGCAACTTGAATGATCTTACTCGTGGGATCGACAGGTGCACGGTGGCCGACCGACATGCACAGGGTCAGAACTGTGAAAGCTGAGTCAGGCAGGATGATCAGGGGGAATTACCAGAGTCCGAAGTCAGAGAGCAGGTCCAGGGTCAGAGTCAGGTGGTCAGTGATCCAGGGAGAATCCAAAACACAATCGGAGAGCATCAGGAGACAGAAACAGGCAGGCAGGATTCAAAGCGCTGGATAAGACTCACTGGTGGCTCGTAATAATCTGGCAAGGATGAATTGGCTGAGACGGGTATAAGTAAGCAGGTGAACAGGTGACCAAAGTTGAAACTAATTAGTGGCAACAGGTGGAGCTGATCTAGAGAAGCTGGTCTGGAGGTGGACTGAGCTGATTGGGTAGTGGCTGAGAGGTGAACAGGCTAGTGGGAAAAGTCTGATAAAAGCCCCTGGCTCAGAGGGAAGGGAAGGAAGAGGAACAGTAAGTAGCATTGAGGCACTGAAGCACAGCACATATAGTTCAGAAACAATTTGGAATGAATAAAAAAGAAACTTGTAAACTGATTTTGTGGTGTGGTATTTTCTGATCCAATGTGCAGCCATGACTGGCTCTGAATGAAGGCTTTATCTGGCAGCAGCTCTCCCCTCTTGCCTCCTGCATAGCTTAAATTATTTTATCAGTACATAGTACCGGACAAGGGCGTAGGTTTGATTTCAACTATGGTAGGGACACTATTGGTCCTAAGCTTCATTGGTCCAGTAAGGAATAACTGCAGCGCTGTGTGGGCGTTCCTACAGGGGCATGTTTGCTGCAGGCTGTACCAGCAGTTATACCCTTCTCGGCTGTGCCTGCAGTTATACCCTTCTCCATTGGTCTGATGTCATTGGTCCTACACAATATGCATGCTCCTATTTTTTGTGCTTGACTTGAGCGTCGAGGTGTGTTTTGTCTTTCTAAAGAGAAAAGTAGCATTTCTTGCATTTAGTTTTCAAATTAAATATTTAACTCCAAATTAGATGTTTAGTTTACAAACTAAATGTTTACTTTGGAGCTAAATATTTAGCTTGTTAATTAAATATTTAACTTGGAACTGTGACTTATTTATAGATTTATGAATAACAAAAATATGAAAAATGAACCCTGCCTTTTATCTCTTATGATAGGCTAAATATATATTTTGCTGTAAATCTTTCACTGTATAACTTTACAAACGGAACTCCATAGGCCTACCAGCAGGGATGAAAAATATCCAGATAATAATTTACAGAGAGAACAAAGCTAAAAGACGGCTGGTTTTATGTGAGAGCGTATGTTTTATCAAGAGCGACACAAACTAAGGAATTAGAGTTAAAGTTGGCTAACGTAAACATCTCTTAGCTTACCTGTGTCTGCTCTCCTCTTGACGCATCTCCTTGGAGTTTTTAAAAGAACTTTGTTCAAATTTAAAGCTTTTAACCACAGGTGAAGGGATTTCTCATTCTTCAGCTAGAGGTGAAGGAGAGAGGGCGCCTCGCATCCACAGGTCTTGTTCACGGTCGATGATTAAAACACTCCTGCTGTCACGATTTGGGTTTTGTCTTGGTTCAGGTTATCCGTTTTATTAGTTTAGTTTCTGCTTTTGGGTTCTTTCTTCTTTTGGCTTTGGTTTAGACGTGTTGTTCTGTTTAGATTACCTGTTATTTACCTGTCACTTTATTCAGCTCGGTTTGTTCTTCCCTTAGCAATCAGTCAGCTCCTTTGCCTTGATTAGTTCCACCTGCTCACTTATAATTAGTCTTCACTCCTGTTCACCTGCTCACTCCCCTATATAGTCCTGCCACAAACCTCTGGAATCTGCCAGATCATTAACGATTCCACGGTGAGTTTTGTTCCAGCGTTCCTTTCATGATTGACCTGTTGATGCAAACCTGAGAGCCCTTTTGATTCTGAGCCAGCCTGTCCTCTGATCTGTTTTGTCCTGCCCTGTCTGACTGATTGCCTGTTTTGCCTACCCGAATCTGCCTAAGGAATATCCGAGCTTGCTTTATCCCTGTCGGTACTTCTGCCTGATTTTGGATTGCCTTTTTGTGTACCGGATTTTGGACTGCCCTGTTGATCGTTGAGCCTGCCTGTCCCTGTTTTATTATTAAAATCCTGTTTTTGCTTATACCTCGCTTGTTTGGTTGAATTCTGGGTTTGCCTGATTCACGTTCGTAACACCTGCTCCATGTAAACCTTTCCTTTACATCAGTTATTATGACAACCTCTAACTGTACAGACGATCCTTCCTCAAAGTCATAATGATGAGTAATTTGGTACAAAGTAGCTGCATGAGTCGCTTTTCAGCTTGCTAGCCAGTGACATGAAGTGACCGACCAGAAGTCTCGCACAAAAACAACGTCAACTTACTGTCTCCATATTTCCGTTGAAAATAAGGCGGATACTGAGCATAAAGTAAAACTTGATCAATTTCTGTGAATTTGCCATTTTACTTCCCGAGTAGATGACATACATGCAGGGTAAAAGCACCCCGCCACTGTCTGGAGTTGTGCAATTATACACTGTTTAATGTTATTTAATGTTTATTAAATAACTCTCTGTCTGTTAAGTATTGTCTGGTGATGATCAGCTCTTAAGATGATATCAAGACAATGGTTGAAAGGGATGAATTCGAGCACTAGCGATCTTTTAACAGCAAACTCTGCACACACATAGAATAAAGGAGTGACAACTTCTCTTGAAGTTCAAGAATTTAATAACAGAAATAAAATGAACATCCAGAGAACATCACCATATAATACTGTTTATCTGAATTAACACTATATTTCGATTAACAAATCCTCTCTACTAGGCTAGTGAAACTTATCTAAACTACTAAGCAAAATGAAGAATGAAAAGAAGCTAAGCTAAGGAACTATTTACATGCAAAAACAAACAAAAGACAAAACAAAAGTGGTTGATCATAATCAGAATAATTCACTGAATCCTTGTGCAGATCTGATTCAAAAGCATGGAATGGAGTTAAATTAAGCTTAGCTCATCTAATTTAGAAAAACATTTGGCATGTGCTTCAGTCCATTCACAATGCAAATCCTGAGTTAAACAAAACATTTTTGATGAAATAATATCTTGTTTAAGTTAAAGAACCAAAGTTCACCTTAAAGAATATGAATTGAGGTTAAATTAGCTTAACTAATTCAGAACAACATTTGACATGTTTCAACCCATTCACAATGCAAATCCCAAGTTACACAAAATATTGTTTGAGGAAATAATATTTTAGTAAAATCATTTACTTCAGGGATGGCCGATCTTATTAATGCGATTCTACCTCCGGGCGCTAGGGGTCGCTGTAGCGATCGGTTGCTAAATCGGTTAAAGTCTAAAGTTATCAAAATTACCTTTAAACCGATATTAATACTCAATATTAATGCGGGAATAAGGCTCATAGCTCTATCGGCCGACGGCGAAGCGAAACGACAAGCGTTAGGTTTTAAAGTACTTCTTGATTCTGAGATCAACCAACTCGGAAATATTAGTGACCATATTTTCAAAAAATGTGGCATTAAGATCGTGATTGTGCCGTTAAAGGTTTTTTTAAGGATTAGAAATTGTCCCTCGGCGACCGCTAGGCTGAAAATCCACAATTTGGGTCACGTGGTACGATGACATAGTTTGTTGATGTAGCTCAGGATAAACTACAGAGAGTACACTGGAGTACACAACGACAAGTTCAAATGCGGATTCACAAAGTGATGACTTTAACACGAAAGACAGCGCAAGCGTCTGTTACGATTCGGGTAAGTCTGAGAAAAACATTTTAGGAGAATAAACCAAATGGGTTGCTGGTGTATAATTGGAATCAGGGTTTATAATCGCGGTTCTGGCTGACAGTTCGGATGTAAACACGGAAACAACTCGTCGAAGCCCGATTGCCTGGCATCGTTTATGATGCATCTCTAATATATAGTAACTTGTATGATCTCAGAATCAAGAAGTACTTTAAGACAAGCTCCTTTTGAATGTCCGGAACCAGATGTTAACAGAAGCTAATAGCATTTTGGCTAGCGGGTTTTCGGCATTAACTTTAAAGACTTTAGCTTTATTTTTAGTCATAATGAGTGGGCCGGATAACGTAAACATTAATGTCCCATCAATGTATGAAACCCTTATGGAGATAACCTTTGTTATAACCATAAAAACACACTCGAATGATATTAGCAACACCATGAACCGAAGGCTAGCATGAGCTACCTCCGTTAGCCCCTTTGTCCAAAGACCAATGTACAAAACGATTTACAAAACATTTCCCAAATGAACCATTTAACTTCTCCCTCTGGTTTCTCTGCCCAAACCTGACGGCGCCTCATGTGAGTTCTGTCCACTTTGGCCATCCAAGGAAGTAGCACTGAAAAGCAGGGAAAATCGTGGTTCTTTCAGCAGCGGGCTAGTGGCTTAGCAGCTCTGTAGCCTAGCAGCATGGATTGGAGGCTTGATGTCCTGCAGACAGCCCCGACACGTTCACGGTTTCAGCAGGTTCTCCTCAGCATTCGAAAGCGGGCCCTTTGTCGGCTTTCCAGCTCTGTCTGGGGTTCGCTTCCCTGTAAAGGCTGACAAAAATAAACAAAGCTGTTTTTGGCGTGGCAGGATTTCTTCCTCCTGCTCCTGACGCTGAGGTTAAGACACCAGACTTAACTCTGAGTTAACCGGACATGTTCCCCGGGCGACGAGAGATTTCTCCCAGGTGCTGGATGGTGCGTCGGTCAGGCCCGGCCAGGGCCAATGGTTGTTCAGGCCTCTTCCTTTGTCTCAGCAGTGAGGAAGGTGTAGAAGGGGTGGCAGTCCTGGACTGCTCCAGGGAGGTGGTCTGAGAGCGAGGGTCTGGTCAGAAGAGAGAGAGTTCTGAGGTGCTCTGACCTTTTATCTGCGGGGAGTGGTCCACAGCTGGCATCCTGCTGAGAGAGAGGTCGTCCTTTGTGCCTGTGAGGTTCCCATGTTTGCAGCAGGGGTGGAATTCCTTTTGTGGCGGTTGTCGGAATTCAATCTGACATCAATTATCTATCATGGCGTTAATATGGCACAACACTGGATAACGTTATCACCATCGTTATCACGTTTATACCATATAATTATCACATTTATACAATATAGTTATCATGTTTATACAATATAATTATAATATTTATACAATATACTATCACGTTTGTACAATATAATTATCATGTTATAACATGAGTTTAAAAAAAAATTATTTTCTCAAGTGACAGCAATACACTTCTGTACAAATTACCCTCGTAATGATGAAATATTTTATGGGCTAAGCCCCTGATGATGAGAATGTCTAGGTCCACCCTTGGTTTGTACTAATTCACTGTTTGCGGTAAGGCGTATTGTGTCACTTCCTGTTGTTGCTGTGTGAACGACGGATTTTTGCTCCAGGCTCTCTCGCTTTTTATCTTTAAACCTCTTTGCTGTAACATCTGTTTCCAAACATAAGCACTTTTAAAACATTTTCTGTGGCTGCTCATCACGTTTGGGAACTCCTCGTGTTTCACACGGTTTGTTCTTTGGCGTGATAACAGGGCGCTAGCCTAGCTTTAGCCTAGTGTTAGCCTAGCATTAGCCAAGCCTTAGCCTCATAATGGCTTCTCCGTCTCTGACTAAGTCTCCTATCTGCTGCTCTCTGTGTCAGATGTTCAGTTATTCCTCTGCCTCCTTTAGTGATAATGGTACATGTAATAAATGTAGTATTTTTGTAGCTTTGGAGGCGAGGGTGTCAGAACTGGAGACCCGGCTCCGTGCTGTTGAAAAACCAGCTGATAGCCGCTCCTTTGCTAGCGCGGAGCCACAAAGAGTAACTTCACAAAGAGTAACTTCACGTAGCGAACAAACAGCCGCACTCGAACAGCCGGTTAAGCAGGCCGGCTGGGTGACGGTTCGTAGTAAGCATAGCTCTAGATTTCAGACCCCAGATCACCACCAACCCGTCTGCGTTTCTAACAAATTTTCCCCTCTGAGCGACAGTCTCGCCGAGGAGCCGACCTTAATTATTGGCAGCTCCTTACTAAGAAACGTGGCACTAAAGAAACCAGGGACCATAGTTAAATGCCTACCAGGGGCCAGAACGGGCGACATAGAATCCTACCTAAAACTACTGGCTAAGGATAAGCGTAAATACAGTAAGATTGTTATTCACGCTGGCGGTAATGACACCCGGTCACGCCAATCAGAGGTCACCAAAGTTGGTGTTGCTTCGGTGTGTGAGTTTGCTAAAACAATATCGGACTCTGTAATTTTCTCTGGTCCCCTGCCTGATCTGACCAGTGATGACATATTTAGCCGCATGTCGTCATTCAACCGCTGGTTGTCTAGGTGGTGTCCAGAAAACGACGTGGGCTACATTGATAACTGGCGAACTTTCTGGGGAAAACCTGGTCTGATCAGGAGAGACGGTTTTCATCCCACTTTGGATGGTGCAGCTCTTCTTTCTAGGAATCTGGCCGGATTTATTAGTTCTCCTAAATGCTGACAACCCAGGGTCCAGACCAGGAAGCAGAGCCGTAGTTTAACACACCTCTCTGCAGCTTCTGTACTGTTACCCACCCATTATCCTATTGAGACGGTGTCTTTCCCACGGCCAAAACTTAACAGATCAAAAACTGATCTAAAGGGAACAAATCATAAAAATCTAATAAAAATCCATACGGATCACTTTGAACCAAAAAATAAAAGAATTAAATGTGGTCTATTAAATATAAGGTCTCTCCCTCCAAAGACTTTGTTAGTTAATGAATTGATTTCTGATAATCAGATTGATTTGTTTTGTCTCACAGAAACCTGGCTACAAGAGGACTACGTTAGTATAAATGAGTCAACTCCCTCCAGTTATTCAAATTTCCACATTCCCAGATCTGTGGGAAGAGGAGGAGGAGTGGCGGCTATCTTTCAGTCTGGTTTATTAATTAGTCCCAGGCCGATTGATAATTACAGTTCTTTTGAACATTTAACCCTCAGTTTCCCTCATCCAAACTGCAAAGCAATAAAACCTCTTCTGTTTATTGTTTTGTATCGTCCACCAGGCCCTTACTCTCAGTTTTTGGATCAGTTGTCAGATTTCTTATCTGATTTGGTGTTAAATACTGACAAGGTTATTATAGTGGGTGATTTTAACATCCATGTTGACACTGAATGTGATAACCTTAGTGTAGCCTTTAAAACTATCCTAGATTCAATTGGTTTTGCTCAAACTGTGCATAAGCCAACGCACTCTCGGCTCCATACTTTGGACCTTGTGCTAACATATGGCATTGATTGTGAAGAATTAACAGTATTCTCTCACAACCCTGTCCTATCTGATCATTTTTTAATAACATTTGAGTTTAATCTAACTGAGTTCTCCACCCCCAAAAGAGGGTTCCATTATAGTAGATCTTTATCGGATAATGCTGTATCAAAACTTAAAGAGTCTGTCCCCCTTTTAATATCCTCAGTATTGCAGAAATGCCCTGTAGATGGCAGCAATGCTGTTTCTTCCCATTCACAAATCGATACCTTTGCTAACAGTGTGACTTCCTCATTGCGTTCTGCATTAGACAATGTAGCTCCCTTGAAAAAGAAGGTGATAATTCACAGGAAGCTGGCTCCCTGGTTTAATTCAGAGCTGCGTTCCTTGAAGCACAATGTTAGGAAATTGGAGAGAAAATGGCGCTCTACACACCAAGAGGAATCCTACTTAATCTGGAGGGACAGTCTATTGTTGTATAACAAGACCCTTCGCAGAGTTAGAGCAGCATATTTTCCATCATTAATTGAAGAGAATAAAAATAATCCTAGATTTCTCTTTAGTACAGTTGCCAAACTTACTCAGAGATGCAGCTCTGTTGATCCATCCATTCCCTTAGCTCTAAGTAGTAATGATTTTATGGGATTCTTCATAAATAAAATTGATTCCATTAAAAGTAAAATAATTGGCATCCTCCCAAACATGATTACCTCATCCCCAGTAAGTAAGGCAGCATTGGAGGAATCTTTAGAACCTGCACAATGTTTGAACTGTTTAGAAGCAGTAGAGCTTTCTGAGCTATCTAAAATCTTAGCTTCATCTAAACCTTCTACCTGTATGTTAGACCCAATCCCAACCAAGTTGTTTAAGGAGGTATTCCCTTTGATCAGTGGTCCTATTTTAGACATGATTAATCTATCCTTAGTAAATGGATATGTACCACAGGTTTTTAAAGTAGCTGTTATTAAACCTTTACTTAAGAAACCTTCTCTTGATCAAGATAAGCTAGTAAACTACAGACCTATATCTAATCTTCTTTTCTTATCTAAAATTCTTGAGAAAGTAGTTGCTAATCAACTTTGTGAACATTTACAAAGCAATGACCTACTTGAGGAGTTTCAGTCAGGCTTCAGAGCTCATCATAGCACTGAAACAGCTCTGGTGAAGGTCACTAATGATATTCTCATGGCCTCAGATAATAGACTTGTGTCTGTACTTGTCCTGTTAGATCTCAGTGCTGCATTTGATACAGTTCATCACAATATTCTCCTACAAAGACTTGAACATACTGTAGGGATTAAGGAGAAAGCATTAGGCTGGTTTAAATTTTATCTGTCGGACAGATTCCAGTTTGTTCATGTTAATAATAAATCTTCCTCAAACTCTAGGGTCACCTGTGGAGTACCACAGGGTTCAGTCCTTGGACCAATTCTCTTTACTATATATATGCTTCCGATCGGCAAAATTATCAGACAGCATGGGATTAATTTCCACTGTTATGCTGATGACACTTAGCTATATTTATCCATAAATCTTGATGAATCCAATCAATTACTTCGACTGCAGTCATGTCTTGATGACATCAAAAGCTGGATGACTTTAAATTTCCTGCATCTAAATTCTGACAAGACCGAAGTTGTAATCTTTGGGCCAGAGTCCTCAAAAAATAAACTTCTTAACCAATCACTTAATCTGGGTGGCATTAACTTGGCCTCTGGTAATAAAGTAAAAAATCTTGGTGTTATTTTTGACCAAGACATGTAATTTAAATCCCATATTAAACAGGTTTCCAGAGTTTCCTTTTTTCACCTCAGGAATATCGCCAAAATTAGAAACATTCTGTCCAGGAGTGATGCTGAAAAACTAGTCCATGCATTTGTTACTTCAAGGCTGGACTATTGTAATTCTTTACTATCAGGAAGTCCACAAAATACAGTTCAATGTCTTCAGCTGATCCAAAATGCTGCAGCAAGAGTTCTGATGAAAATCAACAAGAGGGATCATTTTTCTCCTATTTTAGCTTCCCTTTAAATCAAGAATAGAATTTAAAATTCTTCTTCTAACGTATAAAGCCCTTAATAATCAAGCTCCATCATATATCAGAGCTCTGATTACCCGGTATGTTCCTAACAGAGCACTTCGCTCTCAGACTGCAGGTCTGCTGGTGGTTCCTAGAGTCTCTAAAAGTAGAATGGGAGGCAGATCCTTTAGTTATCAGGCTCCTCTCCTGTGGAACCAACTCTCAGTTTTGGTCCGTGAGGCAGACACCCTGTCTACTTTTAAGACTAATCTTAAAACCTTCCTTTTTGACGAAGCTTATGACTAGAGTGGCTCATGTTATTCTGGGCTACCTTTGTAGTTTTGCTGCTGTGGGCTTGGGCTGCTGGAGGACATCAGGATCTAATTTTCTCACTCTATAGAGTTCTACTGTTCTTCAATTATGCATTACGTGTTGTCATTTCTGCTTTAACTTTCTGTTCTCTCTCTTTTTTTTCTTCATAGTAGGTACACCTGGTCTGGCATTCTGTTAACTGTGACATCATCCAGTGAAGACGGCTCACTCGCTATTACCATCTAATGTAGAACAGATTACTGGATCAATGTGTGCTTTTGTGCTTGTTTGTCTCTCTTGTTGTGTCTCTGCTCTGTCTTCTGTAACCCCCAGTCGGTCGAGGCAGATGACCGTTCATACTGAGCCCGGTTCAGCTGGAGGTTTTCCTTCCCGTTAATGGGGAGTTTTTCTTCCCACTGTCGCTTCATGCTTGCTCAGTATGAGGGATTGCTGCAAAGCCATGTACAATGCAGACGACTCTCCCTGTAGCTCTACGCTTCCCCAGGAGTGAATGCTGCTTGTCGGGACTTTGATGCAATCAACTGGTTTTCTTATATAGGAACATTTTTGACCAATCTGTATAATCTGACCCAATCTGTATAATATGATTGAACTTGACTTTGTAAAGTGCCTCGAGATGACATGTTTCATGAATTGGCGCTATATAAATAAAATTGAATTGAATTGAACTAATGGACAGTGTGGAAATCTATGTACAATAAAACCAATGTAAATAGTGTTTGTGTGTTTGTATTTGTCTTTACCTTAATTCTAGAAGTAGAAATAGTCAAATAAATTCACTATTATTATGTGGAACTCTAATTATGCAATTATAACGAAATTAAGCGAAAGTCTAAACAAAAAAATAGCAGTTGTTTAGGCGCCATCTAGTGTTGTTATACTGTATTTCATGTAAAATGAATAACACCTGCTATTTTTACCTGAACTGCCTGAGAGGGTTGACAAAAAAGGAAAGCAATAATAGCAACGGAATATTGGTAAAAGGGACACACTCACAATATTCTTTTTCATACGGCTGAGGCTAAACATCTGAATTTTTAATAGGCTACAGTCTTTGCTTTTCCATCTTTCCAGCAGTCTTCAGAACTCCTGCCTGACATAGAATATTTAGTTTTATAAAAGAGATTAGGTTTTTGTTGATAAAATGTATTATACTTAGCCAAGTCTTCAGCCTGAGCCTGCACCTCCAGAGAGTCCCCGTGCCGTGGAAGACGTCCTGCCTCGTTCCTACCAGCCCCGCCTGGGAGTTGGGTACAGCATCATCTTCCTGCTCAACAGAGTCTACAATCATCTGGACAACCCGGCGAGCACTGTGAGAATCATGTTCTTTGATTTCTCCAGTGCCTTCAAACACCATCAGTCTGTTTCTACTGGGTGAGAAGATGACTGCGATGCAGGTGGAGGCCCCCATCGTGTCCTGGATTGTTGATTACCTGACGGGCAGACCACAGTATGTACGCCTACAGAACTGTGTGTCTGACAGGGTGGTCAGCAACACTGAGGCCCCTCAGGGGACTTTCCTCTCCCCCTTCCTCTTCACCCTTTTCATCTCAGACTTCAACAATTGCACTAAGTCCTGTCACCTTCAGAAGTTTTTTGATGATTCAGCAATGGTTGGCTGCGTTGAAAATGGTGATGAGAGTGAATATAGGACTGTGGTGGGCAACTTTGTCACTTGGAGTGAGCTGAACCATCTGCAGTTGAACGTGACAAAGACTAAGGAGCTAATAGTGGATCTGAGGAGGGCAAAAACACCTGTGACCCCTGTTTCCATCCAGGGGGTCCCTGTAGACACTGTGGAGGAGTTTAAGTACCTGGGAGTGTACTTTAACAATAAGCTGGACTGGACTAGAAACACCGAGGCGATCTACAAAAAGGGCCAAAGCCGACTCTTTTTCCTGAGGAGGCTGAGGTCCTTTAACATCTGTGGGACGAGTCTGTTGTTGCCAGGACGATCTTCTTTGCTGTCACATGCTGGGGCAGTGGGCTGAGGGTTGTTGACAACAACAGACTAAACAAACTGATCAGGAGGGCCAGTGATGTTGTGGGGGAGGAGCTGGACTCTCTGATGACCGTGGCAGAGAGGATGATGCTGTCCAGGCTCCAGTCCATCTTAGACAATGTCTCACACCCTCTCCATGACACACTGGCCCAGCAGAGGAGCTCCTTCAGCAGAAGACTCCTCTTACCCAGATGCACCACAGAGCGCCACAGGAAATCATTTCTGCCTGTGGTCATAAATTTTTACAACGCCCACCCCCCCCAGTAATGGACATTTATTCAGTCTTTGCACTGTTCTTGCACAACGTCACTATCACTTTATTTTGGATCTATTGTTATATATGTGGATGTGTGTATATATATATATATATATATATATATATATATATATATATATATATATATATATATATATATATATATATATATATATATATACATATATATATATATATATATATATATATATATATGTGTGTTGTATATATATATATACATATACATATATATATATATATATATATATAGAGAGAGAGAGAGAGAGAGAGAGAGAGTTATATATGTATATATTTATATTATTTTTGTGTGGAATGTTGTGTGTATATATATATAAAAATGTGTGTATATCTGAATATCTGGAGCGTGTAACAAAAGTAATTTCCCTCTGGGATTATTAAAGTATGTCTGATTTTGATTCTGATTCAGAATTAAATGCTAATTTGAGATGCTAACGTTGGTTACTTACATTTCTCAAGGTCCACAAATCAAAACACTCTCCTGTTTCTTTACAGAACTGCACTCTGCACTCTTTCTTTACAGCTTCCCTTTCACCTATTTTAGTGTTGCTAATATGTTGTTTTTTAATTGGGACTAGTTTCGGTTAATCGTAGTAACCGTAGTATCCCAGTATGAATGAAATTTTAATCTCACGCTCCAAGCACACACATATGTATGCACGCACTAGAAAACAGCCAATCGGGAAGAGGGAAAGCGGAACTTTAGGCAGAACAACCGATGAGAGTGGAGTTAAAGGGTGCACAGCACAATTACGTGCGCTGCTGATTTAAAAAGGACAGGTAAGACTGGGCAGGCAGTCAGATGGAGCGGTAGCAGCACCCATCAGGCAGCGGAGCTGCAAGAGGAAAAGAAGCAACTGCAGCAACAACGTTGTATTATTAATTGTAAACATGTTATTATTGGTAGGGACAAGTAGGTTGGTCCAAAATTTTGGTAAGGATATGTCCCTATGGTCCCTATGCAAACCTATGCCCATGGTACCCGACCGTACCTGCTTACTTTCAACACTGGTTAAGACCAAGATTATTTATAACTCTGATCGCTCTTCCTCAATCAATCAATCAAATTTTATTGTCAATTACAATTTGCATTGCAATCGAAAAATCAGTTCCAGTACAACCGTCCATCACATACACTTAAACAAACAAACATTTGGGGGAACGATTGACTGAGGCCTTGCGTTGCCAAGGAACGCAGCCAGTCAGCCGCTGCTAGCAGATAGCGCAGCCGTCAAGGCCGCATTCCTCCAAACAGCCCCGAACCCCGCCTACACGGAGTTCACGAGGCGCTGCCCTTGAAACTGTCGAAGGAAGAGCAACAACATAGCGGAAAGAGGGGGGGAGAAAAAAAGAGACAGATGTCTATTTATGCTCTCACCAATAAAGAGACAAACAACCGACACAAAAAAAACCTCATAGCACGAAAGCACAAATAACACAATACAACATGTATGCAGAAGGTAAACATTTGAGACCTGTCGCGTGTGCGTAATTCATCAGTTATGCGTGTGTGTATGGGCGAAAGTGTTTTATCTCCGTGAACACTCTCCAGAGGCCATTGTCCTTGATGTTATCAGCCGGCCCACAGTTCAGAGAAGCATCCACAGGTGTCAGCGGGGGAGGGGGGTAGCCGGGGGCTTTTCTGAGCACTCTCCGCCATAACAATCCAGGAGTTGAGATAGGGAGGGAATCCAAATATGTTATTTGTTATGAGACAAGCTGCACTGCCTTTCCTGTCAGCTTTTAAGTCTTTTGCTGGCTCCACATAAATCCAATTTTCCAAATTATTGGGTTTTTTCGCGTTTCACTTTCAGATTTTATCCCATCTCCTCCTCTGCTGCTCTGTTAACACGAACTGCAGCAGGAATTACTGATGGCCACAATCTGTGAAAGAAGCTGAAACAGCTCTGCAGAAGGCGGGGTTTAGACTAAGCTCTGAACGGACAGTGCTGTGACGGATCATCCGCAGTCCATATGGGCTTTGTTATTTTTATGCATGAAAAATGCCATGAGTGGCGAGTGTGCTTGTGAAGTCAGGGAAATGTGTGTGTCACACGGTCATTGCATGACAGTTGAGAAACCTATAGCAGGCTGCTAGCTAGCTTAGCTAGCTGAGAGTAGCAAACAAAGTAGAAGTAAAGCAGACCCTCTTTATCTTCCACACAAAAGAGATGAATTTAGAGTTTACATCAGAGATTGTAGATAACTGATTATTTCATTATAACTGAAGTACTTTTAAAGTAATACTGTGCATATGTGTTTCTCAGGGCAACCACCTTATGAAATGGATGAAACCAGGGCTGGACTGAGACAAAAATTGGCCCGGGCATTTTGAGCAAAGATAGGCCAAACAGGTATTGATGCAAAGACGATGAAGCCTATAATTGGAAACAAACTTTCTTGTGACAGTGCTAGCACACTGTCATATTAGTGTATATTTACTTGTTTAATAAACTTATGCGTACATCATCCTCCCAGTCCCATTATTGTATAAAGGACAGAAACTAGGGTGACCAGACGTCCCCGATTTCCGGGGACTGTCCCCGTTTTGGACCACCTGTCCCCGGCTATAGCTGTCCCCGGAAATGTCCCCGATTTTACCGAAGGGGGAAATGTTGCGGTTTATTATTGTATTACGGTAGAGCTGTTGCGCGCAGAAACAGGTGTTACGGTAGCTGGTTGCGCTGCTGATAAAGGAACAGAGCGCACCACTAGGAGTGCGGTAATGATCCTTTTGGATGTCAGCTGCCATTAAAAAACGAAGAAGAAGAGCACACCACTTTTAAAACAGAAGAAGAAGAAGTGGAGATCACAACCTACGGCTACCGATGGGGACTGGGGAGCTACCCTGAGTTATGGTAAGTGTGTTAATCGATTTATTTTATTTGGATCGGGCTGATCCTGTGATAAATGTTTGGTTTGTGTCCAGGTTAAAAAATAATCAATAAAAAGTAAGACAAGACCACGAGTTGCTGCTCGCATAAAAGACACTCAGATAAAATGTAACAGAATGATTGAAAACTCTTTGTAAGGCGCTAATCTGGTACGCTGGTTCTCCAGGGATCAACAAGGGTTCATCTAAAGATGTTTTAGAACTGATTGGAAACCTTTAGTTTATATGTCAGATAGTTAGTTATAAGTAGAGTTATTACAAGTTGTTTTGCTGATCTATGGTTGGGATTTATGAGCATAGACTTCCAGGCTTAGGTTTAGCTTTTCTACTGCTCATTTTGGATATATGAAAGTTCTTCATGAAAAAATAGGAGTCAGTAACTGGAGAACTGAATAAGACAAGATCTGCATGATCTGAGAATGATGGAGGAAGAGATAACCACCTGTTTAATGTTCATTTATTGTGTTGTTTTTGCTTGTAGCTCCTAATATTGTGGTAATTAGCATTTTTTGTATTTAATCTGATGAAATAATAATAATAATAATAATAATAATAATAATAATAATAATAATAATAATAATAGGAAGTTTTCATGTTGTACATTCTAATGTTTTTGGAAGTGATTTTAAATATATAATGTCTGTTTTAGAATAATGTAAGATTGATACAAGAGGAGAGAGGAAGAAGATAGGAAGACAGGAGATTATATGAGTGGAAGAAAATAGGAACACGGATGGAAAGAACGGTTGACAAGAAGGGAGAAAAATATATTTAGAAGAGTATTAATAACGTTTTCTTGTGTTTTAAAAAGTTCTGTTCTGCACATAATATCCTCTTCTCCTCTTATTTTATCCAGACCTCTGGATACAGTGGCTGATGGCTCTTCAGACACAGAAGGCCTTGAAGAAACCAGAGATGATCTCCTGTTAGCTGACTCACTGACCGGAGTTAACTCACCTTATAGGAGCAAACAGTATACTGGCTCATCAACTACTACCATACACATAATGTAGTTATACATACTTTATATAAGTTTATACATGTTCATGCTGCACTACACACACAATCACTTGCATTCTTGTCAAGGGGATTTCCAAATCTGTGCTGTTTTGAACATGTTTAACACCTTTTCACCTCACATCACCAGAACCCATTTTCTTATCCCAAACAGGCTCTAAGAACAGCTCCACTTCTTCCTGAACCTCAGCAGCTCCTTTGTTTTCTGTCTTTCATCACTGGTCAGACTGATTAATCCAGGTGTGTCTGACCTCAGTAACCAGCCAGACACACCTGGATTAATCAGGACTAAAGGAGCTGCTGAAGTTCAGGAGGTAGTGGAGCTGTGCTTATAGCCCATTAGCAGGATAAATTATTCTGCTTCTTTGAGATGCACAGGCTCCTGATGCGGCCAGGTGACAGTAAGAAACATATATCATCCTTTACCTGCGGGCTTGACCGCTACTTATTTATGATAATGCAGTAAAACCTATTTCTCATAGGTATGTCGATGTGAACAGAATAAGTATTTGTTGCACTTTTTTGAAAAGGTGGGGGAACTCTGTCTCCACAGACAGGCACAGGCTAAATGTTTGTATTTACTGTTTTTTCTTTTCCTCATGTCACTCTCCCCTTAGGAGGCGGCAGAGCTCTTTGGGCTCCACAAAATTGGAGCCCTTGACCCCTCCACTCCCACCCCCACCACTTTGCCCCAACCCAGAGACATAGTTCTAGTTTTCTGTTAATAACACTATTGATGTATTCATTTTATTCATCTTAGGATATAATAAAAGTGTGGAAAGGCACATTGCTGGCTTTTACACTTGATTTTTGTTGTTTAAATATTAATAAATATCTAAAAATAAATGAAACCATTACTGTCCCCGTTTCCTAATTTCATCTTGACGAGATGTATTGTTTTTTTTATTCACGAGTAAGAAATGTCCCCAGATTTGATTTCAGAAATCTGGTCACCTTAACAGAAACCAAAAGTCTGTTTTGTCTAGTTAACCTCCTGAACAATGTAAAACGTATAATAAATTCCTGAAATTTGGACAGAGAGGACTAGAGGCGAAGCATGATCATTGATGAATATTAAAATGTATAAATGACAGATTGTGAGTGATTGATATTTTTGATAGACTATGTAGTCATCACGTCAATAAAAAGTCACTTGAAACCTTCAAAGCAGCAACATTCTCGTTGCACCATTGCAATTGTGTCTCAATCTGTCCGTTTTGTTTAAATTGTATATACATGTCTTCTCTATACTGTAGACTGTATTTTGTTTTATTTTATTTCTGCATTATTGAGTTATTGTATTAATATATAAAGTAAGCACATTATGAGCATTGTGCAATCCAGAGTCAAATCCCCCACATACCTAGCAAATAAAGCAGATTCTGATTCTGATCTGCATGGGCAGCAACAACACGGGACAAACCTTTTTGTCCCATTGACATCTGGGAAGAGGTGCAGCACCTTGAAAGGTATGTTATGTCGATCTTATCTGTATTGCGTCAAACTACCTTGTTTCTAAATTTTTGCATTGTTTTATAGTATTTTACAATTTGTGCTGTTACTATAGTTAGATGCCACTAAAATTTGGTTGAAGAAATACAATGAAAAATTAACATCCTTATTTCCTTCACCTTGGCAGTGGTGACAGGGACCAAGTCCTGTTGGAATATGAATTCAGTCTCACCATAAAGTGTATCAGCAGTGGGAAGCAATATTGTTGCAGCTATACAAATCACCACTGTCTTTGGAACCTCCCACTGAACCTTAGCAGCTTGGATTCTGTCTCTCCATTCTTCCTTAGGACCCTGGGATCTTGTTTTCCAAATGAAATGCAAACTTTAATCTGAGTAGAATCAGCAACAGCCCAGTCCTTCTTCTCCTTAGCCAGAACATATCCCTTTTGTAATAATACACCTTTATTTATTGTACTTATGTAATATTCAAATCTTAAGATACATTTTTATTATATTTTATTTTCATAAGATTTGTTTTTTGTGACCAGGGGTCCGTTCTTCGTACGTTGCTTAAAACATCCAAGATCAAATGAGACATCCAAGATGATTTCATCCGGCTAATCATGATCCGGCTAATTGGGTTCTTCGAACACGCCTGGTGTTTACGATTAGTATGGCTGGATTGAGTTATCTGAGACAACTGCGCGTGCCTGCGTTTGTTTAAAAGGGGAAATGTATCGATAGTAGAAACATTGATCAGCAACGCTGCTATTGGCTGTTCAGCATGGCCAAAGAACGCCCACAGTTTTTCTCCCAAGCAGAACAAGAGCTTGGAAGGTTATGCTGAATTTCAGTCATTAATTAAAACACCTCAAAATCTGTTAAAGCCAGGAGAGAGGGCTGGCAAAAAGCAGCAGACAAATTAAATGTGTAAATACTGTCCATGGTAGATGTTTCTATCACTTTCTACAGTACGAATTTTTGCATTTTAATAATCTCATATTTACTTTGTTCATTTATGTCAGAGCCTCCACGGGACCCACTAGAACATGGGGACAAGTAAAAGTGAAATACAAGAATATTCTACAAAATGGTAGCCTTTAATTATTATACTTTATTTTAAAAAGGCACTTGTTATGTCAAGAGATCCAAATTTCAGTGTCATTCCTAGACACGGGAAGTAAAGGACATGTGCAAGCTGGGAATTTTAACAAAAAAATCTTTATCCATAAAAAATGAACATTTTCCTTTTCCAAGTCATCCACAGTTTACACGGTAAAACTGTATTGCTCCGTGGCTAGATAATCCATCCATAGTTTTTTCTAATCCAATATACGGCTGGACAGGAAGCAAGCCTTTCAAAGTAAACTAAACTTCACAATAAAATGGCCCGAACAAATCTTCTTACTGAATATGATAAAAGTAAAAAGCAAACCATCATACAAATAACTTAAATATTTTAGATTTATGGCTCCAACACCACTTTTTCCTCTTTAAAAGCCACTGTTAAATGATGTGTTTGTTTATAACAGCCACCAAGAAAATCTCTCTACAATTACACTGTCGCGCTGCGCTAAAGGATCCTGTCTATTGCGCAATACGCGATTAATTCGAAAAACTCTGAAATTATTCTTGCACCTTCCGCAACAGGTTGCAGTCGTAAAAATGGACATGGCTACGGCAGACTTCCCTATCTCCTCCGCTTATACAGCCGTGATCTAATCTTGTTTACATGAAATAAACCTGCTCTCGAGCAGGCTTAAGTTGGCGCACATGTTGCTATGACAACAAGTGCAGGATGTCTTTCGAAGAACCAAACGATCCAAGATGATGCCAAATCGTCAACAATGAAATCCTGCTAACTGAGTTAGCGACGTACGAAGAACGGACCCCAGTTCTGATTCCCTTGGCGCATCTTTGCAGCAATCACAGGCACATGTGTACCAAATTATGTCTAACTCAGACCATTCTTCTGATGATTACATTTTTATGCCAGACAGTGAAGAAAAATAGCATGAAATGCTATATGTACATCTCTGACTGTAAAGAAAACAGACGATTTGCAAACAACGATTTTAACAGAACAGAGGTGGTTGTGTTGTAATTTATTGTATTACATTCACCTGATTGGACAGATCATCTGAAAGGTTTACCAACAGAAGCTTCTGATTGGATTCTGTTGAATGACGTTACGCTTACCAAACCGGAAGTACTCGTCTCACAGTTCGGCGCGGAAACTGAGAACTAGTGAAACGGGATGGCAGAAAGTTGTTCAAAGTCCAAACTTAAACGAAAGAAGAGTTCTGTGGAGGACCAGCAGTCTGATTTATGTTCCCGAGGAACACCAACGAGGACCAGTGTTACTCTGCTGTCCAGAGACGGAGCAACAAACACTGACAGGTAAATAGAAACAAAGCAACCGAAGCCAGGGGCGGATCCAGGATTTTTCAAAGGGGGGTGCGCACCTTAGGGTCATGTCAAGACAATGTGAGGCTAAATGACCAAAGAATGCCATCTTTACTCTTCCACACTACCCTTATTATTCATCTAAGGGTTTTTGAATTAATAATCATTTTAATGGATGAACATAAGTGGAATTAGCATGATTACATTATTGTAATTGAAAAAGGATTTTTAAGCCAAAATCTCTCGGTTTTTACAGCATCCACAAGGTTAAAAAGTAGTTTGAAGAAAAAATTATCCTTATCAACAATTAATCAAACAAAGATTTTCTTTATTTCCAGAAATGATATTTATTTAGTAAAATGAAATAAAAAGACCCAAGGACTAAAGAACAGTTTGGTATGGTTCAAGTGATAAAGGATTTTTGAATATATTTTAACGAGATAAACTATGTTGAGAAAAAAAAAAACTTTAAAGTAAGTTAAACCAATGAACATGTATGGTGAAGTTAAGCCATAAGCCTATAATAGAACAGTAAGACTTGACAAACACCTTCAACTTTATGATGATGATAATGGGTTTACAAATGTCAACCTTCTGGGATGCTTCTGGGCAAATAATATTCTGCATGCGATATAGGCAAATTTATATGATTTAAAATCATATAAATTTGCCTTTATTGAAACTATAAAGTGATCGAGTTGGTTTCTACTAACCCTTCTGTTTGATTGGACCAGAATTTGAAGAGAGATTTTTTTTTTTGGCCTTAAAGAAAAAGTCCGGTCAAAATCAGAATTCAAACTGCTGAAAGTACTTTAAATATAAAATTATTACATACTGTTTAATAAATGATACGTTCTTTTAATTAAGAATAATTTTCATTTGAATATGCTTTTGGGGAGGCTTCCGTGTTTGTCGAACAACAGTACTGCACCTCCCATTTTGTGACGTCACGTTGTGGGATCGGCTGTTGAGCAAGTCCCAAGGCTCTGTCTGTGTTGTGTAGAGAGTTTAATTTAAAAATAAATTAGATATAAGTGAATTATTTCAGAGATCGTCTGGGGATTTAGTTTTCAGTAGTATTTTTAGTTTTCTAAGAAGAATAGGCATTATGGTGAGAATATAATAGATTAAGGTTGATCCATACTCCAAACTGGAAGGTGGCGGTAATGCACCTAAAAAGTTGTTTGCCAACCGCCATAAAAAAAGAGAAGAAGAAGAAGAAGAAGAGGCTCTATTTGTTGTGTGTCACTGCGCGCTATTATCCAAGATGGCGACGACCAGTGCAGCAGAGAGTGATGGATTAATTAGCGACAGCAATGGGAGTTCCATGGATTTATCATCATCTTCTGATTTGGAATATATAGAAGACTTTCTTGATACCAACCTGACTTTTGACGAAATCCAGCGACTTTGGTAAGCAACGAAGCCGCTCTGCTCAATGGATCTTCGGAGCATTACGGTACAATTTATCACTACCTGATCAGACCCCTGAGCTGTCTACAAGACTGCCTGACTGTAATGTCAAAACTAGATGACTGAAAAACACGATTTATTTGGTACAAACTACATTTACTCACCATGTGGCAGCTAGCCCTCTGAAATTTACTCGCCAAATGGAAAATTTACTCGGATTTGGCATCTGGCAAGTGTTAATTTCGGACCCTGTGTATAAGGCACACCGGATTATAAGGCGCACCATCAATTTTTGAGAAGATTTAAGACATTTAATGGGCCTTTATAGTCTGAAAAATAGGGTATATAAAAAGTCTGGCTCCTTGAAGCAAAATGTAAAGTTAGCAGTGATAAGTTATTGTTTAACGCCATTAATGGGCATCAGCCCTGCTCAGACTCTTTTTCTGCATAGAAAGCCTGACTTCAGTTTCTCTGCTTTTTTAATATAGTTTTTAATATTGTCAGAAGATATTCTACCTCTCTCTTGCTTTTTTGTTCTTTTATTTTACAAAAGAAGCCACAGTGCATCAGATCAAAGAGCAACCTCATGAATAATTTAGCACCTAGATTAAAAATGCATTGAAAATCATTTAAAAAAAGGGAAAACAACAAATTAAAATTTAAATCTTTTTCATAAACTTCAGAAGTCAGAAAGGGATCACATTTATTTCCAAAAGCGTTGAAAAGGATTCCATACCAGGCTTTATACAGGTTTAAAAATGAAGAAAGCGTTCAGTTAACTTAGTAATGCTGAGGAACAGCGTGTATGAACTGGTTTCAGGTCTTCGCTCCCTGCCGCAGCAGCATGGTGGAACAACCTGCAGCCCCCTGCTGTGGAGAGCCTGTGGGCGTTCACACTGATGTCTGCTCTGCCGCACCTGCAGAACCAGCTCTGGGACCCGGTTCCTGATCTTCCCTTTCCTCCTGCTGCGGTAAGTTAGCATATGCTGCTCCTGTGAAGAATACATCATACAGATACGACTCACTTCAAACAAATTCATCAACATGTGGACTTCCCAGTGTTCAAAGTCCAAATGTAGAGAAGCATCAGTTAGCGGTTTCTTGGCCATTTTCTTTTTTACAATGGCAGACAATGTTTGTCATCTGTCCATCCACTGTCTATACCCACTTATCTGTGACTGGGGGAGCTATCGTTGTTTCTATCATCCATGGACACTAAATCATAGTTCTGTAGTGTCCATAACGCCACTGAGTGCAACATTAGGAACACAGTCACGGATCATGTTCCTGTGTCTACATTCTCCCGTGATTAGACTGTCTTGTTCATTAGGTGTTTCATTCATGTGAGATAAATATCTGCTGGGTGGATGGCATTTACTATAGCACCAGAGATGGACTGATCACAGTTATGGTTAGGTTTCTTGACTTTCTGACTGGCAAGTTAGGGATTGTTAAACTGGTAATGGTCTGATTACTGGAATCAGCTGATTTTTTTTTTCTTTTATTTATTTTTTAAGTCCATCTCTAAACAGAACAGACACAACTTTACTGGTTCAGAAATAACTTGTGTCAAAGATCTCCTTAGCTACATGCTACTGTCATGGCTCACATAAAACAGACATCAAAGAATAAAATAGATTTTTGAAGAGGGGTTCTGTTAAGAAGTTGTGAACATTTTACCTTGAGATTCTTTTTTAGCATCTTCACTTTGGTTTGATAGAAAGCAGTTTGAACTTCACAGAGGAGTTAGTGGAGGGTTCTCTAAAGCTTATTTCTATAAACCTAAAACGGATCCGATCTAAAAAGAAATATACAAGGTTATCTGAATGCTAACTTCTGCTTACAATAGAAATCTATAGTTATGTCCAACAAAGATGTGCTGTTTGTTGAACGTCACAATAAAAATGTCACTTGTGATGAATAATCAAATACCTAAAAATGTTGAATAATTTGCTTTGGCTTCTTTGCAGACATGCTTAACAGGTTTCCTGATGACTGGACCACCTCACATTGGAAAACATTTTTGCTGCATTAAACAACAAACCTCTTATTACTAACATGGATATCCTGAAGGCATAGTATTTGAATATATGGCTAATACTTACTGCGCTTCAAGCAACTCTTTGTGATATTGATATTGTGAACAGTGATATTGCTATAATGAGAAATGTGTGTTGTTTCTTTCTTTTCGTTGTGCAACCCTAATTCATTGTCTGTGGCAAGAGTAAGCATTTCAGTTCTGGACAAGATCTGTTATAAGAGCAAACTAGTGTAGTAAACAATGTGCACATTGTTTTTATTTATCCAATCTTCCTGGTGGAGCAGCTATTAGCACTGATGTTCGGTGGATTCAAATCCCAGCCAGGGGGTTCCTTTCTGCTTGGAGTTCACCTGTTGTCCCCATGCAGACGCGTGTTCTCACTAGGTACCTCTGCTTCCTCCTTCTGTCCAAAAACAAGTTGACATGCTAGGCTAGGTTAACTGGATACTTTAAATTGCCCTCAGGTCTCAGAGTTGGCCTGCATGGCTGTCTGTCCTGTGTCTTTGTGTTGCCCTGTGATAGACCGGTAACCTGTCCAGGGTGACCCTACCTCTAGCCCTATATCTGCTGAAGATAGGCACCAACCTGTGACTTGGAAAGATTAAGCAATTGTAACAAATGGAAAGGAGATGCAGTTTTTTGCACTGGTTTGCTTTGTCGTCATTCAGTTTCTTTGGTCATATCTCCCGAGTGTCCGTGTTTAATAAAAACAATGCTTTCAGGACCTACAACAAGACAATTGTCTCAGCATTGACATTTTGCACTTTTCGTCCATGTTTGCAGATATACCTGAATGACTGCAATAAACTGTTCTTCTTTATTTAAACCTGTTAAGAATGGACTTTTTTTCTTTCCCTTTAGAGACTTGTGCCACCAAAGGTAGAGGAGCAGTGGAGATATGATCTCTTCAGTGAAGTTCCTCCCTTTCCAGAAAACTGTCCACCCATCCCGGTGATTCCGCCAGACCTAGAACCTCAAAGCGTATCGTCTTCCCAGGAGACTGTCCCATTACAGAGCAGACCTTCTCTAAAGTTACCAGACAGAGGTCCACCCTCTCACAGCAGACAGAGTCTTGACCAGCAGACTGAGCCTCCCCATCCCCTCCTCAGCAGGAGTCAGAGTTCAGCATTACACAGGTTGGAGAAGGCAGCGTTGTCTTCAGCAGAACAGCCGAGGGACAAAAGAGAAGAAGAAACGTGGAGTAGACCTTCACCAACTCAGTTAGACCCACCAGTTTGTGCAGGTTCAGAAGAAGAGGTGCTGAGTGTTAGAAGACATGACGAAGAAGCTCTGCAGAGCTGCCCCATGTGTCTTCATGTGTTCCCTGCTGGGTAAGAGCTGCACATCACTCACTTTTAGGGATGCAAGTTATCAGTTAATGAGTTAATCTAAAGTTCATTGATCTTATCTACCGACTAATGATTCATTCATAAGCAGCAATTTACTTTAAAACACTCATTTTCTCTTGTGTCAAGAAGGTCTTTTCATAACATGAAGGGTTAAATTTTATTTTACAATATGCACATCATTATACTTTGTTTATTTTGCCACCTGTATTAAATACTGACTGAATAAACAAAAAGTGGTTACTGAAGAGAAATAAGTTGAAGAGAAGAAAACGTATGAAACACCAATAATCCCCATGAAAGCCCTCACATCAACTGAGCTTTTTGGCATCATGTCTTTCTATCACGTTACAATTTTATGCGTAATGCCCTCCGCTTTTCTATCATCACATACTTGCCTTCTGAGCACATCAGTGAGTTCTGGTTGAGAAACTGACTGCTCTGCCAGAGTGGATTCATTTTAAACAAGTTTGTCCAGCAGACACCGGAGCGCAGGAGGAGCACTGAGGTGATGGTGTTGTTTGCGTATGTGGCCAATATGACCCCACGCTCTGTCTTGATCACAAGGGGGAGCAAACAACTCAAGAACCCAACCAGTGAAACAGTCCAGTTCAAGATGATTTATTCCACAGAAGGACAGTCACAGCAATAGTGGCACCATAAAAGAGTCCTTTTCTTCTTCCTTTAAAAACAGCAATTCACCAATTGTCTTAAAAGTCACCAATTAGGACCAGGGGTTGAGGTCCGCTTAGAAATGATGCTTCTGGTGGAGGCCGCCCGTCTGCAGCACACCTTCGATCCCCAGCTGAAAGAAACAAGTAGGAAGACGCCAGCCTCTCTGCTCCAAGATCCTCTTGAAGGACTTTCATCCGACCGATACTCTTTTCCAAAGCAGAGTGCTACTTACAGGCGCGGGCAGAGGCTCCCTCTGCCCTGATCCTCTGTACTAGGCCGTCTGTTCTGGCATGCAGATCCCACCTGCTCCTTTGCTCGGCAGTGTGTCGTTCTCCTGCAGGGTCAGCTTCTCCTGCCCTTCTCTTCAAGCTCCTTTTATAGGCCTCTGCTGACACCTGGGTGCAGCTGTGCAATTAGTGAGCTCCGCCTCCTCAGTCGACCAGCCTCAGCCCATTGTGTTTGGGTTGTTAAAGGGGAAAGCAGAAAAACCAAAACAATCCAAGCATGCAAAACACAACAAACAACTGAAAATAAATACAAAAGAAACATATTTTCCCCTGTGTAACACGTACTTCTGAAATGACAAGTTTTCTCTTTAAGACAAAATTCAGGGATCCTGAACCCACCAAAAGACGCTATGTCCATCAACATTACTGAATTATTTGCTGGTATGAAAACTAACACTATTGACGATATAGAAATCAAGCTCTGCTTCTGAAAAAGGCAGTGGGTTATGTAAATGCTTTGTCCAATTATCATATTCATGGTTCAGCCCTATAAAGCCAAGGTTTCATTCCCAGGCTAATGCTGACTTTGCAACATATTTACATGATGAGATTTTTGAAACGTATTTACAAGTATTTTGGATGTAATAGTGGCTAAGGTAAATAATAATAATAATAAAACTGCTCAGTCTTTTAAGTTCACAGAATTGCACCTTTTCACTGTTGTCTAATGTAGCCTTTAAAGCCAAGAAAAGACAACACTTAGACCTATGCTGTATCACCATTTTATTACAATCAACATGTACACTACATCTAATCCTAAATCACAATATAAATATAATATTGCCCAGCCCTACCTGTAACAGTCAATGAAAATGTGTACAACTTTAAATTAAAATGAAATTTGAGTTGTTATAATTTAGCTTAGTTTATTCTTGCTGTTTGTGTTTGGAGTGCTACAGGGAAAGCTTAATGTGGCTTATTGTCAGTAATACTTATATCTCTTTTTTCACTTTATATATTTTCTTATGTCTACATAGATTGTGTTATGTTTTATTTCGTGCAATAAGAATATTGCGTAAATTTAGCATATGCTTTAATTATGTTGCATTTTATAGTACTGATTGTTGATATTGTCGTTATAATTTGAAGCTGGATTGAAATTGTATTGTGCCACTTCCATCCATCCATCCATCCATCCATCCATCCATCCGTTTTCTTCCGCTTATCCGGGGTCGGGTCGCGGGGGTAGCAGCTTCAGTAGGGAGGCCCAGACGTCCTTCTCCCCAGCCACTTGGGCCAGCTCCTCCGGGGGAATCCCAAGGCGTTCCCAGGTTAGCCGAGAGACATAGTCCCTCCAGCGTGTCCTGGGTCTCCCTCTTGCTCTCCTCCCGGTGGGACGTGCCCGGAACACCTCACCAGGGAGGCGTCCAGGAGGCATCCTAACCAGATGCCCGAGCCACCTCAACTGGCTCCTCTCGACGTGGAGGAGCAGCGGCTCTACTCTGAGTCCTCCCCGGATGACTGAGCTCCTCACCCTATCTCTAAGGGAGAGCCCAGACACACTACGGAGAAAACTCATTTCGGCCGCTTGTATCCGGGATCTCGTTCTTTCGGTCATGACCCAAAGCTCGTGACCATAGATGAGGGTAGGAACGTAGATCGACCGGTAAATCAAGAGCTTTGCCTTTTGGCTCAGCTCTCTCTTCACCACAACGGACCGGTACAGCGCCCGCTTCACAGCAGACGCCGCACCAATCCGCCTGTCGATCTCCTGCTCTATCTTCCCCTCGTTCGTGAACAAGACTTCAAGATACCTAAACTCCTCCACTAGGGGCAGCACATCCTCCCACAATTGTGCCACTTTTTATCAATACGGTTTATTATTTTTGGTGTTGCTTTGCATCTAACACAGAGCTGTATTTATCCATGTTTGCTGTACAACAATGCTACTTCATGTATAATATACCGACGTTTCTGTAAAATGCTTAGTAGGGAGTGTGAAGGTGGTGGGGGTGACAAAATGATTAGGGCCTGCCCTGTACATCATGTACAATACAGCAACTCTGGATTGTACAATGCTTATGAGGTGCTTATACAATAATGCATTAATAGAAATCAAACAGTCTGCTGTATAGAAAACACATATGAACACACTATAAACAAGCGGACAAATTATGGAGAGAAAACATACTCAATATAGGCATGCGTCTGTAATAATAGATTTGTAACCTCTGTAAATCCAAAAAGAGTAGAAAACAAAGCAACTGGTACTCTTTTTGGAATGACCATGACCTGGATGACTGAGAATCTTCACCAGCAACCTCTGTAAACCTGTTTGTGTGTAGCTTTGGGTACTTGCAAATGTTGAAATCCACACACAAATACTAAAAAATTATGAATACAAAATAAATGTACCTCGCAAAATCACAAATTACATTATGTGTGTGTATATGTTTGCAAAAATCCCCCGATACACACGGATAAAGCTAACTCTACGCACAAATCAGTTTACAAAAGCAAGAGGGGTTTTGAGACTCATTTCATGCTTCAGATTTGTGTTTAAATGCTGTTAGAAAGCTGGGCCATTTGAGTTTTCGTCAGAGTCTAACGTTATCTCCCTCTTGCTGAAGTGGCAAATATGTTTTTTTGGGGGAAAAAAAGAATATCTTGGCATTTCTTATTTATAAAATGGACCTAGGGAGCGAAACTGAGGTAGCTACTGCTAATGTTCTTCCTTCATCATTTTATATTTTAACAAGTTTTATTTCTTTTATACCTGATTCCTTCAGAAAATAAAAGCAGCTGTCTGCCACAGGATGGAAACGTGGTGAAGGAGATGATAACTGAAAGGCTTAACGCTTTAAACCAATATTGTTTTAGCAAAAATGGTCATCAGAAAAGTCGTAACCAGAAACTGAGATCAGAACATTGTCACAAACCTTTTAACAGGTACATCTTTAGCTGAAAGGTTTGGAGTTGCCATTGTTTTAGATTGTGGGAATTTTATCCTGAATGGTCCTTGAGCTATAGCTCATCAGGTATATTTGTATTAAAACTGGACATTTCTCTGACTGCTGCCTACAGCATGCTGTCCAGAAATCTTACACATTACCCCGCTTCAGTCAACAACTACTATTTGTTGAAGTTGTAAGGCCTGACAGGTTGGTTTTAAAGATGAAATATGAGTTTGTGGACAGAAACTCATATTCTCCCACACTGACTGTATTCTCTCTACCTTGTTTTTGTCTCCCAGGTTCATGCAGATGGAGCGGGACAGCCACCTGGCCCAGTGTCTCTCTGAGATGAATGTGGACATGACCTGGTGAGGCGACAGGAAGCTGGCTGCGGTCCCGGATCTCCAGGCAGCCCAGATGCCCCGACACTCTCCAGTATCCAGTCAAATGGAAGAGAAAGTGGTCAGATTGCAACACCTTGAAGGCATCACATTATTTACTGAGCTGCTGACACTTTCCATTGGCTTTACCCTGAGAAACCAGCAGGTCAGGATAATGGTGAAATAAGAGGTGGGGGAGGGGAGGGGAGGGGGGGGGGGGTATTCAGTGTGACTGAGAAAGAGGTGGGAAGAACCTTCCTTATGGAAAATGCCCCTCGTGCTTTTTCAATCCACACAGCTACTGAGGTGGCGATATTGGAGAATGTTACTGTTTCTTCCTCTCTGAAGTACTTCTGAACAAAACTTTTGGTATAACTGCTTCCCCTTTAGCTATTTGTCACATTTGAAGCTGGTTCAGGAAACGTAAAATTCCAAGCACATAAAAATCTGCTGAGAAATCCATCAGACTTTGCTCTCATATCTGATTGCTCTTTAACCTCTTAAGACCCAAACATAGGCTTTTAGACACTTGAAAATGCTGAAAAAGATCAGTTTCTCTTCAAACATATATGTTTGATCAATTATCAACCTCATTTACAGATCTGTCAGGTGAAGAAAAAAATATACATATGAAGAGAAACTGATCATTTCTCATGAATCAAAAAGCCTATGTTTACACAAATATAATTAGGTCTAAGACTAAAGCTTGGGTCATTGGATAGCCTCATGTTCCACATTTCAGTTCAGTGGGTTATTTTTTCACTAACCATGAAAACTGATTATTGATAATCTGCTCATATTCAGAGTTTTCTAGCATTTTAGAAAATGTTTCTCAAAAGTAATCTAACTGGGAACAAAAGAATGCCCCCCCCCCCCCCAAAAAAAAAGTTTAATTCTTTGATTTGCAAATATAGTCAGCAGGGTAAAATGAAGTCAGTTTATCTGTAAAGAAGAGTGAGGCTCTGCTTGTGTTCTCGAGATGTTGGGCTCACAGCAAATACTGGTTTCCTCTTAATCAAGTTAATTAGGTAGGTAATTAGTAAGAGCTTTAATTCCAACATGTTTGTGTTCACATGTGACATACCTCACTAGGACCTATTATGCTAAGTAAGTGTCAAAGAGTTGGACTCAGTGATCCCTCATCAACAGGCAAATTGACTCTGCAAGGTGTTTTTTAATCAGATCATCTGCCCCATACTGAGAGCAAGTGGTCAAAGCTCAAAGCTGCTGCTGGGAACATCACTGAACTGGAACATGCAGAAAATAATTCCAAACAACATGGTCCTGCCTTGATAGTTGTAAAAGGTTCGGGGGGGGGGTTGCTGAGAAGTCAGTGCCATAATCCAAGGCAGCCAGGCCCGCTTTTTTTTTTTTTTAAATTGCCATTATACAATCAATTGTCCTATATCACATTTATGATTAAACTGGACTATATGTTAATGGATTTTATTTTATTTTATTATATTCTCTTCATTGAAGATCACATACAATAACGACAAAAGCAATCTCCATATGCAAAAAGAAAAAGAACAGAGTATTGCAGTGATTGATTTTACAATACAAAATAGAACATATCTATGAACAAAGAACCTGAGGTGATCTTTGTTTTCAAAACCTGAGAGAAATGGAGGGGGGTTGTATGTTATAAATGAGTAAACGATCCAAAATTTAGGATGAGCTTGATGTATGGGATTATGTACTGGCGTAACAAAATATCTGCATAGACTTTTCCAGGCAAAGGTTCTCCATGAGGTTGACCTTGTTATCTTCCACTGAGATTCACAATATTTAAGCCGTACTTGTTCGGAAATCCCTTTATTTGTCTCTTTATCCCACCTTTCGTTTTATATAAATCGGGCTTACCTTTTTAGCCTCCTGTAGACCTTTGTATACCGTTTTTTTCGAACCATAAGGTGCACCGGATTATAAGGCGCGCTGTGAATTAACGTGTCTGTGTGTCTTTGTCCACACATAAGGCGCACCAGATTATAAGGCGCATTAAATATTCTTCCTAAGTGTGTAATATCACTCCGCCCCACCGCATACACAGCTCTCTCCTGAAAGGGAGAGCTACCCATCTCTGTCGGGATGATTTTATATTGAATTAACTTACTTGGTTTATTGTTGCTAACAAGTACATGAATCCACTTCCAGTTTAGACATTACAGTCAGGCAGTCTTGTAGACTGCTTAGGGGGCTGGTCAGATAGTGACACAGTGTACCGTAATGCTCCGAATATTCATCGAGTGGAGCGGCTTCGTTGCTAACCAGTCATACTTACACATTTTAACAGATAGTTGAGCGGATTGTACCACAACAATCAGTATCCACAACGGTAATCATATATAAGGCGCACCATCAATTTTTCAGAAAATGTAAGGATTTTAAGTGCGCCTTATAGTCCAAAAAATACGGTAATCTTGAAACAATTTTGAGTCCAGAGTCCGTTTTATATGCACCAATAAACACTTTCAATACTTCATTATCAAACACCTTCTGAGCATCAGGGATTAGACTGTTAATATGTCGTACCTGGAGAAATCTGTAGAAATCCCTATTATTTAATCGGTACTGAGCCTTCAGAGATTGAAATTCACTCAATATACCCTGACAAAAAAAAATACAATATGATGAATATGTCCACCTCCTATAGCTTGCATCCATCATATGAACACCATCTTAATGTCTTCAAGCCAACCTCCCTTAGAATCTACATCTAGCCAGATTTTCAGAGGTAAACTGATGGATCTGTTACCTGCTTCAAATGCTTTTTAATTATTTTTTTTATTCCCTAGACATGCCTGGATTGGGGTTGCCCCAGACATTTTTTTTTCTATGTCTTTCCATCTAGCCCTATAATCAGTGTTACACCAATAAAACAAGATTTTTAATTGCATAGCTAAATGGGTGTCTTTTAAACAAGGAAGTGAGTCCATCTTTGCTATTCATTAATTGGAGAGTTTAATATTTGATTCTTGGCTTTTTTCCCTTGCCATACATATCGAGAAATGTAATTTATCCCATTCATTAAATTATGTATTAGATATTTCAATTGGAAAGGTCTGGAATAGATATATAGAATATTAATTCTAACAGATTAAATTTTTGATTCATAACTTAAAAATGGTATTAGATTCCACCTCCCGACATCCTCATTTATCTTTTTATTTAGTCAATTAAAATTTAAGGCATCTAACTTTGTTAGGCCTTTTGGGATTTTTAGTCCAAGATATTTAACTTGATCTATGTTCCAGTTTAGTTGATAGTTTAATTTAAAAGTTTGGCTTGGTTGGTAATTGAAGCTCAAGATTTGAGATTCTGTGATATTTAATTTATAGCCTGAGACATTTCCAAATGAGTCTAGTAATCACCACTGTTTTGGAATTGAACATTCTGGGTCTGACATATAAATTAAAACGTCATCTGCCAATAACGCAATTTTGTGTTCTTGGCCTAGAACTTTCATACCTCTGATGTTAGTATTCTGAATGATCCTTTGGCTTAGTGCTTCGATGAATATTGCAAAAAAAAGTCGACTGATGGGGCAACCCCGCCTAGTTCCTCTGTTCAAGTCCAACGAATTAGAAATGGCACCATTTATTTTTTTACTGTTGCCTTTGGATTCTTTTTTTATAGTGCTTGTATGGTTCTAATAAAGATCTGATGGAATTTGTGTAGCACTCTGTATAGAAACTCCCAGTTTACAAGGTCAAAGGCCTTTTCTGTGTCCAGACTCAGCTGTGCAGCCTGGATGTTATCATTTTGGGTTGTGTATACACATTTTTATATTTTTTAAATGACTTGTATAGCTGTTAAATTATGACATAAAGAGTTTGTTTTTAGGTCCATTACTTTGTATATTGTGCTGTTTGCTTGCTATTTACTTAATTTATATGCCAAGAGTTGCCAGCTGATTTCTCACCTGCTTCATAATATTTATTTTTTAGAAAAAAAATGCTTTCTTTTATATAATTGGAGTAAATTTCATTTATTTAATTTTTTGTCTTGTGTATTTTGATTTTTTTCCTTTTCATTTTGTGACTTTTTGTGGGTGCTTTCTAAATTTTTAAGTTTTTTTTAAAGGTTTTCCTTCTTTTGTTTTCTTCAGAATAGAGCAATAGCCAATAATTCTACGCCTTGATGCATCCTAAAGAATTGGTGTGGACACCTCCCCATTGTCGTTATCCTCAAAATAATTTGGCATATGAAATCAAATGAGGGATCAAATAACCACAGATATAACAGTGTTTAGCCTCCAGTTAGTCCTCTTCTTTTGAGAATCTAATTGTAAAGCAATATAAACTGGGCTATGGTCTGACAAATCCATAGATCCAGTAGTACAACTATGTATGCAACTACACATATATGATTATGAATATTATTATTATTTGCTATTATAATTTAATAATAATTCAAATTCAAATGGTAGCTATAACAAATTTAATGCAAATGGTTGTGATAAAAGGGCTATGAGCCTGTAATGATTAACACTAACAATTTGTTTATTAATTAGCAATTATGAACTTATTTATACCGGAAAAGTGTTATTTAACCAGTTGTTAACTGGTTAGACTTATCCAGCAAACGTTGATAACTCAAATTGTAATGGCAATTGGAGTTTTAATCCTTACTTCTTTACCACAAACCAATGAAAATGTCTGTTTATTCAGTTATTAACTCAAAAAGGAGGTAATTCTATTGCTCTTAGAGACCATTCAATTTCTGGACCAAAATAATCACAAACAACTACGATTTCACAAGTTATTATTTATTAAACTAATAATTCCCTGTTACAGCAATTATTCTACTTAATGAAACACTACTTGCTACTCAAAAGAACATGCAAAAGGAAATAAATAAAACGAGTCAAAATGGATTAAATGAGAGGTAGCAGGGCATAAATCAATTCACAGTTGTTTAAGACTGATTGACATCACATTCAAGATCACAATCAACAAGTCAGCGCTTTGACATAGCAGCATTAAAAGACATGGGCTAAATAGCTTTGAGGTAGCACAACTGGAGTACCAAAACAGACCTGAAGCCAGATGGGGAACGCTTCTTGCACAAACTACTTGCTAGCAATGTCCATGCACTGTTAGCTTCTAACTCCTTCTAGTACCGGCGGTACCCGGCTAACCGCAGCTAACTGACGTCACTTCACAACAACCTAGGGCTAACCGCTTCGAGCTACTTGGTACCTTTCCAAGATGGCGCCTATGACGACATATGACCTACAGCCTTGCGTGTGATGATTAAGGAGGCGGCCCTGATGATGTATTTAACACACCAAACTTGCGTGGGGCGGGCTTTTGATCATCTGGCGGTCTCAATTCAGAACAAAAGACTTCAAAGAAATGCGGGAATCCCAACGTAGACAAAGGAAAGAGATGAAGATAAAGAAAAGGAAAGATCTGAGTTCAGCCGTCGGCGCAGCTGGTTTATCATCAACAAAACCAAACACAGCAAAATCACTTAATGCATGCACAATATTAGAAATATTCAGCACAGTTAAACAAACTCCCTTTCGGAGTCATTAAGCATTAAACTAATTCCTAATAGGTTCTGCCTACGCACAAAATATTCAATTCAATTCAATTTTATTTATATAGCGCCAAATTATGAAACATCATCTCAAGGCACTTTACAAAGTCAAATTCAATCATATTATACAGATTGGGTCAGATTATACACATTATGGGTGGAAAAGGGAAATAAAAAAAAAAGGAAGGTCCTTTCTTTACTTGGTGTCGCTTCAGTGAGAAGGTCCTGGCTCAGCCCTGGGTCTGTGGTTCCAAGCAGAGGCTTCGGGCAGCGCGGATCACTTCGCCGTGAGGAGCAGAAAAAACAGTTCTCCGGGTGCTCTCCGACACTTCGTTTGGCCAAAACAACGAGCGGAGTCTGTGTCGATCTCTGGAAGATAGCGGCTTCCAGTGGGATCAATTCGGCGGAGCTCGGACCAGCGAGGGGGTCGAATCACGTGCCACGTGCGAATCTGCGTGTGGAGATCAGCTGACATGTCTTCTCAACAAAGGCGGTTACCCGAAGAGAAGACAGAGCATTGTTCATCTTCATCATCAAGCTTTATCATGTATCAAAAATCTGATTACCCCATATATTCTGAACAGAGCATTTCGATCTCAGACTGCAGGTTTAATATTAGTTCCTAGAGTCTCTAAAAATAGAGTGGGAGGCAGTGGCCGTATTCACAAAGATTCTCAGAGAGTTCCTATCATAGCCTAAAGATTCCTACCTAGGAGTCTTGGCTTAAGATTCAGATACCTGCTGAAAGAGACTCTGAGTAAGGAGACGACAGAAATTATCTTAGTGAGAAGGTGTTGACCCCATTGCTAGGTGTGACACTGTCTTTTAAGAGCTGTGATTGGTTGATGCTAAAAGAAAAAAACAAAGACAAATGTGCTCCCAGTGATCAAAGGAGACAAATTAGTCTCATGATGATAAAAACTAGCAACATTTTTGACTGCCACAGAACATCAAAATGTTTTGTATCACTTTATTGGGATCCTAATCTTGATTTGCTTATTTTTACATTTACTTGCCAGTCAATTTACTACCTTTGTCTATTTGATATTAATGTGTACTTACCTGTCAGCATTTTACTGGAATTGCCTGCTTATATAAAGCGGTCATATTTGGCTACCGACATTTTAGATAAAAAAGCAGCTTAAAAAAAAGATAAAAAAGATCAAAAAGCAGCTTATCTGTCCATCATCTCTGTGAGGAGGAGTGTTGAAAGTTAAATTGATGCCTGGATCACGGTGCAAATATGTGGACTTTGAATTGTATGGCTGCAGATCAATGCGCCTTTTTCTCTGTCATGCAACGCAGAAAAGACTTTCTCACCTCTTTTATATATTCTTTATAAATTCCTCCACTTTTTATTCATGATTATCCAACATTTTTCTTATTTATCCTCAATAAAATGATGTTACTAAAGCCACGCCTTTGACCTGTCAGGCCACGGAAACTCATTAAATTCTTCCTACTGGTATTTTAAACTTTATCTAAATATAATTTTCTGATTGTTAAGGAAGTTTATGTGCTCATTCCTCCTTCCCTTCCCACCATCTTCTCTTGTTAAGACACTCTTGGCCTCACTAAAAGTCCTCCTCATTACTCCCAACATTTTGGCACTTTAGGAGCTCTCTTAAGCTCTAAGATGCTTCGTCAATACCTTATCTTACAAGGTAAAATTCTAATAAAAATCTTAGAATTCTGGAAATTCTGAGATCTTTCCTAAAATGATGTCACTAAGAGCTACTTTTAGTCTTAGGAATCTTAGTGAATATGGGCAAAGGCTCCTCTACTGTAGAACCAACTCCCGTTTTGGTCCGTGAGGCAGACATCCTGTCTACTTTTAAGACCAGGCTTAAAGGAGAAGTCCGGTCAAAATCAGATTTAAAACTGCTGAAAGTACTTTAAATATAAAATTATTACATACTGTTCAATAAATGATAAGCTTTTTTTAATTAAGAGTAATTTTCATTTGAAGGTCCTTTTATGGGGGCCGCCATCTTGGTGAAGAACAGTACTGCCACCTCCCAGTTTGTGACATAACGGTGCGGTATCGGCTGTAGAGCAAGTCCCGATGCCCTATCTGTCCCCTTGTAAATAAATATCCGTTTTCATGCCTAAATATTTTTTTTAACCTCTTAAACAAAGATAGACATGGTATTAAGCATTTAAATTTAAAGTAATCCTAATTTTACATTTAGTATTAGAGACATAAAAAGACAACAAATAAGCATTAAAGTATGGTTTATGGCTTGGGTTCTGCAATGTTAAAAGATGAGTATAAAACTCATCTTTAGAACCAATCTCTGCTCTAAATGGTGATCTGCACCGCCTAATCTACTTTCAGCAGTTATCATCAGTTATTGCAACCGTAAACTGCAGAAAATACGGGCAGAGCGGCTCCTTCTGAGTTTACTCTCTGCTGCTGTGAGGAGGAGCTGCAGCGCGTTATGAGGCGGAGGGATATTTCAGCGTCACTTAGTTTAGACCCCAAACAATCGACTTCACTTTCAGAAACAAGCCCAAAAAAAACTGCAACCCCACAACTCATGAAATATAGTGACTTTAGAAAAAATAAGACCAAAGTTGCATAAAATACGTGGGCTTCACAACAGTGAGCATGCTTTCTAAGTGTGTCGTATCCCTCCGCCGCTCTGGTCGGTACAGAAATGTTCCGGCAAATTCTACATTATGAAAAAGAAAAACATACCGAAAATCCTCGCTCTAATGTCATCTTGAAGACATTCTTCTTCCAAATGTTGGCTGCATATGACGTTTCTCTCTGGCCAGAAGCACGATGGAAAATCCTCTCTCTTCAAGTAGGTAATCCAGCAAAACAGTCCATGGTGGATGATGAATAGGAAAGGTGAAAAAACGAATGTTTTTTCCACTTTTACCCGATGTATTGTTACATCCAACTGCCATGCATGTGAGCATTGTTGCTTTAACAATAGCTCCCGCGAATTTCAATGGTGAAGTCCTCTGGAAATCCGAAAAAATTTTTGATGATCGACATCAGGATCTAATTTTCTCACTCTATAGAGTTCTACTGTTCTTCAATTATGCATTATGTGTTGTCATTTCTGCTTTAACTTTCTGTTCTCTCTCTTTTATCTTCATAGTAGGTACACCTGGTCTGGCGTTCTGTTAAATGTGACATCATCCAGAGAAGACGGCTCACCCTCTATTACCATCTAATGTAGAACAGATTACTGGATCAATGTGTGCTTCTGTGCTTTTTTCTCTCTCTTGTTGTGTCTCTGCTCTGTCTTCTGTAACCCCCAGTCGGTCGAGGCAGATGACCGTTCATACTGAGCCCGGTTCTGCCGGAGGTTTTCCTTCCCGTTAATGGGGAGTTTTTCTTCCCACTGTCGCTTCATGCTTGCTCAGTATGAGGGATTGCTGCAAAGCCATGGACAATGCAGACGACTCTCCCTGTGGCTCTACGCTTCTCCAGGAGTGAATGCTGCTTGTCGGGACTTTGATGCAATCAACTGGTTTCCTTATATAGGAACATTTCTGACCAATCTGTATAATCTGACCCAATCTGTATAATATAATTGAACTTAACTTTGTAAAGTGCCTTGAGATGACATGTTTCATGAATTGGCACTATATAAATAAAATTGAATTTAATTGAATTGAATCGCAGCTGTGTAGAACGGCTCCTATTGACTTTGCTTGGAATGGCGGAGAAATGCTGTCGGCTCTCCGCTTTTCCACGTCACAGGATGTGATGTCAGGGGGCCCTTACTGCCCATATTTGGGCAGTAATGGCCGCCCCCATACACAGTGATCCAGACGACAATTTATGTTTTTATTTTCTTATTGATTAAAGCTAAATTCATTAAATAACCACAAACGTATTAGTTTTAGTTATAGCTAATGATCCCCTGATTTTTCCTTGTTGACCGGACTTCTCCTTTAAAACTTTCCTTTTTGACAAAGCTTAGAGTGGCTTGTCCTGAGCTTTCTCTGTAGTTATGTTGCTATAGGCTTAGGCTGCTGGAGGAGATCTAGATGTATTTCTCTTACTCTGCTGAGTTCACCTACTGTTCTCCAATTTGCATTGTTTGTTATTTCAATTTATAACTTTGTTCTGTCTTTTTTTCTCTTCATTGTAGGTACATCTGGTCTAGCCTGCTGTTGGCTGTGACATCATCCAGGGAGGCAGATCATCCGCTGTTACCCTCTAACATAGAAGGATTCCTGAATCAATGCGTCTGTGCTTTTTGTGTCTCTGCTCTGTCTTCTCTAACCTCCAGTCAGTCAAGGCAGATGACTGTTCACATTGAGCCTAGTTCTGCTGGAGGTTTTCCTCCCTGTTAAAGGGGAGTTTTCCTCTCCACTGTAGCTTCATGCATGCTCAGTATGAGGGATTGCTGCAAAGCCATTGACAATGCAGACAACTGTCCACTATGGCTCTACGCTCTTTCATGAGGAGTGAATGCTGCTTGTCAAGACTCGATGCAATGTACTGGGTTTCCTTAGATAGGAAACTTTTTGATCATCTTTTCTTGAACTTGACTTTGTAAAGTGCCTTGATATGACATGTGTTGTGAATTGCCGCTATATAAATACAGTTCAATTAAAATGAACTGTAGCAAAACTGTTTTTAATGAACGCCTGTATTAACTTAAAGTGCCAAAAACGTCAGGAAAAATATATTGCATTTTATATTCTGGAACTTGCAGTTATCCATCACAAATTACGAAACACTTTATATCCACTTTTAGCCGCGAGGAGCAGCCAAGAGCTAAGGGGAAATCCATCACTGTCTGGGCAACTAATCACTGTGGTAACCAAGGCTTTCCCCCTGCAGCTGCTGGGGAGGAGGCTGGCCTCTGCTCTGCTGCTCCGACAACGCTTAAAGCAGATTTAAAATCGACCAATAATCTTGATGAACTGACTGCACAGAAGTTTTGAGGTGTACTTTCTCGCTATACTTATTAAAACTACTTTTTGTGATAAATTAAGAGTATAAAATCGATACATTTGTACACTCATTTCCTTACTGCGCTGCACAAAACCCCGCCATTAAACAATGTTGAAAAGTCCTACCCTCAGACCAGTACCTTCTTTGTGAAAGTAAAGCCTGGTCAATCTGAAATTTCCTGTGTAAATTTGTATCAAAACATGTGTAGAGCTTTTGAAAGCCACAGACTTTTCAAAAACCTGGGGCTTTTCACGTGTAATAGAAAAGGTTCTATTATTCTCTTTGGGTCTAGGGCCCAACCCGGAATTCAAGCTACAGTATGCTGAAGCACGGTGCATCAAGCATCATGGTATGGGAATTTTTTTTATACTTTGAAGCATGATTTCATGTATGTGAGAAATTAACCCAACACCAGTTTGAATACATCACAATACTTGAAGAGCTGCCTTGTGCTGAAGAAGAAACACCTTTGAGCTTTGCTTATTTTCTTAAGCAATGGCGTTATTTTGAACACAAATGTATGAATGCAGTTTAATTTGTACCACTACACCAACATTAGGCCTTTTAAAATGTATTAAGCCCTTGTAATATTCTTTGCAAACGCGTTGGATTTTAGGTTTCCTCAGTGGAACTTGTTCCATCAGAAAAATCAGATGTATTGCAGCATCTGTGTGGAAAAGATTGAGATTGGAATTATTTTTCCCAGATAACTTTTTTTTCTTGGCACACTGAAAATGTTCAAGAGGAGTTTTTAACAGACTGGTCTACATTTTTTTTGACTGATTGTGACTGACCAGCATCATTAATTTTCTAGAAAACGGAAGAAATACAAGATTAGAAATATTATATATTATATATAATTCTGCCTGAATTTACATACCTGATATAAATCAAGTACAGCTCCACAGTTATAAGTATAAATGCGCACCTTTACCAGTGGAACCATTACTGCGACAGTTACTATCCCTCAAAATGATATTTTTGAGCCTTACCCAAAACTTTTTTCTAAATAAACATTACAAAACACCACGAAAACCCTTTTGAAAACCTAGGAAAAACATCTGATTTTCTAGATACACATCTTTACTATAGCTGCAGCAAATTTGTACAGAATCAGTTGAAGTGTATTTGTTCTACAAAAGTCAGCTGTGGGCTAGGCAGACCTGTGCTTTTGTCATAATTTAGCCAGATGTGTTTTTCACCACATAAAATGAAATCTGGTCAAATAAAAAAGCTGATTTCTGTTGTAGGACTCGTCCTGCAAATAAAATAGTCTTTGGTCAACACATTTACCCCTTGTGTCATCAAAATATACCATAGTGTATGGCAATAATGCGCAAAGCGATGCATGAAGCTAAATCATAAGCTCTCTTTCGTACAGAAATTACATCACCGGATATGGTGTTACAAAGATGGGGTTTACAAAATTAAAGTGCCAGTAGATGTCTGTTTTGTGTAGTGTCCTTTTCTAAATGTCTCCCATGTTTAGAGGACTTTTAAATCTCATCAAGCATGTTTAAATAGCTGTAAAACCAGAAGTTTTTCTGCAAAAATCTGGGGGAGTTGCACATTGTTTAGAGGCTAAGTTGGGCACACGTCGTGGGCCCGTCGGGCTTCAAGGCTTTCTTCCCTCTCTGTTTGAACATAAGAAGTGCTAATTAGAAGCTTTACTGCTGTAAAAGCCGAAATCATGTGAAGCATCTGCAGATAGTTCTCTGCCATGGTCTGCAAACAAAACAAAGATGGATCCAGGTCACGGAAAACCAGTATCATTTTTAATAATTACACATATTTACAAGGATGTGGTGAAGCAACATTAAGAATGACCCAGCAATAGGTTTAAAAAAAATCACTGTCTTAGTTCATTCATTTTTTCAATCATTCTTCAAAGTGCCAAAATGGCCTTCGGTGTTCTGAAATTTGTATTCAAGGACTTCCAGTTTATCCATTGGTCCCTCAGAAAAAAATGCTATCAGGTTGAAAAAAAAGCTCAACAAAAACATTTAGAACATGCAGCAAAACTGATGGAGTTTGGGAAGCATCGTTCAATTTTTAAATTCTAATCTTCGTCAGCATGTTGGAGAAAACTGAAGCGCTTCATTATCTATCCGTTCCCACTGTGCAGATTATTAAGAGTTTGATTCAAGATGAGCTAATTAATCCTATTACGTTGTTATCAAATTAGCACAGGTCACAGTTCATCTAATAATTCCCGGCCTACAGAGAGCTCTTCTCCCAAAACACACAGATAAAAAAGATCGACCTCCGTCCTCAGCTGATATTCACAGATCATTACAGGGTTCCAAAACAGAAAATTTTGGCTCTAAAGGGAGTCTGGGAAAAAGAAGATGGAAGAACATTGCTGTTTGCAAACTCTTATGTTTAAAAAGCTAAAACTCGAATGAAGGAGATTCCCCAAACAAGTAAATCATGTATAAAAATTAACATTTGCCGCTTATTAGGCTTATGTTAATATTTCAGCTTTCTTTCCTTAAAAAGAGAATCATTCATTATCCATCTCAGGAGAACAGTCTGTGCTTTTTATGCCCTTCAACAAAATATTTGTGACACTGTGAAAACAAAAATCTGAACCTGAAAAATATGACATTTCTCAAATTAGAAAAATGTGATCCCAGTTCAAGGCTCCTATGTTTCCATAAATTTCAGCTGTGAGAGTGGCAGTACATGGAATAATTTGAACCTGCTTCAGCTTAAAACCTCCATATGTTGTTGAAATATAATGCTGAAGCTGCAGCAGGCAGATGGACTCCTCATACTGGATAAGAAACATGAGAATGGCTCTGAACAGAGTGCTGAGCACCACATGTTGGACAAATGACTTCCATACAGTGTATCAGTCCAATGCAAGATAACATCAATGGTGCATCTAGTAGTTGTTGTTACTGGTCCTGTCTTGTTGTCTTCTGCTTATCCAGGACCGGGACCCAGGAGCAGCAGACTCAGCAGAGACCCCCAGACTTTCTTCTCTCCAGACACCTCCTCTGGGGGAAGCCCAAAATATTCCCAGGTCAGCTGAGAGACATAGTCTCTCCAGTGTGTCTTGGGCTGCCTTCTAGGCCTCCTCCTGGTTGGGCACGCTAGGAACACCTCCCGAGGGAGGCATCCACGGGACAGTCGCAAGAAATGCCTGAGCCTCAACTGACTCCTCGATGTGGAAGAGCAGCTACTCCTCTCCGAGCCCCTCCTAGATGGCCAAAGCCTCTGACCCTATCTCTAACGGAGTGCCCTGCCACCCTGCAGAGGAAACCAATTTCAGCCAGTTGTATGCAGGATCTTGTACATGCAGTCATAACCCAAATTTCATGGCAATAGTATAGGAACATAGATTGAAAGGTAAATCGTGCTCCCTTTACAATAGATTGGTGCCGTGTACGCATTATTGCACCAATCCATCTGTCACTCTCCTGCTCCATTCTCCCCTCACTTGTTAACAAGACTCCAAGATGCTTAAACTCCTCTACTTGACACATCCAACTTGGAGAGGATAAGCCATCTTTTTCCAGAGTAGGAGGTGCTATTTGTGTAAAACCTGCTTTAACTGGAGACTTTTTGAGCATTAGGCCCAAATACAAGGACTTTTACCAGAACCAAAAGTCAGGACAGAAATGAGCCCCTCATGGGCTTGATGTGGTAGACCCAGTTTGGACCTGCCAGGCCTACACCAACTAATGCAGATGATTACATTTATGTTGTACAACAATCAAAGTTGTAAAGATGTCCAGTGCACCTAAAGCACAGCATAATCATCTAGGTGCCACGGTTATCTGTTCTTTCTTGCTCCTTGGAGAAACTTAGTTGACTAAAAGGTTAAATTTATACCGTGAGAAGAGACCAAAAGTTAATGTCAAAGTACAGAGAATGACTGACGTGGGCTGTTGATGGTTATAATATTCAGTAATGCTGATAAAGGTTCTACGCTTTGATCATAAGCTCAGGTCCAGTTAATGATAGGACAGAGACTTTGGGATGTTCTGCACAGCAGAACATTAGAACTGAACACAATAAATCTGTGGGGAAATGTATCAGTAAATCAGAGAATAATTGGTCCACAACTTAAGATGATCAGTTTAAGTCATCTGTCCATCCATTATCTTCCTCTGTTGATGCAGGGGCAACAGATTCAGCAGGGAAACCCACACATCCCTCTCCCAGGCGACACTCTACCTCTTCCTGGAGGATCCCAAGGCAACTCCAGCCAGAAGGGTGTATAGTCCAGAGAGTTCTGAATTTTTCCCAGGGTTCTTCTCCCAGTGGGATATACCAAGAGACATCCTGACCAGATGCTAGGGCCACGTTAGTTGACTCCCTTAGATCTGGAGGAGCAGCAGCTCTACCCTGAGCTCCAAGTGGGTGACAGAGCTCCTGATGCCATCTCTAAGGTAGCTCCTTTCAGAAGTTCATATCTGGTCATGATATGAGCCATGTCTCATAACCATAGCTGAGGGTCAGGATGTACGTGGAGAAGTAAATCAAGAGATGAAGTCCCCATCCATTTATCCATCCATCTCCTGCTCCATTCAATCAGAATTAAGGTAAGGACTGACCACCAACTTGGACTGAGCAGTCCACCTTTTTCTGCTTCAGAACCATGGCCTCAGACTCAACAGACTTCACTCTCCGTTAATAATTTAGGTCAGAGGATCTTAAATCAATAGGCTTCTAACTAATCAAATAACAGGGAGAGAGCCTTGTTATCCAAAATGTGGTTGGCTGAAGTATATGAACAACACTAACTTCAGTTCCCAAAGGTTGGGGCTGTTTGGCTCCACAAGAAGCCCCAACCTTTACTATTTTATCTAATAATGACAACTGTTTTTATCTCTTATGAAAGACCTGGTTAGAACCTCAGAAGATCATCTAAAGCAACACTCTGTTTTCTGGTCTAATGTGGGATCCAAACCTCAACTTTAGGAAGCACTGATTATAGAAGCTCTAAACTGGACCCATGTCCAGCAAAGCCTGTCTTTGTTCGGAGAACGTTATGGTGACTGACTGAGATGTGTTGGGCTTGGCCTGCAAACACTTGTAGAAGCTAGAACCAGGAGAGTGCTCTGTTTTTTCCCAATAAACCAATCCTTTTTCCCAGCTACTTGATTTTTGGAGGCTGAGAACAGCACCACAAACTCTTGGCAAACAGGACCCAATATTTACAACACATTAAGAACACAGCAAGCTCTCATTTTGTGCATTTAGTCTTGTCCTGAAACTGAAACTTGCTGAAACTTGAAGACAATCATCACTGAGGGGTTGTAGACTCATGTTTCAGCTTTGCCCGCTGAAGCCATCATGGGTGGAGAAAGTCCAGTAAGAGCAATCAGAGACAGAATTCATTTAATCTTTGAGGCACTTCTTAAAGAAAATTCATCTCCCAGTTAGCGTCCCATGTTTAGTTAGAGACAATAATAAAAGATTAAAAAAAAAAGCAAATGTGTTGCGAATGAGAATGTGCCACTTGCATCAATAAAAGGCATCATCAATTTTGGATTCGCTACCTACATTATAATACACAATAACTTAATTTTTTTATTTTGTCATTGTACATTCTTCCTTGGTCGGAGGCATGGCCCCGTCTACAAGATAGAAAAAAAGAATCAAGAAAAGGTGCACCTAAAATCATCGCAAGCTCTTTATAGTACTCTCCTATTCATCCTGGGATGTGTGATGGTTTGTAATGTTTTCATGATGCCAGGCATAGAATGAGACATTTCTGTTCTGATTCAAGAATGGAAATAAGCTGAAAGGAAAAAGGGAGGAAAACAGAAGGGCAGGGAATGTTCTCATAGTCCAAGGTCTGTTTTCCACCTAAAAACTAAGAGAGACAGGAGAGTCTGCTACTCAAACAATCTCATAGTCAAGGAAGGAAACTCTCCCCTTCCCCTGTTTGCTTCGCCTTTATGACCGGCGCAGTGAGTTCGTCGTCCTCTTCGCCTTCCGCAGTTGGCTTCTGTTGGTTTTAATTTTGGCTAAGACGGCTACTTGGACAGACAGAAGGTGGGCGAAAGAGGAATCTTCTCTCTCCTTCATATGGACTCTTCTGTGGATAGCAGCAGTGGGTTAATGTATTCAAATCCCTCAAACTCTGACTGGTCAATTCTCTTGATGATGTCCCTGAGGAGAAGAAGAAAAAGGAATTACACATGCTGTTTCAATAAGAAGTTACCTGTGTCTCCATGAACTTTATGCCATAGATCTGAACCCAAAAAACCCCAACCTGAGTATAGAAATATTTTCACAAAAAACATTTTTTTTTACTGTGGGATAAATATTTACACCCCGAGTTTTTGTAATGTAAAAAATAAAATCATGACAAGTACTTTCTAAAATATGTCCATGTTTTTTTTTTATATATATATATATATATATATATATATATATATATATATATATATATATATATATATATATATATATATAAGGGCTGGGCAAGTTAACGCGTTAATTTCGCGTTAATTCATTAGACTATTAACGGTGATATTTATTTTATCGCGCATTAACGCATGTTGCTCACATGCTTTCAGTCAGAGTGTCAGTCAGCGCGCGCTCTGTCACGGCAGCACTCTGCTGCTCCCCCTCCCCTCTCGTACATGGCTCAGCGGCGCCAGCCATTCAGCACGCAGGCTCAGCCTGGCCCGCCCACTCAGCTCTCACACAAACTCAACACACAAACAATCGCGCTACTGAGAGAGACCGCAGCAGCGGAAAAACATGAACAGGGGAAGTTGCGCCGTTTGGCTTTATTTTAATACCGTAAATGAAATCAAGCTGTATGTTTTGTAAAAAGCCGGTTAATTTCAGTGGAAACACAACAAATTTATCTAAGCACGTGAAAAAACATGAGCAAGAAAACGTCGAGCCACAGAAACGGAGAGAGGAGACGAAACTTCTCTGATTGCCCCGACAGACCCAGACCCACAGACTGACGTCTCTGACTGAGGCGTTTCAGTCCTCCAGGGAACATCCAGGTAGATCAGTGGTCATCTTCAGCAGCAGTTCATGTTAACTTTCAAAGTAGATATCATCTATCATATGTTACTGGAGCCCACACAGAAAATGTAATTAAGACCTTGAAAGAACCCAGTACATATATTAAAAAGTGTTATTTAAGATAAGATAACATTAGCTAATCCTTTATTTATCCCACGACGGGGAAATTTATAGGATTAAAGCAACAGACAGGTGCACACAACACAGACAAAATTACATAAGGATTGAAAGATATAAGAGGTGGATTAGGGAAAAAACACTGAACATAACATTATTATTATTATTATTATTTAATTGTAATAATAAAATAAAAACCACAAAACCCAAAAGGTAAACAGTTTCATGATACATCAAGCTTAGGGACTGGCTAATATACAGCAGGTCAAAAAAGGCCTCATTTTGGCTGCAGTGCTTGCTGTTCTCTTATTAAGAAAAGATCAACTAGTGCACTAAATTCAATAGATGGGTTGAAAATATCCAGTATAAAATACAGAGATTCCCAGGGCATGAAGAATACAGTTAAGTTGACTTTTTTTGGTGTGTGTTTGTGTGTGTGTGTGTGTGTGTGTGTGGTGGCGGCAGGTGTAGAGGGGGGGCCCAAAAAGACTGCGTTGTCCCGGGCCCTAGCAAAGCTGTCAGCTGGCCTGGTTGTAACCACTGCAAAGTTAAACTTTCTTATCACCGGAGCACCTTGAGCTTAACATATCACTTAAATGCCAAACTCACTGTAGACATCACCAAACAATTCAATGACTCAGAGAAGCTAACCAATGCCCTAATATATATATATATATATATATGTATATATATATATATATATATAAGCCCCCTGAACAATTGGGATGGAAAACAACATTTGTTAGAGAAATACTGTTAACCCTAACCCTAACCCTTTCAATTCAGTTTTTAGCATTCAGTCTTCTTTGGTAAGCAGCATCCAACATTTTGACATGGTAATATTTGCCTGTTCTACTTTGTAAAAATTCTTTAAATCTGTCAGATTGGGAGAACATCTTGGGTCCACAACCCTCCTCATATGTATGTTGTACCTCAGCCATGAAGAATTTAAATATCAAACTATAATATGATATCCATGAGAAATAAGAGACGGTAGCTTCCTAGGACTGCTCTCACAATAGGACGTCTCCTGGCTTCTACAAAAACGTTCCTTTCAATTTAAATTGTTCTCTTTTTCACGTGAACCCTGCCAGAAGGTTCACACTGGAGAGCCACTGCACTCTCTTTCCCTGCTGTCTGCAACTGCATCAGAGAGCCACTGGTTCCTCAGACTGGAACCAAACCAAAGTATAGTCTGCTTTGTGTGAAATCAGACAATGAAGTAGGCAGCCAGTCACCAGAGAAATAGGCTGCTTGTGATCGTTCTCTCAGCTTTTGCAGGAAAAGCTGACCAAAGACTGAGTAGACTGCGAACCGTGCAGGCATTAACAAAGTACCTAGCGGTCACTGCTTATTCTTCACGTTGTACCCTTAATAAGACTGATCCGAGGACAATGCCGAGCGCGGCCCCACCGGAGACCCAATACAGCCCCAGCAACAATTCATTGCCATTGGATGTTCCCCGGTTACCAGAACAGGGCACCTTAACGGATTAGGTTTGGCAGAGAAAACAGTGAAAGTTAGTTAGGGATGAAATTTTTTTTAGATCGTTTACTTCTGATGCATTTAGATGGTGTTTTATGGAAAAACCTGAAGCTAACAGGCCAAGCTACTGGCTAGCGCTCTTTGGGCCAGATATTAATGTGTAATGGGTTGTGTTTTAAGGTTAGGTCAAACTTTATTTCCATAAGGGTTTTAAACATTGATTGGAGCTGGAGTGGAGGTAGAGAAGCGTTACTTGTCACACATTTGGTCTACAGACAGTGCTCAACAGCCCACCTAGTGGTGAAATGTTGCTTGTTGCTCCTTTAAGATGACCTTTGCTTTCAATAATTTTTTTTGTCCTGTTGTTCTTTTATGTGTACTTAGTTTCTTAGATCTTTATTTTGCTTAGTAGTTTTGGTTAAAGGAGCAATAAGCAATATTTCACCACTATTTGGAGCTTGAGCACTGTCTGTAGACCAAAACAAGACATATCAAGCAACGCCTCTGTCTACCTCGCTCCAGTACTCGGCACCCATTTCCCTATGTCACCCATTGGCTCGTATTAGCCTATTTGCAAAGGATAACTACACAGCAAAGCGGCATCACCTTTTGGAGGAACATGGCTAGTGAAGAAGTAAGTAACTCATAACTTTATAATACTGTTAGCAAAAGAACGCTTTGATCTGATGGGCGTGCTCTGTGCCATTTTGTTCCTGGCGGTGGCATTTTATGGGCAGGAAGTGGGTAAGCCCTGAGTGGCAGCTCAGGGCTTACCCACGTGCATGCGTGGCCAGCCAGGCTATGTAAACAAGAGATTGGAGAACAACACAGAGAGATGGTGTATGACGTTTAACCATAGTCCATCTAAAAAGATACCTTTAGTTCTTCACAAATACATTTTTTAGCTCTAAAATAATGACATTTCGCTTATTGTTCCTTTAAAGGTTCACTAGCCTACCAAAGAAGACTTGTTGATTGAAGGATATTGTTAATTCAGGCAGACAACATTATTCATGTTGTTCCCTGATAGGCATTTATTTCTGTTAATAAATTATAATATTTGAAGATTAGTTATCACTTATTTATTCCATATGTGTGCAGAGTTTGCTGTTAGAAGAATGTTAAAGTTGGAATCACTCTTCCACCTATTGTCCTGATATCAAAGCCAAATTAGGCTGATATTCACAGGATAATACCTGACAGACCAAGGGTTATTTCAGTAAATATTTTATATATAGACTACTTTGTGCAGATCCTTCACACAAAATAATATTAAACATTTAAAGTGCAGATTGGAATTTAACAAAACAGATAAAAGACCAGATGTGGAGTTAAATAATACTGCAAGGCACTGTATTTATTGATGATTTTTTTTGATTGACTGCTGCGCATCACTGTGATGTACTGGATTCTCTCAAATCAAAGAAGCAGCCAAACCAGTGTCAAAAAGAGCAAGTAACAACATCTAAACAATTTTTCACTGAGGTGCTTGAATTGCTGCACAGGTGTTCTCAAACTGAACAAGCTGCTCTTCCTTTAATCTCTCAACCACTAAATTCCATCTTCCAAGGGTTCTTGACAGCATGAAGTAAAATGTATGTGGTTAGAGCCTGTGTAGGTTTGTACCTGCTCTGCAGCACCGTAATGGGCTGACTCTTTGTCTGCATCTCTTTTGAACAAAACCTATCCTCTTCAGGACAGGATAATGGTTGACCTGAAGATATTTTTTTTATTTTCTTGAGAACATTTCTGCTAATAACAAAAGCATAATCAAATGTAAATGAAGTGGAACTCCATAAATAGAGGGTAAAGAGTAGTAAAAATATATCAACTCCCTTAGTAACACTGCTGCTTTATTCCTTTGTAGCAACAGGCTGTTTACTCATCTGTGTGTGTGTGTGTGTGTTTGGGGGGGCACAAAGCCCAAAATGAGGCCTCTTGCAAGAACGGCTGAGAGGCTTTCTCACTGCAGACACTGAGCGGAGGACTTTGAAGTTAAAACAAAAGGTGCGTTCAGTGGTCCACCAGGTGGGTGGGGGTCCTCCTTTAAGGGCCACCAGTGGTGTTGAACAGGTTGCCGATCCCACCCACACAGTGCACAGGGACAAGTGAATGAAACACTACAGTGCCTTTCCTCCAGTGAGCTGACTGGAATATTGATGAAACAAATATTTTTCTTCTGTCTGATCTCATGTGAAGTACTCTTAGTGTAGGAGGAGGTCAACCAGCAACACAACAATCAGATCTAGAACAGGAAGGCTTTTTTATGGTGGACTTTCTGAAAGGTAGAGAGATAGACCACAGAGAGGGACGCACAATGCAGAGAGGAGAAGCTCTGGTAGGGGACCAAAACAAACACTGAGTACAACCAAAGCTGCATTCTTCTCTTCTAGGCCTGGAAGAGATGAAAGCATTACCAGATGCAGAGAGGAGACGAGGCAGGAACTGAGCAGGGTGAGGTAACGGAGGAGAAACAAGAGGAAGGCTTGAAACTACTGGAGCTCTGCGCCTTGTTTAGCGATGTCAAAACTTTTAAAAATGTATACTCAAATTGAATAAGGTGCAAATTCTTTTCTCAGTGGAATGAAAACATCATACAATCCTTGAAGGGTGTTTATGTGAGCTTCAGTTTAATTAAATTTTATTTATATAGCGCAAATTCACAACACGTGTCATCTTAAGGCACTTTACAAAGTCAAATTAAATCAAATCATACAGATTGATGAAAAGGTTTCCTATCTAAGAAAACCCAGTAGATTGCATCAAGTCTTAAAAAGCAGCATTCACTCCTCCTGAAAGAGCGTAGAGCCACAGTGGACAGTCATCTGCATTGTCCATTGCTTTGCAGCAATCCCTCATACTGAGCATGCATATAGTGACAGTGGAGAGGAAAACTCCCCTTTAACAGGGAGGAAAACCTCCCGCAGAACCAGACTCTGTGATTGGCCATCTGGCTCGACCGACTGGGGGTTAGAGAAGACAGAGCAGAGATACAAAAAGCACAGAAGCACACATTGATGCAGGAATCCTTTCTGTTATATGGTACATGCAGATGATTGGCCCCCTTGGATGGTGTCACAGCTAACAGAACGGCAGACCATAGGTACCTACTATGAAGAGAAAAAAGATAGAGAGAACTAAGAGTTTAAATAACAAACAATGCAAATTGGGGAACAGTAGGAGAACTCAGCCTTACATAGTGTTGCATAGACAGTGTTGCATAGTCTGCTCATTAAGCGACTTTGGGCTCGTTTTTCTTAAAAGTCGCTTGCAAAATTCATGAGTCTGCCGGGGGTGCGGTTTCTTGGGTTTGTTTTTGAACGTGAAGTGGCTTCTTGGGCTTGGCATTTTTCCGACAGAATGCCCTTTTCTGGTTATCGTGCCCCACACGACAACTCTTTTACAAGCAGAAAAAGTCCTGGTGTGTATAAAAACCAGCTAAATACATGGCGTCTGCATTACAGTGTGGTGGTTTGCTTGGTGGGTTGCATTCTTTTTTCATGAAGCAAGTCGATTATTTCTCTCACAATCATTTTGCTTGTGTGTGTGTGTGTGTGTGAAGTTGAGAAGGGATCTGAGTGTCTGATTACTGCAGGATGATTGACTTTGTAACTTTAGATAAGAAGCTGCTTTTAAGTCTATTTTTGCAGTAAGCCCTATAATAATTTAAAGGCCTATATTAATATAATACTGTAGTTTGTATTAGCTGTAATTCTATGTAGATTCAGCAGTTTTCTTCCTCAAGTTTGATCAGCTCATTTTGAAACCTCTACATTTCAACCAACGTTTGAGCTGATCTATGCTGGGTTTCTCGATTAAAAACGTTATTTTTCTCATTGATCAATATTAGTCTGCATTACAAAAGGTATCAATTACTTAAATGCTTAATATGCTTCAATTATAAGACTTCCAGGGTCCCATCATCATGCTATTTGTTCTTATTATTAGTCCTCCAGCTCTAAGTAAGGAAATTTGCTGCCATTCCAACTGTACAAATTCATCATTCACAAAACCCAACAGAACAATGATGGCAAACTTCTACTGATAAATCATGTAAACCTTTAAATAAAGAATTGGCAAACCCGAGTGTTTTGACCAACTACTGGACTGGACTATGAAACTTTTGATCGATGACTTCATTTCTGATGCACTATTGACCACAAAACAGCAAGATATCATTGTACTTAGGTGTTAGGTTTTGGGTTTCTCTTGTGTCTGTTTCCTTCATTTTCCTGTTGTTTGTGCTCTTTAAGGTGTTGCTTTATGGCATGGGGGTGGTGGCCTAGTGGTTAGAGAGCGGGTTGTAAGTACCCGGATTGATCCCCGCAGACTGCCACTGTGGGTCCCTGAGCAAGACCCTTAGCCCCAGATTACTCCCTGGGCGCTGTGATAGCTGCCCACTGCTCCCTAAGGGATGGGTTGAATGCAGGAGACAAATTTCATTGGAATGTACAATTGCAATGACAACTAAAGATTTATTCTTATTAGTTTGTGACTTTGTGTTTGGTTTCGTAAGTTACTCTTGTGTTTTGTTCTTTGTACATTGGGGATTATTTTTTGTTACATCTCTGTTAAATTTTCCCCTTGATTGATAGTTTAGTTCCCCTTCCTCAGTTTCCCTGTGCTCCTTCTGCCCCAGCTGCTTCACATTATCTCCTGACTTAATATCCTGAATTTAACGTCATTTTCCACTTGTCCCTCAGTATTTATGCCCACCAATTTCTCACATTCGTTCCTTTATTCTTACATTGTACAGCTCAATGTTCTGTTGCTTTGCCAAGTTCTCTGTGCATCATGTCCTGTTTTCCTCATGCCTGGTTGGGAGTTTTTGCATTGCATCACTAGGCTGATCCCAAGTTCCTTTCCTGTCTACAAATTGATCCCTGTTTCAACCTTACAACTCATGACATAACACAATTGGTTTGTAAAATCTCTGGTTGTAATTTGCTGTAAAATAAGAAATAGGGAAAAACAAAACTATTCAATTCAATTGTATTTATATGGCGCCAATTCATGATACATGTCATCTCAAGGCACTTTCCAAAGTCAAATTCAATCAGATTATACAGATTGGTCAAAAAGTTTCCTATCTAAGGAAACCCAGTAGATTGCATCAAGTCTTGACAAGCAGCATTCACTCCTCATGAAAGAGCGTAGAGCCACAGGGATAGTTGTCTACATTGTCCATGGCTTTGCAGCAATCCCTCAAAACTATAAAATCATAATTCCACAGATCCAGCAGGTACTGCGTTAACAGAATTAACAAGCAGACTGGCCAGAAGTGAGCAGTGATTTGGCCCTGATCACAGCAAACAGTCAAATCAACCACCAAGGAAAGAGGACACAAAGCAGCCCTGGCAGCAGCTGAGACTGCCATTTTCTCACAGATAGAGCTGGTATAAAGAACCCCCGCTTCCCGCTCCTCACCATGCTGGCATGGGCCCCCAGCAATCCTGGCTTTTAATGTAGCAATGTAAATCTCAAACATGGAGGGCTTACACTCCTCTCTCCCCACACAGCTTTCACTTCTCTTTCTTCTTGTGCCAAGCCCATCATGAGTGGGAGCGAGAAGAGACTGAAGTGCTTTTTGCATCACCCCCTCCTAGCAGGAGTGGGCGACGGCAGCCCCTCTCCTTGGTAACACAGGGAAGAGAAAGGGATGGGGAGACAAAGTGTGAGACGAAGGAAAGATGCGTGGGCCTTTCTTTTATTTTCTCCTTTTTTGTTAATTTGCCTTTTATACACAGGAAAACAGAGAGAAAATCTGGGGAATATAAAGTGTTTGAAAGGATCCACGGGAAAGTTTGTTTGACTCAATCAAACAGCCTACACCTGGAATGGTCCCGGTCTAGGCGTTCTGCTTTAGGGCCACGCTGTCGTGCACCATCTACTGATGTGTCGCGTTGTTTGAGACCTCGTTGATGTCTCCACTACTGAACTGACAGAGAGCTCCACACCCTCTCATTTCACTCCCCTCACCCACCCTGCCTCCCACAGGCCTATGACAGACTCCCATCATCAAACTCTTGTCACAAATGAGAGGGTGAGCTTTGGAGCCATCCTGCAGAGCTGTGAGGCTGGTCTGAAGTTTGACAAGAAATGAAGCCCCTTCAGACTGAGGGAGAGCCGCTCACAATGGCTACACAATGTGATGGGTAATGAATACTGCCTGTGCAACTTCACAGGACTGGAAGAAACAAATGCTGCCAAAGTTGAAAGTGATTGGAGTGAATATAATTAGATAGACAGGTGACAGCAGCAAATACCTAATAGAAATGCTTATAGCTTGTAACTTTGGAGTTTTTAGGCTAATAGTTTACTAGCCAGAGAAGGGTTCCCTTTTCAAATATAATCTGATACCTGAGAGATTAAAAAAAGAAACTATAAATAGTTTGACATCCAGGGATCATGTCTAGCCCCATTTTTTCCATCCACACATCTATTGTGCGTCTGAAGAGAACCAAAACATTAGCAGAGCCACACTCAGCCAAAAACAGGTAAAATCCCTAACAATCTAATCAGCACACACACTGCTAAAAGAAGAAATCGAGTCTTCTTACATTTGTCTGCTGTGTTTGTAATAATTTCAGGCCCTGGTTCTGATAAAAGTTTCCTCCTATTAAAATGCAGCTCTCTCTAGCTGACATTTTACAATGAATTGGATCTGGATGTATTTTGTTAGAACTTTATATAATTGTATTTGAATTTAAATAATATAACAAACTGGACTCCAGTTTGTTCATGTAAATAATAAATCTTCAAACTCTAGGGTCACTTGTGGAGTACCACAGGGTTCAGTCCTTGGGCCAATTATCTTTACTATATATATATATATATATATATATATATATATATATATATATATATATATATATATATATATATATATATATATATATATATATTAGGGCTGACAAAATAACGTGTTAATTTCGATTCATTAATTTAAAAAAATTAACGGATTAAAAAAAATAACGCAGATTAATCAATGTCGTATAGGGGTTTTCAATAGGTGAGGCGCACCTCCCCTGGGGGGCGCCAAAGAGTCACAGGGGAGGCGCATGAAGACAGAGAAGAAGACAGCGCTGCCGCTCAACTCTGTGAAACTATGTAGAGATATTCGTGCCTTCTGTTTGAGCGCACAGTGAAACAACTCAACGCTCAAAACCGTTCTGGCACGGTCTGAAAAACTCTTCTCAACCCGCTGTCCTCGCGGTGAGTTCCATCTCTGCTCGCGCGCTACTTTGCTCGTGCACACCTGCTCATTACACACTCAACACCAGCTGTGCACTCGCTCGGCTGTTAAAGCCAATCACAGACAGTTTTTTTTCCCATTCAATCAGAGTATGGCTTGCAAATACTGCATTCAGATGAATTAAATCAAAATGCTGCAGCCTTTGGTAGAAATTACTAAACATCACCGAGGGATTGAAGAAAAACAAATAAAAAGTGTAATATTTTAGCCTAAAATATTTAGGCTAAAGTATTTAGACTAAAATATTAGAATTACTAAGTGAGCTGTGAAAAATGTTTTTGTCTCTTTTCTTTCCAGCTTCTGGGAGGTTATGCAAAAGTTTATTCTGATCATAATCATCATGAATGTCATTGTTATTTAAAGAGCACTTTAACACGAGGTAAAACAAAGTGCCAAACATCAGAAATACATCAGATAAGAGATAACAACTAATAAAATGCTTGGTCTAGATTAGGTCTAAATTATGTATAATTAGCTAGGTCTAAATTATGTATAATTAGCCTAAAAAGTAGATTGGAATATGGAATATGTTGACGTCTGTTAAATTCAGGTTATCTTTTTTATTATCATTTCAGTTGACGTTTCCTGTTGATGTGAGTTCAGTTTGACATTGGCATCTGTTTAGTTCAGTTTGACTGCTGTTGAAAACAGCACTTTAATGTATCTAATGCTGATTATTCATTGAAACATTTGAATTTAAATATTTTAAATACTTTCACAGCAAAAACATTATATGCGATTAATTTAGATTAATTAATTACAGAGTATGTAATTAATTAGATAAATTTTTTTAATCGATTGACAGCCCTAATATATATATATATATATATATATTTCCACTGTTATGCTGATGACACTCCAACCAATTACTTTGACTACAGGCATGTTTTGAAAATATCAAAACCTGAATGACTTTATATTTTCTGCTTTTAAAGGCATACTATGCAACATTTTTCAGTTAATTAATGTGTTCCATACCGTTTTGGATGATTAAATGAGTAATTTCAGGTCGAACAAAGGTTTTCTCGGCCGCCCTGGGGGTCTGTGGGGGAAATACCGCACTTGCAATTGCAAGAGCCCTCGGCCCGCACACACAGAAGTCTCGCTTTACGGCGAGAACTCCATGTGTTTTTGCCCTGCCATTCACTATATGCACGCGCGAAAGCAACAACAAAGAACCGCGTGTTAACGTCAAATAAACATGCAAGCATATCGAGTTTTATTATTATTATTATTTATTTTATTTTTTTATGTTGGCGAGACGCTACCGCGGCGGCGGCGGCGAGGCGGCGGCTGCGGCTTGGCGAGGCGGCGGCTGCGGCTTGGCGAGGCGGCGGCTGCGGCTTGGCTAGGCGGCGGCTGCGGCTTGGCTAGGCGGCGGCGGTAGCGTCTCGCCAACATAAAAAAATAAATAAATAAATAATAATAATAATAAAACTGCCGGCGGCTTGGCGAGGCGGCGGCGGCGGCCTGGCGATGCGGCGGCGGCGGCCTGGCGATGCGGCCGCGGCGGCCGCCTCGCCAAGATAGCGCTGCGGGAAGCTTGATGTTCATACCTTCACTGTGTTAGTCATGGTTTGTACTGCCGTTTTTTCCACTTTTCGTTGCGTTCGCCTGTCTGCTAAGCTCAAAACAACCGCGCCTGGCTTGACGGAGAAACCAGAACAGCTGAGCATCTTTACGACAGTGCACTTTTACTTTCGCCCTCTGGGGGGAGCCTCGCTGGAAAATCAACCCCGTTTGCCTAGTATACCTTTAAATTCTGACAAGACAGAAGTTGTCCTATTTGGCCCAGAGTCCTTAAAAATATACTTATTAATCAGTCACATAATTTTGATGGCATTAATTTGGCCTTCGGTAATAAATTAAAAAACCTTGTAATTTAAATCCCATATTAAACAAGTTTCCAAGGTTTCCTTTTTTCACCTCCAGAATATTGCCAAAATTAGAAATATTATAATTAGGAGTGATGCTAAAAAACTAGTTTACGCATTTGTTACTTCAAGGCTCGACTATTGTCATTCCTAACTATCAGAAAGTCTACAAAATGCAGTTCAAAGCCTTCAGCTGATCCAACACGCTGCAGTAACAGTTCTGTTAAAAATTAAAAAGAGAAATCATATTTCTCCTATTTCAGCTTCCCTTCATTTGCTTCAATCAAGAATATAAATCAAGAATAGAATTTAAAATTCCCCTTCTCACGTATGAAGTCCTTAATGATCAAGCTCCATCATATATCAGAGATCTGGTTACCCCATATGTTTCTAACAGAGCACTTCGCTCTCAGACTGGTGGTTCCTAGAGTCTCTAAAAGTAGAATGGGAGGCAGGTCCTTTAGCTATCAGTCTCCTCTCCTGTGGAACCAACTCCCAGTTTTGGTCCATGAGACAGAAATAGTCTACTTTAAAGACTAATCTTAAAACTTTCCTTTTTGATAAAGCTTATAGTTAGAGTGGCTTAGGTTATCCTGAGCTATCTCTGTAGTTATGCTGCTATAGGCTTAGGATGGTGGAGGACATCAAAATCTATTTTTCTCACTCTGCTGAGTTCTCTTGCTGTTCTCCACTTGACATTGTTGTTATTTCAACTTTTAACTTTATGTTCTCTCTGTCTTTTTTCTCTTCATAGTAGGTACTATCATTCAGGAAGTTATGCTTGATTATTATTGTGATATTTCGTTGTTTGTGGAGAGTCAGGCGAAGAAGGCAACCTTTGGTGAATTTACTTGACAGAGTGGGCTTTTGGGAAGTGGATGAGACAAACAAACATCTAATCAGGGCTTGCAGACGCAGGAAACAACGACAGATGCTGAGGTTCATCACACTGCTAAGCAGAATCATCTCTGAAAATCGTGTGACACGGTAAGGAAGCTAGTATTTTTATGAATGTCTGAAATTTCATGGTTACGGAGGCTTATCAACTGTTGCTTCCATCAGCTGTTCACGTTTTATTTTTTATTATTCGGTTTTATTTAAGTCTCCCTTATTTTTGTTGCGCTTACAGAACTGTTTGGATGAGAGAGAGCGGAGCGAACACTGGTGGCTGTATATAGTAAGAGAGACATTCAACCCTCAGCAATAGATTGAAAACTTCAGGTAATAATTACAGAATAGCTGATTTTCTCGCATTTTTATATGATAGGCTATTGTTTTTTTTAAGTTATTAATACTTCAACTGATAGGCCCATTTTCTTTTTCGAAAAGCAATGAAATTAATGACACCATTATTTGTTTTGATTGATTCCCGAATTAATAAGGTGAAAAATGTATAAAGAACTGCATATAATAACTATAACAATAATATTGTGAAATTTCATTTTTTCAGAATGAGCTACAGAACCTTCCAATGCCTTTGTGAGTCGCTCAAGCCTTATATCTCCAAGGCACAAACCAGGATGCGACAGCCTATTACTGTGGAGCAGAAAGTTGGTGCTGTGTTGTGGTTTCTTGGAACCACATCACATTATCGGACCATTGCTCACCTTTTTGGAATATCCAGAGCCTCACTGTGCATCTTTGTCAAGGATGTTTGTGAGGCAATATGTTATGATCTGACACCACAGTTTGTGAAGCTACCCACTGATATAGAGGCTACAAATATTGTGGAGTCATTTAAAGAAAAATGGGGATACCCTACTTGCATAGGTGCTATTGATGGCTCACACATACCCATTGCCGCCCCAAAGGAGAGCCGAGTTGATTATTTTAATAGAAAGGGCTGGTGTAGTATTAATATGCAAGCACTTGTAGACGACAGGTATATGTTTAGAGATCACTGTATTGGATGGCCAGGAAGCACTCATGATGCTCGTGTTTTAGTTAACTCCCATCTATACCAGTTTTGGGAAAATGGTGTGTTCCCTCATCTTCAAACCGAAATTGATGGCGTTATGGTACCTCCCGTTATACTTGGCGATCCAGCATACCCTCTCTTACCCTGGCTGATAAAGCCTTATCCAGAAAATGCAAGGACAACTGAAGCCCAAAAAACAGTACAACCTCATCCATAGCTGTAACAGGATGGTGGTAGAGAACACCTTTGGGCGGCTAAAAGGGAGATGGAGAAGGCTTTTGAAGCGAATCGACAACAAGACATCAAATGTTCCGCATGTCATAGCCGCCTGCTGTACCCTACACAATATCTGTGAGACCCAAGGAGAGGATTTCCTTGATCAGTGGGCCAATGAGGCAAATCAGCCACCTAGTAACAATTTGGTCGATGGAAATAATAATCCTGATATTAACAATGCCCACGATATAAGAAATGCTCTCTGCCGTTACTTTGCAACTCAAAATTAGCCTTACATTGACTGAAATATTTTATGTATTGTAAATAGTTTCTTACAGTTGAGTTTCTCATATATTTTTGCAATATGTGGTATATTTTAAAAAGTCAGTAAAGAAAACAGAAATAATTTTTGTATGAAACATTTTATGTATTGTAAATAATTTCTAAAACTTGAGTTACATATTTTACAATTACTGATATGGTCCATAATTAGAAAAGTTGGGGAAAGAAGTTGAAGGGGATGCAGGGTTCAGAGGCTGTAATTGTACTGGTTGCTGTGACATCAGTTGGACCATCATCTGCATTAGTCTCATCTCATGTTCCTGTTCTTGTTTTCTCATTCTCTCTTCAGCCTGTTAAAATAAAAAGCACATTCATTTACGTCCATGTCAAATATACATATATTACAATTTTTGATTAATTAAAGAAATGCATTTTTACCTGAAGTTGGTTTCTTTCTATTTCTTGTATCATGTTTAGCTGATGTTGTTGGTGGCGTTGGACTGACTCCTGCTGTTCTTTATATGCTACGATCCAGCGGTCATCAGAATGTCTTTGAGCTTTTACGAATGCCTCTATTGTAGAATCTAGGGCTTTTACTATTTTGCTCTTCTTCTTGGGTCTAACATTTACTTCAGGAGCCTCAGCAGCAGGAGCCTCAGCAACAGGAACTTCAGCAATGCGACTTCCTCCTGGCTCCTCAGAAATAAAACTAGCTATCGACCCATTCAAAGATTGTTCATCATCTATCTCTGCAATAAGAAAGCAAAGACAATTGATAAATATTTAATTTGAAATACATGCTCACTCTTTCAATTTAATTAACTTACAAGTAGAGCTACTTCCTTTAATGCCGTATTATAAGAATAAAAATATGATAAATGTTTAAATTTGATAGAGAAAAATAATATAAAGATTAAATTTGACACATTTTATAATGGCAGCAGATTTGGCATTTTAATACTGTAAAAAAAAGTTGTTGAGCATAAATGTGGAAATGGTGTAGAGCAGGGGTTTTCAATAGGTGAGGCGCGCCTCCCCTGGGGGGCGCCAAAGAGTCACAGGGGAGGCGCGAGAAGACAGAGAAGAAGATAGAAGAAGACAGCGCTGCCGCTCAACTCTGAAACTATGTAGCGATATTCGTGCCTTCTGTTTGAGCGCGCAGGAACCAATCCAAGCGTGCAGTGAGACAACTCTCAACGCTCAAAACCGGTCTGGCGTGGCTCAACTCTGAAAAACTCTTCTCAACCCACTGTACTCGCGGTGAGTTCCATCTCTGCTCCCGCGCTACTTTGCTCGCGCACACCTGCTCATTCCACACTCAACACCAGCTGTGCGCTCCCTCGGCTGTTTCTGCGCTCGCGACTCCACCAGCCAAACACAGACAGGTTTTTTTTCCCCATCCAATCAGAGTATGGCTTGCAAATACTGCATTCAGATGGATTAAATCAAAATGCTGCAGCCTTTGGCAGAAATTTCTAAACATCACCGTGGGATTGAAGAAAAACAAATAAAAAGTTTAATATTTTAGCCTAAAATATTAAGACTAAAATATTAGAGTTACTTAGTGAGGTGTGAAAAATGTTTTTGTCTCTTTTCTTTCCAGCTTCTGGGAGGTGATGCAAAAGTTTATTCTGATCATAATCATAATCAATGTCATCATTATTTAAAGAGCACTTTAACAAAAGGTAAACAAAGTGCCAAACATCAGAAATACATCAGATAAGAGATAACATCTAATAAAATGCTTGTTTGTTAAAATAGCAATAGGTCTAAATTGTGTATAATTAGCCTAAAAAGTAAATTGGAATATGGAACGTGTTGACGTCTCTTAAATTCGGGTTATCTTTTTTATTATTATTTCAGTTGACGTCTCCTGTTGACGTGAGTTCAGTTTGACATTGGTGTCTGTCTAGTTCAGTTTGTCTGCTGTTGAAAACAATCATTTATGAATTTGGTCTAATGACAGCTCAATTTTAAAACTAAGCCCTCTGTCCGTGATGTTTCAGTTAAAGTAGCATGTAAAATGGAAATATTTGGATGGATATTTTATGAATAGGCCTTTTTTATGAATGTACTTTGTTAAAAGAAATACAATACAAAAACATGTGTTGGGCTATCAGTTGTTTTTGAAACACAGCATTCCAGGAACACAAAAGTAAGATGCATTTACTGCAGGGACTTGTGTGGGGTAGGTTTGTGTGGTGGTGGGGGGGGGGGGGGGGCGTGGTCATCTTTACCTATTCCTAGGGGAGGCTCACCTTCAACGAATTTGAAAACCCCTGGTGTAGAGCCTACTTACCATCCTGTGTGCTGTACAGGTTCTCATACTGCTCCTTATTGTCGGACGTTGCATCATCGTCCTGTACTTGAATGAAAAAGTACAGGTACAGAGTATTGACCTCTTTTTAGTTTTCAAATATCACTAGTGTGGATTTTGAGAAATAAGTTTTTGGCTAGCCTACTCGTGATAAGCCAGCTAGTATTTATTTGCCACGTCTTATATTAATATAGGCCTACAACAGACATTTCTTAGTAGATTAGTAGATCATCAGAATAAAAAATGAATAATTTTTGGGAACCTACTTGTTGCTGCGGAGTTCAGAGTAGAGGTCTCCAAAAGCACTGGAGGCCTCGACGTTGCACGGAGGCCTAACACTTCATCCATGGCACTATAGAATTTCCACGTTTTTCTTCCTCTCCCTGATCTGTTGTTGTGGTCCAGAACCTTCTTGTATTGTGTCCTAAGTTTTTTAATCGTCTCTCGGCACTGTCTCGGGTCTCGGTCGTATCCCCTCACCTTCATTTCGTCCGAAATATTTTGGAAAACTTTGTGATTGTGTTTAGCGCCTTCCAACATCGCCTGGATAGCATCCTACGCCCAAATTGTAATAACAGCCTCAGTCTTGGCGTCATTCCAGGTCGCACCACGGTCTTTTGAAGCCATTCTTTAAAATGTAGCGTGGAGAAGATTTTGATTGTTGTTTACAGTTCTTCTTCTTCTTCTGTTTTATGGTTGTTGGCAAGCAACTTCCGGAGGGGCATTACCGCCAATTACTGGAATGGAGTGTGAATCAGGATGTGAAGCCAGACAAGCCGGAAAAAACGCGGAAAGTCAGCTGACTGTAAGGAGATGACGCGGTCTGCTCATGCGCTCTTTGTTATAAGAGAACCGGGCCGCTGAAAAACCAGGCCGAGCTCACACATGGAACTGGTCTAGATTTAGCGCGGTCCGGTTGTGTCTGGCTCGGTTCAGTTCAGTTTGCTTTCCATTTACACTCGATAGTTATCTCAGTTACCGAGCTCGGGCCAGTCTCGGCACGGTTAAAAAAGGGTAGTGTAAACGGGGTATATATGACCTACGTAACTGTGACACCATCCAGGGGAGGGAGATCATCTGCCATTATCATATAACTTAGAAAAGATCCCTGGATCAATGTGTGCTTCTGTGCTTCTTGTGTCTCTGCTCTGTCTTCTCTAACCCCCAGTCAATTGAGCCTGGAGGTTTTCCTCCCTGTTAAAGGGGAGTTTTCCTCTTCACTGTCGCTTCATGCATGCTCAGTAAGAGGCGAGGTACACCCTGGACAGGTTGCCAGTCTATCGCAGGGCAACACAGAGACAAACAGGACAAACAACAATTCACGCGCACACTTTAGAGAGGCCAATTAACCTAACTGTCATGTTTTTGGACTGTGGGAGGAAGCCGGAGTACCCAGAGAGAACCTACGCATGTACAGGGAGAACAAGCAAACTCCATGCAGAAAGGCAAGGGTACGACTCGAACCCAGGACCTTCTATCTGCAAGCCAACAGCGCTACCCACTGCAGCCCTAGTTCTTTAACTTGAAGATTTAAATTAATTACACAGTATTTTGCTGTCTGCATGAGTGTATCAAATGACAGAACATTTGTGTGATACACTCATGCAACTGCAAGGTAATTATATGTTCTGTAAAGGAACTGATATCTGTCTATGACACAAACATGAGTCTTATTAGATGCTAAGGACTATTTGCATGCTTTAAGCTCAATTGTTGTTGGTCATGGCAATCAACTGATTTAATTGAAAAAAAGGAAATAAGATATAATTTAACTAATTTAAATATAACAAAACAAGCCCAAAGTCGCTTAATGAGCAGACTATGCAACACTATCTAAGGCTGAGTTCTCCTACTGTTCCCCAATTTGCATTGTTTGTTATTTAAACTCAGTTCTCTCTCTTTTTTCTCTTCATAGTGGGTACCTCTGTTCTGCCGTTCTTATGTCAGAGGTAATTAGTCCTGTATAAATGATTAAGTCCAAAGTGTGTCCACAATTATGTGTGGGTTCTGTTGGGTCAGTCCATAATTATAAAAAATTTGACAAAGTTCTTTAACACTTCAATCCATTTGTTGTCATTATGGAAGTTAAAATCACAAACAACCAGAACAAAATCAAAATGAACAAAAATTAAGGACAGTAGTTCAGTCTGTATATGTCTAACAGGATTTGAGAGGATGAATGTAGATGTAGAGCAACATATTTAAAAGAAAGAATTTACATATTTGTTTGTATGTAAACGCATTATTGAATTGTATTGCAACTCCCCCACGTTTTTATCTGGAGTAGTCTTTTTAGAAAACTGCACTAGCCTTTTAGTTTTGCATCACGAAAAAAAAAGAAAACTCAGCAGAGGTCATCTTTGGGGTCATCAGCTGTCTGCCAGACTCTTACTTCATTATCCAGGTCTCCTATTAGCTCACTTTTAAATGTAAGTTTGACCAAAAATACTGCAGCATTTTATTGCAAGATCTTGTGTCACAACATATTGTTACACCTGTACTGAACTTTGGAAAAAAAATAACAACTTACAGCTGCTGAAAACATTGCAGTTAAACAACTTTTTGGATCATCAAGAACTTCTAGATAAGGTAAGGCTGGAGTTTAGATCTAAAAAATCATTAGTCTGGAGAAAGAAAAGGGGTAGAGCTACCATGAGTCCTGTGTGGTGCCAATAGCAATGCATTCAGATCCAATCTATGTGTGGGAATGCTTCTCATCCAAGGTAAGTGGGCTTACTCCCAGTTCTGCCAAAGAAGACTGCCATGAATGAAAAGAGGGGTAGAAAACTCCTCTAAGAACAACTTCTTCCAACAACCCAGAAAAAATGTGTTGATGATTTGGTCATTTTCCTGCATAACCGAACACCTAAAGTGATAACAAAGCAGCACAAAGCTCTGAACAGAGAAATGTTGGAAATGTGGTCAAAATATTCCCCAGATCTGAACCCCACTGGAAACCTTTGGTCAGTTCTCGGAAACAAGGTGGAGTATCTGAAGCTAAAAGACAAGGATCAGTTCCATGCACTGGGAAGACATGAAGACGCCCAACCTTAACAGGTACTAATACCGCTACATTCCTGCATCTTCAATCTTTAACCTTCTTTCTAACGTTTTACAATCCTGAGGAATACGTTTCAACAATCTAAAGTTCCATCCCTGTTTATTATTAAACTCTTCCTGTCAAACCTTATTAAAATTATAATTCATTCCTGCCTATGAGAGGCTTGTATTTTTAAAGTGAATTTTGAGTTCAAGCGTCTGTTTTTGAGCAGCAGCTTTGTTCAGATGGTTGAATAAATCGGTCCAATAAATGCTCTGCAGGAGAAATCTAAATGCTGGAGCCTGAACAATCAATCCTGTATGGATTTATAGCAAAATTTTGTCTAACAAAAGCCTGGTAATATCTATTGGCAGGCCTTATTAAGGGCGTATGGAAGCTATTTCTAATGGCACAGAAGAAAACAGGCCGCGCTTGTATCTTCGTGCTGCGTCTGCAGGCAATCTCCAGCAGCAGAGCGTGAGTCGTGTTTGTTGTTGTGCCAGATATCCTCAACCTCTTTTCTCTCCAAAAGTAAAATCTTAAACAAGAGCTCCTGTCAGGCTCTAAAAGCTCCATGCTGGTGTTAATCAAGACAATGTCTCTGATGGATAAAGACATCAGCTTGGGGAACCCGTGGGGGGATGTTTTGCTGTATTTGATGAGAAAGTCCTGTGGGAAGAAGGAACAGCATGCAGTGTTTGTATGAAATGGGGGGTGGGTGGGGGGTGTATTTCATCGTGACTGGAGAGAACATTAACTTAATTTTGGGACAGAACTTGAGTCAGAATCCCAGCTGAGCCATCTTACCCTGTGACACTAAAAAGGGCTAGTTTAATCTCAGGCCCCCCAATAGCCTACTAGCTGTATGCAAAATATGAATCTGGTTCATTCCTGTCTCAAGGGGTTGGTTTTACCCATACAGAAACACTGTGACATGTTTTTTTGTTCAGATGTCGTGTTAAAGCCATGCCTGTTGCTATAGCAACCATGCTGCAGAGCAAACACCTCACAAAGAGACCAATAAAAAATATGTCGATTGGGTCGATTAATTTGTTATCTGTCTATCCATCCAGTTACATAATTAACTCTGACTCTCTTGAACTCATTCTGGGTCCATCTTGGAGTCTCCTTCCAGTGAAAGGTGCCCCAAAACCCCAAAAGAAGGCGCTCAGGGAAATCCTGATTAGATAGCCCATTTACTTAAGAGTGCAGGAAAAGCACCTCCGCACCAGATGATAGAGGTTTTCACCCTATTTACAGCCTCGATGCACTGGTTAGGGCGCACACATCAAAAGTGACACAATCATGCCATAACCGCCGCCGGACGAGGACTACATGTGCTTGTCGCGGTGTGAGGTTGTGCACCTCCGAGTTTTTGCAACTCGCGCAAGTTTCTTTCAAAATGGAGGAAATCAAAGGAGTTCTCACTGAGAAAGTTTGCCTGTACTGACATAAACTGGCACAGAGGTTTGAATTGGTACAGCTTTGTTAAATGCTATTTTGTTACTGTTTATTCTGTAACTGAAAATACCTTAAACCTATTATTGGCATATTTTTAGGGGTGAATTTAATGGCCAAGTTTGTGGACACAAACAAGGACTTTGACTTCTGTTTCAATGACTTGCAGCGTAAATCAAGTCTAAAACAGCAACCCATGGTATGTAAAGCAATTAGCTTTTATTTAGTAAAGCAATGTGCTTTTTAAAACATTTAATTTAAAAAGATCCCTGGGCTGTATTCCCTATCTTCACGCCTTCCAGTATGCAACGAGTGAACATACCATCTTCTACGTCTCTAAGGCTTGGTTTATTTCTGATTAGCTGCCATAGACACACCAACTATTCATCATGATTGTTTATGATACTGCACGCAGCCATTTTGTGTGTGTGACGTTAACAGTTTCTTCTCGTCTATTGCATTTCCACTAGTGATGTCGAGTACTGCTCCCCGTGTTTTTGGATGAGTACTGCACCTATGTCTGTGTTAAGTTTAAACGTCTACAGTGCTTCCCTGGGCTCGTGCCCAGTCTGCACAGACCTGCACAACACCCCAATGAGTGAGTATAACTCATTGGTGTAGTATTAAGCCAAACTCAAAGTTTGGCTGAATACTTGGTGGGCCTCTAAATCGAGAGCTTTACATTTTGGCTCCACTTTTTCTTTGTCAAAATAGACCAGAACAACAGCTGTATCACTGCAGACCAGGTTTTAATCTGTCTAGACATCTACTATTGCATCATCACTCGTTAATGACACAGTAAGATACCTGAACTCCTCCCCATGAGTCAGGAAGTGACGCCTTAACCAGATGGAGCAGCAAAAATCTGTTCTGGCAGCATTCCAGAACATGAGCCAGCAGGTTTGGAGCCTGCAAAGATTTATGCTGGTGGGCATTAAGAAGTTAGTGGAAGATGATGTCTTTGATCCATAATTGGGAACAATAGGACTTCAGCAGAGTTATAGCTGGATGATTGCTGTTGTGGTTGTTATTACTGGAAATGGCTGCTGGGACTTTGTTAGACCTGAGCCTCTGTGGCTTGAGCCTAAAATGTTTGTCAAAAGCCCTGGATCAAAATGAGAATATTAAAAGTCAGACACAAACTGAATTTATCCTAGGTTGATAATTGTATTAAATATATGTCTCAAGCGTACATATTACCAATCCCTGTGTATTTAATTATTCATAGTATTTTTTGTAGTATATTTTTATTACCATGTAACATAGAAAGGATTCCTGGATCAATGTGTGCTTCTGTGCTTTTTGTGTGTGTCTACTCTGTCTTCTCTAACCTTCTGGCAGTCGAGGCAGATGACACACTGAGCCTGGTTCTGCTAGAGGTTTTCCTCCCTGTTAAAGGGGAGTTTTCCTCTCCACCGTCGCTTCATGCTTGCTCAGTATGAGGGATTGCTGCAAAGCCATCGACAGTAGGTAAGTGTCTCTGGGTTTGGCTGCTGAACTGTGGTTTGGCCTTGCACAAGGTGTTCTGTGCATGATTCAGGGCACTGAAGCTGCTTCTACCACAGCGTCATACATGTTAAAATGTACAAACAAAGACCCTCCGGTGTCTGTGGCAGCTGAACTCCAAGGCCTGCAATGAATTTGCTGAGAAAATACAAGGTATTAGAAGACCAGTTTGTAGATCATTGTCAGGTTCAGTGCCAATATTGTTTCCAGTTAGAACTAATTCTGCTGAAATGTCTGAATTCTGCTAAATAAACTACAAGGGTTAAGAAGAAATTGTTCATCAGCTAAGTTCCTCTTGCTGTTGTCTTGGTATTTTACCCAAAGGTTTCCTTAAGAGGGTTTTGTCTGTCATAGCATCTGATTTGATTCAAATAATAAACACATCCTTTTCGTCAGGTGTTTTCCCCCAGGCCTTAAAAATGGCAATTATTAAGCCATTGTTGAAAAAGAGCAATTTGGACAAGTTACTACTGCAGAACTACAGGCCCATCTCAAACCTCCCCTTCATCAGTAAGATTATTGAAAAAGCTGTTTCAATAATACCTTTTTAACAGTAAACAGCCGTTTTGACGGCTTCCAGTCAGGTTTTCGTACTCACCACAGTACTGAGACGGTCCTGATCAAGATGTTCAATGGTATCCGTATTAATACAGACTGTGGTAGAACCACAGTACTGGTACTTTTTGGCCTTAGTGCAGCTTTTTATACCTTTGATCACTCAATTTTATTAGGGCGTCTGGAAGACTGGGCTGGTCTTACAGAACAGGAATTTTTACGTGTCAGTAGGTAACTTTAAATCATAGACTACAACAATTACATCTGGGGTCCCATAACGTTCCATCATGGGGCCCATCCTATTCAATATCTACATGCTCCTCTTAGCTCAGATTATAACAAAAACAAGATCAGTTTCCATAACAATGCGGATGACACACAACTATACATTACAATGTCACCAGGTGACCATAGACCTATTAGAGGATTGGCTAGATGCATAGAACAAATCGATGGGGCATTCCTCAATTACGTCAAATTACTAAAATTAGAAGAGGTAGTGCGTCTGCGTCGCGACCATCTTGTGGTCGGATAAGCTGTGTAGAGTGGTGAAGCAGACAGCTCTGTCCTGAATATTGCATCAGCAAATATAATGGTAACAACAAAACACTGCTGCTTCGGTGTCTGTCGGAGTGACTCGATATGGCCATCGTGACCATATAAATTCATTCCCTTTCCTAAACACCGAAAAAATGCAGAGAAATGCCATCATTGGATAACTGCGTGTAAGCGGGACAGCTTTACAGTTCTAGTCTAGTGTACAGCACTTTGAGTAGTCAGTATGACTGTGTTTTTTTAGTTTAAATTTTTCTACATTTTATTTCAACTGTTTTTTTTAGTTGCTTTTATTATGTTTTTAGACATGTAACGCACTTTACGTAGTTCTTGTACTGAAATGTGCTATACAAACAAACTTGCCTTGCCCATAAATATACTGTTTCGTTTCGCTCCGACATCGTTCGATAGTGCTATGGGCATTATTACCGCATTAATATGGAACCTTAATGTCGATTTAATGGTGTTTTGTATAACTTTAGGAATAATCCATTTAGCGACCGATCACTACAGCGACCTCTAGCTTCCCAGAGGAATAATCGCATTAATAAAATCAAGTGTCCAAAAGGTTATTGATTTTACTGAGCAAATCATTCTTTAAAATGTAATTTTCTCAAATAATGGTTTAACTCAGGATTTGCATTGTGAATGGGTTGAAACACATATCAAATGTTGTTCTAAATTAGTTTAATTTAATCTCAATCAACATTAAGTAAAATGAACTTTGGTTCTCTAACTTATATCTTCAGTGAACCAGGATTCACTGAATCATTCTGATGATGGTTATCAATCATTTTATTTTGTCTTTTGTCTCTTGGTGTGTACTTAGTTCCTTAGCTTCTTTTTATCTTAATTTTGCTTAGTAGTGTCAGGACTCTGTAGGCGGCGCTGTCTGCGCTGCCTGTTCTCTTCTCTTTTTCTCTCACAGGTGACTGTAGTTTCGGCAGCTCCGGCTTGGAGTTTAAAAGCAGGTTGCAGTCAGCTGAAGGACGCCGGAGTGTTAAACCGTTGTGGTACACTTAGTAGCCACTGTCGACAGTTTCTCGTCCCAGCGCTTCTTATGTTCCTGGTTCCCTGTGCTAACTCTCGTCTCCTGTTTTTTCGTAGTTCGCTTTGTGCCTTGGATTACTCACCCGTTGCTTCTCCGCGCGCTGAAGACAGATTCCTGAATCCCCGCCGCTCAGATTTTGTCTGGCATTCCCCTCGAGCTCCCCTGGTACTACCAAGCCGGACAAGAGTTTCCCTTCCCTGGATTCACCCTGGTTACTTCGGCTGCTCTCTGTTCCCCGCTACCTGCTGTGGTGATGCTCGGGCTCCCCACCTCTGTTCCACCTGCCAGCTCACCTGTCACTCGGTCACCTAGTTCCTCCAAGAGTAAGAGTTCTACTAAATCCGTTCTTCCACTCCACTCCCCCCGGATAGGTTACCCATACCTGGCGGTAAGCAGAGCTACACACAGCTTATTTCCCGCACTTGCCCTCATTAATCTGTTCCTTTCTTCTCCTGCAGTGTTTCGATCCCGCTGTCTCGATCACTGTCAGCTGCTCTCTCAGACAGCACAATATTCGTGTACCTTTGAGCCAGGATCAGCTGCAGGGGTTGGCAGTTAAAATGGGCCAACTGACAGCTGCGCTGAACTCCGCGTCTAATCCACTCGCTTCCGCGTTGTCCAGTGCTCCGCCCTCGTCTAACACTTCACCGGACCCCACAGCTCAACCTCCTCCTGTCTCCGAGAGTTCATCTCCCAGTCCAGAGAAATTCTCCGGAGACAGTGGAGACTGTGGCGGGTTCCTATTTCAGTGCTCTTTTTTTAATCGGTCCCCTCGGACATTCACTTTAGACGAAGCTAAGATTTCTTTTGTTTTACGGCTGCTATCGGGAAGATGGGCTGAAGCCCGCTTCCCTGACTGCCAATCATTTGGCTGCACCTTTGACGAGTTTGTTCGCGAGTTTAAAACCGTTTTTGCAGCCGAAGCTGATCCTGCGCAGCAGTCTAGGCGACTCTTAGCGCTAAGTCAGTGAGGACGCCGCGATTCAGATTTTGCGGTCAAGTTCCGCACATTTGCTGCCGCCGCGGGTTGGGAAGTACGATCTTTAAAGGCTGTGTTTTTCCAGGCCCTGGATGAAACATTAAAGGGGAAGTCCGGTCAACAAGGAAAAATCAGTGGATCATTAGCTATAACTAAAACTAATACGTTCGTGGTGATGTAATGAATTTAGCGTTAATAAGTAAAGAAATAAAAACATAAATTATCGTCGCGATCACTGATACTGGGGGTGGCCATTATTGCCCAAATATGGGCAAAAACGGCCGCCTGACATCACATCCTGTGACGTAACATCGCGGTGAGCCGAGGGTAGTTCTCCGCACTTTACAAGCAAACTCAATAGGAATTGTTCTACACAGCTGCGATCAACAACAATTATTTCGGATTTCGAGAGGACTTCACCATTGAAATTCACGAGAGCTATTGTTGAAGCAACAATGCCCACGTGCATGGCCGTTGGATGTTCCAATACATCGGGTAAAAGTGGAAAAAACATTACTTATTTCAACTCTGCTCTTTGGCAGGATGAGCTTCAGTGCGTTATGAGGCGGAGGGATATTTCCGCTGGTGTCTGAAGTGCGGCAGTGTCACTTAGTTTAGAGCCAAAACAATCCACTTCACGTTCTCAAACAAGCACAAAAACTGCAACCCGCAACTGGTGAAATTAACAAGCGTCTTTAGAAAAAAAACGCCAAAGTCACATAAAATAAGAGGGCTTCCCAACAGTGGATAATCATCGGCAAGAAGAACAAACTGAGAAGAATAACACAAAAATAAGGAGACGGCTGTGGTGCCGCAGCAGACACATCGTCCCTTTTTGGTCTCCTTGGCTCAAACTGGTACAGCTGGATTCCGTCAAAAGTCAGGTTGCTGTCAAGAAACTTTTCTAAAAAATCCATATCACTATCAGATGATGATAACTCCCATCGCTGTCGCTAATTAATCCATCACTCTCTGCTTCGCATAGAGCACTGGTCGTCGCCATCTTGTATAATAGCGCGTAGTGACCAGTGTTGGGTAAGTTACTTTAAAAATGTAATCCGTTACAGTTACAAGTTACTTTGTTTAAAATGTAATTGTAATGTAACTTTTTCGATTACTTTTAAAAAGTAATGTAACTAATTACTTTGATTACTTTTTGATTACTTTAAGGTTTTAATGAGTATTGACCCATGTTCAACATTTAATTTTTGAGAACTGAATGTGAACCTTAAAAAAGCGGAATTGGGAATTGTATGACTCTATTCCTGTATATCCATCAGTAGTTAAAGGACAAGAGTCAGCAAATGCAAATTCTGCCTTGTAAAACAATGACAGCACAATTGTTGCTGTATGATCTGAAGCCCCATTTGGAGCTTTTAAACAGGCTTTGAAAAACTTTGATAATTTGCTGCTGTAATATTATAGATTTTTTAGAATAAAAAGCTAGCAGATGTGCATAATCAAAAATAACAGAAATACAATTATAGAGCATTCAGTATTGTAAGAAAGCCCACACTGTTTCTGGATAAATACATTATTGTATGAGTTAAGTTCTGTTCCGTTTTCTGCCTTTTTCGTTGTAAAACTGAAATGTCCCATGGTCCTGAATTCACCATAGCTTTCCGACGCTCACGAATGCAACACTGAACGCTGAGCTGTGTAGACGCGCGTTTGATTTTCCGCTTAAGACAAAGTTTTGCAGTTTCACAACACACGTCGGCTCTCACGGTTTATTGTTGTGTGTGAATAACAAGAGGTGGCTGTCAACAAGCTTGAAGGCTGTCATTTTTAATGCGCTGCTTGAGCTGAAATAAAACCGTGAAACGTCCGCTCGCTTGCTGTTCTTTCAGAAGGCTCCACCAGCACAGGATGGATCATCAGAGTGATAGAGACAAGGAGCCGTAGCGGGAAACGGCGATACAGGGCGCGAAGCAATAAAACTATCATTACATATTTTGCAAAGGTTTTTCTTTATATTTTTAAAAAAATGTAACTAAATTTGTAATTCTTAATATTTTCGGAAGTAACTGTAACTGAATTACATATTTTCTCATTGTAACTGTAACAAATTACTGTTACTCTTTTTTTGTAATTAAATTACGTAACGTCGTTACATGTAATCCGTTACTCCCCAACACTGGTAGTGACACACAACAAATAGAGCCTTGGGACTTGCTCAACAGCCGGTCCCGCGATGTGACGTCACAACCTGCGAGGTGACAGTACTATTCTTGACCAAGATGGACGCCTCCACATAAACATGATTAAATGAAAATTACTCTTAATTAAAAAAACTTATCATTTATTGAACAGTATGTAATAGTTTTATATTTAAAGTACTTTGAATTCTGATTTTGACCGGACTTTTCCTTTAAAGGATGAGTCGGCTCGTGTAGAAGAGCCCAGCTCCTTTGAAGAGCTTGTCGTGCTTGCCGTTTGTCTCGATGCCCGGTTACGTAGTAGAGGTCGGGGTCGGTCAGAGAGAACCGTACGTCGGTTCCTCTCACACACGGGTTAAATCCACCCGACCCGTGGTAGCTCTACCATCTCCCCCTGAATCTATGCAGATCGGCCGGGTCCATCTCACACCGGAACAACGACAACAGCGGATTGAATCTAAACAGAGCCTTTATTGTGGTTCTCCGGAGCACTTCGTTAATTCATGCCCAATACGGCCAAAAGACCAGGTCCATCGCCTGTAGTGGGGAAGTCGACGGACCGTAGCAGATTCACGCCCCCCATTTCTCCTAGTGTACCCGTGTCACTGCGTTTTTGTCTTCATGCTACCATTCTCACGGCTCATGACAGCCTTAGTATTTCGGCGTTAATCGATTCTGGTTCGGATTTTAATTTAATCGACCAGAAACTAGTACACCAATCTCAGATTGATACAGTGCCTTTGTCCACGCCTCTCTAGGTATCTGCCCTGGATGGAGGGCGTCTTACACAGATCACTCATCAGACTAAACCTCTGGAGGTGATAATTTATGGCAACCATAGAGAGCTTATTTCGTTTTTTGTTTTCCCTGTTAAGCATTCTCCGATCGTGTTAGGCCTGGCGTGGTTGCAGCAGCACAGTCCTCACCTTAACTGGGCTGAGCGTCGTTTAGAATCCTGGTCACCAGCTTGTCACTCGCACTGTCTTCAGTCCGCCGTTCCTACCAGTCATCCATCAGGATCCTCTTTAAGATGCGAGGACTCCGTTGACCTTAGTTTGGTCCCTGAGATTTATCATGATTTGCGCCAGGTTTTCAGTAAAAGCAAAGCCGAGTCGTTACCACCACATCGCCCCTATGACTGCGCCATCGACCTTTTGCCTGGCGCCCCGTTGCCTGTATAACATCTCCAGGGCGGAACGCCAGGCTCTCAATAAATATATAGGCCAATCCCTAGCTTCAGGGTTAATTCGGCCTTCCTCCTCACCACTGGGCGCGTTTTTTTTTTCCGTCGGTAAGAAGGATGGTTCCCTCTGCCCGTGTAGAGATTATCGTGGGTTGAACCAGATCACCGTAAAGAATAAATACCCGCTCCCTCTGTTGTCCTCGGCACTCGAAACGGTCTAAGATGCGGTTGTCTTCACCAAATTAGATCTCCGTAATGCTTATCATTTGGTTCGTATCCGCCGGGGGGATGAGTGGAAGACGACTTTCAAGACTCCCCTGGGACACTTTGAGTACTTAGGGATGCCTTTCGGGCTGTGTAATGCCCCGTCAGTTTTCCAAGCCTTAGTTAATGATGTCCTACGGGATTTTCTCAATGTTTTTGTATTTGTTTATCTCGATGACATCCTTATTTATTCTCGTGACCACGCCCAGCACCAACATCACGTCCGCTTAGTCCTCCAACGCCTCCTTGAGAACCACCTGTTTGTTAAGGCCGAGAAATGTGAATTTCACAAGGCCTCAGTTACGTTCCTCGGTCTTATTCTAGAAGACGGACAGGTCAGATCCGATCCCAATAAAATCAAGGCAGTGCTAGATTGGCCAGTACCAGAGTCCAGGAAGCAGCTTCAACGTTTCCTTAGTTTTGCCAACTTTTATAGGCACTTTGTTATGGGATATAGTCAGATCGCAGCTCACCTACACGCACTCACTTCACCTAAGACCCCCCTTTACCTGGAACCCAGAAGCCAGTCTAAAGAGTTAAAGACTCGGTTCTCTCAGGCCCCCATCCTTGTACACCCAGATCCTAGTAAACAGTTCATACTCGAGATAGATGCTTCTGATACAGGTGTAGGAGCAGTCCTCTCTTAGCGGCTGGACTCTGATCAGAAGCTTCACCCTTCTACGTTCTTTTCTTGTCGGTTGTCTCCAGCCGAATGAAATTACGAAAATTTCTCTGTAGGTGACAGAGAACTTCTTGCCATTAAGTTAGCTTTAGAAGAGTGGCAACAATGGTTGGAGGGGTCTGAGCAGCCCATAATAATCTGGACTGATCACAAGAACTTGGCATACCTATAGTCCGCCAGACGTCTCAATTCCGACAAGCTTGTTGGTCCCTTTTCTTTTCCTGGTTCAACTTATCCATCACCTATCGTCCCGGCTCAAGGAACCTGAAACAAGACGCTCTGTCCCGTCTGTATGCCCCACAAGACACTGATAAAGAACCTGCTCCCATCTTACCACCCACCTGCACTTTCGGTGCCCTCCACTGGGAGCTGGAGGATCTCATCACTCAAGCCTTGCAAGAAGAACCCGATCCTGGAACCGGACCTCCTGGCCTCACCTATGTTCCGTACTCTTTTCGCCCTGATGTTCTCCGTTGGTTCCACGCCTCCAAGTTCTCCGCCCATCCGGGCATTTATAGAACCCAGTCCCAAGTTTCTCGTTGGTTTTGGTGGCCCTCCTGGACTAAAGATGTCCGTGATTATGTTCGTGCCTGCCCTGTTTGTGCTCAGAATAAGGCATCGAATAGACCCCCTGCTGGTCTCCTAAATCCGCTTCCTGTACCTAAGCGCCCTTGGTCTCACATCGAGCTAGATTTTGTCACCGGTCTCCCGTCCTCACAGGGTATGGCGACCATTTTAACGGTCATAGACCGATTCACTAAGTGATTTCCCACATAAAACTGCCAAACGCTTTCCAGACTGCCCAACTTCTTATTAAACATGTTTTCAGACTCCACGGTATCCCCTGCGACATCCTCTCTGACCAGGGTCCCCAGTTTGTTTCTCAGGTTTGGAAGCACTTCTGTTCTGCTCTCGGAGCCCGTTAGACCCTCACCTCTGGATATCACCCTCAGACCAATGGACAAACAGAACGCATGAATCAACAACTGGAAACCACTCTCCGATGCCTCACCTCCTCCTCACCCACCGATTGGAACAAGTACTTGCCCTGGGTGGAGTATGCTTTAAATTCTCATGTCTCCTCTGCCACCGGTCACTCACCGTTCGAAATATCCCTTGGATATCAGCCACCACTCCTTCCTTCTGATGAGCTCCAGATCCCAGTTAATTCTGTTCACCAATACATACTCCGCTGCCGTCAGACCTGGAATTCAACCATCACTGCTCTCCAACAGACCGTAGAGCAGAACAGAAGGTTTGCTGACCAACGCAGGACCCCAGCTCTGCAATACCACCTCTCTTCCAAGGACGTTCTCACTAATCCCTCAGCCAAGAAGTTAGCCTCCCGGTTTACTGGACCTTATGAGATCAAAAAAATCATCAGTCCTTCTGCTGTCCGTCTCCGTCTGCCCCCTTACTCTTGTGTCCACCCAACCTTCCACATCTCCCAGATCAAGCCTGTTCTCTCTAGTGATTTATTCCTTTGGCTGCTGCTGTGGTGCTGCTCGGGCTCCCCGCCTCTGTTCCACCTGCCAGCTCACCTGTCACTCGGTCACCTAGTTCCTCCAAGAGTAAGAGTTCTACTGAATCCGTTCTTCCACTCCACTCCCCCCGGATAGGTTACCCATACCTGGCGGTAAGCAGAGATACACACAGCTTATTTCCCGCACTTGCCCTCATTAATCTGTTCCTTTCTTCTCCTGCAGTGTTTTGATCCCGCCGTCTCGATCACTGTCAGCTGCTCTCTCAGAGAGCACAATATTCGTGTACCTTTGAGCCTTAAATAAACATCTTTAACTGCTCCTTGTCTCCCGACTGTGTTCTGCATGTGGGCCAGACACCTAAAAACCATGACAAGTAGTTTTAGTTAAGTTTCACAAGCCTAGTAGAGAGGATTTGTAGATTGAAATATAGTGTTAATTTGGATAAACAGCATTCAGTTTGCTGTTAAAAGAATGCCAGTGCTCGAATCATTCCTTTCAACTATTGTCCCAATATCAGCTGTTTGGGCTAATATTCACCAGACAATACCTAACAGACTGTGAGTTATTTATTGAACATTAAATAACTTAAACAGCGTGTAATAATAGCACAACATGGTTTGCAGTCTTGCAATTAATTCTTCGAATCGGCACAAAAATACCGAAAAATTTCATTTTTTACTTTCTAGAAAGACAAAAAAACTAAATATTTAGCTTGCTAACTAAATATTGCAAGGTAAATATTTAGTTTGTAAATTTGTAAACATTTACCTTGCAATTTAAAAACATTTATAAATGTAGGAATGGCATGGTAAAAATATGACTGAAAAATCAGCGCCCATTTATTTTCTCTTACGAAAGGCTTAATAACCCAAAATATTGCTGTTAATTTTTTACTGTGTAACAGCACCCCATAGGTTCAGCCTGTTCCACACATGTTGTGTCGTTGTGTGGAACTATCATTGATGTCGGCCTCTGCCTTCACACTAATTGTAACTATAGACTGTAAACTCACTGGTTTCTGAGGCCCAGTTCTGTTGGTACTGTGTGATTTCTGCCTGCTTCCGGTAGGGACAAAGGGCAAAGTTTGCTGCAGACACAAGCAGAGGAATGAGTCTACACCTAACTCCCTTGAGTCCCTTCTAACCTTTCGTTTTGACCATGGTAACAAGTAGGTAGAGTTGTACTAAGCAATGGCTGATTTTAATTCAGAATATTTAAAAATAAGCTTAAAGAATAATATCTTGTCATGTCATCAGTCTGTTTTCAGGAAACAGCACAGTCAAGTTACAGCAACTACAACAGTTGTAAATGACATCATTGAAGTCTTGAATGTAAATCACTATGGTGCTGCTCTTTCAAGGCATCTGACACTGTTGATCATGCTATATTTGGTCAAGAGCTGTCAGATATAAATTTATCAGATAATGCTGTAAGTTGGTTTCCTAATTATCAGTCAAACCATAGACAATGTGTGCAACACAGTGTGCAACACAGTGTGCAACACATCAGAATATTTAAACATCAGAAAAAGTGTGCCACAGGTAGGGAAGGGTACCGAAACCCGGTATCAAAACAGCACTGGGGTCACATCGGACGGTCCTCGCGGACCAACAAGCTTACAAGTCTTATCGGTCCACTTAACAGTATTTTTAAGGTCGCACCCAATTATTCAGGGCAAGGCAAGGCAAATTTATTTATATAGCACAATTCAGTACATGGACAATGCAAAGTGCTTTACATGATTAAAATATAGCAAATTAAAACAGAATAAAAGCAAGTAAGAATAAAATGTAGATAGAAATTAGAGCAAAAAGGTGGTGATTCAGTTAACTAGAACAGTTAAAGGCAATCCTAAACAAATGTGTTTTTAATCTTGATTTAAAGGAACTCAGGCTTTCCGCACCTTTACAATTTTCTGGAAGTTTGTTCCAGATCAGTGGAACATAGGAACTAAATGCTGCTTCTCCTTGTTTAGTTCTAGTTCTAGGTATGCAGAGCAGGCTGGAGCCAGAAGACCTGAGTGGTCTGGATGGTTGATACACCGATAACAAGTCTGTGATGTAATTAGGTGCTAAACCATTTAGGGATTTATAGACTAACAGAAGTATTTTAAAGTCTATTCTCTGAGATACTGGGAGCCAGTGTAAGGACTTTAGAACTGGGGTGATGTGCTCTACTTTCTTAGTCTTAGTGAGGACGCGGGCAGCAGCGTTCTGGATCAGCTGCAGCTGTCTGATCCACTTTTTAGGCAGACCTGTGAAAACACCGTTGCAGTAATCTATTCGACTAAAAATAAACGCATGAATTAGTTTTTCCAGATCCTGCTGAGACATCAGTCCTTTAATCCTAGAAATGTTCTTCAGGTGATAGAAAGCCGACCTTGTAACTGTCTTTAGGTGCTTTTGGAGGTTCAGGCCTGAGTCCATCACTACTCCCAGATTTTGGGCCTGATTAGTGGTTTTTAGCTGAAGCAGCTGAAGCTGTGTGCTAACCTTTGATCTCTCCTCTATTGGTCCAAAAATTATTACTTCTGTTTTGTTTTTATTCAACTGAAGAAAATTTTGGCACATCCAGGCATTGATTTCTTCTAAGCATCTACTCAGTGCTTGAACTGGTTTATAGTCACCTGGTGACATGGTGATGTAGAGCTGTGTGTCGTCTGCATAGTTATGGTAGCTGATGTTGTTGTTTTTTATTATCTGAGCTAGAGGGAGCATGTAGATATTGAAAAGGAGGGGACCCAGAATGGACCCTTGGGGAACCCCGCATGTGATTTTTGTCATCTCTGATGTAAAGTTACCTACTGATACAAAAAATTCCCTGTCCTTTAAGTAGGATTTAAACCAGTTGAGAGCTGTACCAGAGAGGCCGACCCAGTTTTCCAGACGGTCTAACAGAATGGAGTGATCGACGGTATCAAATGCTGCACTGAGGTCCAATAGTACCAGCACGGTGGTTCTTCCACAGTCTGTATTTATATGGATGTCATTAAACACCTTGATAAGGGCGGTCTCTGTACTGTGGTGAGCACGGAAGCCTGACTGGAAAACGTCAAAGCGGCTGGTCGTTGTTAAGAAGGTGTTTAATTGTTGAAACACAGCTTTTTCAATAATCTTACTGATAAAGGGGAGGTTTGAGATGGGCCTGTAGTTCTGGAGTAGAAGTTTGTCTAAATTGTTCTTTTTCAGCAGTGGTTTGATAATTGCTGTTTTTAGGGACTGGGGGAAAACACCTGACAGAAGGGACGTGTTTATTATCTGGGTCAAATCAGACACTATGACAGGTAAAACTTTTTTAAAGAAGGCTGTGGGTAGAACATCAAGGCAGCTTGAGGAGGAACTTAGCTGCTGAATGATCACCTCTAAGCTTTTGTGGTTTATTTGGCTGAATTGGGACATTTTGTCAGGATAAGTCCCAGCTGAATACGGCTTTGGTTCTAGAGTTGGTGTGGATGTACAAACTGATCGTCTAATCTTTAGGATTTTCTCAGTAAAGAAGTTAGCAAATTCATTGCAGGCCCTGGTGGAGTGGAGTAAAAAAAAAGGTGATGACACTGTCAGCTGACAGGTTTAAACAGAAGACAAAAACTATCCTAAGTGTGCTATAAAATAGTCTGGTATTATTCAAAAAGAAGTTGACCAACTGTGCTGCTAGTCTACCAAACATTTCAGACACATTCTGACTTCTGACAAAGCAGTAAAATATGTGAAAGAGAGCAGCTTTATTAAGAATTTGGTTATATTATATTAAAACACACCTAAATTAGGCAAAGAGAACAGACGAGAAGTGGATGGATATGACTTGCCATAGGCTAGCCTGCAAATGCTTTCCATTACATAATCAATATGGTAACTGCTGCATATCACCTTTAAACTGTATTGCATAAAAAATGTAAAATAATTTCAATTGTCTGTTGCAAGTGAAATTGAACTCAAACAAAATTTCATAATTTAAGGTAGGAATTAAATGATGATTTTATTTCACTTCACAGCAATTGTCTTGTTACTGAAAAGTGCTAGTTAAATAAACTTGACTTGCCTTGGCTTACCTTAATAAAGTCATCATTTGATGGCTGCTTTTTATCTTTAAACAGATTGCCTTTGCCTTACAGTATCCTTTGTTGGATGATTGGAAACATTCAAGTGTAGCAAAAATGCAAGTAACAAATCTGTAAGGGGGTGAAATACTTTTTCACAGCCTTGGACAGTATTTCTCAGAAAGGCAGACGTTTCATGTGCGGAGAGAAGAAACAGTACTCACTCGTCATCTGGTGTTAGCTGCACTGGTTCATTGGTAAACTGCGTGTCAAAATTTTCCAAGCCGTACTCATCAGAGATTTGAGGTTTGAAGGGCGGCGTCATCTCTTTCTTTTCCAGCTGTAGAAAAACAAACCCATTAACATGTGTCATCATCCTGTGCCACAACAGTTTTTCTCCTCGGAACCAGAGCAGTGACCATGGAGAAAAGAAAAAAACAACATGTGTCAAAACACTGGTAATCATCATGTTGATTTGTTTTTAAGATCCAATTTGTTTTGGTCTTCTTCTGCTTTCCAGTGCTGTAGTTTTCAAAGTTTTCTCATCACCCAGCACCAGAAAGAATCAACAGAGTCTAAAGTCATAAAGATGTACATCAGAACTTCAGTGTTTCTCTGAAGGATGGAACTTCTCCTTCATTTCTGCTGAAGGAGAAACGCTGTAACAAACATCATCCAGCACCTGTATATTGTCACCGTCATGTTCTCTCAGAGTTGGTCTTTCAATCATCTCATTTTCCAATTCAATTTATACTTCTCTGTTTTTAATTTAGACTCAGTAACAGGAACAAAGCATAACATGAAAAACACGATTAAATGGGCACCTTTACATAAAGAAAAACTCTTGGAGACAGCAGAGATAAAATAGACCCATGTTTAGAGGATTATCTTTATTAATAGTTTGCTTTAAAAACATGCACAACTTTTAAACACCATTTGTATTTCCTATTTAGTATCAGAGTATTAAGGCAGCATAAAAAAGAACATAGAAGAATAAATAACAAATAACTATACAGACAGAAACATATTTCAAGGTATATAAAAACATTAATAAGAAACAGAAATTAGTCTCTTGGATATCCTGTCTTTTCGACTTCCTCATCCATTACCAAATAAAATCTGACATAGTTCTTGAAGGATTTCCATGCCTTCTTAAATCAGAATCAGAATTACATATACTTTAATAATCCCAGAGGGAAATAGATCACCTTGTCCCTTTCCTGCATTTACCACCAAGTGAATGTTGTTAACATGTGTCTTACCCAGAACCAAACATTTAAACTGCACCATAGAAGATGGCTGATGGCATTGCAAAGTCAGAAAAGCCATCAGGAGCACCCCCTGCTTTCAAAAAAGCAGATAGTCTGTTCTGACCCTTCCTGTAAAGATCATTAGTGTTATGACTCCAGTCCAGTTTACTGTTTACAGTTGAACATCCAGGTATATATTATAACATGGTGATCCTGTGAACATAGAGCTGATGTTCCAAAAAAGTAAAAAAAAACAAAAAACAACTGGACTTTTTTCTCGAAGTTTGAAGACGTTTCACTTCCTTCTGGATAGGAAGCGAAACATCTGGAGTAGTGTGGCGTTGCAAGCTTTATAGTACTTTATAGTACTGCTAAAGCTTGCAACTCCCATAGCTTGCACAGTGCCTGTAGCCGTATATGACTGTAGCCCACTGACTGATTACAAGATTATAGACACCTGTGATGCTAATTAGTGGACACACCTTGACTAACATGTCCCTTTGGTCAAATTATTTTCAGTCTTTTCTAGGGGTACCATCATTATGTCCAGACCTGTTTGATGAGTTTTCCAAAATCATGCAGTTGAAGTGTGGTTG